>CM039121.1:16884196-17484196 GCA_022036555.1 Microstegium vimineum | reverse complement strand
GAAAGCTACATTACTTTGTCCTAATGTTAGAATTAACATAAGGGGGATAGAATTTCTCACTGATCTGATAGTCTTGAATACCACGGGTATCGATGTGATTCTCGGAATGAACTATCTTACTTCTCATGATGTCATGATACACTATGCCAATAGAACCATTTAGTTGAAAACAACTTCTGGAGAGAATATTGAATTCAAAATCAAATCATCAGTCTCAGGTGATGGGCAAGTCAATCATGTGAAAGAGATGACTGTGGCTGATATTCCTATTGTGCAAGAGTATCCGGATGTCTTTCCTAACGATTTACCAGGTATGCCGCCTGAACGTGATGTTGAATTCATTATAGATCTTTTACCAGGCACTGCACCTATAGCAAAAAGACCTTATAGAATGGGGGTTAATGAATTAGAAGAGTTAAAGAAACAGATACGAGAGTTACAAGAAAAGGGTTATATTCGGCCTAGTTCCCCACCATGGGGAGAAAGATGGATCACAAAGAATGTGTATTGACTATAGATCTCTTAATGAAGTGACAATAAAGAGTAAGAATCCGTTACCAAGAATAGATGATCTATTTGACCAGTTGAGAGGTTCTTGTGTTTTCTCCAAGATAGATCTCCGCTCTAAGTATCACCAGCTAAGAATATGATCTTTTGACATACCAGAGACTGCTTTCACTACCAGATATGGCTTGTACGAGTTTACAGTGATGTCTTTTGGGTTAACAAATGCACCTACATACTTCATGTATTTGATGAACAATGTCTTTATGGAATACCTAGACAAGTTTGTGGTGGTATTCATATATGACATTTTAGTGTACTCCAAGAATGAAGAAGAACATGAGGGGCATCTGAGATTACTTTGGGTTAACAAATGCACCTTCATACTTCATGTATTTGATGAACAATGTCTTTATGGAATACCTAGACAAGTTTGTGGTGGTATTCATAGAGGACATTTTAGTGTACTCCAAGAATGAAGAAGAACATGAGGGTATCTGAGATTACTTCTACAGAAGCTCAGAGAACATCAACTTTATGCAAAGTTTAGTAAATGTGAGTTCTAGTTGAAGGAAGTTTCTTTCCTTGGTCATATCATATCAAATGGTGGAGTAGGTGTGGACCCTAAGAAAGTCCAAGATATGTTGAGTTGGAATCCACCTAAAGATGTCAGTGAAATCCGTAGTTTCTTGGGTCTGGCCGGTTACTATCGAAGATTCATAGAAGGGTTTTCTAAACTTACAAAACCAATGACAGCTTTGCTTGTGAAGGGTACCAAATTTGTCTGGTCAGAGAAGTGTCAGGCTAACTTTGAAGAGTTGAAGCGGAGGTTAACCACAACTCTGGTGCTAGTGTTGCCAGATATCACAAAAAGTTTTTCCATATATTGTGATGCATCGAGGCAAGGTTTGGGTTGCGTTCTCATGCAAGAAGATGCTTCCAGATAGCTAAAGAAACATGAGTTGAATTATCCAACCCATGATCTAGAGTTGGCAGCAGTGGTACATGCCCTCAAGATATGAAGACATTATCTGATTGGACATAGGTGTGAGATTTACACAGATCATAAAAGTCTAAAGTATATCTTTGCACAATCAGATCTGAACTTGAGGCAGCGTAGATGGCTCGAGCTGATTAAAGATTATGACCTTGAGGTACATTATCACCCTGGGAAAGCAAACGTTGTTGCTGATGCACTCAATAGAAAGAGTCATGTGCACACAACTTGTGTGTCATAGTTTCTAGAAGAATTAAGGAAATAATTTGCAAGTCTGAATCTATCAATTGTGGCTAACTCAGTGGAGATTGAAGTAGAACCAACTTTTGAACAAGAGATTCGCCAAGGATAGTTGCAAGATGAGCATATGGTGTCTATCACAGAACAAATAGTGATTGGAAAGGTACCAGGCTTTAGAATGGATGATCAGGGTACCCTATGGTATGGTAAGATAATTTGTGTTCCTGATTCAAAGCCTATCAAAGAGTTGATCCTGAATGAGGCTCACAATTCAGCATACTCCATTCATCCAGGCAGTACAAAGATGTATCTTGACCTTAAGGAGAAGTAATGGTGGCATGGCATGAAACGTGATGTGGCAGAATGGGTGGCTATATGTGATACTTGTCAGAGAGTGAAAGCGGAACACCAGAGACCCGCAGAGTTACTACAACCTATGAAAATCCCTGAGTGGAAATGGGAAGAAGTGGGAATGGACTATATAGTGGGTTTACCTCGTACCCAGAGAGGATATGAGTCTATCTGGATTATCGTGGATCGTTTGACTAAGGTAGCTCATTTTCTACCTGTCAAAACGATTTACTCGGGAGCAAAGCTAGCTGAGTTGTATATGGGAAGGATTGTGTGTTTGCATGAAGTTCCAAAGAAGATAGTGTCAGATAGAGGGACACAGTTCACATAGCATTTTTGGAAGAAACTTCATGAGTCCCTTGGGACAAAGTTGAATTCTAGCTTAGCATATCATCCTCAGACAGATGGGCAGATAGAAAGAACAAATCAAGTACTTGAGGATATGTTGAGAGCCTGTGCGTTGCAGTATAGCACTAGTTGGGATAAAAATCTAGTTTATGCAGAGTTTTCTTACAATAATAGCCATCATAAGAGTTTGAAGATGTCCCCTTTTGAGGCTTTATATGGTAGAAAGTGCAGAACACCCTTATTCTAGAATCAGACAGGGGAGACACAAGTGTTTGGTCCTGATGTGATAAAAGATGCAGAAGAACAAGTCTGAACCATCAGGCAGAACCTAAGAATAGCTCAATCAAGACAGAAGAGCTATGCTGATGTTAGAAAAGATGTTTAGAATTCAAAGTAGGAGATTATGTATATCTCAAGGTATCACCAATGAGAGGAGTTAAAAGATTCATTTCTAGAGGGAAGTTATCACCAAGATATGTGGGTCCGTTTAAAATCTTGGATAGAAGAGGTGAAGTGGCATATCAGCTTGAGTTGCCTAAGAACTTATCTAGTGTACACGATGTGTTCCATGTGTCATAGCTTAAGAAGTGCTTACGAGTACCTAAAGAGCAGTTGCCTTTAGAAGAGGTTAACGTACAAGAAGATCTCACTTATACAGAATACTCGATCAAAATCTTGGATATGGCAGAATGTGTTACATGGAGTAAAGTCATCAGAATGTTCAAGGTTCAGTGGAACAGACACTCTGAGGATGAGGCAACATGGGAAAGAGAAGAGAATCTCAGATCAGAATATCCCAATCTCTTTTCATCATCCGAATCTCGAGGACAAGATTCTTTTTAAGGGGGTAGGTTTGTAACACCCTAAAAATCGTTTTCAGAAAAAGCTATGAAAATTGATTTACTTATATGCAATTTTCATGACATTTAGAATAATCAAGTAATTCATTTTACAAATATAAAATCAATTTAGAGTTTTACAAATCTTTTGTTGCATTCATGCCGGTGCATGGTTTTTATGCTTGAGTGTAGGGTAGTTTTGTGTGGCTAGAATTCAAACCTTGTTTGAATTCGAGTTTGTTTTCTTTTGTTTTAAAGAAAAAGCTCTTTTCTCTCTCTCCTTCCTTCCTCTCTGTTTTTGGCCCACCCAGCTGAACCAGCCCAGCCTCACCCCTCTCCTCCTTCCTGCTCGTGCCGGCCCACCCACGCCCGCACGGCCTGCTCAGCCTCTCCTGCGAGCCAGCGTCCCGCTTGGGCCTCGGCCCACCTCCCCGCTCAGCCTACCAAGCGCCGCGCCAGCCCAGCCGGCTTCCCCCGCACGCGGCCCAGCTCGCCTCCCCGCTACCGCTGACTGCTCGGGAGTGGATAGCGCCGCCGCCGCCGTTCCCTCCTCTCCCTATAACCAACGTGAGTGGCATTAATGGCCGCTCAGCCGCCTGTGCCTTGATGGTGGCACTCACGCCGCCGTCCATTCCCCCTCCGCAACCTATAAAGGACCCCCTCCAGCCCCCCTCTCTCCCCCCTGCTCTCACCCGCACCGCCGTCGTTCCCTTGCACTCGCGCCGCCATTGTCTCAGCCCTGGTAAGGCTCCGCTGCCGCGTTCAGGCCATGGTTACGTCTGTCGCGCCCGTCTGCGTCCTCTCGGCTCCTCGCCTCTGCGCAAACGCCGACCGAGCGCTCCCGTTCCCGCGCCGACGAGCTCCGCGCGGCGCATACGGAGCTCCACCATGGCCACGCTATGCCATGCACCCACCGGCCTCACCAAGGCCGCAGGCGCATCCGCCAACGGCTCCGCGTCCCCCCTCGACCATTCGGCTTCGCCCGAACGCCACTGTAGCGCCGCCCACCTGTGCGGTCGCGAAGCTCCAAGCGGCGCCCATGGCGATCGCCGCGGTGACCCGCCCACGTCCTCGCCATCGACCCGCCGACCTCCCACGCGGACCCGCGCCGTCACCCGCGTCGCTACGGTGGCCTCGCCACGACCACCCAAGTCTCCGGTGCCGCCCAACGCCCTTGCCGGCGAGCCAGAGGCCCTCCCCATGGCGCTCCGCCGTAGCCGAACCGCCTGACCACCCCTCCGTCCTCGCCGAGCCCCTGGACCGCCTCACCAACTGTTGACATTTCTAACATCGTTACCAAAAGTAGATTAATTTCTATTCCTGATAACGACACGAAAAATGGTTAACCACCTCTTATGCTACTTAAGCTAGTTGTCATCCTCAGCATGGCAGAGAGATGCGGTATTGAAATATGCAATTGCTCCTAAATATAAATGTGTATCTGCAAGCGCACAGATAATACCGATGTAGCATTTTAACCAGGAGTATTTCAGGTATCGTTATTTATATTTTTACCACTAGGAAGGAAATGCTAAGGAATAAATGAGTAATGAGTATCACTGCATGTGTAATGGAGATTTTTCATCTATCTCTCTCAATACAGGGTAAGTGTCACATAAAATATAGATAATGAATGAATAGTGACAAAATATAAATATACTGATCAGCATATATAGCCACATAAAATAATGATAAGCACCTCAACAGATATTCTAGCAAGTCATTAGCATGGAATTAGGATGAACTACAAGAATATTTCCTAAGTTATTCTAACTATAAAGTCTAGCATATTATGATTAGTGCAATTATACTTGGCAATCATAGCGAGATAAGAAGATTACACTCACGCATAGTGAAATTACTAAGGAAGATGAGAAACATAGCAATCACTTCCCTATAATGGTTCCGCTCTGCTTGCCCTATAAACGGGAGGAGGACTACAAAGGACTCAACAGGACTGTCACTCCCGCGATCTACCTCACGATCCAGAATATAGGGTACAATTGCAGATAAATACGGTATAGGCACCACGCCTACATAATATTTATCATTTACCCATAGTACTGATGGATAAACGCTATACGATCCTAAACATGAATATAACTCGGATCTAACTAAGCCAAGCATATAATCATAATAAACTAAGAACAATATAATTGAGAACATAATTGAATAGAATAAAGTGATAATCAATATAATGAAATAGAGCAAAGTCAGATTCATAATATTGTGACAGAATATAAAGGCTAAAACCAAAGATATATAAGGTCTACCACCAAAGAAGACCCAGCACCCGGTCAAGACCATATTGGATAAAACAATCCAGAACCTCCACACAGCATGAGGAAAGTTCTGGTTTGTATGCAGAAAGCCACTCCTAACAAATGAGATTGGACAGCTCCAACTCAAGCCTTTCCAGCAGGAGATCGACGCAAGCATGGACGGCCAGGCAGATGAAGCGCGCTGCATCAACTAACTCGGGAGCGGCAACGGTGACAGTTCGAAGTTCAATAAATAAATAGAGAAAGCATGGAAGCCAAGTCACAAGACTTTTTCTACATGTAGTACCAAACTTCCTAGAAAAATCTCATCGAGGAGTTAGTCTACCTCTAACTCCTTTCACAAGAATTCTTCTACTCAACCAACTATCAACAGACAAACATAAGCCCGGGAGGCTGCTCAGTTTCACTCAGCAGCACAACTATCAAAGAGGAAAAATGGAACTCTCAAGTCCAACTACCAGTGCAATACACAATCGAGCACCACGGAATTTATAGCAAGAAAGGAGCACCAGAAGCCAAATGTCACAAGAAAGAAAAGCAAGGAAATGACAAAAGTACAAAAGCTGACCAAAGCAAATAGTGAAAAGCAAGATTCTGCACACTCGTGAAAACACAGTACCCTCCTGTGAACAAAAGCTTATAGAAGCAAGTATTTTAGACCCTTCTGCTGACAAAAGAACTCGGAGAAGGCTCGGAGGTTGGAAATACCTACCCTATAAAACTTTTTTTAGATCCTCCGGATACTTGTACCAAGTAACCAGAGGCTCGGGAGATACACTCAAGGAGTGCACTTTTTGCCCAAAAACAGAAAGTGCAGGAAGACCACCAGAAGAAGACACAGAAGATCATCCCATGATTTTATTTCAAAAAGAACTCGGCTTACCCTCAAACAACCCGGCGCTTTGAAGAAAAATCATGAGATGCTTGGGGGCTTGTCGATGGGATATCCTACGGGTACCCATTGACCGGCTTGCCGGAGTCTTGGGCCTTGATCACACGGCCCACGACAGAAGACAAGCACGCAAACTCGGATTGTACTCGGATACAACAGCAAGACCGAAGCGTAGCTTAGGACTCTAGGTTTGTAACCGAGTAGGACTAGAAGCAACTCTCGGTCAGTCCCTGGACTATAAAGGGCTGATGAGGGTACCACCCAAAATCATCACGACACACTACATAACACCCGATACGTAGAGCGACACGCAACACCTTGTATTACGAGATCAGAACAACAACAAGCCACCTAACTGGACGTAGGGCTATTACTCGACTGTGTCGAGGGACTGAACGAGTATAAACCATGTGTCCCTACGTGTCCAACCACCAAGGTTTCACTATTCGCCGAGGCACGAACAATTGTCTTGGGTAACCCCGTGGCAGGCTATCAGTGGTAAAACATCGACAGCATCATATGAATGTGTATGGCTTTACAGAATGATTAACCACATTTAGTAATCATATGGTATTGGTTTGACTAAATCACCTTCAATTATTTCTGAAGATGCAAATAGGTTACATAAAGAGCAATATCACTAATAACAATGCTCCTAAGTTGTTTTAGCCCTATAAATTACAAGAAAGTGGAAAAATAAACATCTTGCAAATCAAATCATATGATAATGTCCCTAACCTTTATACTAAGTCCTTATCAACTTTTGTATTTCAAAAATCAATACATGGAATTGGTACACGACGACTTTGAGATCAGTAAGAATCAGTGGAAGACATCATTTAGATGTTATCCGTACCAACATCATATTACACTCTTCTTTCACAAGTTTTACTTACATAGTTTCATGTTAAAGTTTTTAATAGATAATATTAACATAAGAATGTGTCATATTTTTTATTTTTCACACTAGAATTTCTTTGGAAATATCATATATATATATATTGCCCTCACAACTCATCTATGATTTTTTCTTAAAAAGGTTTTTTATATGAGTTATCTAAGAGGCAATACCAATAATATATCGTTATATTTTCTCTTAATTTTTCTACTAGATTTTTTACAGGAGTTTTAGTGTCATATCTCTTAATAATGCTCCTCACATTTCTCCTAAAAGGTTTTTATGTGAGTTATCTTTATATCGTGTCTCCAATATTTTTTCTCTACTGGAGTTTTTAGTGGTATACTAATGACACAGTGATTTATTTAAATCACATACATATATGCTATTTTCTCCTTATTTTTTCAATAAATTCTAAATGAGTTTTTATGACATATCATATATTTCTCAGATTTTGTCGGCTTACAGCTACATTGATCTCAAGAAAAATTCAATCAAGGAGTGTTATGAAATGGCGCCTCTTTACCAGCAAAAACATATGCCTATTCACGAGATGATTTCATCCATTGAAGCAAAGATTAGTGAATACGATTAGACAATTAATTTTACCTTTAAGGACATATCCTTTGACAACAGTCATGTTTGTTCGGTGGTTACTTTTGAGAATAGTCAGGTCTCCTCGGGATATCCCTTCACACACGCACGCACGTACGTTTAGATCACTTATTCATTTGCATTTTACTTCTAACGATTTGTGGACTTGTTTATAAAGAATGAAAGAGGAATAAGAGAAGATATAAAATAAAATAAAAATATTTACATGTGAGGTCTATATAATAAGGTGACACTGACATAGTACATATGAAAAGGACGACCTTGGAAACAAGAGAAAGAAATTGTTGGAGAGTTTTACTATTCTACACGTGCTTGCTATTCGACTTCTACGTAAAGCCATGGTATATCTAGCAACTAACCCTATAGTAATCTGTGGGAGGCCAGCAGCCCCGCATGCAGCATCTACTTTTTACGCTCTGAATCCTAAACCACATTTTTATAGAAGGCCCGGTTTGTATCCTTAAAATCAAGTTCATTTTAATAATCATGATTTAAACACATATTAGTTAAACTAATATGATTGCATATGGATTATATTTATATATTACTCTTCATTATATGAGAGATATATTTATTTGTTATATTTCTATTATAAAAGAACAAGTTTAAAGAATGTGTTATAAATTACAAAGTAGAAATATAACTATGATCTGCAAAATCAATTTTTATCTTCTACCCTATGATTTTAAGATAGGTTTATATGTGACCTTTGAAACATGATAGAATATCAAATTTCAAGTCAAATAGGTTAATTTATTAAAGCAGATTTTAATTCTTCCAATTGAAAGGATCCAAACAGCCCCAAAATAGTTTTTCCAAAAAAAAAGAACTTTTGTTAGTTGGAAGTTGGAACATGGAAAGAAATCAACCAGCACTGAAGAACATACAGTGCACAGTTTCAGTGAGTTACAATCAAGCTCTGCGCTTGCTAAGACGCCAAGAGTTGGGCTCGTGGTATCTATCATACAGAGGCTCGATCCTCTCCTGCCTTTTCCTCTTGCTCATCTTGGTGGGGTCAGCACCCTTGTAAAACCTTGGCGCCAGCTCAACAAGCCATTTTGGATCGATCACGGTCACCTCCCTCATGTACTCCTTCGTTGTCATCACAAGCTCATGATAGATGACCCAGTCTGGCTGGCGCTGGAACAGTGCGCTGCTTGGGTGGATGTACACTGGTTGGTTTTCGACCAAGGTTCT
Organism: Microstegium vimineum; assembly: GCA_022036555.1. Classification (NCBI taxonomy): domain Eukaryota; kingdom Viridiplantae; phylum Streptophyta; class Magnoliopsida; order Poales; family Poaceae; genus Microstegium; species Microstegium vimineum. Next base: position 17,475,033 of record CM039121.1, on the reverse strand, counting down.
GTATCCTTCCTGGGGATCCTTCCTGGCGGCGTGGAAAAAGAAGCCTGCAGTGATCGCTTTCCTTATCTTTGTGAAGTTTTTCCCAGCGGAGACAACATCAAGTTTATATCTGCACACACAAGAGTGACATATGTTAGGAAATAGATAGACCTCAAAGAAAGGGTTGTCTAGTCAATGCCGTATAGATCCAACACTGAAAATAGTCATGGGAACAATAATAACAAGATGAATTTAGAAGAAAAAATGACATGATGTACAGGCATAGCCAGGGTCCAAACACGGACACATAAGTCCAGAACAGTTTCAACGCTAAACCAGGTAGATAGACTTCAAAGAAAAGATTGTCTAATCAATGAAGCATACCTCTCATTGAAAATGGCCATGAGAAGAAGAATAACAAGCTGACATTAGAAGAGAAAACAACAGAAAGTACAGACACAAAGGAGACAGGATAATGCACAACCATCTTAATGCTAAACCAGGTAGTCATTTTCAGTTCCTTAGACTACTACAAGGATGTTTGGTTTGATTGGAAGGTTGGTGATGACGATAGAAGAAAACTGATCCCTTTAAAAAAAAACCATCAAGAAGAAAGATCCTTCAAGCACAAAACGAAACAGAATAAACAAAAAAGAAGACAGGGGGAGCCTCTCAAGCAAAAGATGGGAACAAAAAAAGATATCTAGCGCTACAGTGGCAGACCTAGGATTTCGCCAAGGGTATGCCATATCAAAATTTTTACATGCAATTCGTTAAATTTCATTTACAAATTCAATAAGTAATTATAAAATTTCTCCATAATTACTAAATAACATAATACGTCCTAAATTCAACAATTAAGTTCCATTTTTTCATAAATTAAAATATAAATAGTACAAACACTAATTCAATAGTTCAAAATAAACAAATCTTACAAAAACTACTTTGTCTGGCTTATGCTCACAACACTATTCAGCAAGCACATCACACTACACTGGACTACTTGGTTGTCCGATCGTATGCTAAATTATTATGATACTACGAAGTGTATTATCTATAGTTCATTTCTAGAGGTATTAGGAGTTTGGGCTGCAATATATTATCCCAGAACCACCTCAGAATTACCGGATGATACAATAAGAGAGGATAAAATAGAAAAAATAAATGATTTAGTATAGTATCTATAGTTATTAATTCCTAGGGGAGATAAATAACTGGAAAGTGAAAACTGAAACTGTTAAGAGTACGTCATGGGCCTAATGGCCTGGTCTGACGGTATGGCCCGTTAGTGTTAATTAAGGTTAATTAGAGATATAAGGGTCGCTTACTTAGGGGTCAAGTAAAGAGATGTATCAATCTAATCAAGTAAGAATTAAGAAGGAAATCCCTTCCATCTTGCCTGGCCGTGGGCAAAGGCCCTCGGCCGGCCTTCTCTCACCCGCAGCCCTAGCCACCGCCACACTGCGAACAGCACCCGTGGGACCTGTAGCGCCGTGGGTACTGTAGCACAGCAGCCACCATCGATCCCTCAACCATCTCTTCTCAATTCCTAACATCCATAACAATCTGGTAAGGAAGACAGCAGTCGTGAGGAAGGAACGAGTCGCCGAGGAAGACGCGCAACGAGGAAGAAGACGCGCGACGAGGAAGACGACAGCGGCCGCAGCTAAGACAGCGTGCTCGAGTGTGCTGGCCAACCTCGCCCCACTGCAGAATCCCATGGCCAAGGTGGTATCCGACCTTGCCTGGTAGGTGGCTGCCCTCAACTCGAGGCTGACCACAATGGAGAGCCGCCAGGGGACGTTTGCGCGCTAGGTGTCGGCGGCGGTGCGGCTGCAGGGGGCGGCACAAGGCGTCTTGACACCCCAGCGTGTGTGGCGGTTGTGCGATCTGCAGTTGATTCAGCCCGGCACCCCTTCGCAGTTCCTCCAAGTTGTGCATCGCATTCGCCGCGCCAAGGTGGACACCAGGTCAGCGCTGCAGCCAATGATGCTTGAGCGCCAGGCATCGGCAGCGGTGCGGCTTCAGGAGAGGCGCCAGGCAACGCGGGACTAGGAGGCAGCCCTAGCAGCAGTCGACCTCGTGTGGGAAACCACAACCTCAAGCAGAGCAGTGACGGACATGCTGTTTTTCAAGCGGGCGGTGAACTCAAACTCTGCGCTGGCGGGGAGGCGCTCCCCTCCTTGTCGTTCTCCATCAAATGCCCTCCACTAAGCAGCTGTCCAGCAGGGAGAAGGCATGGGGTCGCCGGCAGGAGCGCACTACCTAGAGCCACCACATTCCGCAAACGGCCGCAGCGAGGGCACCTCCGTTGGTCGTTGTTGCGACCAATTCCAGGTGGCCATACACGTGCGCCCCTTTCGTCCACTGCACACGTGCAGGTACGACACACGGAGGGTGTCCACTTTCAATGCAGAGTGCAATTCAAGTTGAGAATAATAAAATAAGCCGAGATGCAAAAGTCTTGTTTTTAGGTGGTAGATTTGTGTCGAGTCAAGTCATTGTTATAAGTTGGTTAGGTTACACCTCGAGGACGAGCTGCATCTCCAGGTGGGGTGTAGTGTTAGAGTATGTCATGGGCCTATTGGGCCTGGTCGGACGGTACGGTCGGTTAGTGTTAGGGTTAATAAGAGATAAGGGTCGCTTGCTTAGGGTCAAGTAAGGCGATGTATCATTCTAATCAAGCAAGAATTAATTAAGAAGGAAATCCCTTCCATCTTGCCCGGCCGTGGGCAAAGGCCCTCGGCTGGCCTTCTCTCGCCCACAACCCGAGAAGCCGCCACACTATGAACAGTACCCGCAGGTACTGTAGTGCTGTGGGTACTGCAGCACAGCAACCGCCATTGCCTCGACCATCTCTTCTCAATTCCTAACATCCATAACAGAAACAGAGGTGGCGAGATCTCACAGCAAACAACAAAGATGGGAAAAAGGTTGGAAAATAAGGTGAGATCTCACAGGGCAAAACAAAGAGGGAACTAAAAATTGGAAAATAAAAAATGAAGTCAGCTAAGGGCCCTCTTAGTTAGAAATGAAGGAGCATACCACTGGACCATCGTAACATTTTATTATTTATTGTTTGTAAATTTATATTTTCAAGTGTGATAGGCATGTGTCATATAAGACCTGAGCTAGGCGCTAGGCGACTTCTAGGCGATAAGCGAGCCTAGGCGTTTTAAGGCGTTTTTCTAGGCGTTTTATATATATACTAATATACATAGACTATCTTTGAAGAAAAAATAAACAGCTGAATAGTGGGCTTCGATAGATAGATAGAAATGCTGGCTTAGAGAGATAGAAACGCCCAAGAGGCAACAGTCCAGCCCACTATTCCATCCTTATCCCACTCCAGTCTCCAACCTTATCCCCTCCCTCCCTCCCTCCTCTAGTGCGCGCTGCCCAATCCCGTCGCCTGCGCACGCCACAGCCCCCGAGCGCCCGCCACCGCCCCCCGCACGCTCGCGCCCGTGCCCGTAGCTCCTCCTCCACCGGCAACCTCCACCAAACGCTCCTCCCCCACTGGCGCTGCAATGAGCAGGCGCCGCCTAGGGGTCCGCCTACCCCCTAAGCCAGGCGGAACCCCCTCGCCTAGTGCCTAGTCGCGACTAGGCGCGCCTTTGGCTGGTCCACAAGGTCTGCCGTGGCCCCTAGGTTCTATCATCGATAGCTACAATGGTTCCGCCTTATTTGATGAAAAATACTAAAAGCAGGAAAATTTTCATCTGAACCAATACAGAAGAAAAATGCTACATATAACATTTAAACAGGAAAATTTTTGTAATGATTGTTGTATGTAAAAATCCAGTGAAGCTAGTGGATGTATGCAGGAAAATAGGCTGCCCAAGAGCATCATAAAGATATAGAATATATATGCAAGAGCACAAAGAAACATAAGATGGGCGAAAAGGTGCATAACTAATGCAAATTCTGCATGTTTCTAGTTCAAACAGCTAAAAATAACAGTTACCTGTCCATGATAGTGAGAAGTTGTTTCCTCACATCCTGGGCTCTCCTCAATGATCTTGATTGAACAAAGTTCTCGAAACACCAGGGCCCTGAAAAGTTCTTTGCCTTCCAGGCCTCATATACAGCAAGTAGAGTAAGATGGTCTCCCTCTGGCTGAAAAAATTTAGCCCTCTTTTGATCAGCTTGAGCCTGTTTTTCTCGTGGCCTATAGAATATATTCCCTGTTTGAATCATAGCTATGATAGTCAGTATCTCATCACTGCATCCAAGGTCAACACTGGCTAGCAGCATCTTTGAAAGTGGTGGATCCAATGGAAATTCTGCCATTTTTCTCCCCAGTTTGGTTAGAAGGCCCTCTTCATCAAGAGCGCCAAGGCTGTACAACTGTTCCATGGCAGAAATCAATGCTTGAGGTGCTGGGGGGTCCATAAAATCAAAAGATAACAGGTCATTTATTCCCATCGCCTTCATATTAAGAACTGTAGATCCCAAGTTGATCCTCTGTATTTCTGGAATCGTTGTAGGGGACATCTCATTTCGGTAAGCACTTTCAGTGTATAGACGATAGCACTTGCCCGGTCCAGTACGCCCTGCGCGCCCTGCTCTTTGTTTCGCGGACGCTTGCGATATTGGAGTGATGACCAATGAATCAAGCCCTTGTTTTGAATTGTATACATTGATTTTGGCAAAACCAGGATCTACAACATAGTATATTCCGTCAATTGTCAAAGAAGCTTCAGCAATATTGGTCGCCACCACAACTTTCCTCTTACCAGGTGGAGCTGGGTCAAAGATCTTTGATTGCATCTCACTAGGAAGGGCACTATACACAGGCAAGATTATAAGCTCAGGAACATCCTTTCCTAGCCCCTTCATCCTCTCATAAAGACATTGGCAGGCATGATCAATTTCCTCCTGCCCAGTGAGGAAAAGAAGGATGTCTCCTTCTGGCTCCGTCAAGTGAATCTGCAGCACAGTAATCAATGCTGCATCCAAGTAATCACTTTCAGGCTGTTTAGTGTACAGTATCTCTACTGGGAATGTTCTTCCAGGAATTGTGAAGATGTTACAGTTAAAGAAATATCCTGAAAACTTCTCAGCATCAAGGGTGGCAGAAGTAACAATAAGTCTCATATCAGATCTGCGGTTAATAAGTTGTTTCAGCAAACCAAAGAGCACATCAGTGTGGATGGTCCTTTCATGGGCTTCATCAAGCATGATAACAGAATACTGGGAAAGGTTCTCATCAACAAGAATTTCACGCAGAAGCATACCATCAGTCATGTATTTAATCACCGTGTCCGGACCAGTACAGTCCTCAAAACGGATAGCATAACCAACTTCCTCTCCCAGCCGACAACCAAACTCTTCTGCCACTCTCTTTGCAACAGACATTGCAGCAACCCTACGAGGCTGAGTACACCCGATTTTACCCCGTGTTGTATAACCTGCCTCAGCCAAATATTGTGTTACCTGTGTCGTCTTCCCAGAACCAGTCTCTCCAATAACAACCAAAACTTGATTATCATGTACAGCTTGTATAAGCTCTTTCTTCAACTTGTAAATAGGAAGAGATTGCCTCTGCTCTTGTATTGAAAGCTTTGACCTTTGCCCAAAAGTTAAAGCTTTTCCATACGCCTCCTTCTTCCATTCAGGCATGTCATAAGCTGAAAGGCCAACACCTCGCAACTCCTGTGCAAGGTGCCGCTCACCTGTATCAGGCATTGGGTCTTCCCAAGGTCGATTCAGATCCTTGGGAATCGAATCTAACATGGCTCTCTGCTCCTGTTCTCGAACCTCACGACGCTCCTTTATGAGAGCAGTCTGTAGGGCTGCTGCTCGGCTCAGTGAGCCCTCAGGATTCTTAAAGATCTTCACAGGTGACATGTCAATTGAAAACCTGCTCTGCCCCTGCAAGAATGCTGGTTCATCCTCATTTAGCTCAATTTCAAGCTCTTCCTCTGCACCTTCCTCCTGGTACATCATACCATCCCCATCCTCATCAAACATTGGATAATCCCTCACATCCAGCACACCCGAGGCAATAAGCTGTTTTGCTTCCCACCTCTCTGGCGAGCTCATTCGCTTGAGTGGTCGCCTTGACGTTGGGGCTGCCTCATCCTCCTCTGTGATCACAATACCTGACAAACCCAACCTCTTGCCAGACCCCATGCCACTGCCACTGCCACCTGATGGGTTCACCCTTGGTGCATCATCCCCGCCACGCTGCATCGGCAGGAGGTCCTTCCCAGTATCCTGATCCACATCCCGCATCGACAAACTCAACTTCTGCGCCTTCACCGAAACTACCTTCACATACACCTCCTGATCACGCTTCACCACATCCTTTGCATTGGCCACCCGCCTGCTTGCCATCTGTGATACATGAACAAGTCCTTCGCGGCCACTGCGGACATCCTCCAGCCTGACAAAGCATCCGGTGTCCATCACCCGGGTAACCGTCCCTCGGTACACCTGGTACAGCTCTGGCTCCCCACTGGGATTTGAAGCAGCAACCTCCCTTCCCCTTCCCCTTCCTCCATCACCCCTCTCCTCTTCCTCATCATATGCATACCTCCTGCTCCTCCCCCAGTCCCTATCTCTGTCCCTTCCTCGGTCTCTATCCTGATGTCGGTCCCCATCAGGATCTCGGCCACGGTCCCGATCCCTATCACGGCCATACTCACGGTCGCGCCCTCGTTCCCTGTCGCGGCCGCCACGGTCACGGTCGTGGTCACGGCCGCCGCGGCCGTAGTCCCGGTCGCCCCGGTCTCGGCCTCTCCCATCCCAGCGGCGGTCGCGGTCGTCCCTCGCCGGACCAGGAGCGGACGCATCAGCATCCCGCTCGAGCTCGAGGCGGAGGTTGCGAGCGTGGTCGGGGTCGTCGGGGCGGGCGAGCCCGGGGAACTTGGCCGCCTCGGCGCCAGCGGGGCCCGCGGCGACGACAGCAGAGCTAGGATTGGAGGCGGTCGGCGGGAGGATGGCATGGATGATGGTGAGGAGCGTACGGACGAAGTAGTCGGGGAAGTCGGCGCCCTTCTCCTTGAGCCGAGCGTCGAACTCGGAGACGGTTGTGGAATCGCGGCCGAGCTCGGTGATGAACTCGGCCAGCACCTTGTCGCCGACGCCGATGTGGGTCTCGAGCTCAGAGCAAACCTTAGAGACCAGGGAAAGGTATTCCAGCTTCCTAAGCCCGTCATCGCCGGGACCAGCCTCCGCCGCCGCCGGCGCCATGGCTGAGGGTGGTGCTGGTGTCGGACCTAGGGTTTAGACCGCTATTCGAATTGATTCGGGTTGGGTTGGCCGGTTGGCTGGGAAACGTGTTGCTGGCGTTGGGCGTCCTATCTACGATTAGGGGATCGAGGGAAAAGTTTAAGATATGCCATGCCCTTCCTAAAAAGTTGAAACTATCGATAATGTCCAAGTTTAAAAAAAAAATCACTCTCGTACCACTCCGTCCGTCTTCTGTTTGATTTGTGTCGTTTGAGTGTCCTGACGAGTGGGGTCCGCTGTGAAAAATGACCTCAGTTGCCCCTTGCCCGGCATTAGAGGTGGAGGCCGTATTGACCGCTCTCACTCATCTCTCTCGACTCGTCCGCTCCCTCCTCCTCTATCCTTACCGAAACCCAAACCATGGAAGCCATTGTGGCGGTGGCATCGGGCGACTAAGCAGCAGCAGGTTGCGGCGGCTGAGGGGAGACAAGAATTGCATCCCTGCTTACGGCGGAGGCGGCGACGCCATGTGATAATGGAGGGAGGTACCGTGGGCGGCGAACATGGCGGCGAATATGGCGACGACCGAGAACCCTTCCTGGTTTCGAGAAGGGTAAGTTTCTCTTCTCCTTTACTTGCTGAGAAGGGTAAGTTTCTCTTCTCCTTTACTTGCTTGGTGTTGGTGATTGTGTAGATCGGATTGTTGCTTGCTCTAGTTTGTTTCCCCTTTGTGATTGCTATTGTTAATATGTAGGATGAACCCAATTAGTAGCTACAATCTAGAGTTTTGTTTTATTTCGGAAAATATGTGTGGGGGAAGTGGTATGGCGTGAGTGAAGTTGTGCATGCTAATGTTGCAAACTACAGAAATGTGGTTGAAGGTATTGTGGATAAGTATCCTGGGCGCTATGGAGATGCTTACAGTGTGTTTTACTAGTGTCATGATACAAAGATGAACATTCCCCTCCAATGACCATGACTTAGTTCAAATGTTTGCCAAAAATAAATCTTCTAAGTGTTGTTGGATCAGTTTAGCCTACTATAAACCCACCTATGTGCCTCCTCTAATCCCTTCTTGGGATCCAATTACTAAGAAATCTGTTGAACCACCAATTACTCCTTCAATGGCCACTCCTTCCATTACTCCTTCAATTGCCATTCCTTCCATTGCTTGTCCCTTCTAATGCACCTTCTAGTCCACAGAGCCCAACAGCTGCAGATGATGATATTTTGGCAAACCCAAACCCAAATTATGAGCATGTGGGTGTTGATGATGAAGGGTTGTACCTTGACCTACCACCACCTCCAAAGCCACAGCAACCAACACCTCCCAAAACACATGTCCAAGCACATTCAGAAGATCAGATCCAAACTGAAAGGTGTCCAAGTCCTGAGCCAGATGAATCTAAAACTGACAGTGATGCTAGTTCAGGTTCTAATGATGATGATTTTGAAACTGAAATGGACCCTGATTCAGCAGATGAAATGGTTAACGACCATGAGCCTGACTACATAGCACCTCTTGATTATGACAAAAATAACCCTCCCCCATGTGTGTTGGAAACATGTATGCAGACATCTTTGAATCTAAGATGGCTTTAGCTACTCATGCTACAATAAAAGAGAATCGGATACAGGAAGGTATCGAGTATTCTGCCTATGGAGGAATGAAGGATGCCCTTGGAGACTCCATGCATCAACCATGAAGGATGGCAAAACAATTCAGGTGATTTAGGCTTCTAAGTTCAAATTGGTGCTTCCATTGTTACATATTTGAACTTGGTGTTTTCCTTGATGTTTGCATGTTGTCTTTATTGTTAGGTTAAGAAGAATCCATCTATCCATGAATGTTAGAGCCAGAAGAGGACTGCTGCACCTGTCGGCTGCACCAAGTAGTGGGTCTGTGAGAGAGTTATTGACTGGTTGAAAGAAGATGGTACTTTGGGTGCTATTGAGTTGATCAAGAAGCCCAAGGAACATTTCAAAGTGGATATGTCTATCGATGAAATATGCGTCATGGTCTACCTAGGGGGTACCCCAGGGTAGTAGATTGTTAGGCCGAGGTGTGGCGACAGCGGTCAAGCGTGACACAGAGAGCGTAGACACGACGATTTATACACGTTCAGGCGAGCAAATCGCCGTAATACCCTATGTCATGTGTTCTGGTGGCTAGATTGATCTGAGAGATAGCTTACAAGATGTGTAGATGTGAGAGATTGTGTTTGGGGGGTCCCCTGCCCCTCCTTATATGTTCTGAAGGGATAGAGTTATAAGTAAAGTAGCCAATATGGTACTATTCGTGCGGTGCACGTCGTGTGCTGCATGTGTTCATCTTGTGGGCTGGGCCATCTTCGATGGTGTGGCCCATGTATAGCCGCGAGGGTATATGGGGGTCATATCCCCAACAAGTCCCCGGGCACGTTGCATCCTTCTGGCGAGCTGCCTTGAAGCCTTCCGAGGAGATGTGGCCTGGTTGCCTTCCTTTATCAGCATATTCATAGAGCTCCAACCAGGTGAGCTGGTCAGGATACAGTTTAGAGAGGCCTTCCGACTAGATCGAGCTGGTCGGAAGCGTCAGAGCTTGATTAGCGAGCAGATCGCTTCGTCGTAGGCCTGTGGCTGCTTGCCGGGGAGGATATGACATGCTAAAGAAAATTTTGAAAGAGCTTCTTCTTGATGAACTGTATCCACTTGGAGCATGCAAGACTAAAAGGAACATCAAAGTCCTAGTAAAAGTCTGTATAAGTCCATCTTGGCGCTTGTCGAAGAAGAAAGCAAATACATTCACCGCAAGGTGAAGTGTATCCACTTAGTTCCCGAGCTTGGTAGTAGGTGTAGTAAACACGTGGTGCCGAGCTGTAGAGCATACTATGGCTGGCGAAGTCCCCGAGGCTGCAGGCGTAGCATGCCCATCAAGGCCCCCAACGTGCTACCCAAAATCAGCACCCTGATTCGGATAACATGGAGCAACTTGATGACACACCAGCTGAAAGGTCCTAATCCAAGGCTACAAGGGGGGGGGGGTGAATAGCCTAAATCGAAATCTAAAACAATTCTCAACAACAAGTTAGATCACAAGATGGCGTAGCTAGGATTGTACTAGCCTACTAGGGATGCGAAGCCTACTAACCACAAATGTTATCCTAATATAGCTCTAAGATCACTTAATGCCTACTCAATTCTAGTAGCCCTCTAGGCACAACCTAATATACTAGGACAAGTATGAATAAGGTAATGTGAAGATGGGAGGAGTGATTATACCGCCGTGTCGAGGTAATGAGCCAATCAAAAGAACTCCAAGCGACTCAATCAATCACAATGATGAACAAGAGGTTGACACTTGATTTTTCATCCGAGGTTCACTAGTTTGCCAACTAGCTACTTCCTCGTTGTGTCGGCTCACTCACTTGAAGGTTCACGCGCTAATTGGCATCACATGCCAAACCCGTCACCGGGTGCCGCACAACCAACACAAGATGAGGGCACTCAAAGACACGCGCAATCCACTAGAGTTACCTTTGCGACCTCCCGCGGGGAAGGCACAAGAACCCTTCACAATCACCACTTGTGGTCGACGAAGCACAATCACCAAGCTCCTCGAATCCACACCGCTTGCTCCAACCGTCTAGGTGATGACAATGACCAAGAGTAACAAGAAACTAGTAGCGGTATCAACTCCCAAGTGCCAATAAGATGAACTCACTTCATGCAATGCACTTGATGCACTCAAATCTCTCAAATGGATGATCAATTGACTAAGAGATGAGTGGGAGTGTGTGTCACAAGCTTCTCAAGTGTATGCAATATCAGAATGAGCAAGAGAGCCAACTTGAACCGCCACACACCCTTTTATAGCCCCCTCAAAGGAACTAGCCGTTATGCCTTTTCTCAGCCTGAAAATAGACCGTCGGACCACTTTGCGCAACCACCGGACCATAGCACCTGGTCCGACGCTCTGGTCCGACACCTCCGTTGATCGCCACGTGTCCCGCCAATTGGAATTCGACCGTTGGCGCGCAGGAACACAACACCGTCGGACCACTTGCCATAGTCCGAAGGGCTGGTCCGACGCCTCGTCCGACGCCTTGCCCTTGACTTCAACAATCCATGCAGTAAGCACCATGCCTTCGGACCACACCATTGGACTGGTCCACCGGACCATGTCGTCTGGTCCGGAGCCTCCACCGAGTCTTGACAATTTCATGCAGGGAGCACCCGACCTTCAGACCACACCTTCGGACCTGACCACCGGACCATGCACACTGGTCCGGAGGTCCCTTTGACTTCAGCTCTGCTGTTGACTGGGCCACCGGACCACTCGCCTATGGTCCGGAGCCTCTTTTCGCCACTGTTCCGGAGCTTTCGTGTCAGCCAGTTAGTGCTGGGAGCGGCCGTCGGACCACCTTCGTTGGTCTGGAGCTCCCATGCTCAATTGGTCCGACGCTTCTATCTTGGTCAGATTTCTCTTCTCTTTGCTTCCCTTGATCTCATGTGCCACCACCAAGTGTTTCACTGACTTGTGCATGTGTGTTGGCATATTTTATCAAGTTTTACAAGGGTTTCTCATTAGGATTAGATGCAATGCACTCATGATCAACCTAATGGCACTCGATAGTTGTAACCACATACTATTTTCCCCTCTTAATAGTACGGTTATCTATCCTAAATGTGATCACACCCACTAGATGTCTTGATCACTCAACCAAAAAGCCCTAGCTTATACCTTTGCCTTGTATAGCTCTTAGGGTCTCCTCCTTCTCTCTCCTTCTCCAAGTGTGAGCTTTGGTTTGCTTTCTCCTTAGCCTACTCCTTGCTCCATCACTTGTCATCTTCACTTCACCTTGGTGTACTAAACCTACTCAACCACTTAGAGATAGGTTAGTACTTAGGCTTCATCAATTACCAAAATCACTATGGAGTCTTCAATCTCCCCCTTTTTGGTAATTGATGACAACCCGATATAAAGATATGAAAAGAATGATTTTGATTTCAACCCGAAATGATTGATACCACTTGGAAGGTATGATAAGGAAGAAAGTGGTCAATCAATTCTAAGTTGGTTTGATAGTTTTAACTCCCCCTACATGTGTGCACTTCTATGAATGTGAATCAAGCTTTGCACACATGCCTAGATAGAACTTTTGGAGGGGTGAACAACTAGCAAACTATGACATGATGCTAAGGTTTTAAGAATAGACCTTTGAAGCATGATACCAATCGATGTGCGCCTTTCATTTCACCCTTAGTAACATGGTTAGCTCGATACCAATTGATTAAACAAACTAAACAAGGGAGGATATCTAGCTAACTTCCTATGCATGCACCACACATGCATATCATTTTAAATGAAATACAATGCAAGCAAGCATATGTGTGAATGCACACTTAAATGCAACAACTTGTTCATAGGCTTGCTCCTCCTACTTGTGTGCTCAAAATTTTATTTTTTCACTTTTCAAAAACTCTCCCTTAGATCTTCTATATCATACTTTATATCACACTTTCTCTCCCCCTTTGTCATACATTACCACAAAGGGTTCACTTGTTGAAATTTCATCAAGTCAATTTAGAAAATGATGTGTGATTATCAAATTGAATTCAATCTAGACCACTTGTCCTACATATTTAACACGGTTTAAATCATGGACAAGCTTCTTCACACATCTTGCAATGGTTATCTTATCCATGTTGGTTAAATACAAGAGCAAATATTCTAGACTAAATATGTGAGGTTGCAAGCTTATCAAACATGCCATATGTTATCACTAGATCAATCAAGACATAGAAGCAATAGTGATAGCATATGCACATCCAAAACATTTTGTTTTTCATGAATGAGCCTAAATGAGTGATGTCTATATGTTCTACACAAGTCTAGCAAAGGATGGATGCATATGTCAAACAATTGTACCTTGCTATCTTGGAGTAGAGGCATGTCATATAAGTGGAGTGCATCAACTCATGTTGAAGAAATCCAAGATATTCAACTCATTCCTTAACTTACAAAACCTCTTCTCATCAAGTGGCTTGGTGAATATGTCAACTAATTGATCATCGGTGCCCACATTGTCAATGTAAATGTCACCCTTTTGTTTGATGATCTCTTATGAAATGGTGTCTCACATCTATGTGCTTTGTTCTAGAGTGTTGGATGGGATTGCTTGTAAGCTTCACCGCACTTTCATTGTCACATAGCAATGGAACCTTCTTGAATTTGATTCCATAATCATTCAAGGTGGCCTTCATCCATAATAGTTGTGCACAACAACTCCCTGCACTAATGTATTCGGCTTCGGCGGTAGAGAGTGCCACACTATTTTGCTTCTTGGATGACCATGAGACTAGTGATCTTCCCAATAGTTGACATGTTCCACTAGTGCTCTTCCTATCAACCTTGCATCCCGCATAATCGGAGTCCGAATATCCAACCAATTCAAATCTTGACCCCTTGGGAAACCACAATCCAATATCTTGTGTATGCTTTAGATATCTCAATATCCTCTTTGTGGCTTTCAAATGACTCTCTCTAGGAGATGATTGAAATCTTGCACACCTGCATACACTAAACATGACATCCGGTCTTGATGAGGTCACATAGAGTAGACTTCCAATCATTGACCGATATAGTGTTTGCTCAACCATCATGCCACTTGTGTCACTATCCAAATGTCCATTAGTCCCCATAGGTGTAGTAATGCCCTTTGCATCTTCCAAGCCAAACTTATTGATCATATCTTTGATGTACTTGCCTTGACTCACAAATGTACCATTCTTCATTTGCTTGATTTGAAGTCCAAGGAAGTAACTAAGTTCACCAATCATTGACATTTCAAATTCATTTGTCATCATCTCCCCCAAACTCTTCACAAAAGTCTTGATTTGTAGACCCAAAGATAATGTCATCCACATAGATTTGCAAGACAAACAAGTCACTTCCAATTTTCTTGGTGAATAGGGTGGTGTCAACCAAACCAATCTTGAATCCCTTAGAGAGGAGAAAACTTCTCAACCTCTCATACCATGCTCTAGGTGCTTGCTTCAATCCATAGAGAGCCTTCTTGAGCTTATAAACATGGTTGGGCTTCTTTATATCTTCAAATCCGGGTGGTTGCTCAACATACACTTCCTCATTGATGTACCCATTGAGAAAAGCACTCTTCACATCCATTTGATAGAGCTTGATGTTGTGAGCACAAGCATAGGCCAATAAGATTCTAATTGCCTCTAATCTTGCCACTGATGCATAGGTTTCTCCAAAGTCAAGACCCTGCACTTGAGTGTACCCTTGTGCAACTAGTCTTGCTTTGTTTCTCACCATTATTCCATCTTGATCTTGCTTGTTCTTGAATACCCATTTGGTTCCAATCACATTATGATTCTTTGGTCTATCCACTAGTTCCTAAGCTTGATTTCTTGTGAAGTTATTGAGTTCTTCATGCATAGCATTTATCCAATTCACATCCTTCAAAGCTTAATCAATATTGGTTGGCTCAAATGATGAGACAAAAAAATAATGCTCACAAAATGAAGCCAATCTTGATCTTGTTTGAACACCACTTTGAATGCCACCGATCACTTGATCTAGAGGATGATCTCTTGCAATATTGGTAGGTTGAAGCACTTGCATGTGAACATCTTGCACAATTGGTTGAGATGATGATGGACTAGCTTGATCTTATACTTGAGCTTCACTAGTACTTGTTTGATCTTGAGTTAGAGAGCCACTAGCTTCTTCATTGGTAGGAATGATCACTTGATCTTTATCTTCATCTTGCACTTGTCTTGGTCTAATGTCACCAATATCCATATCTTTCATTGCATTGACCAACTTGTCACCTCTCACATCATCCAAGTTTTCTTGTTCATCTTGAAAGCCTTGTGTTTCATCAAATTCCACATCATGCACTTCCTCAAGAATTCCACTAGATGAGTTCCAAACTCTATAAGCCTTGCTAGATGTAGAGTAACCGAGTAAGAATCCTTCATCACATTTCTTCTCAAACTTGCTTAGCCTTGTACCCTTCTTCAAGATATAGCACTTGCACCCAAACACTCTAAAGTATGCAATATTTGGCTTTCTTTCATTCAAGAGTTTATATGGAGTTTTCTCAAGCATTCCATGACAATAGAGACGGTTGCTAGAGTAGCAAGCCGTATTGATAGCTTCGGCCCAAAAGGAATGACTGACATTGTACTCACTTAGCATTGATCTTGCCATGTCAATCAAGGTTCTATTCTTCCTTTCAACTATCCCATTGGATTGAGGAGTGTACTTTGGAGAGAATTGATGGTTGATTCCAAAGTCATCACAAAGTTCATCAACTCTTGTGTTCTTGAACTCACTCCCATTGTCACTTCTAACTCTCTTGATAGTGGTTTCAAACTCATTATGGTACCTCTTGACAAATGACTTAAAGATATAAAATGTGTCACTCTTATCACTCAAGAAGAATACCCATGTGTATCTTGTGAAGTCATCCACTATCACAAATCCATACTTGTTGCCACCAATGCTTGTATATGTTGTTGGCCCAAAGAGATCCATATGCAATAACTCAAAAGCTTTACTTGTACTCATGATGCTCTTCTTTGGATGAGTGTTGCCAACTTGCTTTCCGGCTTGACAAGAACTACAAAGCTTGTCCTTCTCAAGAGTGACATCCTTCAAGCCCTTCACTAGATCATGCTTGACTAGCTTGTTCAATTGCTTCATGCCAACATGTCCAAGCCTTCTATGCCATAGTCAACCCATGCTAGATTTTGACATAAGACATGTTGAGAGTTGGGTCTCACTAGCATTGAAATCCACACGATAGAGATTCTCATATCTAAATCCTTTGAAGACCATGTTAGAGCCATCCACACTAATGATTTCCACATCCTCCACACCAAATATGCACTTGAAACCGAGATCACATAATTGGGCAACCGACAATAGATTGAACTCAAGCCTTTCCACTAGAAGCACATTGCTAATGCTTAGATCATTGGAGATAGCAATCTTTCCAAGCACTTTCACCTTGCCTTTGCCATTGTCACCAAATGTGATACTATCAAAACCATGGTCACTATCTTGGTTGATTGAGTTGAACATCCTTCTATTGACACAAAAAGCGTCAGGATCTGCGAACACCTCGGGCTTATACCCGAATTCGATATCCAAAGGTGTGCTAGTCGATTTGACCAGTTAATCGACAAGGACGATAACTAGAACAAGATCTGAATGAGACAACGGCGATGCGTCCGGGTGTCAAGGCTCAAACTTGATCAGGATAACTAGAGTAGAGCTGAACGAGATGACAGGACGTCAAGGCTCAGGTTGCTCAAACGCAGAACTTGCAAGGGTTGACGGAGATCGAAGAGATGCAGCCCGTCGAGACTTGAAGAACTCGTAGGTAAACTAGATCTAATACGATAAAAGTAGAATTGCTGAAAAGTAGATAAAAAGTAATTGATTTGTTTGATATATGATTGATTGTTCCACAACACCTAGGTACATATTTATACTCTAGCAAAAGGAGTTGTAGACAGACACGACTCATATCTTTCCTAAACAAAACTCCTATTTTTAAGGAAACAACTGACTCGCGCAGGAGTCGGACAATAATATTTTCCTAAACAAATATCTCTATTTCTAAGGAAATATATGACTCATGCAAGAGTCGGACTCAAACTTCTATAACAATACTGGTATGAGATCACCAGTTTCCTTATGTCTTCTCTTCGATGAAACTTTCCATCAGCAGACTCTTCAATCCGCAACTTCATTCTATTGCCATCGGCAATCCCCTGCTGACGTCAACCGCCACGCCACTCTGTGCCCATCGGCATCATCTCTTTATCGGTAATACCTTCCAATCGGCAACTCTTCACCTCCACTGGTAACTTGTCTTTACCAATTAACTCATATCGGCAAGAATCGTCCAGCTTCCATCGACAACAAACTTATCCCCTTCGCAGCATTCACTCTCATCGCCAACACTGACCGATGACCTTCCGATGCCGATAGAAAACGACTACCGATCAATGCAAGTCTTAGCTCATTTGACACATGCCGAAAAACGGTGTCAACACATGCCCCCCAATTTCGGAGTGTAGAATATTTTACGCGCTGAAATTTTCTCTACTGTAACCTTCCCTCCAAGATACTTGCACGACCTCCTCGATTACCGCGCGTAAAAATCGCAATTTATCAACAAAATTCCACGACTGCTATTGACACCGTTTTTCGACACGTGTCAAATGGGCTGAAGCTTGACTGCTCAGCGGCTGTTCTCCATCGGTATCAGGAGTCGATAGTGCCGATGGAAGGGAGTTACGGGAAGACTAAGTGTTTTGCCGATGGAAGCTGATGAGCTTTGCCGACAAGATTGGCGGAGTCTCGCTGAAGCTGATTGCCGGTGAAGAGTCCTTGCCGATTGCCGATGAGGGGTCATTGCTAACTGCCGATGGGGTCATTGCCGATTGCCGATAAGGACTCGTTGCCGATTGCCGATGGAAGATAGTTGCCGATTGCCGATAAGGACTTATTGCTGATTGCTGACGAGGAGATGTTGCCGATGGCCGGTCGGGAGGATGTTGCCGATGCCGATGGGCGTGACTTAGCACTTGGTGGCAGCAGAAGACTACAGGTGGCCAAAGAAGGAAGGTGCAGACTAAATGGGTCTACCGATGGAAAGTTTCCATCGAGAAGGAGTATAAGGAAACTGGTGTTCTGTGCCAGTATTAACGTAGTAGTTTGAGTCCGACTCTTGCATGGGTCGCTTATTTTCCTTTAAAATAGGTGTGTTTGTTTAAGGAATAACTATTGTTATCCGGCTCCTGCGCGAGTCAGTTTCCTTTAAAATAGGAGTTTGTTTTTAGGAAAGATATGTGTCATGTCTTTGTACAACTCTCCATGCGGGAGTATAAATATGAGCCCTAGGGCTATGGAAAAAGAGGAATCCAATAAAAAACAATCCAATTCTACTTTTTATCCTACTTTTACTGCAATTTCCCTTTTTACGCATTAGTCATAGCTTTAACGAGTTCTTCAAGCTTTCGATGGGCTGCATCACCTTGATCTCCGTCAAAATCCTTGTTAGTTCCGCGTGGGAGTACCTCTAGGCTTTGGCAATCCGGGCGCATCGCTGTTTGCCTCGTCTAGCTCTACTCTAGTTACCCGTGATCAATCTGAGCCTTGACGTCCGGGCGCATCGCTGTCGTCTCGTTCAGTTTGTCATAGTTATCATCCTTGTCGATTGATTGGTCAAATCGACTGGCACGCCCTCGACATCGAGCTTTGGGTAATAGCCCGAGGTGTTCACAGATCTGACGCTTTTTGTGTCAACACCTGCAGCGTGAACAGTTGTAAGCCCAATCATATCTCCTCGATTGCCACACATACCTATTGCATACCCTTCCATATTCCTACTTAGTGCGAAGAAAATTCCAAAATACCCCTGACCAGACTTATAAAAGTTACCATCATCCAATCTGTTTTTCACCCTGAGCCCACTTTCACTCTCATTTGCCTTCATCTTCAACCTCTACGGCGGCTCTGAAGAACACCTCCGACGACCCAAGCAACGACGTCTTCCTCAAGCAGAGCACAAACAGCTTCAATGGCGATCAACTTCGAAGTTCCCATAGTAAATTTGTTCCCTTCTTGCTTCATCTTCTGCAAGTTTCTTTTCCGCATCAACTTCGTAATCCTTTTCCCCTTCCTTTCTTTGATTTTTTTTTCGAAACCTAGTAAATGTACAACAAGGTAGTAATCCCCATTGAGCAATCCAACTTCAACTGCTTAGGCCCAATGGGAAATACCGATCCCACCAATCTGATCAATGCAGAGACCAACCGCATTCCTTTCAGATCTGAGTGCTTTAGCCTAGGGTTATGGAAAGATGCTTTCCGTTCATGGCCCAAACCCACCAAGAGATGGAAGAACTGGTATCTCAGAATAATCAGAACACAACAAGTTTACAGGGCAGAGCGCAACCTAGATCAGTGAATTAGACTCTCTATTGCCGATATGGCAAAGAATGAAAATATGATGATAGCCGCTTCTTATCTCTGGTCCGATACAATGAATGCCTTTTTATTCAGACACGGACCAGCTACTCCCACCCTTGCCGATGTGCATATGCTTACCGGCCTCGATGTCTCTTCTGCCGATCCCTCCAACCTTTTCGGTAGGAAAGCTGAGTATAAAGTGAACACACGCAATATCGGCGGTTGGACTGGATACATTCGAGAGAACCAAAAGACTGGATTGGTAGGTCAGAGGGAGCACAACACCTTCTTGAACATGTGGTTAGAAAAGTTTATCTTCTGTGGCAGAACAGTCGGACCTACCACCATGTACCTTCCCGCAGCAGAGCTTCTGGCCGATGGAGAAAGACTTCCACTCGGCCGATACCTCCTTGGATCGGTATACCACCTCCTGCACCAAGTATCCAGGAAGCTATTGCTAGGCGAGCCCATCGGCAATCTCGGAGGTCCCTGGTGGTTTATAAATATGTGGTTAAACGCACACATGTACAAGGCCCTCCAATTCGACTTGTTCAATCAGCAATTTCCAAGGGATATATCGGAGGACTATGAATATGATGATGATGAATCGGCAACTCGTCCCCCACTCAATTTTGGGGAAGCTATCATAGTGCTACCAGGAACCGATGCCAACATAGATCAATTTGGCAGGTTCTTTCAAAAGTTTTACAACGGAATCCCTGCTGCAGAATGGCTTTGGTGGCCTTATGTTGATGATAACAACCGATTCCCTCTGTTATTCAACCTTACCGATGGGAACATACTGCAGAATGAAACAACCATGAAGGCTAACATTGTTCCCCGAGCCATTCCAGTCAACATCTTTGGAACCGGGAAGAACGCTCCCACATCTTATGAGTTCTATTATCCATCGGTAGCAGCAAGACAACTGACATTTGGTCAATTGCCGATCAAACTTAGCTACGCCAACGTGATAAAGCCAAGAGAAGTCATCTCCAGTGCCATGGACTGGAATAGGATCATTAATCTTTCTCCTAATGCCGATACATCAAACATTGACCTATCCTCTTGGGCACCAACATCTTTTATCACGGAGTTATATAAATCTTGGTGGCAAGAATGGAGAAGCCAACTGTTCGCCAAATCATCGCATTACTATCGGCATTTGATCGACGCCGATCACATCATTCCCGATGATGCAGTAAGTTCTTTACTCTAATGCATCTCCTATTATTTACTTCTACCATCGGCATCTAACCCTCTTTTACTTAACAGGTTGATGATCCAATCCCCCGAACGAGCAAGAGCGGCAAGCATTTCAATCTTCGAATGATGAGCCCCTCATCAATCATCGGCAACAAGGCTCCTACATTGGCTGCCTTCACACCTCAAAGGGTACCTAAGGTTACCCTCAAGCCTAAGCCGACACCTACAAAGACCATCGCTACTCCATCGGCTGCTGCTGCCATCTTGGCGCGAGCTTTTGCGGTAAATTTTTATTTCACTTATACCGATTACAAACTCTCATCGGCAACATTCAGTTCATTTAACTTGCACCAAATATCTTTTATAGGCAACGAGGTCATCGACAGCTGCTCCGAATGTACAAGTTTCTCCAACTCATGCTGCCGATGCCCCCCAAGCTTCGCAACCAAAACGGGCTGGTTCACCAACTGCTGCCCCAAAGAAGAAACACTTGAGGCGAGCTACTCCAGCTGCATCACCAATTCCTGTTGACGCATCAATAGCAGAACCACCATCGGCATCCGTTCCTGAGCAGCCAGTGGACAAAACTCCCGGCCAGGAAATGATACCACCGCCGTAGGAATCAGCTGCAACAATAGAGACAACATCGGCATCGGTACCAGCACCTACACCAGATGAAATCCCTGACCAGAGGATGGCATCATCGCCAAGCCAGCCACCACAGCAGAGGCAGCACCAGCAACAGCACCACCAGCGCCAACCGCTCCTCCTACGGAGGCAAGTTCATCGGCAACCGTTGTCGATCTTCAAGATGATGCCATACCAGCTACCTTCCCAAGTCCCAGGCAAGAAACCCGCTTTAAGATGGTAAGCCGACTATCATAAAACTTGTGATATAAACTTATGATCGACAAACTCTAACTTTCTTCTTTTCAGGCCCAAGATTCCCTTGACAGCCTGTTCTCCTTTGCCGTCGACCTCCCCGATGAAGACGAAAATGAAGAAAGCTCTGCTCCAGCTCCAGGCACTATATCGACAGACATCAAGTATAAACTTGAAGCATTGCTGCTTTCACTGCAACAAAGCACACCTCTCCTAGTTCAAGATTCCACTGCAGCGAAAGTGGCTTTCAAGGAGATTCAAGGCCATCTACCTGCCGACATTGAAGAAACACTTTTCCAAGCAGCGTTCCTCGAGAGCCGACAACTCCAATACCAACGGGCCTCACGCCGTATTGCCGATAGAAACGCTCAATCAAAGCTTGAAGAGGAAATGCTCAAGTTCAAACAAGTTGCCGATGAGAAGCACAAGAGCATCGGCCATTTAGGAGCTTCTAGCATTACTCTTGAGCAAGAAACCATCCACTTATCGGCAAGGAGGGAAGAGTACTTGGCTGAACTGAAGAAGGTTGATCAAGCCCTAGACGCGGCCGACCAAAAGAAAGATCAATTGCCTGATGCCATTAAAGCTTTGCAATAAGAAAGAGACGCAAACGCTTGGCAAGCTATCCTGCTGAAAAGAAAGATCAAGCCAGTCGAAGGATCTGCCGATGATGACACCAGGGAGATAGAAGAAGCAGATCAGATTCGCCTGCGTGCGATAACATCCATTCAATCCCTGTTGTAATCTGTTGTATCGGCAATCATCACGCTGACACTTAATTTTGCTTGTAATATAACGCCAGCACATTTTTACCGATGTCTTATAAATCTTTCTTTCATCGGCATTCCAACGGGTATTCTATGCATCCACCCAAATACTAGGGTAATATTTCTTCAAGTATTTACCGTTGATTACTCTGGAAAACACAACTCCTTCGAGAGTTTCCAAAATATAAGCATTACCAGAAACAGACTGATTTATCCGAAACGGACCCTCCCAATTAGGAGACCATTTTCCAAACTTAGAACTCTTAGTCCCAATCGGCAAAATCAATTTCCACACTAGATCACCATCGGTAAATTCTTTCACCTTCACTTTCTTGTCATACCACCTGGCAACCCTTTTCTTATTTTCTTCAATGCTGATCAAAGCCCTCAACCGATGACTTGCTAAGTCTTCTAATTCATCCTTCATAAGAGTATCATACTCATCGGCTGTCAATTGATCTTATGAAAACAATCGCCTAGAACCAGTTTTAACTTCCCAAGGCAGGACAACATCGTGTCCATAGACCAACTGATACGGCGAAACTTTGGTTGCACCATGACACGCCATCCGATACGACCATAGGCTTCATTTAACACTATATGCCACCTTCTAGGGTTTTCTTCAATCTTGCGTTTGATAAGATTAATAACTCCTTTATTAGTCGCCTTAGCCTAACCATTAGCTTGGGCATAATAAGGAGAAGAATTCAATACCTTGAACCCCATACCAGCAGCAAACTCATCAAACTCTCCCGATGTGAACATGGTTCCTTGATCGGTGGTAATAGTTTGACGAATACCGAATCGGTAAATAATATGTTCTTTTACAAAATCTACCATGTTTGCCGATGTTACCTTCTTCAAAGGAATCGCCTCAACCCATTTTGTGAAGTAATCGGTAGCAACGAGTATAAACTTATGCCCCTTGCTTGACGGTGGATAAATTTGCCCGATGAGATCAATACCCCATCCTCTAAACGGCCAATGCTTGATTATAGGATTCATTGCCGATGTAGGTGCCCTCTGGACATTACCAAATTTCTGACAATCCTGGCACCCTTTAAAATAGTTGAAGCAATCTTTAAGAATTGTCGGCCAATAATATCCATTCCGCCTAATCATCCACTTCATCTTGAATGCCGATTGATGTGATCCACACACACCCTCATGGATCTCGCCCATCAACTCTTTTGACTCTTCTCTACTAAGGCATCTGAGTAAAACTCCATCAATTGTCCGATAATATAATTCATTGTCAAGGAGCACATACTTGGTAGCTTGAAACCTTAGACGCCTTTCAACCTTCTTAGACGGATCTCTTAAGTAATCGGCAATTTCTTTTCTCCAGTCATCGGCAACCATCACCGATGTCATGACTTCTTGAATCGGCTGATATCCTGAAGCATTCTGTGCTAACCGATTGACCTCTTCATTATGCAACCTAGGAATATGCTCAAGGTGGTACTCTTTGAATTCTTTTAATAACTGCAAACACTTTTCATGGGTTGCAATTAAAGCTTCACTTCGACATTCATACGTTCCAATGAATTGGTTAATTACTAACATGGAATCACCGAAGATTTGAACAGCATCGACACGTACCTCCCTGAGTAATTCCAACCCCTTTAGCAGAGCCTGGTACTCAGCCTGATTGTTTGTTGAGGTAGCAATAATCGGCAGTGAAATTTCATATTTCCGTCCACGGGGTGAGATTAAAACAATGCCGATACCTGCCCCTTCCTTGCATGTAGACCCATCAAAGAACAAAGTCCAAGGAGCAATCTCTACAGATCTTATCATATTGCAATACTGAGTAACAAAATCGGCCATCACCTGACCCTTAACTGCCTTAGCCGATTCATACTTCAGATCAAACTCTGAAAGTGCTAGAATCCATTTTCCGATTCTCCCACTTAATATTGGCATCGACATCATATACTTAACCACATCGTCTTTACAGATAACAGTGCATTCAGCCGATAATAAATAATGCCTTAATTTAATGTAAGAGAAATATAAGCATAAACATAATCTTTCTATGGCCGAATATCTGGCTTCAGCATCTACCAGCCTTCTGCTTAAATAATAAATCACACGTTCTTTCCCTTCAAATTCTTGGATTAAGGCTGACCCGATAACACCATCATCGATAGACAAATACAACCTGAAAGGCTTCCCGTGCTGAGGTGGAACCAAGACTGGAGGGTTTACCAAATATTTCCTGATCTCCTCCAAGGCTAACTGCTGTTCCTCTTTCCATGTAAACTCTTGATTGGCTTTCAGCTTTAACAATGGACTAAAAGATTTAATCTTACCAGATATGTTGGATATAAATCTTCTAATGAAATTAATCTTGCCGATCAAGGATTGCAGCTCAGTCTTGTTTGTGGGAGCAACTACTTTGTTAATTGCATCAATAGATTTTCTGCCGATCTCGATGCCTCTCTGATGCACCATAAAACCCAGAAACTGACCTGCCCATACACCAAATGCCCACTTTTTAGGATTCATCTTCAACCCATGCTCCCTTGTGCATTCCAGGATTTTTCACAAATCGGCAAGATGCTTCTCAAAATTCCCGGATTTAACCACCACATCATCAATATAGATTTCGACTATTCTGCCGATGTACTTATGAAAGATAAAATTCATTGCTCTTTGATAAGTAGCACCGGCGTTCTTCAAACCAAAAGTCATTACGACCCACTCAAACAAACCCACTTGACCTAGACATCTGAAAGCAATCTTGTTTATGTCTTCCTCAGCCATGAATATTTGATTATATCCAGCATTACCATCCATGAAACTAATGATTAGATGTCCGGCAGCAGCATCAACCAACAGATCAGCAACGGGCATTGGATAACCATCCATCGGTGTAGCCTTGTTGAGATTCCTGAAATCAATACAAACACGAAGTTTTCCATTCTTTTTATACACAGGAACCACATTAGAAATCCAATCGGCGTATCAGCACTGCCGAATAAACCCAGCTTCAATTAACTTTGTAATTTCAGCTTTAATGTCAGGCAACACCATAGGATTACATCGGCGAGCAGGTTGCCGATGTGGTTGGAAACCAGACTTAATAGACAACCGATGTTCGACTATTGATCGGTCTAAACCAGGCATCTCTGTATAATCCCAAGCAAAACAATCTTTATATTCTTTTAATAAGTCAATCAATTGCTGCTTACATTGGGAATCTAAATTAGCACTAATAAAAGTAGGCCTATGCTTACTACCATCGCCGATATCTACTTCTAATAAATCATCGGCCGATGTGAACCCCTGTCCCAGTTTTCCATCATCGGCGAATCGATCCATTAAAACTCTTCTTCAGAACCGACCGCTTGGATCAGTGTAATGCGGTAATCGGCAACTTTGAGGAACTCCGTGTCCCAAGCTTCACCTGATATGCACCTAGTTTGCTCATAAGTTTCCGATTCTGCCGATGCAACGACTGACGGAGTTTCACTCCGGACGACTTCAATCTTGTCTCCAACCCATTGCACGAGGCTTTGGTGCATTGTAGAAGGAACACAACAATTAGCATGGATCCAATCCCTTCCTAGGAGCAAGTTGTAGGTGCCTTTGCCACTGATAACGAAAAACGTCGTCGGTAAAGTTTTACTGCCGATGGTTAATTCAACACATACGGCTCCCATAGCTGGCGACACATTGCCTTCAAAATCTTTAAGTTTCATGTCCGTCTTGGCTAAGTCTTGGTCACCTTTCCCAAGCTTCCTGAACATGACGTACGGCATTATGTTTATTGACGCCCCACCATCCACCAGCATTTTCGTTATAGGCTGTCCATCCACTTTGCCCTTGACAAACAGAGCCCTTAGATGCTGCCTTTCATCATTGGCAGGCTTCTCAAAGATAGCTGCCATCGGATCCAACACTAATTGCGCCATTTCAGCAGCTTCTTCGTCGTTGCTGACAAGTGCCATGAACTCCATCGGCAATATGACGACCATATTGATTTCTGCCGATGGATCCCTGTCCTTGCGCTTTGGCCTCCACTGCTTTTCCCTTGAAGGACTTTCATTGTCATATAAGTCACTTTGGCATTCACGCAGGATTCTCCTTTTCTGAGTCTTCGTCAGACCCTTAGGGCACCATTGAGGAAGCTTGGTTTTCCAAACAGGCTGGTGCTGCCTCCCACTGCTTGCATCGGCACCACTCCTTATGTTTGGATCTCTGGAGAATATTTCTTCATCGGACACTCTTGCATTGGCCATCTCCTCAAGTTCTTCCTGACTAACGCGCCTGCCAAGTCTATCATGTGCGCTAAGCTTGCCCCCCAGCCGGTCATGTGCCGATTTCTTCTCTCTGAGCGGCCTAGCATACCTGGATGTCCGATCGTCAAAAACAAGGCTTCTTTTCTGACCGATCGGCAGGGTAATACCCATTGCATTTAGGGCAATTATCGACAGTAGGTAGCTTGATGCCTTCTTCCCAGCAGTGAATGAAGAAGGGACACCTCCAGTGGTCCTTATGCCGAAGCCACTCTTGGTGCTCTTCTTCTTCTTGCCGATGTCGCTCCTCTTGCGATTGCCGATAATCTTGCTTCGGCTGCTTATACGTGATTATAACACCAGGAGCCCTCTTGGCATTGCTACCTTCACCGGCAACTTTCTTGCCCTTTCTGTCATCGACAAACCTCCTCTCATCACGCTCAGCTACTTGATGGTCAGGATCTACCGATGCATTCTTCCTAGCAGCTTCCGATGTCAGCACTTTAGTTTTTCCACTAGTTTCCACCATATTATTTGGAAACGGGTGCTGATCAATCTTCATCGGTTTTGGGCTTTAGAATTTTCAAATTTAATTCGTCCAGATTCAATTTCTGACTGCAACTGCTGCCTGAATACTTTGCAGTCATTGGTACTATGTGAAGTCGCATTGTGCCACATGCAATACCTGATCTTTCTGAGCTCTTCGGCCGATGGAATTACTTGGTTAGGCGCCAACTTGATCCGCCCTTCTTGAAGTAATAAGTCAAACATCCTATCGGCCTTGGTGATATCAAAGGTGAACCTTTCAGCTTCCTTCTGGCCAACCGGACAAGACACAGATTTCTTATCCTTCACCCATTCGGCAGCGCCAATACTTAGCTCTTCATCGGAATCCTCTTCTTGCTCAATGAAGGTCACCTTTTTATTCCAAGTTTTTCTAGGCTCAAAAGTCCTGACGTCCTGATCGGCAATTCTCTGCACAAGGTGGCTCAGACTTTCAAACTCTTGAGACGCATACTTATCTTTGATGTGCGGCAGTAATCCTTGGAAGGCCAAATCTTCCAATTGCCGATCATCAAGCATCAAGCTGTAGCACTTGTTCTTCGTGTCTCGCAGCCTCTGGACAAAGCTTTCCACCGATTCATCATTACGTTGCCTCAGCTTAACCAAGTCGGTAATCTTCTTCTCATGTATGCCAGCGAAGAAGTATTTATGAAACTGCCTCTCCAGATCGGCCCATGTGATTACAGAGTTTGGAGGCAACGATACAGACCATGTGAATGCCGATCCAGACAATGATGATGAGAACAATCTCACCCTTAGCTCTTCCCTGCTGGCGGCTTCTCCACACTGGATAATGAAGCGGTTGATGTGCTCCATCGTTGACGTGTCATCTTTTCCAGAGAATTTGGTAAAATCAGGCACCTTGTACCGATTTGGGAGAGGAATTAAGTCATATGCCGGAGGATATGACATCCGATAAGAGTATGTATTAACCTTGGGTTTAATGCCGAACTGTTCTTTCATCACTTCGGCAATCTTATCGGTCCAATATGCATCCTGCTCTTGCCGACTCATTGGCTGATTGTTGACTGGTGGAGCCGGCTGATGCGCCCCTTCAGGTCTTGGTAGAAGATGATGCAGAGTAATTGCCACGGGCGCAGCACCAGTCATCTGGGCATTATGCATCGGCTGACTTATCAATGGATAATTTTGCACACTCACTGGATTATGTTGTGGCATCATATTCATCGGTTGCTGTACCGATGCTCTACTCTGAGTATTTGTTGGACTTCCATAATGATCCGTTAGTACACCAGGCTGTTGAACCGGCGGCTGATTGGTCCATCCAGGATTATAAATCATCGGCATGTAACTTACCGATGGCTGATAGCTAACTGGCGCCTGCTGCTCTTGCACCTTAGGGTAATCAACAAATTGGTTACCTTGATGTGTTAGTACTCCAACTTGAGGATTTATCAGCATAGGTCGACTCCCAGTTGCTATGCTTTGTTGCATCAGCACAAAATTTGCCGATGGTGGCATCAGAGGTACTTTAGGAATCACCACCTGGAAATCTTCTGATGGTATTTGCACAGTTGGAGAAGACGTAGAGTAATGTATCATAGGAACCATCGGCTGTGATTGCATTGCCGATGCCATAGAGCCCTTCCAAGCTAAACTATTTCCCTGCACCAGACTGGAACCAACAGATGGATTTGGAGGCATACCGCATCCCCACCAGTCGACGGGAGCTGGATGATTCTGGATAGCAGGTCCCGACATTGCCGACGCCACTGGATCTGCACTAAGCTTGGTGACGCTTTCAGGACTTGGCCTTGGCGGTGTAGCCACATCGGCAGATGGATCCACAGGAGTAGAAGACGTCATTGGAGCTACCGATGGGTTTATAGATGCCGATCCAGGCTGATGATACGCTGGACCAACATACTGAGGTGCTTGTCCTTCTTTGAAAGATTACATAATAGCATTGTACACAGTATTGGACAGCACATTGGAGTGGCTAATTAATGCTTGATTTAACGCAGAATTAACCATCTCTTGCAACTTACCAGGATTGGCATCAAACGTGACCTGCCGCGGCAACGGCGGATCTTGCTTCTGGATGGCTTCGCCGCTCCTGCTTAGGCTGAAGGACTTTAGATACAATTTCTTGTACTCCTCCATAGCCCGCTCCATAGCTAGCTTCTGATAGTCTTTTAGATCGGCCTCAGAGACTTCAATGACGTTCCTCTGATTGACGTCAGTATGATCACCCATAGCAGATGTATAATTGGTCCCACCGGGTGTGCCAAAAGAGGTGTTGACACAAAAAAGCGTCAGGATCTGCGAACACCTCGGGCTTATACCCGAATTCGATATCCAAAGGTGTGCCAGTCGAGTTGACCAGTTAATCGACAAGGACGATAACTAGAACAAGATCTGAATGAGACAACGGCGATGCGCCCGGGTGTCAAGGCTCAAAGTTGATCAGGATAACTAGAGTAGAGCTGAACGAGACGACAATGATGCGCCTGGACGTCAAGGCTCAGGTTTCTCAAACGCGGAACTTGCAAGGGTTGACGGAGATTGAAGAGATGCAACCTGTCGAGACTTGAAGAACTCGTAGGTAAACTAGATCTAATACGATAAAAGTAGAATTGCTGAAAAGTAGATAAAAAGTAATTGATTTGTTTGATATATGATTGATTGTTCCACGACCCCTAGGTACATATTTATACTCTAGCAAAAGGAGTTGTAGACAAACACGACTCATATCTTTCCTAAACAAAACTCCTATTTTTAAGGAAACAACTGACTCGCACAGGAGTCGGACAATAATATTTTCCTAAACAAATAGCTCTATTTCTAAGGAAATAAATGACTCATGCAAGAGTCGGACTCAAACTTCTATAACAATACTGGTATGAGATCACCAGTTTCCTTATGTCTTCTCTTCGATGAAACTTTCCATCGGCAGACTCTTCAATCCGCAACTTCCTTCTATTGCCATCGGCAATCCCCTACTGACGTCAACCGCCACGTCACTCTGTGCCCATCGGCATCATCTCCTTATCGGTAATACCTTCCAATCGGCAACTCTTCACCTCCACTGGTAACTTGTCTTTACCAATTAACTCTTATCGGCAAGAATCGTCCAGCTTCCATCGGCAACAAACTTATCCCCTTCGCAGCATTCACTCTCATCGGCAACACTGACCGATGACCTTCCGATGCCGATAGAAAATGGCTACCGATCAATGCAAGTCTTAGCTCATTTGACACATGCCAAAAAACGGTGTCAACACCTTCCTTCACCAGTCATGTGTTGAGTGCAGCCACTATCAAGCACCCAATGCCTCCCTCCGGCTTTGTAATTGACCTACAAGAGGGATCAATTCTTTTTAGGTACCCAAACTTGCTTGGGTCCTCCAAGGTTAGTTACCAAGAATTTTGGTACCCAAATGGACTTCTTAGTAGTCATCCATGGTGCACCAACAATCTTGGCATGAACTCCATTAGTACCCTTGGAAAGGACATAGAATGAATCAACTCTCATTGAGGATACATCTTGGTTGGCCTTCTTGTTCATGCAACTTTGCTCTAAGTGACCAACTTGCTTGCAACTCTTGCAATACCTACTAGTGTCCTTCACAAAACGAGTCTTGTGAGGGGCAAAAGCGGCCTTGCCTTTCTTGGGGGTATAGCCCAATCCCTCTTTGTAGAGAGATGCTCTTTGTCTACCCAAGCACATAAGCAAGCAGTCCTCACCTCCATAAGACTTAGCTAAGGAGTGATTGAGCTTTGTAACCTCCTTCTTGAGGGTTTCATTTTCCACCATTAGTGAGGCATCACAAGTGAAACCATCACTAGTAGATGAAGTAGGAGTGGAAGTACTACAAGAGGGGTTAGTGGGAGAAACAATGATAAGAGTATAAAAAGATTCATTAAGAATATCACAAGTAACTCCTATGTCACATGTTTGAACAATCTCCTTCTTACTTTGATCAAGGAGGGAGGAATGAGCTCTTCCAAGCTTAGTGTGAGACTTCACTAGCTTCTCATGGGCTTCCATTAGCCTCTCATGAGATTCTACGACCTCATCAAGGTTTTGCTCAAGAGCCTCATTGGTCTTACGCAATTCCTTGCATTCCTTCCTCTTCTTGTGAATGTATTCCTTAGCTTGTTCAAGCATGTCCATGAGTTTCTCCTTTGAGGGCTCCTCACTATCACTATCGCTCTCACTCTCACTCTCATCATGAGAAAGTACCTTAGTGGACTTAGCCATGAAGCATGATGATGGAGTGTCAAATAGAGAGATCTTGTCCCTCATAGCAATGCTAGCAAAAGCCTTCTTCTTGGTAGATGTCTTCTTTTCTTGATCATCATCTTCACCACAAGAAGAATCACTATCCCATGTCACTATGTGAGAATACCCCTTCTTCTTCTTCTTGTCAAAGGTGGGATTCTTCTCTTTCTTTCCTCTCTTCTTGTGATCATCATCATTCTTGTCACTATTGTATGGACAATGAGTAATGAGATGATCAAAGCTTCCACACTTGAAGCACTTCCTTGGTTCATCATAGTTCTTGGTGGAAGTCCTCTTTCTTCTTGCACCATAGCCCTTCTTCTTCATGAATCTTCCAAATTTCTTCACAAAGAAAGCCATCTCTTCCTCATCAACATCACTAGCACTTGAGCCTTCGCTTTCACTAGATTCTTCAATTTTGGCTTTGCCCTTTCTCTTGTGTGATGAAGTGGCTTTGAATGCCAAGCTCTTATTCTTCTCATCTTCTTCTTCGTTGTTTCGGTAAGCATCTTCGGTCATCACATCTCCCAAGACTTGATTGGGTGTCACGGTGTTCAACCCACCTCTCACAATTAAGGTTACAAGAGTGTAAAACCGAGGAGGAAGACACCTCAAGAACTTGTGAGAGAAGTCCTTGTCCTCAACCTTCCCACAAGAGCCGTGAGATCATTGACCAATACTTGGAGCCTATGAAACATCTCCGTCACATTTTCATCATCCTTCATCTTGAAACTTGCAAACTTCTCCTTGAGAATATATGCCTTGGCCCCCTTGACGGCTTGTGTACCTTCAAATGATTCCTCAAGCTTCTTCCAAGCCTCATGAGCACTCTCAAGATTCTTGGTTTTATCAAACACCTTCTTATCAAGAGCCTCATGAATAGCACTAAGAGCAATGTCATTGTGTTGAAGCTTCTCTTCTTCGGCCGCGGTGGGAGCTTCCTCGTTTGCAACCTCAAACTTCTTGTCCACCACAAGCCAAACCTTCCGGCTAATTGACTTGATATGAGCAGTCATCTTGACTTTCCAATAGCCATTGTTTGTGCAATCAAACTTGGGTGACTTCTTCATGTTGTTGATATGAGCCATGATCACACCGTAGGTTGTTAAGCCTCAAATCAACGGTGTCCAAGCTCAGATACCACTTGAAAGGTCCTAATCCAAGGCTAGAGGGGGGGGGGTGAATAGCCTAAATCGAAATCTAAAACAATTCTCAACAACAAGTTAGATCACAAGATGGCGTAGCTAGGATTGCACTAGCCTACTAGGGGATGCGAAGCCTACTAACCACAAATGCTATCCTAATATAGCTCTAAGATCACTTAATGCCTACTCAATTCTAGTAGCCCTCTAGGCACAACCTAATATACTAGGACAAGTATGAATAAGGTAATGTGAAGATGGGAGGAGTGATTATACCGCCGTGTCGAGGTAATGAGCCAATCAAAAGAACTCCAAGCGACTCAATCAATCACAATGATGAACAAGAGGTTGACACTTGATTTTTCATCCGAGGTTCACTAGTTTGCCAACTAGCTACTTCCTCGTTGTGTCGGCTCACTCACTTGAAGGTTCACGCGCTAATTGGCATCACATGCCAAACCCGTCACCGGGTGCCGCACAACCAACACAAGATGAGGGCACTCAAAGACACGCACAATCCACTAGAGTTACCTTTGCGACCTCCCGCGGGGAAGGCACAAGAACCCTTCACAATCACCACTTGTGGTCGACGAAGCACAATCACCAAGCTCCTCGAATCCACACCGCTTGCTCCAACCGTCTAGGTGATGACAATGACCAAGAGTAACAAGAAACTAGTAGTGGTATCAACTCCCAAGTGCCAATAAGATGAACTCACTTCATGCAATGCACTTGATGCACTCAAATCTCTCAAATGGATGATCAATTGACTAAGAGATGAGTGGGAGTGTGTGTCACAAGCTTCTCAAGTGTATACAATATCAGAATGAGCAAGAGAGCCAACTTGAACCGCCACACACCCTTTTATAGCCCCCTCAAAGGAACTAGCCGTTATGCCTTTTCTCAGCCTGAAAATAGACCGTCGGACCACTTTGCGCAACCACCGGACCATAGCACCTGGTCCGACGCTCTAGTCCGACACCTCCGTTGATCGCCACGTGTCCCGCCAATTGGAATTCGACCGTTGGCGCGCAGGAACACAACACCGTCGGACCACTTGCCATAGTCCGAAGGGCTGGTCCGACGCCTCGTCCGACGCCTTGCCCTTGACTTCAACAATCCACGTAGTAAGCACCATGCCTTCGGACCACACCATCGGACTGGTCCACCGGACCATGTCGTTTGGTCCGGAGCCTCCACCCAGTCTTGACAATTTCATGCAGGGAGCACCCGAGCTTCGGACCACACCTTCGGACCTGACCACCGGACCATGCACACTGGTCCGGAGGTCCCTTTGACTTCAGCTCTGTTGTTGACTAGGCCACCGGACCACTCGCCTATGGTCCGGAGCCTCTTTTTGCCACTGGTCCGGAGCTTCCGTGTCAGCCAATTAGTGCTGGGAGCGGCCGTCGGACCACCTCCGTTGGTCCGGAGCTCCCATGCTCAACTGGTCCGACGCTTCTATCTTGGTCAGATTTCTCTTCTCTTTGCTTCCCTTGATCTCATGTGCCACCACCAAGTGTTTCACTGACTTGTGCATGCGTGTTGGCATATTTTATCAAGTTTTACAAGGGTTGCTCATTAGGATTAGATGCAATGCACTCATCATCAACCTAATGGCACTCGATAGTTGTAACCACATACTATTTTCCCCTCTTAATAGTACGGTTATTTATCCTAAATGTGATCACACCCATTAGGTGTCTTGATCACTCAACCAAAAAGCCCTAGCTTATACCTTTGCCTTGTATAGCTCTTAGGGTCTCCTCCTTCTCTCTCCTTCTCCAAGTGTGAGCTTTGGTTTGCTTTCTCCTTAGCCTCCTCCTTCCTCCATCACTTGTAATCTTCACTTCACCTTGGTGTACTAAACCTACTCAACCACTTAGAGATAGGTTAGTACTTAGGCTTCATCAATTACCAAAATCAATATGGAGTCTTCACCAGCTCAACAAGCGGGATCTGATCGATGACAAAGGTGAGTCGTAGATGAGGTTGACGAGAGCCTGGACGAGTCATTGACGAGGTCGGCAAGAGTCGTGATGAGTCAGCGATGAGGCCAGTCCCTGAGACTGTAGTCGGTGACAAGGGGCGACGAGGTCGATGACAAGGCCAGTCCCTGAAACTGTAGTCAGCGACGAGGAGCAATGAGGTTGGCGAGAGACATGATGAGTCGATGACGAAGGGCGACAGGGTTGACGACGAGGAACAATGTGGTCGACAAGAGCCATGGTGGGTCGACGATGAAGGGTGACGAGGTTGACGACGAGGAGCGAGCCATGGTGGGTCGACGACGAAGAGTGACGAGGTTGACGATGAGGAGCGATGTGGTCGGCAAGAGCTGTGATGAGTAGATGACGAGGTCGACAAGAGACATGGCGGGTCGACGACGAAGAGCGACGAGGTTGACGACGAGGTGCAATGTGGTCGGTGTCGATGAAATATGCGTCGTAGTCTACCTAGGGGGTACCCTACGGTAGTAGATTGTAGGCAGAGGTGTGGCGACGGAGATCAAGTGTAACACAGAGAGCGTAGACACGACAATTTATACAGGTTCAGGCCGACAAATCGCCATAATACCCTACATTCTGTGTTTTGGTGGCTGGATTGATATGAGTATTAGGTTACACGAGGTGCAGTTGATCTAAGAGATTGTTTTCGAGGGAGTCCCTACTCGCCTTATATAGCCGGGGAGCAGGGTTACTCACGAGGTCGATGACGAGGTTCGACAACGAGTGTCGTCGATGAGGTTGATGACGAGGGATGACGACGAGTGCCGTCGACGAGGGATGGCGACGAGTGACGTCGATGAGGTCCATCACGAGGGACGGCGACGAGTGCCGTCGACGAGGTCGATGATGAGGGCTATCGATGGGATCGGCGGCAAGGAATGACGAGGGTCGTCGACAGGATCAACGAGATGCATTGACGGGGAAGGTGATCCCTTGACGAGACATAGTGTCATGGCACACACCCCTACTTGGCGTGCCAACTGTCGATGAAATATGTATCGCAGTCTACCTAGGGGGTACCCCAAGGTAGTAGATTGTTAGGTGGAGGTGTGGTGATGGCGGTCAAGCGTGACACAGAGAGCATAGACACGGCGATTTATACAGGTCCAGACTGGCAAATCGTTGTAATACCCTACGTCCTGTGTTCTAGTGGCTTGATCTGAGAGATAGGTTACAAGATGTGTAGATGTGAGAGATTGTGTTTGGGGGGGGGGCTGCCCCTCCTTATATGTTTTGAAGGGACAGAGTTACAAGTAAAGTAGCTATGGTACTATTCGTATGGTGCACGTCATGTGTCACACGTCTTCATCTTCTGGGTTGGGCCATCTTCGATGGTGTGGCCCATATATAGCCGCGAGCGTATATGGAGGTCATATCCCCAACAATGCCCTACATGAGAGTGTACTATGGTAAGAACCTTGCTATGGACAAGCTTTATGGGCCATGGGAAATGAGCTTTGACAACCTGTACATATTCAAAGCACAGATAGAGAGTGAGAGTCCTGGGTCAATGGTTGTGATTGATAACCATATCATAAACAACAAGCTCAGGTTCAACAGACTATTTTTTTAATGAAGGCTTGTGTTGATGGATTTTTGGGTGGTTGTAGGCCCTATTTGGTAGTAGATAGCACTTCCTTTATGGTAGGTTCAGGGGCCAGTTGTGTGTAGCATGTGCAGTTGATGGGCATGACTAGATGTTCCTATTGCTGTAGGTGTCATAGAATCAGAAACCAATGAGAACAGGTTGTGGTTTATGGAGAGGCTAAAAGAAGCAATAGGCACCCCAGATGGTCTATGCATAAGCACAGACTATAGTCAGGCAGTGATGCATGGGGTCAGTGAGGTTTTTCCAGAAGCAGAACATAGAGAGTGCATGTACCATCTTGTACAGAATTTTAAGAAGAGATACAATGGCAAGATGTTTTATGATCATCTTTGGGCAGCTTCTTATTCTTGGTCTCATTGATGGGGATAGTTCGTTCATATGATCTACTCTTAGGGAGGGATTGGAATCATGCCAACTGTTGCATCCCCTCTATGATGCATCAGGTTGCAGTACAATGGCTAGACAATGATGAACTTGAAATCATTTCGGTCGATGATTCAATTTCTATAGCAACCGTTGACCCTGCTCACTATGATTTGGAGGACTATGCGTATGACTGTTTTTCCAGCAGAAGGTTGCAAGAAGACCTCACCACTTTCAACATTTTGTGTCAACGGCTGATCCAAGCAGTCGGCTCGAAAAAAGTAGAGTGTTGTATATCGATGACAGTGAAGACAAGCTGGGCAAGAGATTTACGTTGGCTGGTGATATGAAATAGGTTCCTGATCTTCCGTCAGTTCAAGATAACTATCGATTTGGGCAGAGAGAGACACATCTGTCCGGCTTCAGATCACAAAGACAGAACCCTGCAATTTTAGTACCACGTCTCCTCTAGTTATCAACCGTGTCACAATCTGGTGGACCTCGCCAAGAAGGCTAATCCCTGCTGCGAATCGAAGAACACAAGCAAGAACAAGATAAAATGCAACTCAAGTGAAGTGACAATTGCGGATATATGATTAAGATCACGAATGTGGGGTTTCACAAACCGAAAATGGCGACTGTTTAACTTCAGATTGATCTAGAGCAAAACCCAAACCCTAACGTAGGCGGCGACGGCTAGTTATATGGTCTAAGAGGC
Source organism: Microstegium vimineum (assembly GCA_022036555.1). Lineage (NCBI taxonomy): Eukaryota > Viridiplantae > Streptophyta > Magnoliopsida > Poales > Poaceae > Microstegium > Microstegium vimineum. The sequence continues at coordinate 17,438,131 of CM039121.1, read as the reverse complement.
GTCCTAGGGCAGCCACTCACGTCCCTAAGGTGGGCCAACTCGTTACAAAGCCCAACGGCCCAAAAGACGACACGCAGCGTCTGGACAGATTCTGGATGTCAACTTGTTTCGACGATTCCGGTTGACTCCGAAGGAAATTTTGAAATGAAACCAATTGAGTTGGTTTCATTATCAAATTCTATTTCCATACATATGTGTTTCATCAAAAACGGAGTCAGTATGCGACCTGGGCATCCATTTTACCATTGGATGCTCCTAGAACCCGAGATGGACACGAACTCGAATTGGATTGGGCCTCCAACTTGGGTTGGACGACCTTGCTGCCCTCCTAAGGTGGTGGCCAAGGAGGGGTGTGTCTTGGACCATCTTTGGGCTGTTCTTCACATGTTTGGGATGTGTTCCTACTTGGGCCAGGGTCCCAAGGTTGCATGACAAGTCCAAGACGACGTCGTAGCATCCCGCAGAAATAGTAGTTGAGTGTCGTGATGATTTGAAGACCTTACCGACGTGATATTGAGGTGGGTCCAGATGTATTTGAATGTTCATCAAATAATCTTTCCATCATGTCCTCATTGACCTTAATCGCACTCCGGATGGATGAGTTATGGCCTTCCCAATGAAGCGCTATTGGGCTGGCAACGAACCAAATGTTGGACTCTGAAGACCTTGCACATTGAGACATGTTTGTATCTACAAGCAAATATTGACATATACATGTGGAACCAAGTGAGTTATACCAAAAACCATTGTGTAAATGTAGGAATGAGCTCACCTTGTAATCTATGGTTGTATCCTTCTTGACAATAAACCATCCTCGGTTTGAGTGTAGTTGGAGGATAGATTGTAGGTAGTAGCCAACATTGCTCCCCTTCTTGAAATTTAACCTGTTTCTTAATAACAAAACTTGGCGATCTCGACATGGTATGGTTATAGAGATTGCAGCCCTCTAATGGATCATATTGTTGCACAATAAAAGAAGATTTCAGATTTGAACAAATATAGACACGATGCACTATATACTCTCCTTTATAATTATATTTGCCAATAAAGTGATATGCACATTTAGACAACCATGGAAATTCAGCATATTTAAATTTATCTTCCAAACTACTTAGAGCACATAAAGTATCAAACTCAATGTAACCCAATGTATTTAAAGAAGACAACAATTTTAGTTCATCTTTTTCAGTTGCAATTGGATGTAAATTTTTAATTTCAGCAACATTATTTGTTTCCAAGACAACCACAATTAATCATAGCACTATCACACAACTCTTTTTTATCGCAAAGAACAGTAGAATCATTATCATGTGACAAAGGTAAATCAATAGAAGGTTCTACTATTGCATTAGCATCATTGGGGAATAAATTCAACACATCAAGAGAGCTCTTACCAGAGTCAATTACCTGTTCTATCTATGTCATGTTGTCCTCTTGCTTGGATATATGCTGAAAAATATTAGTACCAACAAGAGGCAAAACAATATCTTTATTATCTAACAATTCAGATTTAGATGAAGGTGTGACTTCTGAAATAGTCTATTCTTTTCTAAAAGGCTCATTCTTTCTTCTCTCTGCTCTCTCAAGATCTTCTCTAAAAATTTGAGCAACAGTCATAGGTACCATAGTAAATTTTCTACCATTGTATTTGAAACAATATTCATTAGAAATAATGTTGTTCTCCGCATTAATTTTAGATATCCAAGATTTGCCTATCAATAAATGACATGCTTGCATAGGTACTATGTCAAATTCTGCACTATCCTTATAAGAACCAATGAAAAACTCAATGCATGCAATTTTAGTTACCTTTATCTTATCCCAAGAATTTACCCATTGGATGTAGTATGAATGTGGATGTAGCTTTATGGTCAGACCAAGCTTCTCAACCAACTCTAAACTTACAAGGTTGTTGTAGGTCTCGCCATCAATAATAACACGAGAACGTCGTTCCTTCACAACAAAGTATATTTGAAACAAGTTGTTCAAGTGGTTTTGCTCCGCCTTTTCCATTTGAGAGCTGAGCACTCGCTGTGCAAGCTCCATAGTACATGCGAGAGGTGTCGGTGACGATGTCGTTGAAGCAATGGAGGAGGCTACATTGCCCACTTTTGTAATTGTTTCATCCAACTTTGTAGAGAGTCGGTCCATGAAATCCTGCAATCCATTCTTAAAAAGAAACTTGTTGTTTGACATTGTTAGAAAATCCAAATAAAAACCCTAACAACTATTTATGGGTCAGTGGAATCACACCCTCACATACCTTACCAAATTCATACAAGTGTTCTTACCAACGCAAAGCAGTGGGCGGTACAACATGCGGTCGATTGTGATACCTGTGAGAGCGTTGCACCAAGATTGCATGGGTCTTTTCTGTACTTGTTGACACCGTTTTTCGACACGTGTCAAATGAGCCGAAGCTTGACTGGTCAGTGGCCGTTCTCCATCGGCATCGGTAAAGTATGAGCCAATATGGCCGATGGGAGAGTGCTGCGGAAGACCAAGTGTGTTGCCGATGGAGGCTGGATGATCTTGGCCGACGAAGGTGAAGTCTTGCTGAAGCTGATTGCCAGTAAAAAGTCATTGCCGATGGCCGATGAAGAGTCATTGCCGATTGCCGATGAGCTGCTATTGCCGATTGCCGATGAGGGGTCATTGCCGATTGCCGATGGGGGATGATTGGTGAGTTACCAGCACAAGGTCGCTAATCGGAAATGTTACCGATTGCCGATCGGGAAAGTGTTGCCGATGCCGATGGGCATAACTTAACGCTTGGTGGCAGCAGAAGGTTACTGGTGGTCAAAAGAAGGAAGACGCGGATTAAGGGGGTCTGCCGATGGAAAGTTTTCATCGAGGAGGAGAATAAGGAAACTGGTGTTTTGTACCAGTATTATTATAGTAGTTTGAATCCGACTCTTGCATGAGTCGTTTATTTTTCTTTAAAATAGGTGTGTTTGTTTAGGAAATAAATATTGTTATCCGGCTCCTGCGCGAGTCAGTTTCCTTTAAAGTAGGAGTTTGTTTTAGGAAGGATATGTGTCGTGTCTTTGTACAACTCTCCATGCGGGAGTATAAATATGTGCCCGAGGGCTATGGAAAAAATATACAATCCAATTCAAAAACAAACCAATTTTATCTTATTCTACCTTTTATCGCAATTTACCCTTTTTTATGCATTAGTTATAGCTATCAACGAGTTCTTCAAGCTTTCGATGGGCTGCATCATCCTGATCTCCGTCAAATCCTTGCTAGTTCCGCGTGGGAGTACCTCTGAGCTTTGGCAATCCGGGCGCATTGCTGTTTGCCTCGTTCAGCTCTGCTCTAGTTATCCTTGATCAATGTAAGCCTTGACGTCCGGGCGCATCGCTGTCGTCTTGTTCAGTTTGTTCTAGTTATCATCCTTGTCGATTGATTGGTCAAATCGACTGGCACGCCCTCGACATCGAGCTTTGGGTAATAGCCCGAGGTGTTCACAGATCTGACGCTTTTTGTGTCAACACCTCTTTTTGCACGCCCAGTGGGACCCGATTATATAAATATATTTATCATGACTAATCCCAGGAGTGTCATTGAAGTCTCCACAGCAGATCTGACAGGTCATCAGAAACAGGCTCTGGAGCAGGGAATGGAGGAGTATAGGCGCTCATATCTTAAGTCCTTCAGCCTAAACGGGATCGGCGAAGCAGTACAGAAGCAAGATCCGCCGTCGCCACGGCAGATCACTTTCAACGCCGATCCTGGTAAAATACAAGAGATGGTTAATTCTGTATTCAATAATGCATTAATTAGCCAATCCAATGTGCTGTCCGATGCTGTATGCAATGCTATCAAGCAAACGTTCAAGGGACAGGCACCATATCATGTTGGTCCAGAGCGTCGTCAACTCGGATCGGCATCTGTTGCAACCCCATCGGCGGTTCCAGAGGTGTCTTCACCAATCATGAACCAATCTACCGATGAGGTCATGCCACCAAGATCGAGCCTAGCGAGCTTTACTCAGGTGAATACAAATCCGGTGGCCTCAGCAATGTCCGGACCTGTCATCCAGAATCAGCCAACTTTAGCCGACTGTTGGAGATATGGTACGTATCCAAGTCTATCTGCTGATTCCAGATTGGTCCAAGTTAACCATGCAGGAGGGGAGGTTCCTATGGCTTCAGCAACGTCCGTACAGCCGATGGTTCCAGTGATGCAGTATACTACGTCTCCTCCAACGGTGCAGTTGCCGATAGGGAATCTACACACGGCAATACCCAGAGTACCGTACGCCCAGCCATCGGTAAATCACTCGCCGATGCAACAAAGCTCAGCTGCTGCAAGTCAACCCACGCTGGCAATGAATTATCCGGCGCCGCAAGGACAAGCCTCGGCTGGTTATCAGTTGTCGGCGACTTCCTAGCCGATGCAACAAGGTATGCCGATTGTCAATCAACCTGTATCGGCGATCACCGCTCAAGTTGTGGTACGCGTAAGTCCAAGGAATCATCCAAGGGTACAAAAAAGACAAGCACCCGCCGATTATCAGTTATTGGCGAATGCTTGGCCGATGCAACAAGGCGCGCCAACAGTCAACCAGCCTGTGTCGGCAAATTCTTGGCCGATGCGACAGACTATGTCAAGCGTCAGTCAGCCTGCATCGGCCATAGCCACTCAACCCATTGTGGCTACAAATCAAAACTATCATCCTAGGATACAAGAGTCGCAAGCCTCAGCTGGCTATCAGTCACCGGGGACTGCTTGGCCGATGCAACCAGGTGTACCGATTACCAATCAATCTGCATCGGCGATAACTGCTCAAGTGGTGGTGTTCGCAGGTCAAGGTGATCATTCAAGGGTGCAGGAACGGCAAATGTCGGCTGGCGACCAACCGATGGTGAATTCTTGGCTGACGCAAAACGTGTCGAATATCAGCCAGCCTGTATCGGCAATAGTTGCTCAGCCTATGGTACTTGCAGATCAGCGCTATCATCCGAAGGTACAATGGTTGCAAGAGTCAGCCGGTTGTCATCCATCGGGAAGTCATGTGCCGATGACACCTCGTGCAGGTTGGATCAGTCAGCAACAAGTTGCACAGCCTGGGCACCAAGTGGCAAGAACTCTACAGTATCATCCGGCGAACCTTCAGAATGAAGTATCGGTATATCAGCCGATAAATACTACACTGCAATACTCGTAGGAAAGGGTGTACAATGAGACATCGGTACAACAACCGATGAATGCAATAGATATAACGCCACAACACGAGCTAGCGATGGTGCAAAATTGCTCATCGGCAATACAGCCGATGCATGGTTTTATCATGACTAGTGCTATGCACGTGCCCATCATCCCAGGTACTTCGACGTCAAGACATGGGGAGAAAGACCAGCCTACAAGCGTTCAGATTTGCCCATCGGTTGACCGGTCAATGCATAACTTTCAACAGATTGGTACTGTAAATGAGCCGATCACTCCGGCCTGCTTAATGCAAAGATGCGAAGTATCTCAATCCACTCAAACAGTAGGTGTCCAGAAGTGCTCATCGGTTGACCAGCCGATGTATAATATTCAACAGATTGGTGCTGCTGACGTGTCAATTGCTCCGATTTGCTCACTGCAGAAACATGAAGAAATGCATCCATCTGCCCAACCAGTGAGCGAGTCTGCGCATCGGCAAGATCCAGATACGAAGGTGTTTTCGACCAAAGAAGTGGAGGCTTCAGACTCGGACGGAGAGCCAAGTATCGGCGATGCTGAATTAGAGAAATTCACTTTCAATGTCACGGATGCCGATCAAGATGTTAAATTATTTAAACCCGAGAAAACTTGGAGCGGGAAAGTGCTCTTTGTTGAACAAGAGAACTCTGAGTCAGATGAAGAAATGAACATCGGTACTTCTGAGTGGGTGAAAGATGAAGAGCTGGTACCTTGTGTGCTTGACCAGAAAGAGACTAGAGAGTTCACCTTCGATGTCACGAAGGCCGATGGGATATTTGACTTATTGCTTCGGGAAGGGCAAATTAGGCTAGCCCCTAATCAGCTAATTCCATCGGCCAAGGAGCTCAGGGATACCAGGTACTGCAAGTGGCACAATACAACTTCTTATAGTACCGACGACTGCGAAGTGTTCAGGCAGCAGCTGCAGTCAGAAATTAACTCTGGACGGATCCAATTTGAAAATCCTAAAGTCCAAGAATCGATGGAAATTGATCGGCACCCGTTTCCAAATAATATGGTGGAAGCCGGTGGAAAAACTAAGGTGCTGACATCGGACGCTGCTAGAAAGAATGCATCGGTGGATCCTGATCATCAAGTGGCCGAGCATGACGTCGGAAAGTTTGCCGATGACAAGAAAAGAATTGCCGATAAAGATGCCTGTGTCAGTAGGGCTCCTGGCATAGTAATCACGCACAAAGTACCAAGGCGGAACTATCAGCAATCACGAGATGAACGATATCGGCAGAAAGAGAAAGAACATCGGGAGTGGCTTCGTCGGAAAAATCATTGGAAGTGTCCCTTCTTCATTCACTGTTGGGAAGAAGGCATTAAGCTACCCACTGCTGATGACTGTCCTGAATGCAACAGGTATCACACCGCCGATCAGTCAAGTAAGCCTTGTTTGGATGATCGGGCATCTAGGTACGCCAAGCCGCTCAGAAAGAGGAGATCGGTACACGACCAACTGGGGGGCAAGCTTAATGCCCATAGCAGGCTTGGCAGGCAGGTTGATCGAGAGAGCAAGGAGTGGGCCAAGACACAAACACCCGATAGAGAAGTGCTCTCCAGAAATTCAAACATCGGAAGAGATGCCGATGTAAGTAATGAAAGGCAGCACCAGCCTATTTGGAAAACCAAGCTCTCTCAGTGGTACCCTAAGGGTTTAACAAAAACCCAGAAAAGAAGAATTCAGCGCCAACGCCGCAATGACCTGTATGGTGATGTAGAACTCTCAAGGGAGAAGCAGTGGAGGCCAAAGCGCAAGGATGAAGATCCATCGGCGGACAGCAATATTGTGTCGATGGTCTAATCAAGGTAAATCTTGGACCTGCGAGCTTGGGGGCTGCAATCGGCAAAATCGGCGATTTCAATTATTATACTTGGGGACACCTACCGATGGTTTGTGTATGGAACACTATACTGCCGATAGGTTCGTCAACTGCCAGAAGATGGTTGTAAGAATAATTCTGCCGCGCTTGCGATGACTAAGTGTGCGGTGCATGCGTTCTGGGAGTTACTCCTCGGTGAGTCTATCGGCATTGTCCTAAATCTGATCCGATGGAAGTATGAAGCCTCGTTGCCGATTATTGTTACAGTCGGGCTAAGTGCCAGGGTCTGTTAATAAGTTGGGACTACTCGGGATTTTAGCCGACTTGGTGAATTATGGTATCGGTGATGGTTGCCGATGACTGGGTGAGCGAGTTCGTCGATGGTACTCTGGCGTGGAAATTGATTTTACCGATCAGAATTGGATTCTAGGTACGGGAGTGGTTTCCTAATCAAGTTCCTATCGGATAAGACAGTCTGCCTCCAGCAAAGCATACATTCCAGAAACTCTCGAAGGAGTTGACACATGACGTGCCCGTTTGGATGCCGATGAAAAGGAACTGTAATACATCGGTAAAAACATGTAAACATTATATTACAAGGCCCAGAGTCAAGTATCAGAGGTACATTGTTGCCGATACATAAATTACAGCAAGGATTGAATGACTGATATCGCACGTAGGCGAATCTGTTCTATCTCGTCTATCTCCTTGGCGTCAGCATCGGCAGAGCCCTCAACCGGCTTGATCTTCTTCTTCCACAAGATGGCTTGCCGAGCGTGCTGGTCCCTTTCTTGCTGCAGGGCCTTGATGGAGTCGGACAATTGAGTTTTCTGTTGGTTGGCTGCAGTCAGATCCCTCTCAACCTTGTGTAACTCCGCCAGTAGCTCCTCCTTCCTTGCCGACAGTCGAGAGATTTCTTGGTCCAGGTTGCCGATGGAAACTTTTGCTTGACCGATACTTCTGTGCTTCTGATCGGCAAGGTGTTTGAATTTGAGCTTCTCTCCCTCGCTCTTGGCTTGGGCCGCTCTATCGGCAATGCGACGAATAAGCCTCTGGTACTGGATCTGTTTGGCGTCGATAGAGGCTGCCTGGAGAAGGACTTCTGCTACGTCGGCAGAGAGATGGCTTCGGATGTCCTTGAATGCAATCCTTGCTGCCGATGAGTCTTGAACGAGCTGGGATGTGTCTTGTAGCAGCAAGGTAAGCAGTGCCTCAAGCTTGGTCTTGATCTCTACCGATAGAGCTGGGAAAGAGCTCTCTTCTTCCTCGTCATCGGGTATGTCGACTGAGAAGGAAAATAGGCTATCTGCTTGGAGGGGGTCTTGGCGTCTATTTTCGTCCTGCGGGTTGAGGCTGAAAGAGAAAAGACTATCTGAGGAATCTTGGGCCTGAAAACAGAAGGGTTACAATATGCCGATCGAAAGGTTATACTAGAATTTTCAAGTGATTAACTTACCATCTTGAAGCAGATTTCTTGCCCAGAACTTGGCATTCTAGATGGCCCAGCCTCGTCTTGGACATCGGCAGCGGTTGCCGATGAATGAGCTTTTGCAAGAGGAGCAATTGACGTTGTTGGTGATGGTAGTGTTTTCGCTGGCGTTGCTTCTGGTATGATACTTGGTTGTGGCGGTAATGCCGCTCTTTCATCAGGATCCTCGGATGGTACCGATGCCGTTGTTACCTTTGCCGCTACGATGGGCGGAGCTGTCTCATCGGCAACTTCGACTGACGGCACCGATGCTGATGTTGTTTCAGCTGCTGCCGTAGGTGCAGTCGCCTCATCAGGGATATCGGCTGATGTCGCCGATGCCGATACTGCCTCTATCGCCATGATAGGTGTTTCTTCATCAGGGACTTCGGCTGATGGTGCCGATGCCGATATCGCTTCCGCTTCTGCAGCGGGTGGAACTGCCTCTTGACCAAGGACGTCGTCCATTGGCTGGTCTGGATTAGGAGCCGTTGGAGTTTCTGCTGATGACGTACCGACAGTTGGTGGTGCGGCTCGTGCCGATGACGAAGATTGGCTAGCCAACCTCAAACGCCTCCTCTTCCTTGGCGCGGTAGCGGAAGAAGATCCAGCCCATTTCGACGAGTACTGGGGGCATCGGCAGCCGAACTTGGAGGTGCTTGTTTGCTTGGGGCAGTTGCCGATGACCTCATAGCCTGAAAATATTCAATGCAGTTATATGAAGTAAATGTTGCCGATTAAGCAGTATATAATCGGTTTGAGTGAAGATGAGTTTACTGCAAACACCCGCGTCAGGGCAGCAGCAGCAGCCGATGTAGCCTTGGCTTTTGCAGGTGTCGGTGTGGGTACTTGTCATGGGATGAAGACAGCTAACGAGGGAGCCTTATGACCAATGAGTGATACGGGACTCATTATTCGAAGTTTGAAGGGCTTGCCGCTCTTGCTCATCGGAGGAATCGGGTCATCAACCTGTCAAACGTAAGAAGGTTAAATACCGATGCCAAAGATAAAAGTAAGGAATGCATCGGAATGAGGACTTACTGCGTCGTCGGGGATGATATGATCGGCATCGATCATGTGCTGATAGTAGTGCGACGATTTGGCGAACAGTTGACACCTCCATTCTTGCCACCAGGACTTGTACTCGTTTGTGATAAAGGAGGTTGGAGACCAGGAGGACAAGTCAAGATCTGATACATCAGCATCGGCAGGGAGGTTGACAACCTTGTTCCACTCCAGAGCACTGGAGAATGTCTGCCTGGGCTGCACTACCTTAGAGTAACAAAGCTTGATCGGCAGTTGGCCGAACGCCAGTTGTCTTGCCGCTACCGATGGGTAATAAAACTCAAATGATGGAGGGGCGTTCTTTCCCGATCCAAATATGTTCACTGGGATAGCTCGAGGAGTGATGCTGGCCTTCATCATTATCTGGTTTTCAGGTACATTCCCATCGGTAAGATTAAATAGCAATGGGAACTGGTTATCTACATCGGCATATGGCCACCAGAGCCGTTCTGTGGCAGGAATTCCATTGTAAAACTTCTGAAAGAAGAGACCGAATTGCTCTGCATCGGCATCGGTCCCTGGCAGCACAATAGTGGCCTCTCCAAAGTTGAGTGGAGGGCGAGTTGCCGATTCATCCTCCCCGCACTGGTGGTCTTCTGGTATGTCTCTCGGGAAATGTTGAGCGAACAAGTCCAGCTGGAGCGCTTTCTGCATATGTGCGTGCAGCCACATGTTGATAAACCACCAGGGGCCTCCAAGATTGCCGATGTGCTCACCTAGCAGTAACTTCTGGGATACTTGATGGAGGAGACGATATACCAATCCTAGAAGATATCTGCCCAAGGGAAGCCTTGTCCCATCGGCAAGCAGCTCAGCTGCTGGAAGGTACATGGTAGTGGGTCCAACTGCCCTGCCGCAGAAGATGAATTTGTCTAGCCACATGTTCAGGAAAGTGGCATGTTCTCTCTGGTTTACCGATCCTGTTTTCTGGTATTCTTGAATGTAACCCGTCCAACCGCCGATGTTCCGGGTATTTACTCTGTGCTCAGCTTTCCTATTGAACAAGGTGAAGGTATCGGCAGAAGATATGTCCAGACCAGTCAACATGTGGACATCGGCAAGAGTGGGGGTGGCTGGTCCATGTCGGAATAAGAAGGCGTTTATGGTGTCCGACCAGAAATAGGAAGCGGCTATCAGCATGTTCTCGTTTCTCTCTATGTTGGCAATGGAAAGCCGGATGCACTGGTCCAGATTGCGCTCTTGCCAATAGATTTGCTGCGCCCCAGCAAACCTGAGGTACCAATTTTTCCACCCCTTAGTGGGCTTGGGCCATGATCAGAAAGCATCCTTCCACAGCCCTAAACCGAAACATTCAGATCTGAAGGGAATTCGGTTGGTTTCTGCATTGATTATGTAACTAGGATCCGGATTGCCCATGGGGCCTAAACAGCTAAAAGTGGAACCAGTGAGTGGAATCACTACCTTGTTGTACAGTTCCTAGGGTTCGAAGGAAAGACGAAGAGCAGTCAGAAAGGAGCAGAGACAGATCCAGATTCGTGCGAAATCTGGCAGGGGGCTGGATTGGGAAAAGGATAAGTCTTACCTTTGGGATGTCGACCTAGATCGCCATTGGAGTCGAGGGAGTGCTTGTAGTTCGTCCTTGGATTGTGAAAGAGTACTGTTGCTCAGGTTCGTGTTCTTCAGAGCGACTGGAGGTTGAAGACGATGGCAGGGAGATGAAAGTGAAAGTGGACTCAGGGTGAAAAGTAGTGTGGACCCTGGTAACTTTTTATAAGCCTGCTTAGGGGTATTTTGGGGTTCTGTTTCATATTGTGCAGGAATGTGGAGAAGCCCGCGGTAGATACGCGCGGTGATCGAGGTGGTCTGCAACTGTTTGTGCTACAATCGAGGGATTTTATTATTGAATTGCAGTTCCACACACGGGGATCGAGGAAACCGTACGCCTATCTCGAAGGTAACGGCTACAACAACGGCTACAGTGGAGAGAATTTCGGCATGTATAGTTATACGCTCCGAAACTGGGGGGCATGTGTTGACACTATTTTTTGACACGTGTCAAATGGGCTGAGGCTTGACTGGTCAGCGGCCGTTCTCCATCGGTATCAGGAGTCGATAGTGCCGATGGAAGGATGCTACGGGAAGACTAAGTGTTTTGCCGATGGAAGCTGATGAGCTTTGCCGACAAGATTGGTGAAGTTTTGCTAAAGCTGATTGCCGACGAAGAATCATTGCCGATGGCTTGCCGATTGCCGATGAAGGATGGTTCCCGATTGCCGATGAGGGCTCCTTGCCGATTGTCGATGGAAGATGGTTGCCGATTGCCGATAAGGGCTCATTGCTGATTGCCGACGAAGAAGATGCTGCCGATGGAAAGTTTCCATCGAATAGAGATATAAAGAAACTGGTGTCTTGTACCAGTATTGTTATAGTAGTTTGAGTCCGACTCTTGCATGGATCGTTTATTTTCCTTTAAAATAGGTGTGTTTGTTTAGGAAATAAATATTGTTATCTGGCTCCTGCGTGAGTCAGTTTCCTTAAAGATAGGAGTTTTGTTTTAGGAAGGATATGAGTCGTGTCCTTGTACAACTCTCCGTGCGGGAGTATAAATATGTGCCTGAGGGCTATGGAATAAAAAGAATCCAATCAAAAACAAACCAATTTTATCTTATTCTACCTTTTATCGCAATTTACCCTTTTTATGCATTAGTTATAGCTATCAACGAGTTCTTCAAGCTTTCAACGGGCTGCATCACCTTGATCTCCGTCAAATCCTTGCTAGTTCCGCGTGGGAGTACCTCTAGGCTTTGGCAATCCGGGCGCATCGCTGTTTGCCTCGTCTAGCTCTGCTCTAGTTATCCCTGATCAATCTGAGCCTTGACGTTTGGGCGCATCGCTGTCGTCTCGTTCAGTTTGTTCTAGTTATCATCCTTGTCGATTGATTGGTCAAATCGACTGGCACGCCCTCGACATCGAGCTTTGGGTAATAGCCCGAGGTGTTCACAGATCTGACGCTTTTTGTGTCAACACGATTCAAGAAGTCACGACATCGGTAACAGTTGCCGATGACTGGAAAAAGGAGATTGCCGATTACTTGAGGGATCCATCCAGGAAAGTTGAAAGGCGTCTAAGGTTCCAAGCTACTAAGTATGTGCTTCTCGATAACGAGTTGTATTATCGGACGATTGATGGAGTCTTGCTTAGATGTCTCGGCAAAGAGGAGGCGAAAGAATTGATGGGTGAAATCCATGAAGGTGTATGTGGAGTGCATCAATCGGCATTCAAGATGAAGTGGATGATTAGGCGGAATGGATATTATTGGTCGACAATCCTTGAAGATTGCTTCAATTATTTCAAAGGGTGCCAGGACTGTCAAAGGTTTGGTAATGTGCAAAGGGCACCTGCATCGGCAATGAATCCTATAATCAAGCCTTGGCTGTTCAGAGGATGGGCTATTGATCTCATCGGCCAAATTTATCCGCCATCGAGCAAGGGGCACAAGTTCATACTTGTTGCTACCGATTACTTCACCAAATGGGTTGAGGCAATCCCCTTGAAGAAGGTGACATTGGCGAACATGGTGGATTTCGTTAAGGAGCACATCGTTTACCGATTTGGTATTCCTCAGACCATTACTACCGATCAAGGGACCATGTTCACATCGGGAGAGTTTGATGACTTTGCTGCTAGCATGGGTTTCAAGGTGTTAAATTCTTTTCCTTATTATGCTCAAGCTAATGGTCAAGCTGAAGCGACTAATAAAGGAGTCATTAAGCTTATAAAGCGCAAGATTGAGGAAAACCCTAGAAGGTGGCACATGGTATTAAACGAAGCTTTGTGGTCATATTGGATGGCTTGTCATGGTGCAACTAAGGTCTCGCCGTATCAGTTGGTTTATGGGCATGATGCTGTCCTACCTTGGGAAATCAAAACTGGTTCTAGGCGATTATCTTTTCAGGATCAATTGACGACCGATGATTATATTACTCTGATGAAAGATGAGTTAGAAGATTTGGCAGGTCATCGGTTGAGGGCATTGATTAGCATTGAAGAGAATAAGAAGAGAGTTGCCCGATGGTATAACAAGAAAGTAAAAATGAAGGAATTTGCCGATGGCGATTTGGTTTGGAAGTTGATTTTACCGATAGGGACTAAGAGCTCTAAATTTGGAAAGTGGTCCCCTAACTGGGAGGGTCCTTATCGGGTAAAACAGTCTGCTCCTAGTAATGCTTACATTTTGGAAACTCTCGAAGGAGTTGCGTTTTCTAGAGCGATCAATGACAAATACTTAAAGAGAGATTACCCTAGCATATGGGTAGATGCGTAGTGCCCCGTTGAATGCCGATGCACAAAAGTTATATAAACATCGGTAAAAACAAACGGCGTCATATTAAAAGTTAAAGTCAAGTATCAGGTTACAATTTTTGCCGATACAATAGACATTACAGCAAGGAGTGGATAACTCGTATCGCACGCAGGCGAATTTTCTCTATGTCGTCTATCTCCTTGGCATCGGCATCGGCAGAGCCCTCGACTGGCTTGATTTTCTTCTTCCATAGTATATCCTGTCGTGCATTATGGTCCCTTTCTTGCCGTAGGATCTTGATGGAGTCGGATAGTTGGGTTCTCTGCCGGTTGGCTGCAGTCAGATCCCCTCAACCTTCTGTAACTCCGCAAGCAGCTCCTCCTTCTTTGCCGACAGTCGGGAAATTTCTTGATCAAGGTTGCTGATGGAGACTTCTGCTTGGCCGATGCCTTTGTGCTTCTCATCGGCAATATGTTTGAATTTGAGCTTCTCTTCCTCGCTCTTGGCTTGAGCGGCCCTATCGGCAATGCGACGGGTAAGCTTCTGGTATTGGATCTGCTTAATGTTGAGGAAAGATTCCTGGAGAAGGACTTCTGCTACGTCGGCGGAAAGATGGCTCTGGATGTCCTTGAATGCAATCCTTGCTGCCGATGAATCCTGGATGAGTTGAGACGTGTCTTGTAGCAGCAAGGAAAGCAAGTCTTCCAGCTTAGATTTGACCTCTGCCGACAAGGTTGGGACGGAGCTCTCCTCTTCATCTTCATCGGGGACGTCGACGGCAAAGGAAAATAGGTTGTCCGCTTGAATGCGGCCTTGACGTCCATCTTCATTCTGAAGGTTTAAGCTGTAGGAGAAGAGGCTGTCCGGAGAGTCCTGAGCCTGAAAACAGAGGAGTTAAAATATGCCGATTGTAAAATTATACTTTGAGCTTTAAGGTAATCGACTTACCGTCTTGAAGCGGATCTCCTGCCTGGGGCCTGGCATACTGGATGGTCCAGCTTCATCCTGGACATCGGCAGCGGATGCCGATGACTGGACCCTTGTTGGAGAAGCAGCCGACGCCGCTGGTGCTGGTATAGTTGTTGCCGGCGTAGCCTCCAACGTGGTGACAGTTTCTTGTGGTGGAAGTTCCACTCTGTCATCGGGAACCTGGGTCGACGGTGCCGATGCCGATGTCGCTGCTGTTGTGGAAGGTTGGGTTGTTTCTTCGCCGGGTAGTCTGGCCGACTGTGCCGATGAGGACGCCTCCACTATCGTGGCAGGTGGAGTTATCTCTTGAGCCGGGACATCGTCCATCGGTTGATTAGGTACACTCACCGATGGAGGCTCTGCCGATGACCCGCCGGTGGTTGGTGCAACAGAAGCCAATGGAGTATCTGCCGATGACCCGCTGGCAGTTAGTGCGATTGGGACCGGAGGCAGTCCTGCTAGCGGCGCATCGGCAGCTGATGGCGTAGTTGGAGCCAATGGTGGAGGAGAAGGCAGCCTCAGGCGCCTCTTCTTCGTCGGCGTAGCAGCAGGGGAGCCGACCCGCTTGGACGAAGACCAGGGGGCATCGGCAGCCGGGCTGGAAGGTGTTTGCCTCCTGGAAGCAGATGCCGATGACCATAGTGCCTGAAAATACAAACCAAGTTATACAAGATAAATGTTGCCGATAAAACAATATGTAATCGGTACAGGTAAAAGCGAGTTTACTGCATAAACCCGTGTCAGGGCAACGACAGTGGCCGATGTAGCCTGGGTTTTTGTGGGTGTCGGCGCAGGTACCTGTTGAGGCGTGAAGGCGGCCAGCGTCGGAGCTTTGGTGCCGATGATCGATATGGGGCCCATTATCCGAAGATTAAAGGGCCTACCACTGTTACTCAATGTGGGAACCGGATCATTGGCCTGTCAGGCGCAAAAGAGTTAAGTGCTGATACTGATGACAAAAATAAAGTAATAGAAGTACATCAGATAGCAGACTTACTGCGTCATCGGGGATGATGTAATCGGCGTCAATCAATTGCCGATAATAGTGTGAAGACTTGGCGAGTAGCTGGCACTTCCACTCTTGCCACCAAGACTTGAACTCGTTGGTGATGAAGGAGGTTGGCGACCAGGAGGACAAGTCAAGGTCTGACAGATCAACATCGGCAGGAAGGCTGATGACTTTATTCCAGTCCAGTTTACTAAAGATTGCCTGCCTAGGTCTCACTACCTTAGAGTAGCAGAGTTTGATCGGCAGTTGGCCAAATGCCAGTTGTCTCGCTGCCGCCGATGGATAGTAGAACTCGTAGGATGGTGGGGCATTCTTCCCAGAGCCGAAGATATTTACTGGAATAGCTCGGGGAGTAATGCTGGCCCTAATGATTGCTTGGTTCTCAGGCAGGCTCACATCGGTCAAGTTGAACAGCAGCAGAAAATGGTTGTGTTCATCAAGATATGGCCACCAGGTCCATTCTGAGGAGGGGAGTCCATTGTAGAACTTCTGGAAATAATAGCCGAAGTGCTCTGCATCGGCATCGGTACCTGGCAGCACTATGATAGCCTCTCCAAAGTTAAGCGGAGGGCGAGTTGCCGATTCATCATCCCCGTATCGGTAATCTTCCGATATGTCCCTCGGGAATTATTGGGCAAATAAATCAAACTAGAGGGCCTTGTGCATGTGTGCGTTCAGCCATAGATTGACAAACCACTAGGGGCCTCTGAGATTGCCGATGAGCTCTCCTAGCAGTAGCTTATGGGACACTTGATGCAGCAATTGGTAAACTGATCCAAGAAGATACCTGCCTAAAGGGAGCCTCGTTCCATCGGCAAGTAATTCAGCCGCTGGGAGGTGCATGGTGGTCGGACCGATGGTTTTGCCGCAGAATATGAACTTTTCCAACCACATGTTTAAGAAGATGGCGTGCTCCCGTTGGGTTACCGATCCGGTTTTCTGGTTCTCTTTGATGTAGCCTATCCAACCGCCGATATTCCGAGTGTTCACCTTGTACTCTGATTTTTTGTTGAAGAGGGTGAAGGTATCGACAGAGGTGATGTCCAAGCCGGTCAGCATGTAGACATCGGCAAGGGTTGGGGTAGCTGGTCCATGCCTGAAGAGGAAAGCGTTCATGCTATCGGACCAGAAGTATGAGGCTGCCATCATCAAGTTTTCATTCTTTTCCATATCGGCAATTGAAAGCCTAACGCACTGATCCAGGTTACGCTCCTGCCAGTACACTTGCTGTGATCTAACTATTCTTAGGTACTAGTTCTTCCATCCCTTAGTGGGCTTGGGCCATGAACGGAATGTGTCCTTCCAGAGTCCTAGATCAAAACGCTCAGATCTGAATGGTACCCGGTTGGTTTCTGCATTGATGATGAAGGTGGGTTCTGGATTGCCCATTGGGCCTAGGCAGCTGAGATTGGAACCAGCGAGTGGGATGACTACCTTGTTGTATAGCTCCTAGGGTTCGAAGAAGAAGGGACGAATCAGAAAAAGAATGGAAATAAATCCAGGTTTTTTGCGAGGAAAAGAACCATGCAGAGAGGTTGGATTGAGTGGAGAATGAGTCTTACCTTCGGGATGTCAACTTGGATCGCCATTGGAAATTGAAGGAATGATTGCAGTTCGTCCTTGATTATGGAGGAACACTGTTGCTCGAGCTTGTGTTCTTCAGCGCGGCTAGAGGTTGAAGACGAAGGCAGGAAGGTGAAAGAGAAAATGGGCTCGGGTAAAAAGGCAGTGTGGATCCCGGTAAATTTTATAATCCTGTTCAGGGGTATTTTGGGGTTCTGTTCCACACTGTGCAGGAATGTGGAGAGGCCCGCGGTAGATACGCGCGGTGATCGAGGTGGTTTGCAACTGTTTGTGCTACAATCGAGGGATTTTATTATTAAATTGCGGTTCCACACGCGGGGATCGAGGAAACCGTACATCTATCTCGGAGGTAACGGCTACAGCAACGGCTACAGCGACGGCTACAATGGAGAGAATTTCGGCACGTAAAGTGTTATATACTCTGAAATTGGGGGGCATGTCTTGACACCATTTTTCGACACATGTCAAATGAGCCGAAGCTTGACTGGTCAGTGGCCGTTCTCCATCGGCATCGGTAAAGTATGAGCCAATATGGCCGATGGGAGAGTGCTGCGGAAGACCAAGTGTGTTGCCGATGGAGGCTGGATGATCTTGGCCGACGAAGGTGAAGTCTTGCTGAAGCTGATTGCCAGTAAAAAGTCA
Source organism: Microstegium vimineum (assembly GCA_022036555.1). Taxonomy (NCBI): domain Eukaryota; kingdom Viridiplantae; phylum Streptophyta; class Magnoliopsida; order Poales; family Poaceae; genus Microstegium; species Microstegium vimineum. The sequence continues at coordinate 17,420,105 of CM039121.1, read as the reverse complement.
TTGCCGATGGCCGATGAAGAGTCATTGCCGATTGCCGATGAGCTGCTATTGCCGATTGCCGATGAGGGGTCATTGCCGATTGCCGATGGGGGATGATTGGTGAGTTACCAGCACAAGGTCGCTAATCGGAAATGTTGCCGATTGCCGATCGGGAAAGTGTTGCCGATGCCGATGGGCATAACTTAACGCTTGGTGGCAGCAGAAGGTTACTGGTGGTCAAAAGAAGGAAGACGCGGATTAAGGGGGTCTGCCGATGGAAAGTTTTCATCAAGGAGGAGAATAAGGAAACTAGTGTTTTGTACCAGTATTATTATAGTAGATTGAATCCGACTCTTGCATGAGTCGTTTATTTTCCTTTAAAATAGGTGTGTTTGTTTAGGAAATAAATATTGTTATCCGGATCCTGCGCGAGTCAGTTTCCTTTAAAGTAGGAGTTTGTTTTAGGAAGGATATGTGTCGTGTCTTTGTACAACTCTCCATGCGGGAGTATAAATATGTGCCCGAGGGCTATGGAAAAAAATATACAATCCAATTTAAAAACAAACCAATTTTATCTTATTCTACCTTTTATCGCAATTTACCCTTTTTTACGCATTAGTTATAGCTATCAATGAGTTCTTCAAGCTTTCGACGGGCTGCATCATCCTGATCTCCGTCAAATCCTTGCTAGTTCCGTGTGGGAGTACCTCTGAGCTTTGGCAATCCGGGCGCATTGCTGTTTGCCTCGTTCAGCTCTGCTCTAGTTATCCTTGATCAATCTGAGCCTTGACGTCCGGGCGCATCGCTGTCGTCTCGTTCAGTTTGTCATAGTTATCATCCTTGTCGATTGATTGGTCAAATCGACTGGCACGCCTCCGGAATACCGAGCTTTGGGTAATAGCCCGAGGTGTTCACAGATCTGACACTTTTTGTGTCAACAGTACTGATCAGAAGTATATATGTGGAGCTTTGGAAGACACACAAAGAGAATATATATATGTATGTGGCACACAAGTCAGTAACAGATAGCAATATTGAATAAATTTCCAGAGCACTTGTCCTAGTTGCTGGTCTTACCTGTTCCAAGCACCAATTGTGATAAACAAGGGAGTGAAACAATGATGAAAGGAAACAAATATGAAAGGTAGCAACGGATATGAACAAGTCAAAAAGAGACCACAAATTATAGAGCTACTGGATGTTTCTTATGTGCTCATTTTCACTCTTTTTTTTACTATTTTTTCTTTTTTGTCTAATTTTTTCTCTTGCTATTTTATATTTTTTTCTCAGCAAGGATCACACAAGAACAAACCACAAAATATTTTGAGTTCAAATGGTAAAAAGACGTGCCTATAGAAAATCAAGATTGTGCTCTAAAAAGCATACCAAAAGTTGTGGGCCTGAAAACTCAATTTTTCTGATCGAATTTCGCAATTCTAATTTTTGCGAACCTAGATTTTGCTAGGATGAAACAGATCTAAAATTATTTTGCGTTCTCCGTGGAAAAAAAATTCGCCCCGTTTCGAGTTCGGACGCAAAAGATATGACTGTTTTATGGAAGGTAATCCGAATCAGGGTTTATGTGGGCACAAAATGCACAGATGGAGATACGAGATGATGACGGATGGAAGGATCAACACAAACGAACAAAGAACAGGATCTTAACCAGCAACAAGACGTTGGCCTAGGACACAAACTCAATACTACGGACTCTGAAACTGAATTATGCAAAAGCTATGGCGCAGAAGGTTGTAGGATAGGAAAATGATATGGCACTGGACTATGGGACAAAGGCGAAAACACACAAAATTAAGGGTAGATATGAACTTGACGGTATACCTGAAGCTTTGATACCACTTGATATGAACTAGGTTCCCGATCTTCCATCAGTTCAAGATGACTATCGATTTGGTCGGAGAGAGACACACCGATCCGGCTTCAGATCACAAAGACCGAACCCTGCAATCTTAGCACAACGTCTCCTCTGGTTATCAACCGTGTCACAATCCGATTGACTTCGCCAAGAAGGCTAATCCCTGCTACGAATCGAAGAACACAAACAAGAACAAGATAAAATGCAACTCAAGTGAACTGACAATTGCGGATATATGATTAAGATCACGAATGTGGGGTTTCACAAACGAAAACGATGACTGTTCAACGACAGATTGATCTAAAGCAAAACCCAAACCCTAACGTAGGTGGCGGCAGCTGCTTATATGGTCTAATAGGTATCCTAGGGCAGCCACTCATGTCCCTAAGGTGGGCCAACTCGTTACAAAGCCCAATGGCCCAAAAGACGACACACAGCGTCTGGACAGATTCTCGATGTCAACTTGTTTCGACGATTCTCGTTGACTCCGAAGGTATTTTGACATGAAACCAATTGTGTTGGTTTCCTTATCAAATTATCTTTCCATCCATATGTGTTTCATAAAAAACGGAGTCCGTATGTAACCCGGGCATCTGTTTTACCATTGGCTGCTCCTGAAACCCGAGATGGACTCAAACTTGAATTGGATTGGGCCTCCAACTTGGGTTGGACGACCTTGCTGCCCTCCTAAGGTGGTGGCCAAGGAGGCGGAAGTCTTGGACCATCTTTGGGACATTCTCCACATGTTTGGGACGTGGTCCTACTTGGGCCAGGGTCCCAAGGTTGCATGACAAGCCCAAGACGACGTCGTAGCATCCCGCAGAAATAGTAGTTGAGTGTCGTGATGATTTGAAGACCTTGCTGATGTGATATTGAGGTGGGATCAGATCTATTTGAAATTTTATCAAATAATATTTCCATCATGTCCTCATTGACCTTAATCGCACTCCGGATGGATGAGTTATGGCCTTCCCAATGAAGCGCTGTTGGGCTGCCAACGAAACAAATGCTGGACTCTGAAGCCTTGCATATTGAGACATGTTTGTATCTACAAGAAAATATTGACATATACATGTGGAACCAAGTAAGTTGTACCAAAAACCATTGTGTAATTGTAGGAATGAGCTCACCTTCTGATCTATGGTTGTATCCGAAGGTGACATGTTCTCATCAGCTGGCGAGCTGGATGGTGACAAACCTAGGCCAACGCACGACAACACCGAACGAGACCCCAAGTTTCAAGGATTCGATTGCTCTGAAGGAGCACAAGGTATGTTTTGCTTGGGGAACCATGAAATGCCCAGTCTTGATCGAAAACTGGTCGAGCATCATTTGCCGACCAAGGGAGGATATCGGCCTATCAAGCAGTGACCCCGGAAAATTAGAACTGATATCATGGCCGACATGAAAGCTAAAATCACTCGGCTCCACGAGACAAAGTTCATTCGGTCGAACAGATATGCTGAAAGGATCGCCGAAGTGGACCCTGTATACGAGGATCATGTGAGAATGGAAGTCTGCATCGACTACAGGGACTTCGGCAGGACTACCGCGATGAGTAGATACCTAGCGCCAGTAGCCAACATGCCGGTTGGCGCTGCAGCAGGCCATATTGGTTTTATGGATGGTAACACTGGGTACAATCAAATCTTCATGGCTGAAGAGGGCGTCCACAAGACCGAATCCAGAAGTCTTGGTGCGCCGGAATTGCATGAGGGGATGGTTACAACCTTCGGGTTGAGAAATTGTTGGTATTTCTTATGACTATTGGATAAATCCGCAAGCGCATAGATTATACCGTTGTAGCACTTCACCCAGGAGTATTCTAGGGTATCGTAATTTATATTCTCCCAAGGGAAAGCGGAGCTAGAAATAATAATAAAAGAGAGATCCTAGAGATCACCTCAATTTAGTACCAACTAGTGGAAGGGGGGTAATCGATATAATGATAGGAAGGTGATGATGTAACAAACCGGTAAAGATAAGTAAGAGATGACTAGTGAGTATAACTATGTGGGAGGACAACGAGAGAGTAAAAGGACTCCTGAGATTCCATCTCTACCTTTGTGAATTTAACTATGGCACTCAATTGAGACAAACATCGATTGATTCCTCAATACAAGTTTGCTAGGCGGAGGATAGATCAGTAGGAGGACAAAACTCCTACCGGACCGCGCTCTCTTCATACGGGGCCTTATATTTTAAGAACTTGCCTAAGAACACGTGGTGGAATACAAAGACTAGATAAGGCTGTCACTCTCTTGCTAGCTACCACTAACTATCCGTGCAACAAGAGATAACCAAAGGCAAGATTAAGTATAAGCACCACGCTTACACCTATTCTCACTACTCTAATTGTGTATATGGCAATTAGAGCACCCTATGACAGGCGATGATCGCATACAGGAAAGGCCACAAGGATCTCAATCTAGTTTATAACAACTAAATGACAAGATAAACCACAACAATACTATAACAAGTGTAATATTGCACAGAGCAAAGACTAAGTAAAGTAAAGAAGGAATATTGCATTAAATAAGTAAAGTCTTACAAAAGAGAAAAGATACAAGAACTTATACCAGATCCTCTAGGAAGACAACTCCGGAAAGCCAGAGCAAAGCTCAACTCAACTCAACTCTAACTCCCACACTAGAGAACACCACTAGACTAATCTCCACTCGAGAACAATAGTGGTTTGTATGGATTACATCATGACTAGAGAGGGAGGTATGTGCCTCTATTTATAGTGGGAGGTGGAGTAAGGGCTACTCCAGTGCCACATTAGTGATTCAGGGAGCTTCAATCCTCCACCCTTGGATCTAAACGACTTTGAACCGCCTTTGGATGGATGGTGTTGATTTCCAACATGTGTGAGTGGTTATGGCGGTTGGCAGGAGGTGAACCGACACAGGGGGTGGTCGGCCGACCCCCCCATGGCCTGTGGGCCATCCTCAGCCTTCTAGATGTGGCCCCACTGGTCAGGGACCAAGTGGGAGCCAGGTGGGGCCAGAGGGTGGTCGGCCAACCCTCCCTTGGGGGCTCTGGCCCGCCTCAGCCGTCTAGGTGCTGGTCCCACTTGTCATTGGTGTTGCATGTTGGTCCTGAGGTAGTTGTCACGTTTATCTTCTTGGTGTGGGCCCATGGATCCATGTGCTTTGCTTGTGAGCCGTTGAGAGGAAGCACAAAGTGATCCAAGGGCTGGAATCCACTTTGAGGTACTTCTCCTGGATCATGGCCGAGAGGGGAGAGCTAGTATGGCATTATTCTCCTCGGATCCCGGTTTGACTAGGCAATACATGCAAGGTAAGTATGCCACATCTACCTATACTTTTTGATTCATTTATGAGTGATCTGAGAGCACGAGGAAAAAGTAAGCTAAACATGCAAAAACTCCAAGTGCCAAGATTGAAAGATGAAGGGTCTCTACTTCTAGCTACTTTATTCCTCAATTGCTCATAGTGATAGGATGACTCTATTTAAACTTCCGCAGTGCAGGTATAAAAGGAACTTTCTACTATTGATGTCTAAACCTTAAAGCTTATGTTTTCACCATCCTTTTGTCGAGGATGAGTACAATCCTAAGTATGGGGGAGCTTGTTGACACCTCTTAAGTATCAATTCTAAGTTTCAACTAAGCAAAAGAAAGGATATATTTGCATCACACCACCTAGACATAGGGTTTTAACTGACATAATTTCACGAGTTTTGGTGTTTATCTATTTCTACAGGGAGACAACTGCAAAATAGCAAAAGAGGCCCACAAGTAAGGATTACATAGACACATAACACTTCCGAACGAAAAAGACTAATATAGAAGACTCCAGAACCAACCCCCTAGAAGGAGGGGCCCACCTGTCAGTAGGGTAGGGCGGGCGCCCTCCCCCCTAGGGCGGCTGCTCAAGGCTAAGAGCCAATCAGGCTTCGCCTCACAGATTACGGTTCTACCGCCTTTGAGGATCAATCTAAACCCTCCATTAAGGTCGGTTTGATCCAACGACTGATGATCATTTGAGGGGGCTATATAAGGAGGACCCCTGCCCCTGGCTAAAGGCAATCTATTATTCATTTGCATATTTTCCAGAGAGGATTCACCAGAGAGGATCCCTTATGGATCTATTCTCTAGGGCTTAGCATTCAAGAGAAACTATCCTTAGTTTCTATGTGATATTAGAGTTTACTCTTCTAGATTGAGAGAGTTAGAGTGGAGGTGTGGATTGGAGGAAGCCCGACCTGTCGGTGTCTCCTCTCTAGTTTGTATCTTCGGGATCAAGACTCCTAACCCGAGGCTTGCTCCTAGGATTTCTTTGGTATTTCGACTTCTAATTCTAGTAAGTTCTCTGTTTTATTCTTTGGTCCGTGAGTTTACTTTATTCTCTTCGCGTAGAGGGTAGGGTAATCGTCTCTACCGTAAACGTGGTTTTTGGGCTAGGATCCTCATAGATATCCCCTATCTAGCCGGATCTGTGGTAGTAGCTCGGAAAGTGACAATTCCGTAGATACCTTTGGAACCCACAATCCCGTTAGAAGGACTGGTAGGGTTTATAGGCCGCGTGCTAAGAATCCTCTGAGGTGTCTCTTATCTCGACGGTTCTCCCCAATAGGATAATAGCTCATATCTTATATAGACTAGAACACTTGATCTCTGCCTTGTTTCTATGACCAGGACACTTCTTCACCATGCCATCAAGAGCATGGATGGATGACACCCTACCAATGAAGAAAGGAGATCCAGGGAGACCTGTCATTCCAATCTCCATTGGAGCTTACACTTTTGAAGAAGTGGTCTGTGACCTTGGAGCAAGTGTCAACATCATGCCAACTTGCAGATAAGACACTATGCTATCCCAAGGGAGTTCTTGAAGAAGCTATCTGTAACCTTGGAGCAAGTGCCAACATCATGCGAAGCTTGCAGATCAGAGACTATGCTATCCCAAGGAATTCCTTAATATGTCAGCATACGAGTTGGACACTCGTTCGTACGGGTAAAACCTTGTGATTGAAGAAACAAGCAGAGATGTGAAAGCACTCATTATCTTGGGACGCTCATTCATAAGAACAGATAATGCCATCGTCTACACGGATAACGCCAAGATCTGTTTCACTATTAAGGATGAGACGAAGAGATTCACTTTCATGAAGCATACACTGAAGGCCCTTACTCATCCTAAGAGGCCATACATCTACGAGGATACAACTACTGCTACAAGAAAGAAGAACATCAACAATAGAAGGAGGAAGAGTAAAGCTCAACAACCAAGAGAAGACCTAGATAATTAGCACTATTGATTCAGGGTATGATCAACTCCTTCTATCACCTCTCTAAGCTAGATGATCCAGGAGTACCTACCAATGATTGCAAGATCAAGGAAAGTGCATTCTACAACATATTCTGCGATATTGGATCAAGCATCAACATAATGTCTGAGAGGTCACTATGTTCCCACCGACTTCATGGTTCAAGATATGGGAGATGAAGATGAAGTCCACCTCATTCGAGATCTTTCCTCAACACCACTAGCACAATTATCTCCATGGAATCATGAGAGATCCACTTCCAATTTCCTGAAGAAAAGAAACAAGCCACCAAGGATGGATGGACACACTATCTGGGAGAATTAACAAGATATGAAGATCAATTCAATAATAAAGATAAGAGTTCTCCTGAGAAAGAAGTCATACCACCAATAGAGGATGTATCACCTGCTACAGAGGAAAGAGAAAGCAGAACCTCAGATTGAGGAAGTGTGGAAGAAGAAAGAGACTTCATCGGAAACACCAACACAAGAAGAGCAAACATCCAAGAATTCATCAGGAGTGGACCATGCTCGTTAAGACATTTGAACCAGAAGAGAGGTCCGGTTCAACGGACCTAAATCTCCGAACCTTAGCCGAAAGGTAAACTCGGTAAGTTATCTACATTGCACTGTAGCATATTTACTTTCCATAAATATTTTTAGTACTATTTATATATATAATCCTTAGAATAATCCATTGCATAATCATCTTAATCATAGCATATCCATATTATTGCACTACATTGCATCATAAAAAGAAAAACATTTAAGCCCCATGTGAATAAGTCTTCCAACTATTTACTGTGGAGGCATAAAAAATTATTGCATTAGTCATTTGCATATAAAATTGAAAATCTAAAAATATATTTGAATATTTGAATTCTGTAAAGCTCTAGACAATCAAGGCATAAATGGTTTACCGCTAACGCTTAATCTGTTGCATGAGCTTTGTTGTCTATTTGAGTTTAGTAGGATTTGGAAAGACTAGACATGATTAGATAACTTCATCTACTTTGAGAAGTACAACTACATCAACTATCATCTTTGAAGTCTCAGAGAAGTGAAGTAAGTCTACACTATCTAAATGAATGACTATGTCAACATCCAGCTTGGGGGAGAGCACCCCCATGTACCTAGGTAAGTATCCTTATTCACTTAGGTTTACTTTTATTTAGATATTAACTACATAGATTAATAAAAAAGTGAGCACATGAAGGTTCACACTTAAATAATTATAAATCACAAAAGTTACAATTTAGATACTTTTTATATCTATGGGATTTTCATCCTTAATAGAGTTTCTTACTTAGTAATAATAATAGGTGAGTTTAGTCTATTGATTTTAGAAGTTGCTAATAATAAAAAGAACTCTGAAGATAACTCTATGGAAATGATGAATAGTTGCTCTGCCGTAATTCCTTTCAAGTACCTAGTTTTTAGCCTTGAATTCTCCCGAGTTTTAGACATAACTGTTTTGACATAAGATTTATTCTGAACCTGAAACTTGTGGGTTGCGAATGCTTGAGCTAAGTATAGGTAGTTGATAGGTATGATATGAGAAAGTTGAGCTACTATTTATCTTGTTCGTAGCAATACTGGAGTTCTGGAGAATTTATCTTTTAAAAATTAAAAATATTACATGATGAGTATCTGTATGACGAGAGCTTGAATTCCTACCACAGCCATATATACATGCCGATAGATTAGGAAAACATTCACTATCATTTTTACTGCTTGTATTTGCATTGAGTTTTGTCAAGCTTTGTTGACCCTTAGAGACTTGTCATGCTTTTAAAATCAAGATCACATACACTCCACTCATTTATGCTACTTCTATCCTAGAAGTATGCATCCACATATATGCCATTCAGATCCACCAGAAAAAATCTCTACTCCTACCTTGGGAGTAAGTAACCAAAAATATCCCAGTTCTCCACCTTTCCATATATTCCATTGCCATATATGTAACTGCTCCAAAGATTTCCTTGTCATCATCTCTCAAAAGATTTATTATAGAAAGAGACTTGGGGTTGTGAAATTAAATATATAATAAGTAAAAAAAGAGAGTAAAACATGTACAAGTGTCCTATCAAAACAATGGGTACTCGATGTCCGCCTCTCTAAAAAAAAGCAAGCAATCCCAAGTTCTCTCAAATATTCCAAGTTCCAAAAGAAAGATGTATGTATATATTTAAGGAGCAGAGTAGAATTAGGTTTCCACCATACACCCTCATATATCCACCATACACCATTATCCACCACATATCCACCCTCATACACCCACCATATATCCCATACACATGCACATCTTGATTTGATTGTATGCCCTATTTCTCTGGGTCCATTGTTTGACTTTACAATATATGCTTTGCAAGTATGTATGCGTTGTTTCTCCCCACCTATGAACTCCATATATTGCCTATTAGTTATAGGGTGAGAGAGAGAAGGCACATTGTTACTTTGCCTGTTCCAAATAATATTCTGAGAGAAGGCATAACACCATTGTTGCCTTGGTGAGGATCCACAAATACCACATATAGAGAGACTTGAGAGGGTCATATAGAAGAGACTTTGAGTTTTATTTTAAAAACTTTGCAAAACTCTAGGATGAAGGTAAAGTGAAGAGCTTGAGACATAGTACTTGGCTTGATCATTCTACTTTTAAATTACTCAAGACCCAAGTGATGGCTATAAGCCCCATGGTTAAAGGTAATATGGGTAAGTTTGAAAGTCATAATAGTTTACTCTAATCCAGAGGAGAATTCTTGTTTGAATGCATGTGTACCTTTAAGGCATGAAAGCATTGTAGCAACTCCTGATCCATCATTGAGTTCATCTTTGCTCAGGGATGAGCAAAAGGTAAGCTTGGGGGAGTTGTTGACGGTCCTTAAGTACCAATTTTAACCGTCAACTAAACAAGGAAAAGGATCTAAATGAAACTACTAGCTAGAATTAGGGTTTATACTGACAGAATTCCACAAGTTTTGGTGAATGTATGTTTCTGCAGGGATTAACAGGAAATACCAAGGAAAGGCCCACATGTCATGTTTACATAGAGATAATTATCAACTGCACAATTTTCTGTACTCTAGAAGGTTCCAGGAGACACCAGAACAAACGAGAGGCGAATTGGGCCCGGAGCTAGGGCGCCCGCCCTGACCCCTAGGGCGCCCGCCCTACCTTAGTGGCCAATCAGCGTCAACTTCACGGATCGTGCTCCACAGCCTTTGAGGATCAATCTAAACCCTTCGCCTAAGGTCAGTTTGATCTGACGGCCGATGTTCATTTGAGGAGGCTATATAAGCAAGGCCCCTAACCCCCCCTGAGGATCATCTCATCTCATTATTCTTCTCCAGAGCAAAAGCTAGGGTTTCAATTATAGAGAAGGAGAGAGGTCCCTCTAGTTGTCTAGATCTAGTTCTTCTAGTTCTAGTTCATCTAGTTGTAATTAGAGGTGAGAGAAAGAAGGAGAGAGCTAGGAGGAGCCGGATCTGTCGGATCTTCCTCAACATTGTACCTTTGCAACATCTGGTCAGAGAAATCTTCAGGTTCTTCATTTATTATTTCTATGTATCTTATTTTAGTTCTTACTTTATTCTATTTATGGGATCTCCGCTCGTATTGAGTGCTCTAGTCTTGAATTCGGATTAGAGTAGTAAGCGATAGTGTAGATGTGGTGTCTGGACTAGAGTTTACCTGAGTTTGCACCCAATCCTACGGATAGTTGTGGTAGCCCCAGGGGTGACAGCTCTGTAAGGCCTTTGTAGTCCACCACGTGTGGGTTGGTGTTTTCGTAGAGCTTTTGACAGCCTCTCCCGACTACCTTTTTCCCAGTCTTTGTTGAGAGTCGGAAAGGTACTGTTGCTCCAAAGTAGATAGAGTATGGTGGGCCTTTGATTAGATAAACCCCTTAGAAAACTCTCAAATATCTCTACCCAGTTATCTTATCTATCCTTGGATGTTCTTAGTTCCTTTCTAGTTCACTTCGCGTTTCCCGTGGAAATCGATACCCTTGGAATACTCACGGGTGAAAGCTACAGCGGTATCCATGCGCTTGTGGATTTATCTGTTTGCGTTAAGAAATACCACACCTTAGCATCGAAGGCCCTATTCTTCTTCAACATTTTTATAAAGGTCTTCATAGAAAGGATAGAGAGTTGCTAAACATCACATCTGGAGGTTGTTTCTTTCATGTGCCATCCATAGAAGCAAAATTAACCTTAGATAGAATTCTAGATGCTGAGTTGGATAATACCCTCCATGAAGAAACTAATGAAGCTGAAGACAATACCTTGCCAGACCCATCATCTACTTCAGCTATCCCAAGTTCTAAGCCTAAAAAGGAAGAAATTCCATCACCTGATTTCATGCTGGATATAGATCCTAATCTTTTCACTGATTTTGGAAATATTTCAAACTACCTTTCTATTTCAAAACCCCAAAATCATCACCTTAGCAAGCATTTATACCAACTGCCAAATAGAAGCATTTTGAGAGAGTTGTATCAATCATAAGTAGCGAATGGTTAGAAGAATCAGAGCTTTCCTTTGATGTGATCCGTCTGGATTCACCTTCTATTCCAATACACTATGCTTTCAATTCAGATCAATTTGATGCTCTCTATAATCCTGTTGTAGGGGTCAATATCATGTCTAAATCACTTGCACATGAATTATTGGGCAAAGTGACTTTAACCCCAACAACAAAGTTCATGAAGAATCTTGACGGACATATAGTCCCCAGTCTTGGAATTTTACATGTCTTACCCATTATGGTAGATGGTACCATGGTTCGTTTGAACTTTTATATCTTTGATACATGGGACCATGACCTCTTGCTAGAACAACCTTTTAGAAGACTTCTTTATGAAGGACAAAATGGGAAACTAAACATTTCCTTTGGAAAGAGTTTTCAAATCCCAATGACAATCTCTTATTCTTTGAACAACAAAACTGAATCATATCTTTTACTGATCCTATGGAGGAAATAAAAATTGCTTCTCTAGAGCTTTTCAATGAACCAGATTTAGAAGAAGATGCTCCTTTCTTCATAGAAGAAGAAGCTGACCCTTCTGAACCTGAACCCTTAAACGAGTTTGCAGAAACGCCTAGACCTCTTGTAGAGCTTAAACCTCTACCACCCGGTCTTACGTATCCTTTCCTTAATAATGATCCTGAGTCTCCTATAATCATAAGTGATAAACTCACTCAGGAGCAAACTCTACGCTTGATGGCAGTTCTAGAAAGGCATTGTTTAGCCTTTGGTTACTCACTCCAAGATCTCGCTGGAATTAGTCCTATAATTTGCACTCATCGCATTCCTACAGATCCTTCTGTTTCACCTTCTCGAGAGCCCCAACGAAGACTCAATAACGCGATGAGAGAGGTAGTTAAAAAAGAAGTTTTAAAGTTACTGCATGCAGGGATTATATATCCTGTGCCGCATAGTGAGTGGGTAAGTCCAGTGCAAGTTGTGCCTAAGAAGGGAGGGATGACTGTTGTCACAAATGAAAAGAATGAGTTGATTCCGCAATGCACCATCACAGGATGGCAGATGTGGATAGATTATAGAAAGTTGAACAAAACTACGAAAAAGGATAATTTTCCTTTACCTTTTGTAGATGAGATGTTAGAGCGGTTAGCCAACCACACGTTCTTCTGTTTCTTAGATGGATATTATGGGTATCACCAAATCCCGATCCATCCTGATGACCAACGCAAAACCACCTTTACATGCCCCTACGAAACTTATGCTTATCGTAGAATGTCTTTTGGGCTATGTAATGCTCCAGACTCTTTTCAAAGATGCATGATGTCTATATTTTCTGATATGATTGAAGATATTATGGAAGTTTGCATGGATGATTTCTCTGTTTATGGAAAAACTTTCGATAGTTGCCTTGAAAATTTAGATAGAGTCTTGCAAAGATGTGAAGAAAAACATTTGGTCCTTAATTGGGAAAAAATGTCATTTTATGGTCAAAGAAGGAATAGTGCTAGAATACCTAATATCTGAAAGAGGCATTGAGGTAGACAAAGCTAAAATTGAAGTAATTGAACAGTTACCTCCGCCTGTAAATGTCAAAGGAATAAGAAGCTTTCTTGGTCATGCTGGTTTTTATCGAAGATTTATAAAAGATTTTTCATTTATTGCTAGACCACTAACTGTTTTGCTAGCCAAGGATGCTCCTTTCATATTTGATGATGCTTGTTTAAAAGCTTTTGAATTATTGAAAACAGCGCTCATCTCTGCACCAATCATTCAACCCCCTGATTGGTCTTTACCTTTTGAAATTATGTGTGATGCCAGTGATTATACTGTGGGGGTATTTTTGGGACAAACTAAGGATAAGAAGCATCATGCAATAGCCTATGCTATTAAAACTTTGACAGGACCTCAACTTAATTATGCAACCACTGAAAAGGAGCTCCTGGCTGTTGTTTTCGCTATAGATAAATTTAGATCTTATTTAGTAGGAGCCAAAGTAATTGTTTATTCTGATCATGCTGCTTTAAAATATCTGCTCACTAAAAAAGATGCTAAACCTCGTTTAATAAGATGGATCCTGCTGCTACAAGAATTTGACTTAGAAATAAAAGATAGAAAAGGAGTAGACAACCCTGTTGCAAATCACTTGTCTAGAATGTATTTTAAGAATCCGCAGGTACTACCCATTGATGATTCACTCCGGGACGACATGCTCTACGGGATCAACAGATCTGACCCCTGGTATGCAGATATTGTTAATTTTATGGTTTCAGGATACATACCACAAGGATGAAACAAAAGAAAGCTTATTCAAGAGAGTCGTTCACACATATGGGATGAGCCATACCTCTTCCGAGTGTGCTCAGATGGCTTACTCAGGAGATGTGTGACTATCGAGGAAGGAATGAAGATCATTGAAAGATGCCACTCATGACCATATGGAGGTCATTATGGAGCATTCCGCACACATGCAAAAATTTGGCAATGTGGATTCTATTGGCCAGCAATGTACGAAGACACTAGTGAATTTATCCGAAGATGCGGGCCATGTCAAAGACACAGCAACATAAACTCAAGGGATGCCATGCCACTCACCCACAATCTGCAGCTTTGATGTTTGGGGAATTGACTATATAGGACCATTTCCCCCATCAAAGAATTGTGAGTATATCTTGGTGGCAGTTGACTACGTCTCCAAGTGGGTGGAAGCATTACCTTGCAAACATGCCGACAACGTAAATTCAAAGAGGATGTTTGAAGAGACAATATTTCCAAGATTTGGAGTCCCCAGAATAGTGATAAGTGATGGAGGATCACATTTCATCGATAAACATTTTGAAAAGTATCTAGCAAAGCATGGGATCCGTCACAACAACGCTACACCTTATCATCCTCAGACAAGTGGCCAAGCAGAAACCTCAAACAAACAAATCAAGAATATTCTTCAGAAGACAGTAAATGAGATGGGAACAGCATGGAAGGACAAGTTACCCGATGCACTCTGGGCATACCGGACCGCATACAAAACTCCAATTGGAATGTATCCATATCAACTCATATATGGGAAGCCTTGTCACCTACCTGTTGAACTAGAGTTCAAAGCACACTGGGCTATAAAAAGATGGAATATGGACTTTTATGCCGCTGGAGAGAAAAAAAAAATGCAATTATTAGAGTTAGAGGAGTGGAGAGAAAAAGCATATCACAATTCAAAGATCTACAAAGAAAGAGTTAAACGATGGCATGACAAGAGGATCAAGAAGAAAGAGTTCACACCCGGAGATAAGGTATTACTTTTTAATTCCAGGGTAAAGCTCTTTGGACACGGAAAGCTACAAAGAAAATGGGAAGGACCATATAAGGTAATCAATTCATCATCCCACGGAGCAATCACACTTCAAAATAACGAAGGTACGTTGTTCAAGGTAAATGGTCAATGTCTCAAAATATTTTTAGAGCCTAATGAAGAATTAGAAGAAATATACGTAATTAATTTCTACCTTTTAAGTGAATTTTGAGGCTCAATCACTTTAATTTTTGCATCTTAGGCCATGCATATGTTTTTCGGGACATAGAACCTTCTAGAAATGAGTGCGCAGAAGAGGCCCGGCAGCTGAGCCCAAGACAGGGCGGGAGCCCTAGGGTGTAGGGCGGCTGCCCCACCCCTAACTCCTCTCACTGCCGCCTTTCGCACTCCTGAACCTTCTAGCCCCCCTTATCCGGGAAACCTTGCAGAACACTTATCCAACCATTTATTCGCGAGTTTTGCTCCATAGATCCTTCTAGAGGTCATTTTCCACCCCTATATAAAGAACTCCTGACGTCAGCCATCATCATCATTCAATCATTTCCTTAGCTTTTGCTTAGACGCCTGCTAGATCTCGTTGCTCCCATGGCCAGCAACAGAAACACCGATAGGAGGATGGTCCCCTACAGGTCCAACCCCAACCAGGTCCCACAAGAAGATCCAGATTCAAAAGCTCTAGTTGTAGTCCATGATGCTCTTCCGCTCGCCACCATTCCTCCAAAGCAGCAGTGCTATAGAAAATCCTACTTTGCCCAGCCTGTCCTTGTTGCACCACCGCAACCGCTCCTGCTCAAGGGACCCAAGGAAGAACCCATCATCGAGGTGCCTGCTGGTACCAAGATTATTCCACCAAGACCCAAGGAAAGGGTCGTAGGAGTGAAGACCCATCGAAATGGAGAGATCAACCACGTCAAGTACACCACCGAAGAAGAATGTCCCTACTTCGAGGAAGTCCGCGCTTCCAAAGTCAAATTCGTGCCACCAAAGGAAGCCCCGAAGCACTCCCTCAATTTCTTCGAGTCATCCCCAAAGCGCCGCAAAACCGTAGCTGATCTAGAAAAGGACTTTCAAACTAGGGATGACACAATCATCAATCTCCAAACCTGTCTATGCTTCTTTTCTAGGCAGGTCACGAACCTGAACACCACAGTAGATGGCCTTAAGTGCGATGTAGATGAGCTTAACAAGAAGATGGAGTTTTTAGAACATTGTTAGATGCTTTAGCAAGTTATGCAGCTCTTGAGGCATGATTAGACCCATTAGCTAGAAATTTGTTTGTTTTTCCTTCCCCTTTTGTAACGTATGCCTCAAAATAAATAATAAATAAAGACCATTTCTATTATCATTGTACCTTGCTTGTCTCCATTGTGTTGTTATCTAAGAAAACAGGAAACAAGTATGGGGGAGACCCCGATGATGAGACGAAAAGATTCAACCACAACGAGCACAAATTTCGGAAACAAACAGAGCAACAACCACACACGCCGAAGCAGTGGCAGAGGGGCCACCTCAGCTGGGCGGCCGCCCCACTACCAAGGGCGCCCACCCTGGGCAGAGCACTCCCTGCTCCATCCTTCGATCACGGTCAGGTTTGCACCCTGCACGTTACATATTTTCATACATATTTCTAAATTTCAATTTGTGTAGTGAGTTCCCATAAATAAATGCTTTAAATATGATAAAGTAAATGATAAAATGTTTCCTTAAATAGACACATTGTATAAAGTTTCCTGGAGTCCTGCTATTGTTTGGAATTTAATTAGAGACTCCATGTTACTTAAGTCATTGTGGAACTTAAGATGGTAGAGTATGATAACTTAATTCTTGATAATCTCTGTCACTTGGAGAATTTCTTTAAAATAAATAACTACCGTCCCCTATATGCTTTACACTTACCAACCAAAAGCCAAAAGGCTACTTATTTTGTATTGAGCTTGATTCGAATTGTGTGGATCCTTGTTAGAATTTTATCATACTCTGAAGGTCAAGGCTTCATTCATACATTACAAACACAAAAGATTCACTCTTCAGAAGTAGTATTGCATTAGAGGAATGAGCTATGCAAAAATATTTAATTAGAGGAAATAAAAATGGGCAAAATGTCCGACAACCTCGCAGTAGAATTAGGGGTACTTCAACACCCTGTTGATATTTGTTAACGCAAACAGAGAAATCACTAGGAAGTAATGCGCAAGCGCACGGATACCGATGAGCACTTCACCCGGGAGATTATCCAGAGTATCATAATTTATTTTTCCACAGGGAGAAAGGGTGCATCTGACTAACCAAATCTATGCTATTAACCTTTAGGCTACACACAAGGTGATTTTGATATGAGCGATTAGAGAAGACCGCGATAGCAATCTCGTTCTAGTCTATATAAGATATGAGCTATTATCCTATTGGGGAGAACCGTCGAGATAAGAGACACCTCAAAGGATGCTTAGCACGCGGCCTATAAACCCTACCAGTCCTTCTAACGGGATTATGGGTTCCAATGGTATCTACAGAATTGTCACTTTCCGAGATACTACCACAGATCCGGCTAGACAGGGGATATCTATGAGGATCCTAGCCCAAACACCATGTTTATGCTAGAGAAGATTACCCTATTGTTGACGGTCCTTAAGTACCAATTTTAACCGTCAACTAAACAAGGAAAAGGACCTAATGAAACCACTAGCTAGAATTAGGGTTTATACTGACAGAATTCCATGAGTTTTGGTGAATGTCTGTTTCTGCAGGGGGTTATCAGGAAATACCAAGGAAGGGCTCACATGTCATGTTTACATAGAGATATTTATCAACCGCATAATTTTCTGTACTCTAGAAGGTTCCAGGAGACACCAGAACGAACAGGAGGCGAAACGGGCCCGGAGCCAGGGCACCCGCCCTAGCCCCTAGGCCGCCCACCCTGCCCCTGTGGCCAATTAGCTTCCACTTCGCGTATTATGGTCCACCGCCTTTGAGGCTCAATCTAAACCACTCGCTTAAGGTCGGTTTGATCCGACGGTCCACGTTCATCTGTGGAGGCTATACAAGGAAGGCCCCTGACCCCCTGAGGATCGATCTCATCTCATTATTCTTCTCTAGAGCAAAAGCTAGGGTTTCAATTAGATGTAGAGAAGGAGAGAGGTCCCTCTAGTTGTCTAGATCTAGTTCTTCTAGTTCTAGTTCATCTAGTTGTAATTAGAGGTGAGAGAGAGGAGGAGAGAGCTAGGAGGAGCCGGATCTGTCGGATCTTCCTCAACATTGTATCTTTGCAGCATCTGGTTCGGAGCAATCTTCAGATTCTTCATTTATTATTTCTAAGTATCTTATTTCAGTTCTTACTTTATTCTATTTACGAGATCTCCGCTCGTATTGAGTGCTCCAGTCTTGAATTCGGATTAGAGTAGTAAGTGATAGTGTAGATGTGGTGTCTGGACTAGAGTTTACCTGAGTTTGCGCCCAATCCTACGGATAGTTGTGGTAGCCCCAGGGGTGACAGCTCTGTAAGGCCTTTGTAGTCCACCACGTTCGGGTTGGTGTTTTCGTAGCGCTTTTGCAGCCTCCCCCCGACTACCTTTGTCCCAGTCTTTATCGAGAGTCGGGAAGGTACTGTTGCTCCAAAGTAAGTAGAGTATCATGGACCTCTAATTAGATAATCCCCTTAGAAAACTCTAAAATCTCTCTACCCAGTTATCTTATCTATCCTTGGACGTTCTTAGTTCTTCTCTAGTACACTTCACGTTCCCCGTGGAAATCGATACCCTTGGAATACTCACGAGTGAAAGCTACAGCGGTATCCGTGCGCTTGTGGATTTATCTGTTTGCGTTAAGAAATACCAACACCTACCCTCTACGCGAAGAGAATAAAGTAAACTCACAGACCAAAGAATAATAAAATAGAGAACTTACTAGAATTAGAAGTCGAAATACCGAAGAAATCCTAGGAGCAAGCCTCGGGTTAGGAGTCTTGATCCCGAAGATACAAACTGGAGAGGAGACACCGACAGGCCGGGCTTCCTTCAATCCACACCTCCACTCTAACTCTCTCAATCTATAGGAGTAAACTCTAATCTCACATAGAAACTAAGGATAGTTTCTCTTGAATGCTAAGCCCTAGAGAATAGATACATAAGGGATCCTCTCTGGCGAATCATCTCTGGAAAATATGCAAATGAAAAATGGATTGCCTTTAGCCAGGGGGCAGGGGTCCTCCTTATATAGCCCCCTCAAATGATCGTCAGCCATCGAATCAAACCGACCTTAATGGAGGGTTTAGATTGATCCTCAAAGGCGGTTGTTGGCACAAGTTATGATTAACTTTTCTATACATGAGTGTTTGAGTGCAGGGATGAAGAAATGAAGCAAGTGAGAGCCAGTGGGACCCACATAGTGGGTCGGCCGACCACCCTATGGGGCCACCTGGCTCTCCCCCTCGGCCATGATCCAAGAGAGGCACTCTAGAGTGAAATCCATCCATTGGATCACTTTGTGCTTTCTCTCAACGGCTCACAAACAAAGCACAAAGATCCATGGGCCCACACCAAGGAGATAAACGTGACAACCACCTCAAAACCAGCAAATAACCTCAATGACAGGTGGGACCAGCACCAGGGAGCAGGAGGTGGGCCAGTGACCCCCAGGGGGGTCGGCCAACCATCTAAAGGGCCCACCTGGCCTTCAAGCAGTCCCTAACCAGTGGGGCCACACACTGGAGGGTAGAGGGGGGCCCACTGGACATAGGGGGGGTCGGCTGACCACCCCCCTAGGTCGGTTGGCTCCTCCCAACCGCCATACTCCTTCCCCACGTGTTGGATCACCACCATTCATCCAATGACGGTTGCAAAGGCGGTTTGATCCAATGGTGGAGGATGGGAGGCCCTGGATCGCTGACGTGGCGATGGAGTAGCCCCTACTCCACTCCTCTACTATAAATAGAGGGCCATACCCCCCTCTCTACACATGGTGAATAAGCCTACAAGCTCCATTCCTTAAAATTGTTCTAGTAGTTAGTCTAGAGTGGGAGTTAGAGTTGAGTCGAGCTTGCTCGGGATTTTCGGAGTTGTCTTTGGGGTAGTTTGGTATAGCTCTTGTATCTTTTCTTATTTGTAAGACTTTATCTTTATCAATATATTATCCTTTCCCTTTACTTTACTTAGTATTTACTTTGAGCATTACTATACTAGATATAGTATTGTTATATGCTTTTGGTCTTTAATAGCCTTTACATTTATAGTCTATGATCCTTGTGACCTTTCCTGTATGCGATCATTGCCTGTCATAGGGTGCTTTGATTATTGATTGTAGTCAAAGTAATAAGTTGTGTGTAAGCGTGGTGCTTATATATTAGCTTATCCTTGATTACCGCTTATTGCGTGGATTGTTCGTGGATGCTAGTAGAAGGTGACAGCTCTATCTAGCCTTAGTATTCCACCACGCGTGTCAGATAAGTTATTAAAAGGTAGGGGTTCAAGACAATAGGAGGGCACGGTCCGGTAGGAGTTTTGTCCTCCTACTGATCTATCCCCTCGCCTAGCATACTTGTATTGAGGAGGCAAACTATAATGTTTAGTCTAGTTAATTAGCTAAGTATATTAAAGTAGAGTGAATTGCTTAGGAGTCCCTTGTACTCTCTCGTTGTCCTCCCACCTAGCTAATATGTCTAGTCCGTTCTAAGTATCATTTACCTAGGCTCTTTCATTCATCAATCCCCTTCCTATCACATTTATCATTTACCCCCCTATACTAGTCGATACTAAGTTGAGGTACTCTCTAGGATCTCTCTCTAATTATCATTTCTAGCTCAGCTTTCCTTTGGGATAAAATAAATTATGGTACCTTGGAATACTCCTAGGTGAAGTGCTACAGCAGTATAATCTGTGCGCTTGCGGATTTATCCAATAGTCATAAGAAATGCCCATAAGCATTTCTGGCGCCGTACTAGGGATAGGGATTTATCTCTATTTGTGGTGCGATGCTAAGAAGTGTCAACAACGGTGGAACCCTAATCCGCGAGGCGGAGCCTGATTGGCTCTTAGTCTTGGGCGGCCGCCCTAGGGGGGAGGGCGCCCACCCTACCCTGCTGATAGGTGGGCCCCTCCTTCCAGGGGTTGGTTCTGGAGTCTTCTAGATTAGTCTTTTTCATTCGGAAGTGTTATTTGTCTATGTAATCCTTACTTGTGGGTCTCTTTTGCTATTTTGCAGTTGTCTCCCTGCAAAAACAGATAAACACCAAAACTCGTGGAATTCTGTCAGTTAAAACCCTATGTCTAGGTGGTGTGTTGCAAATATATCCTTTCTTTTGCTTAGTTGACACTTAGAATTGATACTTAAGAGGTGTCAACAAGCTCCCCCATACTTAGGCTTTTACTCATACTCGAGAAAAGGATGGTGAAAACATAAGCTTTAAGGTTTAGACATCAATAGTAGAAAGTTCCTTTTATACCTGCACTGCGGGAGTTTAAATAGAGTTACCATATAACTATGAGCACTTGAGGAATAAAGTAGCTAGAAGTAGAGACCCTTCATCTTTCAATCTTGTCACTTCGAGTTTTTGCATGTTTAGCTTACTTTTTTCTCATGCTCTCAGATCACTCATAAATGAATAAAAAAGTATAGGTAGATGTGGCATACTTACCTTGCATGTATTGCCTGGTCAAACCGGGATCCGAGGAGAATAATGCCATTCTTTTAGATCAAGACTTGTTGATCAAATTTTATTATAATGTCATCTCTTGCTGGTGTATTGGTATTAGAGGAACAATGGGTTATCATAATATATATATATGTTTTTTTTCAGGTGGGTGCTGAAGTACCCCTAATTCTACTACGAGGTTGTCGGACATTTTGCCCATTTTTATTTCCTCAAATTAAATATTTTTGCATAGCCCATTCTTCTAATGCAATACTACTTTGGAAGAGTGAATCTTTTGTGTTTGTAATGTATGAATGAAGCCTTGACCTTCAGAGTATGATAAAATTCTAACAAGGATCCACACGATTGGAATCAAGCTCAATACAAAATAAGTAGCCTTTTGGCTTTTGGTTGGTAAGTGTAAAGCATATAGGGGATGGTAGTTATTTATTTTAAAGAAATTCTCCAAGTGACAGAGATTATCAAGAATTAAGTTCTCATACTCTACCATCTTAAGTTCCACAACGACTTAAGTAACATGGAGTCTCTAATTAAATTCCAAACAATAGCAGGACTCTAGGAAACTTTATACAATGTGTCTATTTAAGGAAACATTTTATCATTTTAGTTTATCATATTTAAAGCATTTTATTATGGGAACTCACTACACGAATTGAAATTTAGGAATATGTATGAAAATATGTAACATGCAGGGTGCAAACCTGACCGTGGTCGAAGGATGGAGCAGGGAGTGCTCTGCCCAGGGTGGGCGCCCTGGGTAGTGGGGCGGCCGCCCAGCTGGGGTGGCCCCTCGTCCACTGCTTTGGCGTGTGTGGTTGTTGCTCTGTTTGTTTCCAAAATTTGCGCTCGTTGTGGTTGAATCTGTTCATCTCGTCATCGTGGGTCTCCCCCATACTATTTCCTATTTTCTTAGATAACAACACAGTGGAGACAAGCAAGGTACAATGATAATAGAAATTGTCTTTATTTATTATTTATTTTGAGGCATGCGTTACAAAAAGGGAATGAAAAACAAACAAATTTCTAGCTAATGGATCTAATCATGCCTTAAGAGCTGCATAACTTGCTAAAGCATCTAACGACGTTCTAAATACTTCATCTTCTTTCTATGCTCATCTACGTTGCACTTAAGGCCATCTACTGTGGTGTTCAGGCTCGTGACCTGCCTAGAAAAGAAGCCTAGAGAGGTCTGGAGATTGATGATTGTGTCATCCCTAGTTTGAAAGTCCTTTTCTAGACCAGCTACGGTTTTGCGGCGCTTTGGGGATGACTCGAAGGAATTGAGGGAGTGCTTCGGGGCTTCCTTTGGTGGCACGAATTTGACTTTGGAAGCGCGGACTCCCTCGAAGTAGGGACGTTCTTCTTTGGTGGTGTACTTGACGTGGTTGATCTCTCAATTTCGATGGATCTTCACTCCTACGACCCTTTCCTTGGGTCTTGGTGGAAGAATCTTGGTACCGGCAGGCACCTCGATGATGGGTTCTTCCTTGGGTCCCTTGAGCAGGAGCGGTTGCGGTGGTGCAACGAGGACAGGCTAGGCGTAGTAAGATTTGCTATAGCGCTGCTGCTTTGGAGGAATGGTGGCAAGAGGAAGAGCATCGTGGAATACAACTAGAGCTTTTGAATCTGGATCTTCTTGCAGGAGCTGGTTGGGGTTGGACCCGTAGGGGACCATCCTCCTATCGGTGTTTCTGCTGCTGGCCATGGGAGCAAGGAGATCTAGCAGGCGTCTAAGAGAGAGCTAAGGAAATGATTGAATGATGATGATGGCTAACGTCAGGGGTTCTTTATATAGGGGTGGAAAATGACCTCTAGAAGGATCTATGGAGCAAAACTCACGGAGAAATGGTTGGATAAGTGTTCTGCAAGGTTTATCAGATAAGGGGGGCTAGAAGGTTTGGGAGTGCAAAAGGCGGCGGCGAAAGGAGTCAGGGGTGGGGCGGCCGCCCTACACCCTAGGGCGCCCACCCTGGCTTGGGCTCAGCTGCCGGGCCTCTTCTGCGCACTCATTTATAGAAGGTTCTATGTCTCGAAAAACATATGCATGGCCCAAGATGCAAAAATTAAAGTGATTGGGCCTCAAAATTCACTTAAAAGGTAGAAAATAATTACGTCTATTTCTTCTAATTCTTCATTAGACTCTAAAAATATTTTGAGACATTGACCATTTACCTTGAACAACGTACCTTCGTTATTTTGAAGTGTGATTGCTCCGTGGGATGATGAATTGATTACCTTATATGGTCCTTCCCATTTGCTTCGTAGCTTTCCGTGTCCGAAGAGCTTTACCCTGGAATTAAAAAGTAATACCTTGTCTCCGGGTGTGAACTCTTTCTTCTTGATCCTCTTGTCATGCCATCGTTTAACTCTTTCTTTGTAGATCTTTGAATTGTGATATGATTTTTCTCTCCACTCCTCTAACTCTGATAATTGCATTTGTCTTTTCTCTCCAGCGGCATAAAAGTCCATATTCCATCTTTTTATAGCCCAGTGTGCTTTGAACTCTAGTTCAACATTTAGGTGACAAGTCTTCCCTATACGAGTTGATATGGAGACATTCCAATTGGAGTTTTGTATGCAGTCCGGTATGCCCAGAGTGCATCGGGTAACTTGTCCTTCCATGTTGTTCCCATCTCATTTACTGTCTTCTGAAGAATATTCTTGATTTGTTTGTTTGAGGTTTCTGCTTGGCCACTTGTCTGAGGATGATAAGGTGTAGCGACGTTGTGACAGATCCCATTCTTTGCTAGATACTTTTCAAAACGTTTGTCGATGAAATGTGATCCTCCATCACTTATCACTATTTTGGGGACTCCAAATCATGGAAATATGGTCTCTTCAAACATCCTCTTTGAATTTACGTTGTCGGCATGTTTGCAAGGTAATGCTTCCACCCACTTGGAGACGTAGTCAACTGCCACAAAGATATACTCACAATTCTTTGATGGGGGAAATGGTCCCATATAGTAAATTCCCCAAACATCAAAGAGCTCTATCTACAGATTGTTGGTGAGTGGCATGGCATCCCTTGAGTTTATGTTGCCGTGTCTTTGACATGGTGATGAGGACATCCTCCATTATTACCCGTTGGCAAAGACGCAAGAAATAATGGGCCAAGTGGCCCAGTTGTAGTCAGGCGATGAAGGTGTGAGCCTCTGAATAATCCCACCCTGCTTAGCTTGGGAGGAGGAAGCCACCTTAAAAGGGAGAGCCACCCTTCCCCTATCAGACTAGTCTTTTAGGGAGATTAGGCCTTTTCTCCGAGTGGGTGTGCCTAAGAACTATTGGAGTCCGAGCAGTCTCAATTCATCGAACCTCGGCCAACCCTACCTGGGACGGATATATCATTGATGAGGACATGCCAGCTCATCATGTGTGGAACATGAAGAAGATTCGCCATCTTATACAAATCATAGAAGTCATGGTCCAATTACATGTAGTCATGCCACTAAACGACATGAAGAGGTGAATTCATTCCTATCTGAAATTAACTTTAATAATTCTAAGAATTTTATACTACCTTAGTGTTCTACTTTTATTGTACTTAGGTATACACATCAGGAGGAGAATGTTACTCTACATGAAGAAAAGCTACAGACCAAAAACGGACCAGTTCAGTTCCAAAACGGACCAGTTAAAGAAATGCTCATATCTCTACACTCTAAGAAGCTTTTTAGGACCATGAAGACATTTTGGAAATCTTTTAAAGTCTATTTTCCAATGCAACAAACCCCACTCCTTTTGTACGTGCCAATCTTGAGATATGCACGATTTAGTCAAGCCTGGTCAGAAGGCCAACAGTTTCATAGGACAAAATGTTGGTTCGACTTCTCCTCCGAAACTGTACCATTCTACAATGTTTCGTGATGCATGGTATAGATGGATGGAAAGATTATTAAGTCTACTTTCACATCCAATAAACGGTTCGTCATTTGGACTTCCCAATAAGGAGTTATGGTCAGTTTAGTGGAAACTGCTCTGGAGTACAACAGTCACGCGAAGCCACTTCGGGAAGTCATCTCTTGGTGACCTTTCATATAGCTTATCTTCAGAAACTTTGTTTCATTTTCACACCTATCTAGCAGGGCTGTTGCTAGTATATATACCCCTTTGCATCCTAGCAAACACAGACTTTTTGATAATCTAAGAACCTATATGGTATTGCAGCCGAGCCGTTGAGTGTCTTACTCAAACCTTTGTTCTTCCTTGTTCTTCTTGGACTTGTGAAGTGATTCCTCTGGGATCCCCTACTTCATGCTCTACGGCTTCCGTTCAGCTGCGCCATATTGTGTGGATTAGTTCTGGATTGTGGTTCTGCGATCGTTCGGAGATCGAGTCGAAGTCTTTGCGATTTCGGTGCCTCTCTCCCCGTCGTTTGGTCGCATCCAACCAGGGACAGGTATAAAGCTAGTTATCCCCCGTTGTTCGCAGCAAGTTATCTCTTGATTTGTGACCTACTGTCGTGAAGATCGGGCCAATCCTTACCGATCCATATCGGGTCTTGTCACAGGCCCGCATCTTCGGATAAATTCTCTAGTGTCTTCGTACATTGCTGGCCAATAGAATCCACATTGCCAAATTTTTGCATGTGTGCGGAATGCTCCATAATGACCTCCATATGGTGATGAGTGGCATCTTTCAATGATCTTCATTCCTTCCTCAATAGTCACACATCTTCTGAGTAAACCATCTGAGCACACTCGGAAGAGGTATGGCTCATCCCATATGTGTGGACGACTCTCTTGAATAAGCTTTCTTTTGTTTCCTCTTGGTGGTACGTATCCTGAAACCATAAAATTAACAATATCTGCATACTAGGGGTCGGATCTGTTGATTCCATAGAGCATGTCGTCCCAGAGTGAATCAATAATGGGTAGTTCCTACGGATTCTTAAAATACATTCTAGACAAGTGATCTGCAACAGGGTTGTCTACTACTTTTCTATCTTTTATTTCTAAATCAAATTCTTGGAGCAGCAGGATCCATCTTATTAAACGAGGTTTAGCATCTTCTTTAGTGAGCAGATATTTTAAAGCAGCATGATCAGAATAAACAATTACTTTGGCTCCTACTAAATAAGATCTAAATTTATCTATAGCAAAAACAACAGCCAGGAGCTCCTTTTTAGTGGTTGCATAATTAAGTTGAGGTCCTGTCAAAGTTTTACTAGCATAGGCTATTGCATGATGCTTCTAATCCTTAGTTTGTCCCAAAATTCTCCCAACAACATAATCACTGACATCACACATAATTTCAAAAGGTAAAGACCAATCAGGGATTGAATGATTGGTGCAGAGATGAGCGTTGTTTTCAATAATTCAAAAGCTTTTAAACAAGCATCATCAAATATGAAAGGAGCATCCTTGGCTAGCAAAAGAGTTAGTGATCTAGCAATAAATGAAAAATCTTTTATAAATCTTCGATAAAAACCAGCATGACCAAGAAAGCTTCTTATTCCTTTGACATTTACAGGCAGAGGTAACTGTTCAATTACTTCAATTTTAGCTTTGTCTACCTCAATGCCTCTTTCAGATATTAGGTGTCCTAGCACTACTCCTTCTTTGACCATAAAATGAGATTTTTCCCAATTAAGGATCAAATGTTTTTCTTCACTTCTTTGCAACACCCTGTCTAAATTTGCAAAACACCTCTTAAGTATCAATTCTAAGTGTCAACTAAGCCAAAGAAAGGATATATTTGCAACACACCACCTAGACATAGGGTTTTAACTGACAGAATTCCATGAGTTTTGGCGTTTATCTGTTTCTGCAGGGAGACAACTGCAAAATAGCAAAAGAGGCCCACAAGTAAGGATTACATAGACACATAACACTTCCGAATGAAAAAGACTAATCTAGAAGACTCCAGAACCACCCCCCTGGAAGGAGGGGCCCATCTGTCAGCAGGGTAGGGCGGGCGCCCTCCCCCCTAGGGCGGCTGCTCAAGGCTAAGAGCCAATCAGGCTCTGCCTCGCGGATTAGGGTTCCACCGCCTTTGAGGATCAATCTAA
The DNA here is from genome assembly GCA_022036555.1 of Microstegium vimineum. Lineage (NCBI taxonomy): Eukaryota > Viridiplantae > Streptophyta > Magnoliopsida > Poales > Poaceae > Microstegium > Microstegium vimineum. The sequence goes on along the minus strand of CM039121.1, from coordinate 17,392,511 downwards.
ACCCTCCATTAAGGTTGGTTTGATCTAACGATTGACGATCATTTGAGGGGGCTATATAAGGAGGACCCCTGCCCCCTAGCTAAAGGCAATCCATTATTTATTTGCATATTTTCCAGAGAGGGTTTGCCAGAGAGGATCCCTTATGGATCTATTCTCTAGGGCTTAGCATTCAAGAGAAATTATCCTTAGTTTCTATGTGAGATTAGAGTTTACTCTTCTAGATTGAGAGAGTTAGAGTGGAGGTGTGGATTGGAGGAAGCCTGGCCTGTCGGTGTCTCCTCTCTAGTTTGTATCTTTGGGATCAAGACTCCTAACCCGAGGCTTGCTCCTAGGATTTCTTCGGTATTTCGACTTCTAATTCTAGTAAGTTCTCTATTTTATTATTCTTTGGTCTGTGAGTTTACTTTATTCTCTTCGCGTAGAGGATAGGTAATCGTCTCTAGCGTAAACGTGGTGTTTGGGCTAGAATCCTCATAGATATCCCCTGTCTAGCCAGATCTGTGGTAGTACCTCGAAAAGTGACAATTCCGTAGATAACTTTGGAACCCACAATACCGTTATAAGGACTGGTAGGGTTTATAGGCCGCGTGCTAAGCATCCTCTGAGGTGTCTCTTATCTCGACGGTTCTCCCCAATAGGATAATAGCTCATATCTTATATAGACTAGAACGAGATTGCTGCCGCGGTCTTCTCTAATCGCTCATATCAAAATCACCTTGTTTGTAGCCTAAAGGTTAATAGCGTAGATTTGGTTAGTCAGATGCACCCTTTCTCCCTGTGGAAAAATAAATTACGATACTCTGGATAATCTCCCGGGTGAAGTGCTCACCGGTATCCATGCGCTTGCGGATTACTTCCTAGTGATTTCTCTATTTGCGTTAACAAATATCAACAATCCACATGGTTATACCACCGTTTATGAAGACCAAGTCACAGTCTCTGATCGGCAAAACTAGTTTGGTTAGGCGATTCATATTGGATCTGCTGGCTAAAATTCTGCCGTTCTCAATTATGCTAAGACTCAAGGCCAACGAGGATTCAAGAGGAGTGGTGAATAGCAGAAGGCTTTCAGAGGAGTCAAGGGATATTTGAGGCCTCTGGTATCAATCCCTCCTTAAGGAAAAAAGCCTTTTAGACTGTGCATGATAGCCGATGACCATGAGGTTGGATCAGCTTTAATGCAAGGATTCAAGGGAAAGGAGAGAAGTGGTACTGGAACACTCAACCCCGAAACAGGAGTCAGTAGGTGGATCCTTGCACTGTTAGAACCTAACCTGAGGGACAGACCAACCGAAGCGGCTGAAGATTAAGTGGTGGCTAACTTTGTCGCTCGCCATCATAAGAAAATCGGGCTGGTGGATATGGCTCCACGGGCATTGTTCTTTGATGGATCTACCCGCGAGCAAGGTGGGGGCGTTGGAGTCATCTAGGAATCGCCTTGGGGGGCAAGCCTCGAGTATGCTTCCCCGATTAGGGTAACAACTACCGATAACCAGACCGGATATGGAGCTCGTCTCAAAGGATCTCAGTTGGGGATTAGTCAAACACCCAGCCTATGTGAGTGCAAGAACAAAGTGCTGAAGAAGCAACGTGAAGATTGGCATAAGCACATCTCCAAGAGCCAAGACCAAAAAGCTGACAGATTATTAGAATGTGAGGGGGAAGGCTCATTCAAGGATACTTGGTTTGGAAAGTCATTCTGCCCATTGGAGCTAAGGATAGTAAGTACGACAGATGGTCACCAGACCAGGATAACCTATACTAGACTACAAAAGGCATCCCAGATGAGGCTTGTGAAACTCTAGAGGAAGAAAAGTACTCCGGGACCTTTAAGGAAAAAACATTTCGGAAAGCACTGCTCCAACGTGTGAGCTGATAGTCAAGATGGATAGCCGGTATCATTCATATCGCCTTTAGTGCAAAGCTGATCAGCCTGGAGCTAGTGACAGCCGATACGGTATGTATTGCCTTTATATCAAAAAATAAAAATGAAAAAGGGATGAGGCACGATATATATGAAACATGGCAAGATATCCTGATAACATAATGATAGTGTTGCCCAAATGAGGGTCATGCTAAGCAAAAGAGGTGTCTACAGCCATGAAGCGTATTTACATGAAGGTCGACTTCTATCCCAAAGACATGTAGATGAGCAGTTCATCCACAGGCATCACCTCTGCAACAGCCTGCCCCATTGGTTGTAATTCCTCCAGCATCGTAGGGAAGTCATGCCTCGTATGGTTATTGGTAAAACCAGGATCCACGACGCTGGAGATGCCTGCGCCGGTGGCCTCCGCTCCGGCGAGAGCAGAAGTAGCCCCATAAGCAACAGGGTGGAAGATCAGGTCTCAGACGCACATCGACATGTGGGCGAGTCGCTCTTCTAGGGTCAAGCCATGAACACGGAGATAGTCTGCCAGCACGTTTATTGCGTCGGAGAGGCGGGTGTGTTCTGTTAGAACACCAAGGAAGTACGAAATAGCCAATGTGGTCAGAGTAGATCTAATCAGTTGAGATTATGGCAACAAGGGTCTGTGCTGCACTGAAATTGATTCACGGAGTCTGAAGGCATACCTTCTGCCTTGGCATTGAAGGAACCCAGGAGCATCAGGGTATTTGCAATGATGGTTTTTGCCGACACTAGCTCTCCCTCCAAGAAAGACGACCTCCTATGTTCCTCATGAAGAAGGCGCCTATTCACCAAGACGCCTTGGAAGAAATCCCATAGGTCATCATCCGAGAGTGACGTGATGGGAACGGAGCTTGGTTGGCCAACACAAGAACTCGAAGGTGCTCAGACTTCAAGCGGGACAAGTCATGCGGGGAAATAGCGATTGCTTACCTAAAGAGTCGACATCGTGTTGGCTGAAGGACGCTGCCAGAAGAGCTGACCGCTGGATGATCATCGAGGTTCGCCATGAGGAGTGCTTCAGCGGAGAAGAAGTAAAGGGTGATATGCACTGGATACTGCTTCGAGACGTCTGACTATTATTTATGACGGTGACATAAATGGAAGAAGCATCCATTTGGTGGGCTGAAGTAAAGAGTTTGCTATAGGAGAAATCGGCTAAGTAGGTGATCAGAATCTTGGATAACGAGGTCGACTAATCGTAAATCATGGCAAGGTTGATGATATCAAAGATACGGAATAGTGATCTTGTGCAAGTGAAGACAAAAACAAAATCATGCTAATGATCATGGTCCTAGGAAAGATGCACGAGACACTTCAAGATTATTTTATTGATTCATGCCTAATACAGACTTGTGAACACATGGTTGATATGTGCCCATGTTTGTTCAGCTTTGTGATGAGTGATTGCTCAACATGTGAGTATTTCAGTTTGAGCAGTTTCACTGACCTTGCTGCGAAAGCAGAAAACGTGTGCTTGTCTATTGACTTGTGGTGTGTAGGAGCCAGGCCCGGAGACAGTGGTCAATGGCGTGGTGAAGGTCGAGTAGAGGCTTGCCGTGCCGATGGACTGAGAGTGGTGTAGGGCAGAAGCGGGGCTCGGACCGACGGACTAGGGCGTCGGCGAACTAGCTGTGGTGGCTAGTCCTTGGTACCGGTGAGCGTGAGAAGACATGGAGGTAGACCGTGTTGACCTAGTCAAGATGACGGGCGAGCGAGTCGAGCGGGAGGCTCATGGGGACTCGAAGCCGCGTCGGGCGAGGACGAGGTAGAACGTGTCGAGCGGTTTGATGGTTTGTGCCTCAAAACCATCGAAGGATGGTTTCCATGTTTGGGCGTCAAAACTCGGGGTTCAGTAGTTGAGGTCAAAGCTATGGGTGGCGGGGTTTGCGGGTTTGGGCCTCAAAACCCGGGCAGAGCATCCGAGGAAGCGGGGGCGGCACGTGGCTGAATCCTGGAGGTTGCGTCGAGGCGACGACAAATCCAGCAGGAAGCGGGGCCGTCGAATGGAAACCTAGAAGATATTTTGGGAGCTTGGACTATAGCATCTCAGGACAAGGTAGTTCACTCATGTATCGAGGGCTAAGTGGAAATGTTCACTAGACCTCCTTATTATGGGATGAAGGGGTATCCTCATCCTTATCTCTTGCATTTGCTTCTTCCACCTCCCACTCCTTAGGTTCCCCCTCTCTCTCTAGTCTTCACGTTTGAGGTCCATGGATGATGAACTTGTAGAACATGTTTCCATGTCAAGGAATGGAGGCAGTAACCTCCTCGTGTCCTCTGGGATTCGATTCTTGAATTGCCTATCTCGTGTTCTTCGCGTTTTTGCAATTCCCCTCTTTTGGTGTTTTGCTTGATCTCTCTCGTTTCTTGATCTTTTTGCAAACCACTTGTTGGAGAAGGTGCTAGGATCCCTTGTGAAGGTTTTTACCGAAGGAATCGAGTTCATTTGGGGTGAGCACGCAGATCAGGTGATTTTCCTTTCTCCGGTCATTTTTCTTCCCATTCTCGGATTTTGATATATCCTGAATTTTGTGAGGCACCAAAGGCTATGAAACTCATGGAGTAGCATTAACACTACCTCAAAATCCTGCACACAAAATTTGGGGTCAATCGGAGTTGATTGGATCGAGTTTGAGATTTTCCAGAAATCAGCCGAATCAGCTCGCCAATACTGGATGTGTCCGGTATGAATTCCGGACGTGTCTGGTATTTTTCCCTTCGGAGTTTTGAGCTGAACATTTGTGGAGACCTGATCCTTGGTGTCTAGAACCTAGGTTTAAAATTTCAGAATTTTTGGACACCATTTGATAGGGTTTTAGATTTTTCTCTTGAGGTCTGTCTGTGGTGAAAACCATACGAGACGTGTCCGGTATTCGCTGGAGCAGTTTTGGAAAATTGCTATCTTGAGCGTTTGGGCTCCAAATTGCGTTCCGTCTATTGCTTTGGGTCTCTACCATGCCAAGAAACTTATCTAAATACTCTTGTCACTATTTGATTTGGGTATTTTAGATTCGAGCACTCACTTCTTCCTTATAGAAGTTGAGTGTCTCATTTTCACTCCTTCGGTTCGGAAAGTGATCATAGTGCTTCCATGGTGTCTCGTTGTGTTCCTAGGGAACATCCACTCTCTTCTTGTTCCGTGGACATCATGGTTATTGTGTTTGGATTTTGGAGGTGATTGTGGGACAGCGGCCAAATCTTTCAAAAGAAATTTGAGGCTCCCATTCACCCCCCTCTGGTCGCCGTTATCGGTCCTTCAAGTATCAGAGCCAGCTTAAGGACCTTAATTGGTCTGTGATCCGTGAAGGTGACATGGAGCGAGGTGTTGGCAAACCTCCATTTTTTGATGGAACGAACTTCTCCTATTGGAAGGTGCGCATGTCCGCCTATCTATAAGGAGTTGATTCGAATATTTGGGAGATTTATGAGAATGAGGAGTACGTGGTTCTTGGCGCTCAGATTACCCAAGCCCAAATCACGCAACATGCATCAAATGCAAGAGCCCATAGCATCCTCTTCTCAAGTTTGTGTCTTACTAAGTTTGAGCGAGTCTCGAACCTCAATATGGCGTGAGAGATCTGGCAAACACTTGTGAAATATCATGAGGGTAATCCTCAGATCAAGTCCAGACTCTTTGACACAAACCGTAGGGAGTACGAGAACTTCGTATAGTTGGCCGGCGAATCTGTTGATGGAATGTTCACTCACTTCCAATCTATCGTCAACAAGATGCGTGTCAATCGGGCTAACTTGCCCTATAATGATCATGAGATGGCTATCAAGCTTTTGCATGCTCTTGATCGGAGGGTGTGGGAGATGAAGGTGACTGCCATCTAGGAGTCATGGGGCTATGATGCCCTAACTGTGGATGAGCTGTTCAGCAAGCTCAAGTCCTCGGAGATTGTCCACCATACCCGGGCCAAGCTTGAGAACCCGTTGAACCCATCTATGGTGTTGGTTTCTGGCCCTGGCGGTGTGTCCTCTTCTTCCTCTAACCCTTCACAAGATTTGTTTGCTCTTTCGTCTTTGATCTCTATGACAGAGGAACAAGTTTACGCTCTTGGAGATGATGAGTTGGCTTTGGTCATCACTATGTTCTCGCAGTTTCACAACAACCGCTTGAACCGGCGACGTGGTGGCGTGGCCAAGGGTGCTACCGTTGCGGTGATGAGGATCACTTCATCGCAAATTGCCCCAAGAAAGTTGTGGGGGACTTCACCAAGCGCAAGGACAAGCGCGAGCACCACTTCATGGACAAGCACAAGGCCAAGGGAGGCCACAACTGGAGATCTTCGAAGATGGTGATCGACAAGGTGAACGCCAAGCATCGAGCCTTCCTCGCCTCCTTTAGCGACATCGAGTGCTCCACCGACGGAGACTCTTCTTCGAGTGACGATGATGAGCCGAAGGGAAAGGTTGAGGACAAGCTCAACGACCTCTGCTTCTACGTCGACTCCAAGCATGGTGGCTTCTGCACCATGGCGATTAGAGCTAGCGAGGTCGGCGAGCATAAGGACGACTCCGACATCGACTCCGACACACCCGAGGTATCACCCACCGTTGAGTCCATCTCCTCCAAGCTTGAGTCCTTGAACGCTACTTTCATGAGTCAGGATGTTTTGCTCAAGCATGCAATTAGAGAGAGAAACGAGCTCAAGGCTAAGTATCTGAAAACGCTAGATGAGCTCAAGTTTGCGAAGGCATCGATGGTGGTTACCGAGGAGGTAGAGTGTGATGCTTGCGCCATCCACATGTCTAATCTTGTCACTCTCCAGGACAAGTATAGCACTCTACTTGAGGAGCATAGTGAGCTGAAGGCTAGGCCTAGCTTACTTGGTTCATGCAAGTCTTGTGAAGGCTTGCGTTCTGAGCTGGCACAGAAGGTTGCTAGGATTGCTGTGCTAGAGAAGTCTGGTTCAGATAGCACTCGACAGTCGGATCGCATTGAGGCTTTGTAGCATGAGATTGCGACATACCGACACGACAAGACGCATATCGAGGAGGATAACTCACACCTCCAATCCGTCTTAGCTTGGGTGTCTGGCAGAGAGCCACATCTAGGGATGTTGTACAACTAATTCAGGCGGGCTGGCAACACGGGAGTAGGCTTTGTTGTAGGTGGGAATGGTGATAGCATGTTTGGTAAGATCAGTGAGTGTAGTGGGTTGAGCGAGAGTGAGAAACCTACCACAACTCCCAAGTTTACCAAGTTCACCCCACCTAAGCCTACCGACCCGACTAAGCTACCTGTGAGAGATGATGTGTTTGAGGAGCCACCCAAAACCACTCCACAGAAGCAAGTATGGATTCCCAATCCAAACCACCTTCGGTACCTACTTAACACCTTGCCGGACATCTCTAGTGATCCCCTTCCTAGGCAAGCAAAAGCCACCCAACCCAACAAGAGAGTGCCTCTCAAGAGAGCCGTGAGGTACCACTGTAAGTATTGTGAGCGGGATGGGCACTTGGCTGAGTTTTGATATAGGTGGAAGAGAGATGAGCGGTGGCAAGTTGAGATGAACAACAGGGACATGTACCACCCACCGGTTGGGGTGCATCAACCGGAAGTTCAGAGGCACACTACTAGGCCTAGAGGTGCAATGCCTCAAGGTGCTAGGCCTCAGGAGGTGAGACCACGAGAGGGTCGTGCCTGGCGAGGTACCGGTCGTGAGCCATACGACTATGGATCTCATGGTCGTGGCTTTACTCCCCACACCATTAGCGGACCACCTTTTTCCTATGGTGGTGATCGCTACCCCCTATGGGAAGGGAGATGTTTTCTATGCCTCCTAACCCTTTCTTTGGGCAAATGATCTAACACTGGTATCCTTCACAGTTTACTAACCCTAGTGTTGCTTCGTTTGCTCACCTTATGTCTTTTTATTGATGTAGGAAGGAGGACTGGAGGAGACTTGGCTTGTGGATTCCAGATGTTCATGCCATATGACCGAAAGTGCCAAGTGGTTCTCCAGCCTCTACCCCATGCGCCACACCGAGTACATCACATTCGGGGACAAGAGTAGAGGTAAGGTTGTGTCCCGAGGGTCAATCCGTGTCAATTCGTCTTTTGTCCTCAAGGATGTTTCTTTGGTTGCGAATTTGCATTTTAACCATCTCTCGGTTTCGCAACTCCTTGATGATGATTTTGATGTGAATTTCAATGTTTGCTTTTGTAGGATTCTTGACTCTTAGGGAGATCTTGTTTGCCGAATCGTGCCTTTTGGGAAGGTCTTTCGTGCAGATTTTTCTTTCTCTTCCGGACCTTCTTGTTGTCTTCTTGTCGGTTCGTCTTTCGATCTCTGGAAGTGGCATAGGAGATTGGGCCATCTAAGCTTCAACTTGCTTGCAAGGCTTAGCTTGATGGACCTTGTCCAAGGATTGCCAAAGCTAAAGTTGGAGAAGGACTTGGTTCGCCATCTTTGTAGGCATGGCAAGATGGTTGCCGCTTCCCATCCTCCGGTGACGGAGATTATGACCAAACAAACCGGCGAGCTCTTACACATGGACATAGTTGGTCCAGCTTGGGTTAGGTCAGAGAGAGTGAAGTGGTATGTGGTTGTAGTCATTGATGACTACTCGAGATACTCTTGGGTGTTCTTTTTGGAGAGTAAGGATGAGGCTTTTATGCATCTGCGTGATCTGATTTTGAGATTGCAAAATGAGCTACCTAAGCATGCCATGAGAGCTATTCGCAGTGACAATGGCACAAGATTCAAGAATTCTCAATTTGCATCTCTTTGCTATAATTTAGGTTTGGCACCAATTTTCTTCTCCTTACACTCCCCAGCAGAATGGTGTTGTTGAGCGCAAGAATCAGGCCCTTGTTGAGATGGCCAGGACGTGCTCGATCAGCATAGGATTCCTAGGCGGGATTGGGCCGAAGTAATAAATTCTGCTTGCTATGTCTCCAATCGAATTTTGCTTCGTACTTTCAAGAAGAATACTTCTTATGAGTTGCGATTTGGGAGACCACCCAAGGTAAGTCATCTACGGGTGTTTGGGTGCAAGTGTTTCATCCTCAAGAAGGGTAAGTTGGACAAATTTGAGTCTCGGTCTTCTGATGGTATTTTTCTCAATTATGCTTTACACTCTCATGCTTATCATGCTCTTAACCTTGAGACTAACCGAGTGGTGGAGACTTGTGAGATTACATTCGATGAGACTATGCCTTATAGTTCCTCTGCTTTTGAGTTGCAGGTGATGATGAGGTGAACACTAGCATTTTTGTGGAGGAGGAGCAGGATGACGCCGATTGGGGTGATCCCGAGCCGACTCCACCGGCTGCCCCTGTCGACCCTGCGATGTCTACTTCGGCTCACGATCCTGACCCGTCTACTAGTTCTTCTTCATGGGGGTTGTTCGAGCAGTTTCCTCAGTCGGTGCCCGTTGCACCTGAGGGAGCTCTAGCTGCTGTCGAGGGGGAGGCTACTTCTTCCACGTAAGCTCCCTGCTACATCCAGCGGCAGCACCCACCGGAGAACATCCTCGGCGACATTGACCATCGAGTCATGCGACCAGGTCCTATCTCTCTCACTTTGCTCATTCGGCTTTTGTCACACCTTTTGAGTCCCGAGATGTTGGACACGCTTTGACGGATCCAGATTGGGTCAATGCCATGCATTAGGAGTTGGAAAACATTGAGCGAAACCACGTTTGGGTCTTAGTGCCACCACCACCAAGTTGCCACCCTATAGAAATCAAGTGGGTTTTCAAAAACAAACAAAGTGAGGATGGGGTGGTAGTGCGTAACAAGGCTAGGTTGGTAGCACAAGGCTTTTGTCAAAAGGAGGGAATAGATTATGAGGAAACCTTTCCTCCCGTAGATCATTTAGAAGCCATTAGAATCCTTTTAGCCTTTGCCATATCTAAGGGGTTCAAACTTTTTCAAATGGATGTTAAAAGTGTTTTCTTAAATGGCTACATAGAGGAGGAAGTGTATGTTAACAACCTCCTAGTTTCAAAAATCCCAAGTTTCCAAACCATGTGTTTAAACTTCATAAAGCTTTGTATGGTTTGAAACAAGCCCCTAGAGCAAGGTATGATAGGTTGAAGACTTTTTTTCTTACAAAGGGTTTTAAAATGGGATCGGTCGATAAAACACTTTTTCTCAAGCAAGGCAAAGACACTCTCCTAGTCCAAATTTACGTGGATGATATCATTTTCGGTGGTTCCTCTCATGCTCTTGTTGCCAAGTTTGCAGATCTTATGAGCAAGGAATTCGAGATGAGCATGATGGGAGAGTTGACATTCATCCTCGGGTTGCAAATCAAGCAAACCCAGGAAGGGACATTTGTGCACCAAGGCAAGTACACGAAGGATATTCTGAAGAAGTTTTACATGGGTGAGGCAAAGCCTCTTTCGACGCCCATGTCAACTACAACTGCCTTGGATGCGGATGAGGACGAAGAGGCTGTTGATCAGACGGAGTACCAAAGCATGATCATGTCGCTTTTGTACTTGACGGCGACCCGGATGGACATACAGTTCGCCGTCTGCTTGTGTGCGCGCTTTTAGGCATCTTCACTCACTTCGCACAAGCAGGCGGTGAAGCGCATCATGAGGTACTTACGCTTTACCCCCGAGTTTGGATTGTGGTTTTCAGCCTCCTTCTCTCTTGTGCTTTGCGGCTATTTCGATGTCAATTTTGCCGGTTGTCGTCTTGATCGGAAGTCCACTTCTGGGACTTGCCAATTTCTTGGGTCTTCTCTCGTGTGTTGGTCTTCTCGCAAACAGTCTAGCATTTCTTAGTCTACCATGGAGGCTGAGTTTGTGGCTACCGCTAGCTATTGTTCTCAGTTGCTTTGGATGATTGTGACTTTGAAGGATTTTGGCTTAGTGCTTACTCGTTTGCCTCTGCTTTGTGATAGCACGAGTGCCATCAGCGTAGCCAAAAATCCTATGCTTCACTCTAAGACCAAGCACATCAATGTCCGTTTTCACTTCTTGAGAGATCACTATGGGAAGGGCGACATTGACCTCCAGCATGTCGATACCCATAACCAGCTTGCGGACATTCTAACAAAACCGTTGGATCAAGCTGCGTTTTCCTGTTTGAGAGGGGAATTGGGTGTGTGCTTTCCTTTTTAGATAAGGAAATCTTTTGTATCATATTTCCTTTTTGGTTTTCTTTTACCTTTTCTTTTGTTTCTTAGCTTCTTTGCTTTGCATTTTGCAACTCATTGCATTTGTGACATAGTTCATTTTGAGCTTCATACCTATAGCAGACATAATGAAACTATGCTCTGTTTGAGGTGCTCTATGTGTCTATGGTGTTGCTTAACTTAGACTCTCTTTGATATCTTGATACACAATAGAGCTAAGTTAGAAAAGCTTTAAAACTGATTTCCATTCTTATGTCACCTCTGAAATGACACTAGCATGTGTAGGCTCTTTGGAGATCCCTTTTGGTTGTTTTGTATATAGCTTGTAACTATGGCTCTTCAATGAATCATTCACTTCCATTGAGCACCATGTTTAATCTTGATCTAAAATAAAGTAGCTCTATGAATAGTGAATTGACAAGATCGAGTTGGGTTTGCATATGTGAGCACTTCATTATATCGAGACAGCTTCCCATTGCACATTGGGTTGAACTTGAGCAATCTCGTGTATGACCGAAACCGGGCCTTAAGCTCTTTGGCTTCGACCGGTTGCTAAGTGGCATCACTTTGCTTACAGCCACTCGCATACATAGGTAATGTGCCTAAAACTGAATTTTGCTGCATAACTCTAAAAAATGAAAATCTTTGATTCGGTTTGGGTCATGGTATGATGTATGATCTTTGTTTGGGATAGATTACTTGCTATACATGAGATAGTCTTAAGGTTGATCTTATCTCTTGTGCCATGTTTAGTTGTCTTTCAGTAGTGATACTCTTTCTATGCTCACACATGTAATCTTCTCTAAACTAGCTTCAACAGTGATCTTTAGCTCAACTTGAGTCTTTGTTGAGTACTTGGAACTTTAGCTTATTCTCATAGGATCACATCACTTAGAGAATCCCTTCATTGTCTTAGCTCTATGTATGAAGCTTTTGCACTCATTTGGCATAGATGACATTTGTGGCCGAAATCATGATCTTTGAGCTTTGATGAGTTTCATGTGTCAACAAGGTGGAGAAAGATGTGCATTTCACTCTATTTTTAGTCATCTACCTTTGAGGGGGAGAAAATGTGCATTTGTGAAAATCTTGCATTTTGGCTCTTTTCACCCTTCTTGGTATCTTGTGAGAGTGTGCTTTTGCCCTGGGGGAGCTTTTGCTAGATGTGTTGGGCCTTTGCCTCTTCTGGAGGTTCTAGTTTGTCTTGTTGGCTGCCACAGGTTTCGATTGTCTTGTTGAGCTTTGAGAGATTTGATTGGTATCTTGCTAGATGTGTTGAGCCTTTGCCTCTTCTGGAGGGTCTAGCTTGTCTTGTTGGCTCCGACAGGTTTCATTTTTCTTGTTGAGCTTTGAGAGCTTTGATTGGTATCTTGCTAGATATGTTGAGCCTTTGCCTCTTCTAGAGGTTCTAGCTTGTCTTGTTGGCTCTGACAGGTTTCGATTGTCTTGTTGAGCTTTGAGAGCTTTGATTGGTATCTTTGGCTTGCTAGCGGTGTTGAGCCCATTTTCTGTCTCTTCTTCAGGGCTAGCTGTGTTTTGCTTAGTTGGATCAAGCCGTTGCCCATTTCTTTGGGGACCAAGTTTTGGATGTGTTTTGCTTCTCCCAAGTGACCCTATTTTGGCTTTCTTAGCTTTTGGTCATTTGGAGAGCTTTACCATGTTGGCTCAAATCTGAAATGGACTTTGTTGACAATGCACTCATCAAGGGGAGATTGCAAACACATGGTTGATATGTGCCCATGTTTGTTTTAGCTTTGTGCTGAGTCATTGCTCAACATATGACTATTTCAGTTTGAGCGGTTTCACTGACCTTGCTGCGAAAGCAGAAAACGTGTGCCTATCTACCGGCTTGTGGTGTGCAGGTGCTAGGCCCGGAGACAGTGGTCAATAGTGTGGTGAAGGTCGAGTAGAGGCTTGCCGTGCCGATGGACTGAGAGCGGTGAAGGGCGGAAGCGGCTTGGACCAATGGACCGGGGTACCAGTGGACTAGCTATGGTGGCTAGTACTTGGCACCGGCGAGCGCGAGAAGACATGGAGGTAGACCGTGTTGAACTAGTCAAGACGGCGGGCGAGCGAGTCGAGAGGGAGGCTCATGGGGACTCGAAGCCGTGTCGGGCGAGGACAAGGTGGTACGTGTTGAGCGGTTTGATGGTTTGGGCCTCAAAACCATCAAATGACGATTTCCGGGTTTGGACCTCAAAACTCGGGGTTCGGTAGTTGAGCCCAAAGCTACCGGTGGCGGGTTTCGCGGGTTTGGGCGTCTAAACCCGGGCGGAGCTTCCAAGGAGGCGGGGGCGGCACGTGGCGGAATTCTAGAGGTTGCGTCGAGGCGACGACAAGTCCAGGCAGGAAGCGGGGTCGTCCGATGAAAACCTAGAAGATATTTCGGTAGCTTGGACTCTAGTGTCTCAAGACTAGGTAGTTCACTCATGTATCGAGGGGCTAAGTGGAAATGTCCACTAGATCTCCTTGTTAGGGGATGAAGGGGTTTCATCATCCTTACCTCTTGCATTTGCTTCTTCCACCTCCCACTCCTTAGGTTCCCCCTCTCTCTAGTCTTCATGCTTGAGGTCCACGGATGAAGAAATTATAGAACTTGTTTCCGTGTCAAGGAATGGAGGCCGTAAGCTCCTCGTGTCCTCCGGGATTCGATTCTTGAATTGCTTGTCTCGTGTTTTTCGCGTTTTTGCAATTCCCCTCTTCCGATGTTTTGCTTAATCTCTCTCGTCTTGATCTTTTTGCAAACCACTTGTTGGAGAAGGTGCTAGGATCCCTTGTGAAGGTTTTTACTGAAAGAATCAAGTTCGTTTGGGGTGAGCACGTAGATGAGACGATTTTCCTTTCTCTGGTCATTTTTCTTCCCCCTCTAGGATTTTGATTTATCCTGAATTTTGTGAGGCACCAAAGGCTATGAAACTCATGGAGTAGCATTAATACTACCTCAAGAGCCTGCACACAAAATTTGGGGTCAATCGGAGTTGATTTGATCGAGTTTGAGATTTTCCAGAAATCAGCCGAATCAGCTCGCCAATACCGGACGTGTCTGCTATGAATTCTGGACGTGTCTGGTATCTTTCCTTTTGGCGTTTTGAGTTGAAAATTTATGGAGACCTGCTCCTTCGTGTCCAGAACCTAGGTTTAAAATTTCAGAATTTTTGGACATCATTTGATAGGGTTTTCGATTTTACTCTTGAGGCCTGTCTGTGCTGAAAACCAAACCAGACGTGTCCGGTATTCGCTGGAGTCGTTTTGGAAAATTGCTATCTTGAACGTTTGGTCTCCAAATTGCGTTCCGTCTGTTTCGTTGGGTCTCTACCATTTCATGGAACTTATCTAAGTACTCTTGTCACTAGTTGATTTGGGTATTTTAGAATGGAGCACTCGCTTCTTCCTTATAGAAGTTGAGTGTCTCATTTTCACTCCTTCGGTTCGGAAAGTGATCATAGCGCTTCCATGGTGTCTCGCTGTGTTTCTAGGGAACATTCACCCTCTTCTTGGGTCATGGACATCATGGTGATTGTGTTTGGATTTTGGAGGTGATTGTAGGACAGCAGCCAAATCTTTCGAAAGAAATTTGAGGCTCCCATTCACCCCCCCCCCCCCTCTGGTCGCCGTTATCGGTCCTTCAAAACTAATTGCCGAGGAATAGTTTGTTTACAATGTCCTTGGCATGGGTAATGTCGACTACCGCCTTTTCGTGTTCCTGGGAAGCTTCCTGGAGATCTTCGCGATTTTGGGGGTCTTCATGCCTGGGAAATCCAGGTGCTACCAAAGGGAGTCGATAGTCGGTGGCGGCCTCAACAGCAGTGAGGTTAGTGATGGATCGGTGACAAACACCGTGAAGAGCGATCTCCCGGGCTTGGCATGGGATATCCTGGAGATGGCAGCTCAGAGTGTCGCCTTGATCATTCACGGCATTGGCAGTAGTGGAGGCTATGCGACGCAGGTTCTCAAGTTGCACCATCAATTCTGTCAATACAAGACAAAGGATGAAGAAGAGGCATGAAAGATCTGGGGCAGATAAGTATGCATTACATGCCGCTTGGACATCAGCTTTAGAGAGTCGACGCCTTGTCTCAGCAATCTCATCCTCAGTGACGTTCAAGGCCACCTGGTGGGCATCAGATAAATTTTGGAGACGCCCCACCTCTTTGGTCGACTTCGAGTACGCCTCGCAGAGTCGGCAGCGCTCTTCTGTCAAGGAGCGGTAAGCCGCCAGATCCGCACCGCTAGAATCAGAGTCAGACACCAGAGCTTCATTGCTGCTCGCAGATCTGAAAGGGGGATACAAGAGATAACAAGCGTCATCATATCCGAAGAAAAGATCCAAAAATAAGAGCATGTAAAGGATTGATTACCGCGTCATATGCAGACGTCGACGAGAAGCGGGGCTCTTCGACGATGATCCCTTTGCCGGGCGCTTCTCATGGATGTCACCTCCGGCAATTGGGGTTTTCTTGGCGACCTTTGCGGGCTCCGGAAAAGTCTACAGTTCAGGATGGCTATGAATTAGTACCGAAGCCCGGGGGCTCATAGCATTATATAGATCCTCTGCAGAGATGGAGAGTCGATCTGAGGATGCATTACAACGTGAAGTTAGCAGAAACAGAGGATTCGGCCGTTTTGGTTCCCAACAGTAGAGAGATATTTTGGGAAGGCAAGCCATCTATTGGTGCGACTCTTGAGATATCTGAAATTTTTTTGGAATAAAACTAGTTTATCCCAAAAGATCGACTAAAGAAATATAAGATTACAAGATCTTTCGCCCGATTACAATGGAACGCACACAACAATCTCAGCACTAGAATGTATTGAGGCCCAAGTCATATTTTTGTTTCCATATTATCAGGGCTTGTGTGACGGCCGGTTAGGGTTAGTGCTATGGTCTATAAGTAGCAAGGCCTAGGGAATGAGAAGGACATCCAATCAATAAAATACACAACTAGTACTTAGTTTCCGGCCATCGGCTAACCCTAGGAGTAGGAGTAGAGTAGATTTCGGTGACCCTTCAACGTACTGGGCTGCATCGGCTAGATCGACCTCCTATTTGCTTGTAAGTTTATCCTTAGTTCATGTATCATTTGTACGGCTATATTGTGTAACCCGTGCAAGCTCGGTATGAGCTAGTTATCAGTTTGAATCTATTGTTCATGGGGCTGCATTGCTTCAATCTCACATGAATCGTGGCTTCAAGCTAGTTATCGGCTCTATTTGATTGGCAATCTAATAGATTCATTAAGTTATCGATATTGTCTATTATGCATTGTTTAAATCTATTGCTACAATATCATACCCAATCTCAACTAATGGATTGGCATGTGCTCTACTTTCATCCTGGATCTATTGTCTCCGATGCTTCTACTCTTATACTTGCCGAGGCAATAGATTTGAGATCTTATCAGCTAATCCTTTGGTTGCGATTGTCACATGTTGCGGGTTTGAGACATACGTTCGGTCTTTAGATTGCTTTGAGCGTGGTTGGATCTGGTTCAACATATATGGTACGAGTACATCTACCAGACCCCACTGCCATATATGTTGGGTTATGTCTGTCCAATCTCAGATCCGTCAGAAGCTAGGCGTATGGATCTTGTTCAAGCTTCATGGATCCCACATCGACTAACATAGCTGATCTGGTTATGCTTTGTTTATACAATGCATGTGATTTACTGTGTCAATCTATTAGATCTATTAAACGTACTAGACGTGGCTTGACTTGTTTACTTTTATGGTTGCATGGAAACACCCCAATTCTAGTAAATGAGTCAGGTTATCAGGTTAATTCTCATATGGCTGTATGGGAACACACCTCTGTTGATGGTTAATCTTTATCTGATATGCTTAGTAGATTTGGTAGTTTGATGTCGGTATTGTCATATGTATCGCATCTTTACTTTACTTTTGTCATATGATCGGCTAATTATACACTTTACACCTAATATTCCGTGATAGCTGTTTATACATTATTATCATGCTTTATACTGATCGGAGTTGACTCTTTAGTCAATATCCTTCACCCATCGGCTATGTGAGAGCCGCACATTCATGGAATTGTCTAGCAACAACCGGCAGGTTCCATAATTTAATGTTTCACTTCCTTGTCAATTGTAGGTCAAATTGACTAGCACGCCTGAGATCAATCCCCGAAGTGGCTTGAGCCGCTTAAGAGGTTTAGGAGATCAAGCTCTGCTATTGTACGGTCTTCGCAGGCCTTGCACGGTGCTGATGCCAGAAGACCCCCTTTTTGGCATCAACACATTTTGGCACGCCCAGTGGGACCACAAGCGTCAAACATGGATAAAGGCAAGGCTAGAGTCCCAAACCCAACCCAAGACGAAAGGCTGAGGGCCCTCGGTCCAGTCTCCCGAGTGACCGAGGAAGAATTTCAGGAAATCCTACGAAGGATGGGGAGGCAGAGAGCTCTATTCGTCTCGGGTGCTTCCGAGCGTCTGTTGCAGTGCCATCGGTCGCGTCCGTTGTTGTCTGGTGCTCTCGAGTTTGGCATTGGTTTTGCATCAGACACTGGGGGTATGAGCGTCCATCGCCAAGCATCTGTGCGTCTATCAGTCATGTGTCCTGAGCGTCCGTTGGCTGCTGTCTCTGCCTGTTTGCCTTAGGTTCTTACATCTTTTCTTAGAGGTTGAGAACTTGATCTTTGGGGTTTCCGGTGAGATTTTCTCCACTGCGGGTGAGCTCCAAATTCTCTGATTTCATCTGAATCCCCACTCGCGTTGCTCGCACTGAGTACCCTTCAACTGGGTTTGGTTTTTGGGAAGAGTGGCCCGAATATTTCGCTGAGAAATTTGAGGCTCCCATTCACCCCCCCCTCCGGTCGCCGTTCTCGATCCTTCAATTGGTATCAGAGACGGTTAAGGATCACTCCACCTTAATTGGTCCGTGATCCGTGAAGGTGACATGGAGCGAGGTGTTGGCAAACCTCCATTTTTTGATGCAACGAACTTCTCCTACTAGAAGGTGTGCATGTCCGCCTATCTACAAGGAGTTGATTCGAATATTTGGGAGATTTGTGAGAATGAGGAGTACGTGGTTCTTGGCGCTCAGATTACCCAAGCCCAAATCACGCAACATGCGTCAAACGCAAGAGCCCGTAGCATTCTCTTCTCAAGTTTGTCTCTTACCGAGTTTGAGCGAGTCTCAACCTCACTACGGCACGAGAGATCTGGCAAACCCTTGTGAGATAACATGAGGGCAATCCTCAGATCAAGTCTAGACTCTTTGACACATACCGTAGGGAGTACGAGAACTTCGTACAGTTGGCCGGCGAATCTATTGACGGGATGCTCACTCGCTTCCAATCTATCGTCAACCAGATGCATGCCAATCGGGCCAACTTGCCCTATGACGATCATGAGATGGCTATCAAGCTTTTGCATGCTCTTGATCGGAGGGTGTGGGAGATGAAGGTGGCTGCCATCTAGGAGTCAATGGGCTATGATGCCCTGACTGTGGATGAGCTGTTCAGCAAGCTCAAGTCCTCAGAGATTGATCACTAGACCCGAGCCAAGCTTGAGAGCCCATCGAACCCATCTATGGCGTTGGTTTCTGGCCCCGACGGTGTGTCCTCTTCTTCCTCTAACCCTTCAGAAGCTTTGTTTGCTTTGCCTTCTTTGGTTTTTGTGATAGAGGAACAAGTGGAGGCTCTTGGAGATGACGAGCTGGCCTTGATCATCACTAGGTTCTCGCGGTTTCACAACAACCGCTTGAACCGGTGACGTGGTGGCGCGGCAAAGGGGTGCTATCGTTGCGGTGATGAGGATCACTTCATCGCAAACTGCCCCAAGAAAGCTACAGGGGACTTCACCAAGCGCATGGACAAGCGCGAGCACCATTTCAAGGACAAGCACAAGGCCAAGGGCGACCACAAACACTGGTCTTCAAAGAAGGTGATAGAAAAGGTGAAGGCCAAGCACCGAGCCTTCCTCGCCTCCCTTAGTGACATCGAATGCTCCACTAACGGAGGCTCTTCTTCGAGCGATGATGATGAGTCGAAGGGGAAGGTTGAGGACAAGCTCAACGGCCTCTGCTTCTACGCTGATGCCAAGCACAATGGATTTTACACCATGGCGATTGGAGCAAGTGAGGTTGGCGAGCACAAGGACGACTCTGATGCCGACTCTGACACGCTTGAGGTATCACCCACCATCGAGTATCTCTCCTCCGAGCTTGAGACTTTGAATGCTACTTTCATGAGTCAGGATGTTGTGCTCAAACGTGCGATTAGAGAGAGAAACGAGTTCAAGGCTAAGTTTCTGAAAACGCTAGAAGAGCTCGAGTCTGCTAAGGCGTCAGTGGTGGTTATCGAGGAGGTAGAGTGAGATGCTTGTGTCATCCACATGTCTAGTCTTATCACTCTCTAGGAAAAGTATAGCACTCTACTTGAGGAGTTTGGTGAGCTGAAGGCTAGGCCTAGCTTATTGGTGCGTGCAAGTCTTGTGAAGGCTTGTATTCTGAGCTGGCATAGGAGGTTGCTAGGATTGCTATGCTAGAGAAGGCTAGCTCAGATAGCACTCGAGACTTGGATCGTGTTGAGGCTTTGGAGCTTGAGATCGCATCGTGCAGACACGACAAGATGCGTACCGAGGAGTACAACACATTCCTTTGGTCCGTCTTGGAATGGGTGTCTTGCGGAGAGCCATAGCTGCGGATATTATACAACCACTTCAGGCGGGCAGGCAACACGGGAGTAGGCTTTGATTTAGGTGGGAAGGATGCTTGCATGTTTGCTAAGATCAAGGAGTGCAGTGGTTTGAGCGCCAGTGAGAAACCCACAACAACTCCTAAGTTCACCAAGTTCACCCCACCTAAGCCTACCGAGCCTACCAAGTTACATGTGAGAGATGGTGTGTTTGAGGAGCCACCCAAAACCACTTCACAAAAGCATGTGTGGATTCCCAAACCAAACCACCTTCGGAACCCACTTGATGCAATGCCCGACATCTATAATGATCCCCTTCCTAAGCAAGCAAAAGCCACCCAACCTAACAAGAAAGTGCCTTCCAAGAGAGTTGTGAGGTATCATTGTGAGTATTGTGAGGGGGATGGGCATTTGGCTGAGTTTTGCTATAGGAGGAAGAGATATGAGTGGCGACAAGTTGAGATGAAGAACTGGGACATGTACCACCCACCGGTTGGGGTGTGTGCACAAGAAGTTCGTAGGTGCACTACTAGGCCTAGAGGTGCAATGCCTCAAGGTGCTAGGCCTCAGCAAGCGAGACCACGCGGTGGTCGTGCCCAACGGGGTACCTGTTAACACAAAATGTGACGCATTGTGCCTAACACATAGCAAGCCGGAAAGTGTAGCTTCAATCGGGTGCCCGAGTGTTTCGGAGTCCGAAAACGTGCCAGTTAGTTTGACCTGAAACTAACAAGGGATGAAAATTATTAGATATAAAAATGGAACATGTCGGGTGAGACCAGACAGTTCCATATATACGGCCCTGAAGCTATTTACAATGACATATAACTATAGAAGCTATCTGCCAACAGGTCTTATAGATCGTTCGGCAAAAGCAAACGCAAAACATGTGGAAAAAGTTGATAGCCGAACGTGGATGCATGAAAAAGTACATATGGACGAATCATAATTAACTATGAGTTAAAGCATAACCAAGCTCGGCAATCCAACCGAGTTGGGGTCCATGATGAAGGAACATATAAGTAAATACGATTAAACTAATCCAAAGCCTGCGTCTGCCGCACGACACCCAACATTATCAAAGCTTAAACGTGGTTAACATCTATGAACCCGCAACACGTAACAATCTAGATCTAAACTAATTCGGCTACTATGACGGTGAGATCTATTCGTATGAACAATATGATTAACTATTAAAACAAAGAATAGATCTATAAGAAAAGATAAAGCCGAACCGTATCAATCTTGATTGGGAAAAAGAGTGCTACAAATATATAACAAATATAAAACATGTAACACGTAGTAACTTGATGAATCTACTAGATCTTGCCAAATCTAATAGAGCCGATAATTATCTTGCTTTTGCTAAGCATATCGAGCAAGCACCTGCCGCACGGTGTGTACTCATAAACGAAACATCAGCGAAGACTTCTTGATTGTCAAGCAAAGATCCGCCGCACGATCATTGAAAACAAACAAGACTACTTGCATCAACATCTAAATCCACCGCATGATACTAGACATGATAGCAAGGTTGCCGGGACTTACGGAGGTCGACAGATCGATGATTCCTCTCGAGGAACTCGACGACACGACAAAGGACTCGAAGTTGGCACGGGGCCGGTTGTATTGTATTGGTTGTGAACAGTTTTTACAAATGCCAAGGGCTTATATTTGTACCCTGGTCATAACACGAGTCCTACAAGGACACGACTACGAAACATTAAAGGAAAAACACGATATTTAAACCTATTCTTCTCTTCGGGATCTTTACTCCCTTAATCGTCGCAAAGTTTGGTGCTCCATTCGGCTCTTGCCTTCCGCTCTTGTCGCTTTCCTTAACAGAAGATCGCCATTCCTAGAATAGCCGACCGCACGACCATTTAGCCAAATCCTTACAGATTAGCCGACCACACGAACACTTGCCGAACGCTCTGAACACTACCGCTTGCTGGCCCATCTGTCATTCTCCTAGGCGTACCAAAATCCAGTGTTAACAGTACCAGTCGTGACCCATATGACTACATCACATTTGGGGATAAGAGTAAAGCTAAGGTTGTGTCTCGAGGGTCAATCCGTGTCAACTCGTCTTTTGTCCTCAAGGATGTTGCATTAGTTGTGAATTTGCATTTTAACCTCCTCTTGGTTTTGCAACTCCTTGATGACGGTTTTGAAGTGAATTTCAAAGTTGGCTTTTCTTGGATCCTTGACTCTTGGGGTGCTCTTGTTTGCCGGATCGTGCCTTTTGGGAAGGTTTTTCATGCGGATTTTTCTATCTCTTCCGGACCTTCTCGTTATCTTCTTGCCAGTTCTTCCGATCTTTGGAAGTGTCATAGGAGATTGGACCATCTAAGCTTTGACTTGTTTGTAAGGCTTAGCTCGATGGACCTTATCCAAGGATTGCCAAAGCTAAAGTTCGAGAAGGAATTGGTTTGCCATCCTTGTTGGCATGGCAAGATGGTTGCTGCTTCCCATCCTCCGGTGACGAAGATTATGACCAAACAACCCGGTGAGCTCTTAGAGCATAGGACTCCTAGGAGGTATTGGGCCGAAGAGATAAATTCTGCTTGCTATGTTTCCAATCACATTTTTCTCTGAGCTTTCAAGAAAAAGAGTTCTTATGAGTTGTGATTTGGGAGACCACCCAAGGTAAGTCACCTACGGGTGTTTGGGTGCAAGTGTTTCATCCTCAAGAAGGGTAAGTTGGACAAATTTGAGTCACGGTCTTCAGACGGTATCTTTCTTGGTTATTCTACTCACTCTCATGCTTATCGTGCTATTAACCTTGAAACTAACCGAGTGATGGAGACTTGTGAGATTACTTTCGATGAGACTATTCTTGGTAGTTCCACTGCTTTTGAGCTTGCAGGTGATGATGAGGTGAACACTAGCATTTTTGTGGAGGAGGAGCAGGACGATGCCGATTGGGGTGATCTCGAGCTGACTCCACCGACTGCCCTCGTCGACCCTACGACGTCTACTTTGGCTCACGGCCCCGACCCGTCTACTTCCTCTACATGGGGGGCGTTCGAGCAGCTTTCTAAGTCCATGCTTGTTGCACCTGAGGGAGCTGCAGCTGCTGTCGAGGGGCAGGCTACTTCTTCCAAGCAAGCTCTCCGCTACATCCAGCGGCAGCACCTGCTGGAGAACATCATCAGGGACATTGACCGTCGAGTCACGCGGTCCAGGTCCTATCTCTGTCACTTTGCTCATTCGGCTTTTGTCGCGTCTTTTGAGCCCCGAGATGTTAGACACGCATTGATGGATCCAGATTGGGTTAATGCCATGCATTAGGAGTTGGAAAACTTTGAGCGAAACCGTGTTTGGGTCTTAGTGCCACCACCACCATGTTGCCATCCTATAGGAACCAAGTGGGTTTTCAAAAACAAACAAAGTAAGGACGGGGTGGTAGTGCGTAACAAGGCTAGGTTGGCAGCGCAAGACTTTTGTCAAAAGGAGGGAATAGATTATAAGGAAACCATTGCTCCCATTGCCCGTTTAGAAGCCATTAGAATCCTTTTAGCCTTTGTCGCTTTCAAGGGGTTCAAACTTTTTCAAATGGATGTTAAGAGTGCATTCTTGAATGGGTACATAGAGGAGGAAGTGTATGTTAGACAACCTCCCGGTTTCGAAAATCCCAAGTTTCCAAACCATGTTTTTAAACTCCATAAGGCTTTGTACGGGTTGAAACAAGCCCCTAGAGAATGGTACGATAGATTGCGAACTTTCTTGCTAGCTAAGGGTTTCAAAATGGGATCGGTAGATAAGACACTTTTTCTCCTCAAGCAAGGCAAAGACACTCTCTGTTGGCACTAAAAATGCTACACTTTTACTTAACCAAAATGCTGCCAACAACCTCACGATCAAGGATAAACAAACACATCATGAGCATATTTTATCAAATAACAAGTTCCACATGTCCATGGAGTGTTGTCCATGGAGTGTTTGAATGCAGGAATAAAGAAATGGAGCAAAGGAGAGCCAGTG
Source organism: Microstegium vimineum (assembly GCA_022036555.1). Classification (NCBI taxonomy): domain Eukaryota; kingdom Viridiplantae; phylum Streptophyta; class Magnoliopsida; order Poales; family Poaceae; genus Microstegium; species Microstegium vimineum. The sequence goes on along the minus strand of CM039121.1, from coordinate 17,368,852 downwards.
GGACCCACATAAGGGGTCGGCCGACCACCCTATGGGCCCACTAGCTCTCCTCCCTCGGCCCGGATCCAGGAGAAGCACCTCAGAGTGATTTCCAACCCTTGGATCACTCTGTGCTTTCTCTCAACGGCTCACAAGAATAGCACATGGATCCATGGGCCCACATCAAGGAGATAAACGTGACAACCACCTCAATACCAACATCCAACATCTATGACAAGTGGGACCAGTACCTGGGAGATGGAGGTGGGCCAGAGCCCCCAAGGGGGGTCGGCCGACCCCCATCTGGGCCCACAAGGCCCCCACTTGGTCCCTGACATGGGGACCACACCCAAAAGGCCAGAGAAGGGCCAACAGGCCATATGGGGGGTCGGCCAACCACCGCTAGGTCGGTTCACCACCTAGCAACCACCATCCTCACTCACAAATGTTGGAAATCACAACCATCCATCCAAAGGCGGTTCAAAGGTCGGTTGGATCCAAGGGTGGAGGATTGAAGCCCCCTGGATCGCTGACGTGGCGATGGAGTAGCTCCTACTCCACCTCCCGCTATAAATAGAGGCTCATACCCCCCCCTCTCTACACATGGTGAAGAAGCCTACAAGCTCTATTCCTTAGATTGTTCTAGTAGTTTAGTCTAGAGTGGGAGTTAGAGTTGAGTCGAGCTGCGCTCGGGATTTCCGGAGTTGTCTTCTAGAAAGTCTGGTATAGCTCTTGTATCTTTCCTACTTTACTTAGTATTTACTTTGAGCATTACTATACTAGATATAGTATTGTTATATACTTTTTCTCTTTAATAGCCTTTACATTCATAGTTTGTGATCCTTGTGGCCTTTCCCGTATGTGATCATTGCCTGTCATAGGGTGCTTTGATTATAGATCATAGTCAAAGTAGTAAGTTGTGTGTAAGCATGGTGCTTATACATCACCTTATCCTTGGTTACCGCTTGCTGCACGGATTGTTTGTGATAGCTAGCAAGAGAGTGACAGCCTTGTCTAGTCTTTATATTCCACCACGTGTTCTTAGGCAAGTTCTTAAAAGGTAAGGCCCCCGTAAGAAGAGGGCACGGTCCGGTAGGAGTTTTGTCCTCCTACTGATCTATCCCCTCGCCTAGCATACTTGTATTGAGGAGGCAAACTATAGTGTTTAGACTAGTTAATTGGCTAAGTATATTGAAGTAGATTGAATTACACAGGAGTCCCTTTACTCTCTCATTGTCCTCCCACCTAGCTATTATATCTAGTCCGTTCTAAGTATCATTTACCTTGTCTTAATCATTCATCAACCCTTCCTATCACATATATCGTTTACCCCCTATACTAGTTGGTACTAAGTTGAGGTGCTCTCTAGGATCTCTATGTAATTAGCATTTCTAGCCCAGCTTTCCCTTGGGAAAATATAAATTATGATACCTTGGAATACTCCCATGTGAAGTGCTACAACGGTATAATTTGTGCACTTGCGGATTTATCCAATAGTTATAAGAAATACCAACAAGCATTTCTGGCGCCGTTGTCGGGAAAGGATCGCCTAGAAATTTTAATTATATTGAATCCAGAGATTCTCGTTAACTTAGTTATCAATTAGTCATAGGGGCTTACCCCTGTCTATGTCTTCCTTTCTTGTGAAGCCAGACAGTTTATGAGCGGTTTCCAACTGCCGGGAAACTATCTCGAAGATCCCGAGGAGCTGTTGAGGGGACTAGACGTCGTCAAGTTCCACCTCAAAGGTTCATCTCGACCCTGAATCCGTTCGAGGAAAGAGTCCCTACTCCACCACTCAAGGAAGCTATGGCCCAGAAGGCGATCTCTGACTTCTCGGCTCCGTCAGCTACCCACGTAGCTTAGGGTCCCGAAGTCAACTTTGGGGATGCCACCTTCGAGCTGAAGCCCGCCTTGATCCACATGGTGCAGGCCAATCCATTTTGCAGGAAGCCCCATGAGGATGTTGTTGACATTTCTTAACACCACTTTGAATATTGGGTTATCATCCTCAGCATGGCGCTAGAAATGTGCTGAGGTATTTATGAATGTAAAGGCTCTCTAGAAAATATATTTATTCTATCCGCAAGCGCATAGATAAAATACCAATTGTAGCACTTCACCAGGAAGTAATTTACAGGTATTGTTTATTTATAATTTTGCTAAAGGAAAAGCAAACATTGGTGGCATGAACTAACAAGGGTTTAAGACTAGAGATGGACTTGTAGAGCATGATTACTTATGAGAAACTCAATCACACAGTCACTTGCTTCGGCAGGGGGTAAGCCATAATAATAATAACGATATTGAAGTTTAAGCTCAAAGATAAATAACACAGAGATTAGAGATAGAGTACTCCATATAAATGTAAGGTGACGTCGGACTAGTAAGAGAATAACTTCTAAGTGTATTCTAATCTATTAAGTCATAATCTACTCTAGCACATATACAATCATATATAGCAATAAAGGACTCTTCATCTATGTATAAGGAACATCGCTAAAGAAAGCCAGGATATAACAAGACTTACTTCGCAATACCAATTCTGTCTGTCCTACCAACGGGGGGTGGACTATATAAGAATCAATGGAACTGTCACTTCCACGAACTACCACGCGACCCGACCAATAGGATACATTTGCAGGTAAATAGCATCTAAGCACCACGCTCACATGTGATCTACCACCTAACTCCCTCGAGGGAAGAGCTAAGCGCTTTGCAAACTCATACATAAACTCATTATCAATCATAACTATATCAAGTATAGAACTAGAACAAACTAAGAACATAATAAATAGAAACATAATGATATTAAGAATAAAGTCGTAGAGAAAGATACAAGATAATACCGATCTTTATGACGATGATCCGAAATCGAGAGTGCGATGCTCTACTTCTCTAAATCTATCTAATCAATCCTATAGAACTTGAAGGAATTGGGAGTAGCTATTCTAATTCTCTGGTGGAGAGAGGGATATGAAACCCTAGCTTTGATGGCTTCCTCTAATAATGATTTGTCCTCTTCCTCAGGGGTGGCAGGGCCTTCCTTATATAGACCCTTAAATGAACGTGGACCATTGGATCAAACCGACCTTAATCGAGTGGTTTAGATTCAGCCTCAAAGGTGGTTAGGCACGATCCTCGAACTTTGCCCTAATTGGCCATAGGCGTAGGGCAGCCGCCCCAAACCCTAGGGTGGGCGCCCTGAGTGTGGGCCCTCTCGGCCTCCGGCTTGGTCCAGTCTCTTCTAGAGCCATCCTGAGTATTCTTGATTGTTCGGAGGTCCTTTATCTCTATGTAAACATGACATGTGGACCTTCTTTTGCTCTTTTCCTGATAACTGCCTGTAAAAACATAAACTCACCAAAACTTGTGGAATTCTGTCAGTTGGACCCCCTAAGTCTATGGTGGTGATTCAATTAAGTCCTTTTTATCTATTGTTGACATATAGAAATTGATACTTAACGACTGTCAACAAGCTCCCCAAGCTTACCCTTTGCTCTTCCCTGAGCAAACAGCTAGCTCCGATGGATTAGAAGTTGCTTTAAAATTTTCTTTCTAACAAGCACACATGCATTCAACATAAAATTATCCTCCAGATTAGAGTGACATACAATGGGGCTTAGTACCTGCACTTGAGTCTTGAGTAAATGAAAGACAGAATAATCAAGTCAAGCACTATGTCTCATGCTCTGTACTTCACCTCTGTTCTGAAGTTTTCATAAATTTTCAAATAAAACTCAGAGTTCCTTAGCATGACTCTCTCAAGTCTCTCATATGTGGTATTTCTGGATCCTTACCAAGGCATTAATCGTGTATTCCCTTCTCTCAGATATGTGGTATTTGTGGTATAAGGCTTGTGGTATTGCCTTTTCTCTCACCCTACTTCTAATAGGCTAATATCTGGAGCTCATAGGTGGGAGATAGAGAATACATACTTACAAGACATATGTTGCATAGCTAAACCATGGATCCAAAGGAACAGTCAATAAGTCAAAATCAAGATGTGCATGTGTGGCGAATGAATGGTGTATGATGATGATGGTAAGGTAGTGGTGATGATAACCGTCTTATCTTTGTTTTTTGGGAGAACATGGGCTATCTTTTGTATATTTTTTTAAGTGGGTAGGTGGATACCCCTAATTCTACTGTCGGATGCTTGCTCATATATATATATATATATATATATATATTTCGAGGTTTCGGACACTTGCCCATTTTTATTTCCTCGTATATATATATATATATATTTACATAGCCCATGCTCTTTCTATATTGAACCTTTGTAGCGAGAGAGTAATACTCTTGTGGGATGATGATTGATATTCTTTCTATTCTCTCCCGGATTAGGAGCAGAATATTTTTGGTGGATCTGGAGTTGGAAATGGGTGGATGTATGTAGATGCGTACTTCTAGGATGGAAGCAGCATGCATGGATGGAGTGTATATAGATACATACTTCTAGGATAGAATTGGTGTATGTGGGTGTAGTGTAAGTGAATCTTGATTTAGACCGCATGACTAGTTCCCGAGGATCACACAGCTTGACCACACTCAATTCTCATAAGCAGTATGTAAAAATGTGGTTTCCTAATCTAGTAGGCATGTATATATGGCTCTAATAGGAATTTAAACTCTCGTCATGCTTAGGAACTCATCATTTAGTATTTTAAAGTTTTCAAAAAAATAAATCTCCAGAATTTAGTGTTGCAAGAACAAGATAAACAGCAACTCAAACTTTCATAACATGTTAGTCAATTACCTAGACTTAGTTTAGGCTTATGTTCCCACAGGTTTTAGATCATTGTTTTAGCATTTATTGGGAGAACTTTATATTGAAAGCTAGGTTCTTGTAAGAATGTAAACTGAGCAGCTGTTCATTATTTCTATCATGCTAACTTTTTATTTAAGACAAATTAAACTTAGCAAAAATTAAGCACACTTATCTACACACTCTTTTTATTTGGTTTTCATGATTAAGAAATGTAGTAACTACAACAGAAAATATTTATTGAGTTTTCTAAGTTTTATATATATTTTTTTTTAAATACGTAAAGGCAACAAGATAGAAAAATAAAGGGAAACAGAAAACTTACCTTGATAATTGGGGGAGGCACTCCCCCAAGCTGGCTGATGTTGCGGATGGCTTTATGGAAGTTTGAAGAATTGAAGTAGAGTAGACACATTCTCACTGATAGTGGCGTTCTCATCTCGCATTTCTTACATGGCGATGGTGTGGTCTTGGTTCCACTTCTGCTGCTGCTCCAGTAGTTGGGTGTGTTGTGCTTGTGTCTCTTGGATGGCAAGGAGGATGTTGTCGGTGCGGGCGTAGAAGGCGCCGGTCTCATGGTAATAATCTCCGGTGAATGCGTATGTGGCATCGGAGGCTCGGCCTGCATCAAAATGAGGTTGGGTTCGGGACCCTGAGGCCCCATATGGGTTAGTGGAATATCTCCTAGTTTGGTATGGTCCGTTTTCCCATTGTTGGTCTTGTCCTTCCGGCCATGTTTCTTGAGCTAGTTCTTCTTGTCGAATATGTTGACCCCACGGATCCCTAAGGATGCGAGGGTTGTAATCATTATAACTGATGTGCGCCGGTTCCTCTGGGCCTGGATCAGCTCCATGCCATGTACGTTCTTGATGACTGGCCATCCTTTCGGAGGCCATGTGTTGTGGCGCTCTCTGGTTTACTGGCTCTGCTTCAATTTCAATCAAATAACTTTGGACAGTGTAGAGCCCAAGGCCCAGGTTAGGTAACCAGACCTTGTCCTTATCATAAAGCATATACATAATATTGTGTTCTTTTTTTAACATTCTTCCGTGTATAAATGAGTCATAGCCATAATAAGGTCAGAACTCATCAATGAAGTTAAGTGACGAGCCTTCTAATAAATTCTTGCTTGTGGCTAGACGGGTGATCAAAGATGTGCAACCAACAGGACCTAGCAGGTTTGGTGTGCTTAGCCAATGTGCAACTAATAAAGTTACAGGCGAAACATGTACTTTATTAATACCAGCAAAAAGAAGTTGCAGATCTCCTACTCTTACCTTCCTGATGTCATCTCTAGGGAACAGAACATATCCTATCCATTTATGAAACATACGAAGTGTGGGATGCTCTATGTCACTAGTTCGGGGTTGCAAAAAGTGTTGGTCTCTAGAAATTTCCCGCCAGAACTGGTGTTTATCAAAATTTGTAAGATCAGCATCTAAGTCTATGATAGCTCTTGGAGAGAAACCGAGGTGGTTACTCAATTCCCTCCAGGACAAAATAAAATTTTGTTTGAACAACCGAAAATCGATCCCGCCCTCACTTAATTGTAAGGTGCAAAGAAACTCAATGGTTAAAAGACGGGATCCTAATTCGGTGACATTCCAAAAGTTTGTCCACCCAATCATTTGAAACATAAGATCGAGTTCAGAATCCATACCTGTGTCTTTTAGCAGGGTAGGATCGATGGTAGGTGTGTGGATGAACTCTTTGTTTTTCAGTTTCTGGAAGACTTCTTTCTCTCGCCGAGAAATTAATCCAAGGTCACTTGTTTTCATAAGGACCTTCATTATATTACCTGATGACGATGATGATGGTGTTTGTTCGGCCGGCGGATTGACGCTCATGTCGGAGTGACAAGAGGAGAGCCAAGACGAGTGTCTTGTCCCAACACTCTTCATGGCTTCCTTGGCGGCTCTCGCAGCTCTCTTAAACATCCTGCCAAACTTAATGACAAAAACAAAAACTCGTGGAGAATGTGAGACAAAAGAGGTGGTTAGTGATTAGCTGTCCAGAAGTTAGTCGCTTGGGGGTTAGTTGTTCAAGACAATATTTTATTGGAAACTTCAGCAGCACTTCCCCCCTAAACAATTTTAGTTACGCTTGGACAGCGTGGTCACTATCTTCTAAGTGATTCCTACTTCCCTCTTCAAAACTCTTTCTATTCTTCCCTTCCACTCTCTTCTTTCTTCTCTCAAAAGAGCAGAACTACTGAAACTTGGAAACTCGAAGTTGGAGATGTTCTCTGGATTGTGTGTGGTGTGAAGAAGAGGCTAGAGGAGGGATTTTATAGAAGGTGCAGGGGAAAGGGTGGGTGCCCTAGTGTCCTGGGTGGCCACCCCACTGTGGGCCCCAAAATGGCTAAACTTTGCTCTCCATCTCACATGGTGTGCCTTCATGCAGAATTATTGGTCGTGGGTGGAATTTGGACGGTGGAAGATGTCTGGTGGTTGTAATGGGTGTAAGTGGATGAAATAATGTGATGTGATATATGTGAGGTGGAGTCTATGACATGTGGGTCCAAAGGATATGGGTCATTCTTCTAGAAACTTGGTAAATATAATGCAGGAATTAAAGAAAGAAAACTTACTAAGGATGATTAAGAAAAATATTATTTTTTTTTGTGCCACCACTATAAGTAATAGATATGGGTTGTAACACACCATAAAGATTATTTATGTGGGGCTTTTGGATAATATAAAAGTAAACATGATTAATGCAAGAATTAGATATGCAAGAGATTAATGAATGTGGATAAATATCGATTTAACTTCCAGCGAGGGTTTGAGTTTTTTTAGGGTCCCCCAAACTGGACCGCCAAAATATTCTCATTCTTCTGATGTATTCAATTCCAGAGGTGATGCCTCTGGTGATTCTTTTTGATGAACTTCCTTCATTGTGGATTTGTTTTCTGGTCTAGGCTTGAATGCGAAGTGTTCTTCTTGACCATTTATGTTGAACTTGATTTCTCCCTTTCTGACATCAATGTGGGCATTGGTGGTGCTCAGGAATGGCCTTCCAAGGATGATGGACACTTTAGAGTCAGGGCTCATGTCCAGTACCACGAAGTCTACTGGTACAAAGAAATCTCTTATCTTGACTGGAATGTTCCCAGCAACACCGAATGGGTATCGAATTGTTTGATCTGCTAGTTGTAAGCACATTGATGTTGGTTCTAGTGTTGTATAATCAAGCTTCTTGTAGACTGATGAGGGCATCACACTGACACTTGCTCCAAGATCACAAAGTGCATTGTTGAAGTGTTGGCTCCCGATCGAGGAATCAATAGTGGGGTATCCTGGATCTTCTTTCTTCTTTGGTAACTTATTCAGGATGGCCGCACTACATTCTTCTGTCAGCTTGATCACCTTAGTAGTTGCTAGTGGTCTCTTCTTGTTAAGAATATCTCTGATGTACTTTGCATACGCAGGGACCTGTATGGCATCAAGTAGAGGTATGTTGACGTATAACTTCTGGATAGCCTCTACAAACTTACCAAACTGCTCATGCGACTGCAGTCCTCTGTTTCTTCTGGGAAATGGCAAATAGTTGGTGCCGTGATAATCTTTTCTCATTTCTTGGTCATTTGGTGCTTGTAGCAATTCTTCTGCTTCATTGGGGTTCTCTTCTTCTACTACTGCTGGTATTGCCGGTGCTCTCCTTGTTCCTCTTGGGTGAGGGGGATCTCTGGTGGATTTCCCTCCTCTTGTAGTTATATTCTTTACCTGCTCAATGTTAGTGGCAACAGGAAAAACAACAGCTAGGTTCGCTAACTTAAGCTCTACCTTTTTATTAAGAATATTTTGTTCATCAAAAGCAGATACTAGAAAATCCATTTTATTATGTATATCTTTTAAAGAAGATTCATTTGTATCTAGCCTTTGCTCAAGATTTGAATTGATTTTGGTTTGTTGCGCAATTAAATTCCTCAAGGTAGATTGCTTTAAAGTATTACCTGGATTCATACCTTTGCTACTGGGTTGACTTGGAGTGGATTGATGTGGGCATTGGTATGTCGTTTCAATGGCCCTTCGATCTTCTTTATATTTGGCCCTCTGGTCAAGCCAATGGAGTAAATCATCCATCTTGGTTGATAGTGCATTTACTTCCTCGGGTATTTCTTCTGTTTGGTGACAATGTTGAACTTTTTCTTGGGACTAGCTTTGGTTTTCTGCTATCTTGTCCATAAGTATCTTTGCTTTTCCATGTGTAAGTTCCAAAAACGACCCTCCAACAGATGCATCTAGGCACTCACGATCCTTTTGAGGTAATCCATGGTAAAGGGTCTGCATGAGTAACCATCCTGCCATTCTATGATGAGGGCAATCTGATAGGTATCCTTGAAAACGCTCCCATGCTTCTGAAATGGTTTCTGATTTCTGCTATTGAAAATTGGCAATCCTTTCTCTTAAGGCATTGGTTTTGCCTATAGGGAAGAACTTTGCTAGAAAGGCATTTGAACAGTTTTCCCAAGTGTTGATATCTTCTTTGTTGGTGTAGAACCACTTCCTCGCTCTTCCCACAAGTGCAAATGGAAAGAGACGAAGCAGTATGGTGTTTTGGGTGTATCCGTTGATGATGATCGTGCTTCCGATCTCTAAGAAACTCTGCAAATGTGCACTAGCATCTTCATGTGCCTTTCCACTGAATTGTGTAGCTTTCACCATATTGATGAGGCTTGGCTTGAGTTCAAATTCTTCTTCTCCTTCTTCTGCCTCAAGTACCGGACTAGCACGAATATTCTCAATGCTTGGATCAGAGAATTCTCGCAGGGTCTTTTGTGCCATAGCTTCAGCAATTGGTGACTAGCTTCTTCTTTCTTGATTGCTTTGATTCTAATGATGAAGAGTTGAATGTATCAAAGTCAATCCTGTAATACCCTGTATAGAAATATAAACATAGAAAACAACAGGGGTGATCCTACCAAAGCAGAGGTGCCTTGTTATGATTCCTCACTAAGTAGTTGTTCATGCAATTTTTCTCCATAGTCTAATTCTAATATAAATCTATATTCTATGTGTACCGATGTGTTATTTCCCCAACAACGGCGCCAGAAATGCTTGTTGACATTTCTGAACACCACTTTGAATACTGGGTTGTCATCCCCAGCATGGCGTTAGAAATGTGCTGAGGTATTTATGAATGTAAAGGCTCTCTAGAAAATATATTTATTCTATCCACAAGCGCACAGATAAAATACCAATTGTAGCACTTCACCAGGAAGTAATTTACAGGTATTGTTTATTTATAATTTTGCTAAAGGAAAAGCAAACATTGGTGGCATGAACTAACAAGGGTTTAAGACTAGTGATGGACTTGCAGAGCATGATTACTTATGAGAAACTTAATCACATAGTCACTTGCTTCGGCAGGGGGTAAGCCATAATAATAATAACGATATTGAAGTGTAAGCTCAAAGATAAATAACATAGAGATTAGAGATAGACTACTCCATATAAATGTAAGGTGATGTCAGACTAGTAAGAGAATAACTTCTAAGTGTATTCTAATCTATTAAGTCATAATCTACTCTAGCGCATATACAATCATATATAGCAATAAAGGACTCTTCATCTATGCATAAGGAACATCACTAAAGAAAGCCAGGATATAACAAGACTTACTCCGCAATACCAATTATGCCTGTCCTACCAACGGGGGGTGGACTATATAAGAATCAATGGAACTGTCACTTCCACGAACTACCACGCGACCCGGCCAATAGGATACATTTGCAGGTAAATAGCATCTAAGCACCACGCTCACATGTGATATACCACCTAACTCCCTTGAGGGAAGAGCTAAGCTCTTTGCAAACTAATACATAAACTCATTATCAATCATAACTATATCAAGTATAGAACTAGAACAAACTAAGAACATAATAAATAGAAACATAATGATATTAAGAATAAAGTCATAGAGAAAGATACAAGATAATACCGATCTTTATGACGATGATCCGAAATCTAGAGTGCGATGCTCTACTTCTCTAAATCTATCTAATCAATCCTATAGAACTTGAAGGAATTGGGAGTAGCTATTATAATTCTCTAGTGGAGAGAGGGATATGAAACCCTAGCTTTGATGGCTTCCTCTAATAATGATTTGTCCTCTTCCTCGGGGTGGCAGGGCCTTCCTTATATAGACCCTCAAATGAATGTGGACCGTTGGATCAAACCGACCTTAATCAAGTGGTTTAGATTCAGCCTCAAAGGCGGTTAGGCACGATCCTCGAACTTTGCCCTGATTGGCCATAGGCGTAGGGCAGCCGCCCCAAACCCTAGGGTGGGCGCCATGAGTGTGGGCCCTCTCGGCCTCCGGCTTGGTCCAGTCTCTTCTAGAGCCATCCTGAGTATTCTTGATTGTTCAGAGGTCCTTTATCTCTGTGTAAACATGACATGTGGACCTTCTTTTGCTCTTTTCCTGATAACTGCCTGTAAAAACATAAACTCACCAAAACTTGTGGAATTCTGTCAGTTGGACCCCCTAAGTCTATGGTGGTGATTCAATTAAGTCCTTTTTATCTCTTGTTGACATATAGAAATTGATACTTAACGATCGTCAATAGATGCCAATGCTCATCTCCAGCACTTCATGGAGTTATGTGGCACTTTCACTATCAAGGGAGTGGCGTCTGACGCCATTCGCCTTCGTCTTTTCCCATTGTTGACACTGTTTTTTTGGCACATGTCAATATGATCTAAGGATTGTGCCGATCGGCACAAGGCTAGTTGCCGTTCCTTATCGGCTTCAGGATATTATCGGTCAGATTGCCGATGAAGGCAGGAAGAACATTGCCGATGAGAACCAAAGTTTGTTGTTGATAAGGACATGGATCTGTTGCTGATAAAGACAGGGATTTGTTGCCGATGGAGGCAAGAAGATGTTGCCGATGAGAGCCAAAGCCTGTTGCCGATGAGGACGGAAAGCTACCGATGAATGATGATGCCGATGGAAGCAGGATGAGGTGGCTGACGTCAGCAGAAGACTGCCGATGGCAATAGAAGGTTGCAAATTGGAAGAAGTCAGCGGATGTTGCCGATGAAGGATGACATGGCTAACATGAGCATACAATTACCGATGGCGCTAAAAGGAAATTGTGGATCGGAAGGATGTGTCGATGGAAAGTTTCATCGGGGAGAAGACATAAGGAAACTGGTGATCTTATACTAGTATTGTTATAGAAGTTTGAGTCCGACTCTTGCACGAGTCGTTTATTTCCTATAAAATAGGAATTGGTTTTATTTAGGAAAGGTTCGAGTCGTATCTATCTACAACTCCCTCTGCCAGAGTATAAATAGGTACCCAGGGGTGCTGTAAACGATCATATCCAAGCATATCAAAAATCAATTACTTTTTATCTTATTTACCTTTCCAGCAATTTACCTTTACCGCATTAGGTATTAGTTTATCTATGAGTTCCTCATGTTTCGACGGGCTGCATCTCATCGACCTCCGTCAAACTCTTGCAAGTTCCGCGTGGAGTAATCTGAGCCTTGACATCTAGGCGCATCGTTGTTGTCTCGTTCAGCTCTGCTCTAGTTATCTTGATCAAGTCTGAGTCTTGACATCTGGGCGCATCGCCGTTGTCTTGTTCAGATCTTGTTCTATTTATCGTCCTTGTCGATTAACTGGTCAAATCGACTGGCACGCCCTCGGATATCGAATTTGGGTAATAGCCCGAGGTGTTCGCAGATCCTAACGCTTTTTGTGTCAACACCCATGCTCGTTATTGGGGAAGGCGAAGCAATGGTTCTACGCCCACAAAGAAGAGGCCACTACATGGGAGAGGTGTGCTAATGCATTCCTCAAGAAGTTCTTCCCGACGGGCAAAACCAATGCTCTTCGTGGAAAGATCTCATGCTTCCAACAACAGTTTGACGAGATGATTCCTGAAGCATGGGAGCGTCTCCAGGAGTACATTCGTGCCTGTCCTCATCATGGGATAGACGACTGGCTCTTGATTCAAGGATTCTACCATGGGCTGTCTAGCATGGCCTGTAGTCACCTCGATGCTACCGTTGGTATTTCTTATGACTATTGGATAAATCCGCAAGCGCACAGATTATACCATTGTAGCACTTTACCTAGGAGTATTCTGGGGTATCGTAATTTATATTCTTCCAAGGGAAAGCGGAGCTAGAAATGATAATAAAAGAGAGATCCTAGAGATCACCTCAATTTAGTACCAAATAGTGTAAGGGGGTAATCGATATAATAATAGGAAGGTGATGATGTAACAAACCGGTAAAGATAAGTAAGAGATGACTAGTGAGTATAACTATGTGGGAGGACAACGAGAGAGTAAAAGGATCCCTGTGATTCCAACTCTACCTTTGTGGATTTAACTATGGCACTCAATTGAGACAAACATCGATTGATTTCTCAATACAAGTATGCTAGGCGAGGGGATAGATCAGCAGGATGACAAAACTCCTACTAGACTGCGCCCTCTTCTTACGGGGGCCTTATCTTTTAAGAACATGCCTAAGAACACGTGGTGGAATACAAAGACTAGACAAGGTTGTCACTCTCTTGCTAGCTACCACAAACAATCCGTGCAACAAGCGATAACCAAAGGTGAGATAAGTATAAGCACCACGCTTACACCTATTCTTACTACTCTAATCGTGTATACGACAACTAGAGTACCCTATGACAGGCGATGATCGCATACAGTAAAGGCCACAAGGATCTCAATCTAGTTTATAACAACTAAATGACTAGATAAACCACAACAATACTATAACAAGTATAATATTGCACAAAGTAAAGACTAAGTAAAGTAAAGAAGGAATATTGCATTAAATAAGTAAAGTCTTACAAAAGGGAAAAGATACAAGAGCTTATACCAGATCCTCCGGGAAGACACCTCCAGAAAAGCCCGAGCAAAGCTCAACTCAACTCTAACTCCCACACTAGAGAACACCACTAGACTAATCTCCACTTGAGAACAACAGTGGTTTGTATGGATTACATCATGATTAGAGAAGGAGGTATGGGCCTCTATTTATAGTGGGGGGTGGAGTAGGGGCTACTCCAGCGCCATGTCAGCGATCCAGGGAGCTTCAATCCTCCACCCTTGGATCCAACTGACTTAGAACCGCCTTGGATGGATGGTGTGGATTTCCAGCATGTGCTTGATAGTATGGCGGTTGGCAGGGTCAAACTGACCTAGGGAGGTGGTCGGCCGACCCCCCTTATGACCAGTGGGCCATCCCTTGGCCTTCTGGATGTGGCCCTACTGGTCAGGGACTGAGTGGGGCCAGGTGGGCCCAGGGGGTGGTCGGCTGACCTCCCCTTGGGGTCTCTGGCCCACCTCTTTCTCCCTGGTGCTGGTCCCACTTGTCATAGATGTTGGGTGCTAGTTGTCGTGTTGATCTCTTTGGTGTGGGCCCATAGATCCATGTGCTTTGTTTGTGAACCGTTGGGAGAAAGCACAGAGTGATCCAAGGGTTGGAAATCACTCTGAGATGCTTCTCATGGATCATGGCCGAGGGGGGAGTCTTGGTGGGCCCACAGGGTGGTCGGCCGACCCCCTATGTGGGTCCCACTGGGTCTCCTTTGCTCCATTTTTTCACTCCTGCAACAAAATATTCATGGACATGTGGAACTTGTTATTTTATAAAATATGCTTATGTGATGATTGTTTTATCCTTGATCCTGAGTTTGTTGGCAGCATTTTAGTTATGTAAAAGTGCATCATATTTGGTGCCAACAGCTGCCGCTGCAGGGGCATTCCTCCAACACACAGTGAGAAATGCCAAGGACCTCATCGAGAAAATGACGATCAACCAAGGATGGGGTGACGAACGTCTCTAGCCAAAGAGGAGAGGTATGCACACCATCAATGAGGTGGACATGCTCTCTGCCAAGATAGACCTCCTGATGAAGAAGATAGAAGAAAGTTCCAAGAAAGAACGAGAGGCCATCTATCCATCGCCACCGCACAAGCTATTGAAGCCGATCCATGGTGCGAGGTGTGTGGAGGAAATGATCACTCGGGAAACAATTGCCCTGAGACATCGAAGGAGGACATGAACTTCATCATCAACAACAACAACAACGGGTATCAACCCCAACAACAAGGAGTATGGAACTCGCGCCCCTTCTACCAAGGTAATGGAGGTAATAGCAATTACAATAATTACAATTCTTACAATAACCAACCTTCAATTGAAAGATCTTGTTCTTGGTCAATCTAAAATTAATGATGGTATAAATAAAAAGATGATTTCCAATGATAAAGTTCTTGAAACTCTTGGTGAGAAAATGGATAGCTTTACAACTGCCATGAAAAATCAATTGAGCTTTAATAAAATGCTAGAAACACAACTAGCTCAATTAGCAGTAGCTATGCCATCTATAGAACAAGATAAAATTCCTGGGAAACTAGAAGATTCAATTGAGCATGTTAACATGGTAACAACCAAGTTTGGTAAGACTCCACTTCGCTCCTATTAGGGCTATCTTCTCGATCCTCCCTTCATCATGAAGAAGGAAGATCCAGGCCACCCGACGATCAAATGCTCAATCAGACAACAGACATTCCACAACGCCTTCTGCGATCTTGGATCGGGTGTCAACATCATGTCCAAGGTAACATACGATAACTTGTTAGGAGGACCTTTGGTCCCTACACATGTTAGTTTGCAGATGGCGGATCAAACAATTTGGTTTCCCGAGGGACTCGCGAGGGATATCTTGGTAAACATCCAAAATGAGTACATGCCCACAAATTTCATCATCCTGGACATGGGATCCAATGTGGAAGTCCCCGTCATCTTGGGAAGGCCCTTCCTCAACACCACCAATGCGGTCATCTACGTAGGATCGGGCCAAATCCACTTCCAGTTCCCGAGTCCCAAGGTAAAGTGTGCTTTCAATGGTTATAAACTTAACAAACAGGTTAAGGCACACCGACCAAGAAGAAGAGTTCAGGCCCCACGCCAAAAGAAGCATTACCCGGAGGCCAAGATCAATGAACTCAAGGCGGATGAACCTGCCAATCCAAGGTAGGTTTGGAAAGAAAAGGAGGTGCACACTCTGCGGTCTCCGTCCTCGGAACCATCAAGTGCACCCGTAGAATAAACAAGAAGGAGAGTCCTGCTCCGAGGACTTAAAATCGAGGAGCCTTCGCCGAAAGGTAAGTCGGTAGTTATCTTTCATTTCCCTTATTGCATTTAGTTGAATTCCTTTATGCTTAAAATTTAGAACCATAAAGTTTCAGATTAAACAAAACTTGAGAATTAGAATAGCTTTAAAATTTGACAAAAGGTATATCATAGGGGGTCGGCTGACCACCCTATGTACCCTACCTTGGCTTATTTAATTACAACATATTTTTTGATCTTTATAAAAGAAAAAGAAAAAAAAATGGAGGACTAGAGGGTTAGTGGACCACCCTAGTTGTCCCTTGATCATCCGTCTTTCTTCCTTATCATCTTTTGTCCAAGAATCTCATGATTTGAGTGGTGAGAAATTCAAAAATCAGATTCTTGCTTTGGGAGACATTTCTTTTTCTTTGTCATGCTTTAAAGTACATCAATCACTTTTAGCATGACACATCCTTGTCTCCCACTACTCTATGTCCAAAGTGGGGAACCAACTTTCACTTACACTTTCACTTTGTCATGCTTTGAAAAAAAAGAAAACACATCAATCACCTTTCATCAAAGCATGACATACCTTTGTCCCCCACTACTCTTTGTTTAAAGAGGAGAATCTTGAGCACTTTAGCTCAGCTTTGGATCACATCACATAGCATCTTTTACCTTTCACCAAGCACTAGAAAAAGCATAAGTGGAATCCCTACTTTAGGGGGTCGGCCGACCACCTTTGGTCACCTCCTCCTCTCTCTTTTTCTTTGTGTCAGCTCCCAAGAAAAAGGATAAAGCTATACGCCCCATGGAGGACTAAGGTAATATGGGTGAGTCTTTATTGCTAACTTTTCCATTCAAAAGAGAAGTATGATTGTTGTAGATTTAGTACTCCTGAAATATGAAGCATAGTAGCAACTCCTGATCCATCAAGCTAAGTTTGATTGTTTGCTCGGGACGAGCAAAGATTAAGCTTGGGGGATCTTGTTGGCACTAAAAATGCTACACTTTTACTTAACCAAAATGCTGCCAACAACCTTAGGATCAAGGATAAAAAACACATCATGGGCATATTTTATCAAATAACAAGTTCCACATGCCCATGGAGTGTTTGAATGCAGGAATGAAGAAATGGAGCAAAGGAGAGCCAGTGGGACCCACATAGGGGGTCGATCGACCACCCTATGGGCCCACTAGCTTTTCTCCCTTGGCCAGGATCCAGGAGAAGCACCTTAGAGTGATTTCCAAACCTTGGATCACTCTGTGCTTTCTCTCAACGGCTCACACCAAGGAGATAAAAGTGACAACCACCTCAAGACCAACATCCAACATCTATGACAAGTGGGACTAGTACCTAGGAGATGGAGTTGGGCCAGAGCCCCCAAGGGTGGGTCGACCGACCCCCATATGGGCCCACAAGGCCCCTACTTGGTCCCTAACAATGGGACCACACCCAGAAGGACAGAGGAGGGACCACAGGCCATAGGGGGGGTCTACCGACCACCCCCTAGGTCGGTTCACCTCCCAGCAACCGCCATCCTCACTCACACATGTTGTAAATCACAACCATCCATCCAAAGGTGGTTCAAGGTCGGTTGGATCCAAGGGTGGAGGATTGAAGCCCCCTAGATCGTTGATATGGCGATGGAGTAGCCCCTACTCCACCTTCCACTATAAATAGAGGCTCATACCCCCCCTATCTACACATGGTGAAGAAGCCTACAAGCTCTATGCCTTAGATTGTTATAGTAGTATAGTCTAGAGTGGGAGTTAGAGTTGAGTTGAGCTGCGCTCAGGATTTCTGGAGTTGTCTTTTGGAAAGTCTGGTATAGCTCTTGTATCTTTCCTTCTTTGTAAGACTTTATCTTATTCAATATATTATCCTTTCTCTCTACTTTACTTAGTATTTACTTTTAGAATTACTATACTAGATATAGTATTGTTATATGCTTTTGCTCTTTAATAGCCTTTACATTCATAGTCTGTGATCCTTGTGGCCTTTCCTGTATGCGATCATTGCTTGTCATAGGGTGCTTTGATTATAGATCATAGTCAAAGTAGTAAGTTGTGTGTAAGCGTGGTTCTTATACATCACCTTATCCTTGGTTACCGCTTGCTGCACGGATTGTTTGTGGTAGCTAGCAAGAGAGTGACAGCCTCGTCTAGTCTTTGTATTCCACCACGTGTTCTTAGGCAAGTTCTTAAAAGGTAAGGCCCCCGTAAGAAGAGGGCATGGTCCGGTAGGAGTTTTGTCCTCCTACTGATCTATCCCCTCGCCTAGCATACTTGTATTGAGGAGGCAAACTATAGTGTTTAGACTAGTTAATTGGCTAAGTATATTGAAGTAGATTGAATTACACAGGAGTTCATTTAGTCTCTCGTTGTCCTCCCACCTAGCTATTCTATCTAGTCCGTTCTAAGTATCATTTACCTTGGCTTATTCATTCATCAACCCTTCCTATAACATATATCGTTTACCCCCCTATACTAGTTGGTACTAAGTTGAGGTGCTCTCTAGGTTCTCTATCTAATTATCAATTCTAGCCCAACTTTCCCTTGGAAAAATATAAATTACGATACCTTGGAATACTCCTAGGTGAAGTGCTACAACGGTATAATCAGTGCACTTGCGGATTTATCCAATAGTCATAAGAAATACCAACACTCTCCTAGTCCAAATATACATGGATGATATCATCTTTGGTGGTTCTTCTCATGCTCTTGTTGCCAAGTTTGTAGATCTTATGAGCAGGGAATTTGAGATGAGCATGATGGGCGAGTTGACTTTCTTTCTCGGGTTGCAAATCAAGCAAACCTAGGAAGGGACGAAGGACATTCTAAAGAAGTTTGACATGGGTGAGGCAAAGCCTCTTTCAACGCCCATGTCGACTACGACTGCCTTGGATGCGGATGAGAACGGAGAGGCTATTGACCAGATAGAGTACGAGAGCATGATCGGGTCGCTCTTGTTCTTGACCGCGACCCGGTCAGACATACAGTTCGCCATCTGCTTGTGTGCACATGTTCAGGCGTCTCCATGCACTTTGCACAAGCAGGCGGTGAAGCGCATCATGAGGTACTTATGCTTTACCCCCGAGTTCGGATTGTGGTTTTCGGCCTCCTCCTCTCTTGTGCTTTGCGGCTATTCCAATGCCGATTTTGCCGGTTGTCGTCTTGATCGGAAGTCCACTTCTGGGACTTGCCAGTTTCTTGGGTCTTCTCTCGTGTCTTGGTCTTCTCGCAAACAGTCTAGTATTGCTTAGTCTACCACAAAGGCTGAGTTTGTGGCTGCCGCTAGCTGCTGTTCTCAGTTGCTTTGGATGATTGCGACTTTGAAGGATTTTGGCTTAGTTCTTACTCGTGTGGCTTTGCTTTGTGATAGCATGAGTGCCATCGGTGTAGCTAAAAATCCCGTGCTTCACTCTAAGACCAAGCACATTGACGTTCGGTTTCATTTTCTGAGAGATCACTACGAGAAGGGTGACATTGACCTCCGGCATGTCGATACCCAAAACCAGCTTGTGGACATTCTAACAAAACCGTTGGATCAAGCTGCGTTTTCCCACTTGAGAGGGGAATTGGGTGTGTGCTTTCCTTTTTTGGTGAGTGAAGCCTCTGTATCATATTTCTTCTTTTGGTTTGATTTGACCTTTCTTTTGCTTCTTAGTTTGTATACATTGCATTTTGCATCTCATTGCATTTGTGACATAGTTCATTTTGAGCTTCATACCTATAGCCGATATAATGAAACTATGCTTTGTTTGAGGTGCTTTATGTGTCTATGGTGTTGCTTAACTTAGACTATCTTTGATCTCTTGATATACAATAGAGCTAAGTTAGAAAAGCTTTAAAACTGAATTTCATTCCTATGTCACCTCTAAAATGACACAAGCATGTGTAGGCTCTTTGAAGATCCCTTTTGGCTATTTTGTTTATAGCTTATATCTATGTCTCTTCAATGAATCATTCACTTCCATTGAGCACCATGTTTAAACTTGATCTAAAATGAAGTAGCTCTCTGAATAGTGAATTGACAAGATCGAGTTGGGTTTGCATATGTGAGCACTTCATTGTATCGAAACGGCCTCTCATTGCACATTGGGTTGAACTTGAGCAATGTCGTGTATGACCGAAATCGGGCCTTAAGCTCTTTGGCTTCGCCTAGTTGCTAAGTGGCATCACTTTGCTTACAACCACTCGCATACACATGTAATGTGCCTAAAACTGAATTTTGCTGCATAACTATGAAAAATGAACATTTTTTATTTGGTTTGGGTCATGGCTTGATGTATGATCTTTGCTTGGGATAGATTACTTTCTATACATGAGATAGTGTTATCTCTTAATCTATGTTTAGTTGTCTTTTCAGTGGTGATATCCATTTTTCTATGCTCACACATGCAATCTTCTCTGAACTAGCTTCTAGAGTGATCTTTAGCTCAACCTGAGTCTTTGTTGGGTACTTGGAGCTTTGGCTTGTTCTCACAGGATCACATCACTTAGAGCATTTTTTCATTGTCTTAGCTCTATGTATGAAGCATTTGCACTCATTTGGCATTTGTGGCCGAAACTTGTGTTTTGAGCTTTGATGAGCTACAGGTGTCAACATGGGGGAGAAAGATGCATTTCACTCCTTTTTAGCCATCTACCTTTGAGGGGGAGAAAATGTGCATTTGTGAAAAACTTGCATTTTGGCTCTATTCACCCTTCTTGGTATCTTGAGTGTGCATTTGTCCAGGGGGAGTTCTTGCTAGATGTGTTGAGCCTTTGCCTCTTCTGGAGGGTCTAGCTTGTATTGTTGGCTCCGACAGGTTTTGATTGACATTTTGAGCTTTGAGAGCTTTGATTGGTATCTTTGGCTTGCTAGCGGTGTTGAGCCCATTTTCTGCCTCTTCTTGAGGGCTAGCTGTGTTTTGCTTGGTTGCGTCAAGCCGTTGCCCATGTCTTTGGGAACCAAGTTTTGGATGCGATTTGCTTCTCTCAAGTGACCCCGTTTTTGCTTTCTTAGCTTTTTGGTGATTTGGAGAGCTTTACCTTGTGGCTCTAATCTGAAATGCACTTGTGTTGACAATGCACTCATCAAGGGGGAGATTACGAACATATGGTTGATATGTGCCCATGTTGTTTAGTTTTGTGATGAGTGATTGCCCAACACTTGAGTGTTTCAGTTTGAGCGGTTTACACTAATCCTTGCACTACTAAATTCTAATCCTTACAAAACAACAAGAAAACATTGCAATAGGTACAATTTGGTTGCAAAAGCTACATTTTGCAACCGAATTGCGTTCGTTGCCAGTCGTTGCAAAAATTTACGCTGCAAAAAGGTATTGCAACCGATGTTAGATTCACGTTGCACTTGTTAAGGTTTCTTGCAACCATAGTCATTCATTGCCAAGGGTGGCAATAGAATTTTTTTGCAACTTTCATTGTCGTGGCAATATAAACTCTTGCCACACCCACATGCATAGCAAGAGATGATACATGCAACGATGGATAGCGTGGCATTAAAGAAATTTTGCCACGCCAAAATTTTGTTGCATCAAGTGTTATTTCCATGAACGTTATGATGTTGCAAAAGTATCATTTGCCACGCAATTTCATTTGTTGCAAGAGTCGTATGTTATTGCCATGATTATCATTGTGTGGCAATAATGCCATTTGCTATAAGCTTTTGTTCGTTGCTAGAGTTATATGATATTGCCACGACCCCTATGGCGTGGCAATAATACCTTTTGCCACGAGCTTGTGTTGGTTGCAAGAATCATACACTATTGCCACGATCATAGTGTCGTAGCAATATTAACATTTGCCACACAATTTTAATCGTTGCAAGAGATCATACATTATTGCCATGATCATTGTGTCGTGGCAATAGTATCATTTGCTATGCAATTTTATGCATTGCGAGAGATTATATGTTATTGCCACGGTACTAAGACCATGACACCAGTACACAGTAAACCATAACAAAAACGATTGCACTCACATATATTAATTACAATCAAACATTCAATAAGTTGAAAAACCATTGAAATAGTAGCTAAAATCATGCACTGAGTGTACAGATCACTCAGAGTTGGTACAAGCCTCCTTCAGGAAATGTGTGCCTGTCTATCGGCTTGTGGTGTGTAGATGCTAGGCCCGGACACAGTGGCCAATGGCGTGGTGAAGCTCGAGTAGAGGCTTGCCGTGCCGATGGACAGAGAGTGGTGAAGGGCGGAAGTGGGGCTCGGACCGATGGACCGGGGCGCCAGCGGACTAGCTGTGGTGGCTAGTTGTTGACACAAAAAGCGTCAGATCTGTGAACACCTCGGGCTATTACCCAAAGCTCGGTATTCCAGAGGCGTGCCAGTCGATTTGACCAATCAATCGACAAGGATGATAACTAGAACAAACTGAACGAGACGACAGCGATGTGCCCCGAAGTCAAGGCTCAGATTGATCAAGGATAACTAGAGCAGAGCTGAACGAGGCAAACAGCGATGCGCCCGGATTGCCAAAGCTCAGAGGTACTCCCACGCGGAACTAGCAAGGATTTGACGGAGATCAGGATGATGCAGCCCGTCGAAAGCTTGAAGAACTCGTTGATAGCTATAACTAATGCATAAAAAAGGGTAAATTGCGATAAAAGGTAGAATAAGATAAAATTGGTTTGTTTTTGAATTGGATTGTATATTTATTCCATGGCCCTCAGGCACATATTTATACTCCCACATGGAGAGTTGTACAAAGACACGACACATATCCTTTCTAAAACAAACTCCTACTTTTAAGGAAACTGACTCGCGCAGGAGCCGGATAACAATATTTATTTCCTAAACAAACACACCTATTTTAAAGGAAAATAAACGACCCATGCAAGAGTCGGACTCAAACTACTATAATAATACTGGTACAAGACACCAGTTTTCTTATACTTCTTTTCGATGGAAACTTTCCATCGGCAGACCCCTTCAATCTGCACCTTCCTTCTTTGGCCACTTGTAATCCTCCGCTGCCGCTAAATACTAAGTCACGCCCATCGGCATCGGCAATACTTTCCCGATCGGCAATCGGCAGCATCTCTTCATCGGCAATCGGCAACGAGCCCTTATCGGCAATCGGCAACCATCCTCCATCGGCAATCCGTGAGCCATCGACAATGACTTTTCATCGGCAATCAGTTTCAGCAAGACTTCACCAATTAACTTTGTCGGCAAAGCTCATCAGCTTCCATCGGCAACGCACTTGGTCTTCCCGCAGCACTCTCCCATCGGCAACATCGGCTCAAAAGTTCTCCCGATGCCGATGGAGAACGACCACTGACCAGTCAAGCTTCGGCCTATTTGACACGTGTCGAAAAACGGTGTCAACACATGCCCCCCAGTTTCGGAGCGTATAACACTTTACGTGCCAAAATTCTCTCCACTGTAGCCGTCGCCGTAGCCGTTGCTGTAGCCGTTACCTCCGAGATAAATGTACGGTTTCCTCGATCCCCGCGTGTGGAACCGCAATTTAATAATAAAATCCCTCGATTGTAGCACAAAAAGTTGCAAACCACCTTGATCACCACGCGTCTCTACCGCGGGCCTCTCCACATTCCTGCAGTGTGGAACAGAACCCCAAAATACCCCTGAACAGGATTATAAAAGTTACCGGGATCCACACTGCCTTTTTACCCGAGCCCATTTTCACTTTCACCTTCCGGCCTTCGTCTTCAACCTCCAGCCGCGCTGAAGAACACAAGCTCGAGCAACAGTGTTCCTCCGTAACCAAGGACGAACTGCAATCATTCCTTCGACTTTCAATGGCGATCCAAGTCGACATCCCGAAGGTAAGACTCATTCTCCACTCAATCCAACCTCTCTGCATGGTTCTTTTCCTCGCAAAAACCTGGATTTATTTCCATTCTTCTTATGATTCGTCCCTTCTTCTTCGAACCCTATGAGTTGTACAACAAGGTAGTCATCCCACTCGTCAGTTCCAATCTCAGCTGCCTAGGCCCAATGGGCAATCCAGACCCCACCTTCATCATCAATGCAGAAACCAACCGGGTACCGTTCAGATCTGAGCGTTTTGATCTAGGACTCTGGAAGGACACATTACGTTCATGGCCCAAGCCTACTAAGGGATGGAAGAACTGGTACCTGAGAGTAGCCAGATCACAGCAAGTGTACTGGCAGGAGCGTAACCTAGATCAGTGTGTTAGGCTTTAAATTGCCGATATGGAGAAGAATGAAAACTTGATGATGGCAGCTTCATACTTCTGGTCTGACATCATGAACGCTTTCTTCTTCAGGCATGGACTAGCTACCCCAACCCTTGCCGATGTCTATATGCTGACCGGCTTGGATATCACCTCTACCGATACGCTTAACCTCTTTAACAGAAAATCTGAGTACAAGGTGAACACCCGGAGCATCGGCAGCTAGACAGGTTATATTCAGGAACACCAGAAAACCGGATCGGTAACCCAACGGGAGCACGCCATCTTCTTAAACATGTGGTTGGAAAAGTTTGTCTTTTGTGGCAAAACCATCGGCCCAACCACCATGCACCTCCCAGCGGCTGAACTGCTTGCCAATGGCACGAGGCTCCCTTTAGGCAGGTATCTTCTTGGATCAGTATACCGATTACTGCATCAAGTGTCCCAGAAGCTAATGCTAGGAGAACCCATCGGCAATCTCGGAGGCCCCTGGTGGTTTGTCAATCTATGGTTGAATGCACACATGCACAAGGCCCTCCAGTTCGACTTATTTTCCCAACAATTCCCAAGGGATATATCGGAAGATTACCGATACTGGGATGACGAATCGGCAACTCACCCTCCGCTTAACTTTGAGAAGCTATCATAGTGCTGCCAGGTACCGATGCTGATGTAGAGCACTTTGGCTATTATTTCCAGAAGTTTTACAACGGACTTCCCTCCTCGGAACGGACCTGGTGGCCATATATTGATGAACACAACCAATTCCCTCTGCTGTTCAATTTGACCGATGTGAGCCTGCCCGAGAACCAAGCAATCATGAGGGCCAGCATTACTCCCCGAGCTATTCCAGTAAATATTTTTGGATCTGGGAAGAATGCCCCACCATCCTACGAGTTCTACTACCCATCGGCAGCAGCAAGACAACTGGCATTTGGCCAACTGCCGATCAAGCTCTGCTTCTCCAAGGTGGTAAGACCCAGGCAGACATTCTCCAGTAATCTGGACTGGAATAAAGTCATCAGCCTTCCTGCCGATGTCGATCTGTCAGACCTTGACTTGTCTTCCTGGTCGCCAACCTCCTTCATCACCAACGAGTTCAAGTCTTGGTGGCAAGAGTGGAAGTGCTAGCTACTTGCCAAGTCTTCGCACTATTATCGGCACTTGATCGACGCCGATTACATCATCCCCGATGACGCAGTAAGTCTGCTATCTGACTTACTTTTATTACTTTACTTTTGTCATCGGTATCAGCACCTAACCTCTTTGCACCTGACAGGCCGATGATCCAGTCCCCACAACGAGTAACAGTGGTAGGCCCTTTAATCTTCAGATAATGGGCCCCATATCGATCGTCGGCAACAAAGCTCCGACGCTAGCCGCCTTCACGCCTCAACAGGTACCTACGCCGACACCCACAAAAGCCCAGGCTACATCGGCCGTTGCTGTTGCCCTGACACGGGTTTATGCAGTAAACTCGCTTTTACCCGTACCGATTACATACTGTTTTATCGGCAACATTTATCTAGTATAACTTGCTTCGTATTTTCAGGCACTATGGTCATCGGCATCTGCTTCCAGCAGGCAAACATCTTCCAGCCCGGCTGCCGATGCCCCCCGGTCTTCGTCAAAGCGGGTCGGCTCCCCTGCTGCTGCGCCGACGAAAAAGAGGCGCCTGAGGTTGGCTTCTCCTCCACCTTCGGCTCCAACTGCGCCATCAGCTGCCGATGCGCCGCCAGTAGGACTGCCTCCAGTCCCAATCGCACTAACTGCCGGCGGGTCATCAGCAGAACCTCCATCGGCTTCTGCGCCTGATCAACCGATGGATGATGTCCCCGGCCAGGAGATAGTAGCCGCTGCGACAACCGAAGCGGCATTGGCATCGGTACCTGCTGGGCTCAATGAAGAAACAACACCCGCTGTAGCAGCGGAGGTAGCATTAGCATCCGCACCATCAGACGATGAGAGGGCAGCATCGCCATCACGTGAACCAGCCGCCACGTCGGAAGCGGCGCCGATAATAACACCACCAGTACCGATGGCACCGACTGCCTCACCGACCCCATCATCGGCATCTGCGGCCGACGTCCATGATGAAGCTGGACCATCCAGCATACCAAGTCCCAGGCAGGAGATCCGCTTCAAGACGGTAAGTTAATCATCCTAAAGCTTACAGTACAATCTTCCGATCGGCAAACTCTAACCTCTGTTTTCAGGCTCAAGATTCTCCGGACAGCCTATTCTCCTACAGCTTAAACCTTCAGAATGAAGGTGGACGTCAAGGCCGCATTCAAGCAGACAACCTATTTTCCTTTGCCGTCGACGTCCCCGATGACGATGAAGAGGAGAGCTCCGTCCCAACCTTGTCGGCAGAGGTCAAATCTAAGCTGGAAGAGTTGCTTTCTTTGCTGCTACAAGACACGTCTCAACTCATCCAGGATTCATCGGCAGCAAGGATTGCATTCAAGGACATCCAGAGCCATCTTTCCGCCGACGTAGCAGAAGTTCTTCTCCAGGCAACTTTCCTCGACATTAAGCAGATCCAATACCAGAAGCTTACCCGTCGCATTGCCGATAGGGCCGCTCAAGCCAAGAGCGAGGAAGAGAAGCTCAAATTCAAACATATTGCCGATGAGAAGCACAAAGGCATCGGCCAAGCAGAAGTCTCCATCGGCAACCTTGATCAAGAAATTTCCCGACTGTCGGCAAAGAAGGAGGAGCTGCTTGCGGAGTTACAGAAGGTTGAGGGGGATCTGACTGCAGCCAACCAGCAGAGAACCCAACTATCCGACTCTATCAAGGTCCTACGGCAAGAAAGGGACCAGAATGCACGACAGGCTATACTATGGAAGAATAAAATCAAGCCGGTCGAGGGCTTTGCCGATGCCGACGCCAAGGAGATGGACGACATAGAGCAAATTCGCCTGCGTGCGATATAAGTTATCCACTCCTTGCTGTAATGTCTGTTGTATCGGCAAAAATTGTATCCTGATACTTGACTTTAACTTGTAATATGACGCTAGTTTGCTTTTACCGATGTTTATATAACTTTCGTGCATCGGTATTCAACGGGGCCCTACGCATCTACCCATATGCTAGGGTAATATCTCTTTAAGTATTTGCCATTGATCGCTCTAGAAAACGCAACTCCTTCGAGAGTTTCCAAAATGTAAGAATTACCAGGAGCAGACTGTTTTACCCGATAAGGACCCTCCCAGTTAGGGGACCACTTTCCAAATTTAGAGCTCTTAGTCCCTATCGGTAAAATCAACTTCCAAACCAAATCGCCATCGGCAAATTCCTTCATTTTTACTTTCTTGTCATACCATCGGGCAACTCTCTTCTTATTCTCTTCAATGCTAATCAATGCCCTCAACCGATGACCTGCCAAATCTTCTAACTCATCTTTCATCAGAGTAATATAATCATCGGTCGTCAATTGATCTTGAAAAGATAATCACCTAGAACCAGTTTTGATTTCCCAAGGTAGGACAGCATCGTGCCCATAAACCAACTGATACGGCGAGACCTTAGTTCCACAAAGCTTCGTTTAATACCATATGCCACCTTCTAGGGTTTTCCTCAATCTTGCACTTTATAAGCTTAATGACTCCTTTATTAGTCGCTTCAGCTTGACCATTAGCTTGAGCATAATAAGGAGAAGAATTTAACACCTTGAAACCCATGCTAGCAGCAAAGTCATCAAACTCTCCCGATGTGAACATGGTCCCTTGATCGGTAGTAATGGTCTGAGGAATACCAAATCGGTAAACAATGTGCTCTTTAACGAAATCCACCATGTTCGCCGATGTCACCTTCTTCAAGGGGATTGCCTCAACCCATTAGGTGAAGTAATCGGTAGCAACAAGTATGAACTTGTGCCCCTTGCTCGACGGCGGATAAATTTGACCGATGAGATCAATAGCCCATCCTCTGAACGACCAAGGCTTGATTATAGGATTCATTGCCGATGTAGGTGCCCTTTGCACATTACCAAACTTTTGACAGTCTTGGCACCCTTTGAAATAATTGAAGCAATCTTCAAGGATTGTCGGCCAATAATATCCATTTCGCCTAATCATCCACTTCATCTTGAATGCCGATTGATGCGCTCCACATACACCTTCATGGATTTCACCCACCAATTCTTTCGACTCCTCTTTGCTGAGACATCCAAGCAAGACTCCATCAATCGTCTGATAATACAACTCATTATCGAGAAGCACATACTTAGTAGCTTGGAACCTTAGACGCCTTTCAACTTTCCTGGATGGATCCCTCAAGTAATCGGCAATCTCCTTTTTCCAGTCATCGGCAACTGTTACCGATGTCGTGATTTCTTGAATCGGCTGATATCCCGAAGCATTCTGTGCTAGTCGATTGGCCTCTTCATTATGCAACCTTGGAATGTGCTCAAGGCGGAATTCTCTGAACTCTTTCAACAACCGCAAACACCGCTCATGGGTTGCAATTAACACTTCGCTTCGGCATTCATATGTCCCGATCAATTGATTAATCACCAACATGGAATCACCGAAGACTTCAACAGCATCGGCACACACCTCCCTGAGTAGTTCTAACCCCTTAAGCAAAGCTTGGTACTCAGCCTGATTGTTTGTCGAAGTAGCAACAATCGGCAACGAAATCTCATACCTCTGTCCTCGGGGTGAAATCAAGAGAATACCGATACCTGCTCCATCCTTGCACGTAGACCCATCAAAGAATAAAGCCCAAGGAGCAATCTCAACAAAGCTCACCATATTGCAGTGTTGAGTAACAAAATCGGCCATCACTTGACCCTTAACAGCCTTAGCCGATTCATACCTTAGGTCAAATTCTGACAGTGCCAAAATCCACTTACCGATTCGTCCACTCAAAATCGGCATTGACAGCATATACTTGACCACATCATCTTTGCAGACAACAGTGCATTCGGCTGACAGCAAATAATGCCTCAATTTAATGCAAGAGAAATACAAACATAAGCACAATCTTTCTATGGCCGAATACCTAATTTCAGCACCCACCAATCTTCTGCTCAAGTAATATATTACACGTTCCTTCCCTTCAAACTCTTGAATTAAGGTTGATCCGATAACACCATCATCGGCAGACAAATATAACCTAAAAGGCTTCCCGTGTTGAGGTGGAACCAAGACTGGAGGATTCACCAAGTATTTCTTAATCTCCTCTAAGGCTGACTGCTGCTCTTCTTTCCATGTAAACTCTTGATCGGCTTTCAACTTTAACAGAGGACTAAAAGATTTAATCTTACCAGACAGATTGGATATAAATCTTCTAATGAAATTAATCTTGCCGATCAGAGACTGCAACTCAGTCTTGTTGGTGGGAGCAACCACCTTGTTAATTGCATCAATAGACTTTCTACCGATTTCAATGCCTCTCTGATGCACCATGAAACCCAGAAACTGCCCTGCCAATACGCCAAATGCACACATGTTAGGATTCATCTTTAACCCATGCTCTCTCGTACACTCCAATATTTTCCGCAAATCGGCAAGATGCTTTCTGAAGTCTCTAGACTTAACCACCACGTCATCAATATAGATTTCAACTATTGTGCCGATATACTTATGAAAGATAAAATTCATTGCCCTCTGATAAGTAGCACCGGCATTTTTCAGGCCAAAAGTCATGACCACCCACTCAAATAAGCCGATGTGACCTGGACATCGAAAAGCAGTCTTGGATATGTCTTCTTCAGCCATGAATATTTGATTATACCCAGCATTACCATCCATGAAGCTAATAATCTGATGTCCAGCAGCAGCATTGATCAGCAGATCGGCAACGCGCATCGAGTAGCCATCCATCGGCGTAGCCTTGTTCGGATTCCTGAAATCAATGCAAACACGAAGTTTTCCATTCTTTTTATACACAGGAACCACGTTAGAGATCCAATCGGCATATCGGCATTGCCGAATAAATCCAGCTTCGATTAACTTTGTAATCTCAGCCTTGATGTCGGGTAAAATAGTAGGGTTGCATCGGCGCGCCGGCTGCCCATGTGGTTGGAAACCAGATTTGATGGGTAACCGATGTTCAACTATCGATCGGTCTAAACCAGACATCTCTGTATAATCCCAAGCAAAACAATCTTTATTCTCCTTTAATAAATCGGTTAACTGTTGTTTACATTGGGAATCTAACTTAGCACTAATAAAAGTAGGCCTAGGTTTACTACCATCGCCGATGTCGATCTCAAGCAAATCATCGGCAGACGTAAAGCCCTGC
The DNA here is from genome assembly GCA_022036555.1 of Microstegium vimineum. NCBI lineage: Eukaryota > Viridiplantae > Streptophyta > Magnoliopsida > Poales > Poaceae > Microstegium > Microstegium vimineum. The sequence goes on along the minus strand of CM039121.1, from coordinate 17,338,560 downwards.
CCCAATTTCCCATCATCGGCGAACTGATCCATTAAGACTCCCCCTCAGGACCGACTGCTTGGATCGGCTTGATGCGGTAATCGGCAATTTTGAGGAACTCTTTATCCCAGGCTTCGCCAGATATACACTTGGTCTGCTCATAAGTCTCTAACTCTGCCGATGCAACAGTAGATGGGGCTTCACCGCGGACGACCTCAATTCGGTCTCCGATCCACTGTACCAGGCTCTGATGCATAATAGAAGGGATACAACAATTGGCGTGGATCCAATCCCTTCCGAGGAGCAAGTTGTAAGTACCTTTGCCGCTAATCACAAAGAACGTTGTCGGTAAGGTCTTACTGCCGATGGTTAAGTCAACACATACGGCTCCCATGGCGGTTGACACATTGGCTTCGAAGTCCTTGAGCTTCATATCGGTCTCAACTAAGTCCTGGTCACCTTTGCCAAGCTTTCTGAACATGGCATAGGGCATTATGTTGATCGACGCGCCACCATCCACCAGCATCTTGGTCATCGGCTAGCCATCCACTTTGCTGTCTCTCATCTTTGGCAGGCTTTTCAAAGATAGCCGCCATCGGATCCAGCACCAATTGTGCCATATCGGCAGCCTCTTCATCATCGCTAACGGGCGCCATGAATTCCATCGGCAACATGACAACCATGTTTACATCTGTCGATGGCTCCCTGTCCTTGCGCTTCGGCCTCCATTGCTTCTCTCTTGAGGGCTCTGTACCGTCATATAGGTCATCGCGGCGCTGGCGCTGAATCCTCCTCTTCTGGGTTTTAGTCAAACCCTTAGAGCACCATGGAGGAAGCTGGTCTTCCAGACAGGTTGGTGCTACTTCCCACCGCTTACATCGGCACTTCTTCCGATGTTGGGATCTCTAGAGAATCTCTCTTCGTCGGGCACTCTAGCATTGACCATCTCCTCCAGCTCCCCCTGATCAACACGCCTGCCGAGTCGATCATGGGCACTGAGCTTGCCCCCCCCAGTCGGTCATGTGCCGATCTATTCTCTCTGAGCGGCCTGGCGTACCTGGGTGCCTGATCATCAAAACAAGGTCTCTTACCTGACCGATCGGCTGTGTAGTACCCATTGCACTCTGGACAGTTATTGGCAGTGGGCGGCTTGATGCCTTCCTCCCAGCAATGAACAAAGAAGGGACACCTCTAGTGGTCCTTATGTCGAAGCCATTCCTGATGCTCTTCTTCTTCTTGCCGATACCATTCCTCACATGATTGCCGATGATATCGCCTTGACTGTTTGTGAGTGATCACCACCCCAGGAGCCCTGTTGGCGCTGTTACCCTCATCGGCAACCTCCTTGCCCTTTCTGCCACCGGCAAACCTCCTTGCATCATGCTCGGACACTTGGCAGTTAGGGTCTACTGATGAATTCCTTCTGGCAGCTTCCGATGTCTGCACTTTGGTTTTTTCGCTGATTTCCACCATATTGTTGGGGAACGGGTGTTGATCTATCTTCATCGGTCTCTGGACTTTAGCGTTTTCGAACTTAATACGCCCAGACTCGATCTCCGACTGCAAATGCTACCTGAATACTTTGTAGTCATTGGTACTGTGTGGGGTTGCATTATGCCACTTGCAGTACCTAATCTTCTTGAGCTCTTCAGCCGATGGAATCACTTGGTTGGGCGCCAACTTGATTCGCCCCTCTTGCAGCAACAAGTCAAACATCCTATCGGCCTTGGTGATGTCGAAGGTGAACCTCTCAGTCTCCTTTTGACCAAACGGACAAGACACAGGCTTCTTATCCTTCACCCATTCGGCCGCATCGACATTCAGCTCTTCATCAGATCCGGAATCTTCTTCTTTCCCAATGAAGGTCATCTTCTTGTTCCACGTCTTCCTGGGCTCAAAGGCTTTGATATCCTGATCGGCAATCCTCTGCACCAGGTGACTTAGGCTCTCAAACTCTTGGGACACGTACTTGTCCTTAATGTGCGGCAGTAACCCTTGGAAGGCCAAATCTGCCAGTTGCCGATCATTAAGCACCAGATTGTAGCACTTGTTCTTCACATCCCGCAGTCTTTGCACAAAACTCTCTACCGATTCATCGTTGCGTTGCCTCATTTTGACCAAATCGGTAAGATTCTTCTCATGTATGCCAGCAAAGAAGTACTTGTGAAATTGCCTCTCTAGATCGGCCCATGTAATTATAGAATTTGGAGGCAACGATATGAACCATGTGAATGTCAATCCGGACAATGATGAAGAGAACAATCTCACCCTTAATTCCTCCCTGCTGGCAGCTTCTCACCCATTGTTGACGTGTCATCTTGGCCGGAGAACTTGGTAAAATCGGGCACCTTGTACCGATTTGGAAGAGGAATCAAGTCATATGCAGGCGGGTACAGAGTCCGATAGGAGTATGTGTTGACCTTGGGTCTGATGCCGAATTGCTCTTTCATGACTTCGGCAATCTTACCGACCCAGTACGTGTCCTGCTCTTGCCGACTCATTGGCTGATTGTCGACTGGTGGAGTCGGCTGATGCGTCTCTTGAAGATGTGCAGTAGTCGCGGGCGCAGCACTAGTCATCTGAACGCCATGCATCGGTTGACTTACCGATGGATAGTTTGGCACACTTGGCGGACTTGGCTGAACCATCACAGTCATCGGTTGTTGTACCGATGGTCCGCTCTGAGTGTAAGCTGGGCCTCCATAGTGATACATTGACATGCCAGGCTGCTGAGCCGGCGGCTGGTTGACCCATCCAGGATTATAAAGCATCGGCATATGACTTGCCGATGGCTGATAGCTGACCGGAGCATGCAGCTCTTGAATTCTAGAGCAATTGATCACCAAATTACCCTGGGGGACCGACACTCCAGCTTGAGAATTCGCCACCAGGGATTGACTGCCGGTGGTTATAATGTGTTGCATCGGCACAGAGCTTGCCGATGGTGGCATCAGGGGTATCTTGGGGATTACTTGGAGGTCATCTGATGGCACTTGTATGGTTGGAGCAGGCGCAGAGTTGTGCATCATATGGGCCATCGGCTGTGACTGCGCTGCCGATGCCGTAGAGTTCCTCCAGGCTGAACCGTCTCCCTGCACCAGATTAGAACTAGCATATAGATTTGGAGGCATACCGTATCCCCACCAGTTAGCGGGGGTTGGCCCTGAAGTTGCCGACGCGGCTGGATCTGTGTTGAACTTGGTAACGTCGCCAGCGTTCAGTCTTGGTGATGTAGCCACATCGGCAGACGGTTCCACAAGGGTGGAAGACGCTATTGGGGTCGCCGATGGGCTTGTAGATGCCAATCCAGGCTGATGATACGCTGGACCGACATATCGCGGTGCATGTCCTTCTTTGAATGTTTGCGCGACAGCATTGTAGACAGTATTGGACAGCACGCTCGAGTGGTTAATCAAAGCTTGACTTACAGTGGCATTAACCATCTCTTGTAGCTTACCAGGGTTGGCGTCGTACATGACCTGCCGTGGCAACGACGGATCTTGCTTCTGAATTGCTTCGCCACTCCTGCTGAGGCTGAAGGATTTGAGATACAGCTGCCTGTATTCCTCCATAGCCCACTCCATGGCCTGCTTCTGATCATCTTTCAGATCGGCCTCAGACACTTCAATGACATTCCTCTGGTTGACATCAGCGTGATCAGCCATGCCGAATGTGTAGATCTGTATAATCAGTCCCACTGGACGTGCCAAAAGAGGTGTTGACACAAAAAGCGTCAGATCTGTGAACACCTCGGGCTATTACCCAAAGCTCGGTATTCCGGAGGCGTGCCAGTTGATTTGACCAATCAATCAACAAGGATGATAACTAGAACAAACTGAACGAGACGACAGCGATGCGCCCAGACGTCAAGGCTCAGATTGATCAAGGATAACTAGAGCAGAGCTGAACGAGGCAAACAGCGATGCGCCCGGATTGCCAAAGCTCAGAGGTACTCCCACGCGGAACTAGCAAGGATTTGACGAAGATCAGGATGATGCAGCCCGTCGAAAGCTTGAAGAACTCGTTGATAGCTATAACTAATGCATAAAAAAGGGTAAATTGCGATAAAAGGTAGAATAAGATAAATTGGTTTGTTTTTGAATTGGATTGTATATTTATTCCAGGGCCCTCAGGCACATATTTATACTCCCACATGGAGAGTTGTACAAAGACACGACACATATCCTTTCTAAAACAAACTCCTACTTTTAAGGAAACTGACTCGCGCAGGAGCCGGATAACAATATTTATTTCCTAAACAAACACACCTATTTTAAAGGAAAATAAACGACCCATGCAAGAGTCGGACTCAAACTACTATAATAATACTGGTACAAGACACCAGTTTCCTTATACTTCTTTTCGATGGAAACTTTCCATCGGTAGACCCCTTCAATCTGCACCTTCCTTCTTTGGCCACTTGTAATCCTCCGCTGCCGCTAAATACTAAGTCACGCCCATCGGCATCGGCAATACTTTCCCGATCGGCAATCGGCAGCATCTCTTCATCGGCAATCGGCAACGAGCCCTTATCGGCAATCGGCAACCATCCTCCATCGGCAATCGGCGAGCCATCGGCAATGACTTTTCATCAGCAATCAGTTTCAGCAAGACTTCACCAATTAACTTTGTCGGCAAAGCTCATCAGCTTCCATCGGCAACGCACTTGGTCTTCCCGCAGCACTCTCCCATCGGCAACATCGGCTCAAAAGTTCTCCCGATGCCGATGGAGAACGACCACTGACAAGTCATGCTTCGGCCTATTTGACACGTGTCGAAAAACGGTGTCAACACTAGTACTTGGCACTGGTGAGTGTGAGAAGACATGGAGGTAGACTGAGTCGACCGTGTCACGGAACCGCCCAACAAATGAGAGCACTAGTGTAATGATCATCATTTCTGATGACATTGTCACACTAGAGCCCATATAAGCCCGGTAGTCCTTGAAATCTCGAAGGATCTCAAACCACAATGAGTAACACCCCGAGATCGAACACTAGATTCCGTAACCGCAAGTTCACAGTGATAAGTTCGAAACAAAATAATATTACAATAGAGTTTAAAGAAGTGTTATTACAACACCAAGTTCAAATCAAAGTAGCGGAAATCTTGTTTTCACAAACACTCATTGCAAACTGTTTAGAGCAAATATAGTGCCAAGCTTAGTACAGTCCCATCAAAAGCAACAAGGAGAGACATCAAAATCCACCATTGCCCATGGTCTTCACTCATCATCACAAGCAGGATAGAGGCATGCCTGACAATAGCCAGAATAGACCATACCATCTGCAACAAGGGTAAAGAAACCCTGAGTACTCAATTGTACTCCGCTAGACTTACCCGATAGAGAGATAGATATATAACCATAGACACTTCAAGGATTATGCAAGGCTTTATCAGGTGGATCTCATGAGATAGCATAGTTTTGCATAAAAGAGTATCCTAATTACTCATGTATTCTCGTCATTAGAAAATAGCATTTGGCAGTTGATTGAGTAAGATTAACAGATCTCATTAGCACTTGTACTAGAGCAATCACTGAGTTATCAAACAATAATAACCATATTGTGCTTGGCATCAAAACAACATAACCATCTTTTGGTTACTTATTAGAGTTTAGGTTTCTACAGTGGGAGGAAGATCTTTCAAGTTTCTCACTGACGGGGAGAGACCGCGATTCGAATCGAATTCCAATCCAGCTGGAGGTTTATTCCTCAATCACACCCAAGTATGCCTGCCGACACACTTATACGGGTCACCTTCATTATAGTTCGGGTAGCCACGGTTCTCCATGTACAGGCATGAGTAGCGACTCACGGATAGCCGAGTCGATCAAGCATTGCATGCCCATGGTGCCAGGCCAGGACGATCAGGGTACTTGCCCACGGTCTAGTATGCCACTCGCGGTCTTCATGACCCAAGTAGGGGGAGGTTCCGGCCCGAACATACAGAGTTAGGCTTCGCGGTCGAAACGAGTTATTCGGCTAGCTATGAGGGAGGCATGCATTCAATCTCGGCAGATGTCCAACCATGATCTAGTGCCTAGCAACGTAGGCGGAGAGAACCCGCTCACAAGACCTCCAAGTCAAGTGGCTCACAACACCTTGTTCGCCCGGTCTCGATTTATTACTTCCACCTGGTTATTTTCCACGATAGCAAATATAGCTAACCGTGACCAGCAACCTTTCTTTGTGGGGGATGGTAGACCACCCACGCATTTCTAAGCAGAGGTTTCGATCCTGGGCCTACAAGGTTCTTTTTAGTGGACAAGGAGATATAATGCAGCAAAGAGTTTCATCTCAACTCCTATTAACTTAATGCACAAACAAGTGGTTGTATTGTAAGTAAAATACTTTAAATAGAATCAAGGAGGTGAATAATGCTCTGGGGCTTGCCTTTCACGAAGGTAGAGGGAAGGTGGTTTGGGCACTCAGGAAGGTCAAAGCCCTGCTCTCCTTCTTCTGCAGCTTCTGGAGCTTGTATCTCCGGTGGAACTCCTCCTTCTATCTCCCCAAATTCCAGCAAAGTCACTCCCTCCAGCGATCCTGGATGCATGTATACATGTATGATGATCCAATATATATAACAAATCATAATATTAGAAATGAGACATGCCTAATGCACATGAATGGATCCTCATGATGAATGTTATTGTGCATCATTTATTTCGTTCACTGAGTAGGTGCAAATATCTTCGGTTGTAGAGAGACTAACATTTACCCTTAGCTAACAACCTATAGTAGAGCTTTTCCTCCTCGGTCAGCTCTCTAACACCTGCAACTAAACATGTTTTAACCTTAAGATATAGGGTTAAACAACACTCAAGGCATACATTACTTATAACCCTCACAACATAGCATTCAACACTTAAAACAACAGCTGAAAGAAAACTGTGTAGCTAGAGCTACACACAACCAAAAATTACAAACTAAGATATTATAGAAAGCTCATGAAATTATCTACAAAACATTCCATAAACTCCCCAGCTAAATCCATCACTAAAAAGGTCTAATAGATACATTAAGCAAAGCTATTTAAAAGGAAACAGGAAAACACAGATTTGAAGTTAAACTTGTAAAATATACCCAGGTTAAACTAAATAGATTATGGCTGTGAAAATTTAACACCAGATAGGTTAACAAGTTATCTACAACAAAGTCTATTATAGCTACTGCTGAAACTACACATAAGTAGCTCAAACAAATCTAGCAAGAAAACATGTTTAAGCTGTTTTAACAGATTCCAGAAAGCAATTAGAACAGATAAAAAGCTTTCAACCAACATTCCAAAAATTGTGTTAAAATTAGAAAACCTAGGTTACATAATTAGCTACCACTTTGGTATTCATACCAACAACAGAAAACACATGTAAAACAGGTTTAAAATTACTTCTTTTCTAGTGATAAGAAAACAAACATACTTTAAGCATTAAATACTTAAACAATTTGAAAGGTGTCAAACAACAGATTTCATATTTTTATTAGCTTATACTAAGCAAGTAACACATGTACAAAATTAACAAGCACAGCAAACACACTTAACTTAGCTTAGCAGTTTAAACAAGGTTGCATTCAATTAAACAAGCATTTAATCAAAAGAACTATAACATGCAAATAAATTACAGGTTACTGGTACTTTAACATTTTTTATGGGAAGTGCATGCTGAGACAAGCTCAATACAACAAGAACCATGATTTTAGCACCTACCAAACTCTAGTTATGAATTAAACAAGATAAACTAAGCATAAAAAGCTTGTTGTTCATTTTTATTAAAACAACAAAGAAACACTTTAGAGCCTATGACACGCGGGACCCACTGGTCAGCTCCTTCACTCACAGAGCCGACGCACCAAAGGTGCTCGACCGTTGGCCCTTCGCCAGCGGTGAGGTCTCCGGCCAAATCAACCCCATGGTCGTGGTCTCCTTCGCAACCCGCATCGAACCATGTAGCTGGTGGTACCCCATTCGCACCGGAGCATGCTCGACGGCGTTCATGGTGGCATGGCGGCGCTATGGTTCTTGCGCTAGCTGGTGCAAGGCTCTACTGACCAAACTAGCGGCGGCTACACCTACACGGAACCCTAGCAGTCCGATCTAGCCCGGATTGGGGCTAGGCAAACCTTCCGATGAGCTCGGCCACATGCACAGCCGCACGGTGGCGAGTTCACGACGGCACGACACTGTTGTTCCGGCGATGGCGAGGCACGGTTGCTTCAACCAACTCCGGCTATCTAACATGAACTAAACAGCTAACCTTAATGTGACTCAGACGAACTCAAACGACACTTAGAAGCCCAGCGTAAACCTCGCCGGCGTTGCGGGTGCCGTGCGCATGCACTCGGCGGAGTTCCCGTTCCGGCGAACCCTAACCCTAATCGCTTCAATTGACTCCTCGGCGAGCATCTACAACCTCTAGGCTACCGCGTACGAAAGCTAGAAGGAAGGGAGAGGCGCTGGATTGGGCTGGCCACGGCGGCGCAAAGCTCGGCAGAGCTTAGGTCGTCAATGGCGCCCGCGGTGTGCTCGGTCTGGCTCACCTATGTGGTTAGCGCGGCAACTGAGCGGTGCAAAAGATGGAGCGGAGCAAGGCGAATCGGTGGCTGCATTTTGGCGGCCAATGCGGCGGTGTGCTGCGCAGGCGAGCTCGGCGATGGCGCTGCTATGGCAATGGCGCGTCTATGCTCCCGCTCGAAGCAGAGAAGAGAGGGAGAGAGTGAGGGCGCGGGCGTGAGTGCGGTCGCGAGGTGGATTGTTCGGCTCTCCAAGGACGCGGCCAGCGTGGGGCGAAACGCTGGTGTACGGCTTCCACGCGGCACGCGATGCCTGAGGCGGTCGACCACGACCGGACGGCGCGCTACCTCTCCCGTTCAAACGCGCGATCAGACCGACTGATGGTCAATCTTGCCACGCCATTAACTCCCTAATCCTTGCGTCTTAGCTTCAACCAAATGCACATATCTGTAGAGATATAGTTGAACAACTTTGGTTCAATTTGTTTGAACTGAAACGGTTTGGATTTCAAACTACAAGCATTCAAACAGGGTAACATTGAAACTAAAACACACTTAGGACTTAGACGATTTCAAAAGCTAAAACAACCCCCAAATCGGCCTTAGTTGACCAATTAGGGTATTTTAGGATCCAAATAACCTCAAGGTAGTTAAACAAAGTTTGTGCAAAATTAAAAACTCTACAACTTTGCTTAAACCAACTTTTTCATACAAGGTTATTTACAAGGTCAATTTGTTAGATAAAGAAAAAGGGTTCCGAGGGTCAATCATTAGAGCTTAAACCCTAGAAGCTTATTTGGACTTGATTATGAACATAAAAATGGTTCCATTTTCATCCCTAAGCATTTCTAGATGGTCATTAGTGATCAACACATCAAGCACTTGGTTAAACAAGCATAACTCATACAAAGCTAGGTGTAGGTTAACACATACACATATGAAAACAAGGTGATCACTTAGGGTTATCATTTCATATGATCATTGAAATGCATGAATGAGATGATTCTTATGCTCATGAAATGATATGCAAATGCAAGCTTAACACCTAGGGTGTTACAAACCGAGTCAAGACGGCGAACGAGCGGGTCGAGCAGAAGGCTCCTGGGACTCGGAGTCCGACCGGGCGAGGACGACGTGGCTTGAGTTGAGTGGTTTCGTGGTTTGCGCCGCAAAACCACCGGTGGATAGTTTCCGAGTTTGGGCCTCAAAACTCGGGGTTCGGTAGTTGAGCCGAAAGCTACCGGTGGCGGGTTTCGCGGGTTTGGGCCTCAAAACCCGCGTGGAGCTTCCAAGGAAGCGGGGATGGCACGTCGCAGAATCCTGGAGGTTGCATCGAGACGATAGCAAGTCCAGGCAAGAAGCGGGGCCATCCAAATCCAGATGCGGTGGAAATATCTCCGACTTGAATTACAGTGTCTCGGGACTAGGTAATTCAGTGGGGTGATTTGGGAAATGTCCAAAGCGCTGTTAAGTAGGGGATGAAGGGGTATCCTCATCCCACCTCTTTTGCTACCTCTCTCATTCTCTGTAGCTCTCTCTCTAGTCTCTCTCTAGTTCATGAGGTCCCTAGATTGATTAGCAACCAATCTTTGTAGGATCTTGTGAATCTTTTGTTGGGAATCAGAGGCCTTACCCTGCGTAAGACATGGTGGCTATGGATTTGTGATCGTGTCCCTCGTTTGCTTGTGTTCTTCACATTTTTTTTGATCCTATTTGATCCCGAGTTGAGATCTTTTGTTTAAGAGTAGCTTATGCAAATTCATTTGAACCAAGTTGTGCGTAATCGTGAGGAGCAACTTTGCACCGAAGGATTCATCCTCAAACCTCACGCATACGTAGATCGGGCGATTTCTTTGTCTAGTTCTTTGTTTCTTAGTTCTTCCTAAAATTCACTTCCTCCCTTTGATCTAAGCCAAATTGAGCGATGATTTCTTCGGGGTAGCTCCCTAACTGCAATAGAATCATGCCTACAAAGTTTGGTTGTAGTTGGTGATCTTTTGGTCGAGATTTGGGGAGATCGGTGAAGAGGACTTCGAGTTTTGCGGGTTACTGCGTTCTATTCGCATAAGTAAATTCGCATCGGACGCTCGGAGTTTTTTCATTGGACGCTGACATCACCCTGTGTCAGCGTCCGTCGCTTTCTCTTTTCGCGAGGCTGTTCCATCGGACGCTCGCCAGCGTCCGTTGGCCTAGCGTCAGATGCGTCCATCGGTTTTTTGCCCGTGCATTCTCTCTGTTTGTTTTGCATCAGATGCTTCCGAGCGTCCGTTGCAGTGCCATCAGTCGTGTCCTTTGCTGTCTGGTGCTCTGGGGTTTGGCTCTGGTTTTGCATCAGATGCTGGGGGTCTGAGCGTCTGTCGCCAGGCATCTGCGCGTTCGTTGCCAAGCATCTGCGCGTCCGTCGGCCATGTGTCCCGAGCATCCGTTGGCTACTGTCTCTGCCTGTTTGCCTTAGGTTCTTGCATCTTTTCATAGATGTTGAGAACTTGATCATTGGGGTTTCTGGTGAGCTCTAAATTCTCCGATTTCGTCTGAATCCCCACTCGCGTTGCTCGTGTTGAGCACCGTTCAACTGGGTTTGGTTTTTGGGAAGAGTGGACCAAATATTTCGCTGAGAAATTTGAGGCTCCCATTCACCTGCTCTGGTCGTCGTTCTCGGTCCTTCATGATAATCTATAGTATTGATAACAAGCATGTGAAATGAATGAAGGGATTTAACGATCAATGATCTCTACTCTTATACAGGGGTAAGTCACATGATATATATATATATATATGATAATAAGGGCAAATTGATCAGTCATCATCATAATAATAATAAGGATAAAGGTATCTAGAGCATTCTAGTCACTACACAAGCGTCGTCTAATACAAGTAATAAAGAAATAACTCCTTAGTATTCTAGCTACCATCATAGCTACGCTAGTTAGTGCAAGTTCATCTAGTAAACATTGTTAAGTAATACTACTAATATTCCCAACCAAAATGGGGCCATGAACAGGATGAGTTGAGTTTAGAAACCTCAAATATAAAAAGATATCCTCAACCTGACAATTCCTCCCTACCAAACCACTGCATAGGGGGAGGCCTACAAAGGACCCAATGCACCCGTCACGTCCATGATCTACCCCACGACCCGGCACAGCTGGGGGTATCCGTAGATAAGCAATGTATCTAAGCACTACGCCTACATACTGCCTACCACTCGCCATATGATCAAATAGATGAGCGCTATACAAACATGTGCATGAACTTAATAGCAAACTAACTATACTAGATGTATTAACGTAAACAATGAACCAAGTAAACAAGAATATATTAATGAAGAATAGTGTTGCTTATAAATATCATACAACTGTAGATAAATACTAAAAGAGAATAAGAGAATAAGAACTATACCAAACTCCAGTCTCTTGACAACGTCGGGAGTCCAAGATCGAATCTTGACTTCCTTTACTCTCAAATCTAACTAGGCTATGCTATGAACTAGAAAGTGCTCTAGACGAACTAAAGTTTATGGCTCTAGATGACTAGATATCCTATGACTTAGACTGAATGGATCTCCAAATGACTGAATGATCGGGGATGCCTCCAGGGGGGTATGCCCTCCTATTTATAGTCTGGTGAGATGCACGACAACCATTGGATCAAACGGACTTCACGTAGGGCTCAGATGACTCATCAAAGGCAGTGGAGGAAGCCTCCAGAAGATGGTGGCCTGTGGGCCTAGGGGGGTGCCACCCAGCCCCACCCCATGCTGGCCAGCCCCACATGGTGGGGTCCGGGGCCGTGCTTCACTCTGGTGTCTGCAGGATCCTCCTTGAGTAGAGAGGCAAGTGTTTCTCCACAGGATTTATTCAATATCTTCTCTGATTTGATTCCTTTTATTGCTCTTTTCTGGAATAGTCCCTGGAAAATAATGAAACACCAAAACTCATGGAAATTGTTAATTAAAAACCTATATTTCTAGATATTATATTTGATTGATCCAATTATAATGTTTATAATTGCTTAAAAGTTGACGCTAAGGACCGTCAACAGAGAGATCTGCTCATCTTGGATGGGATAGTTGATCCACCCGGCGCTGATTACCTGCCTACTGCTCAGGCCAGGTGGAGGCATCAAAACAAAAAAGATAAAGGAAATAAACCGCTAGTAGAGCATTCTAGAGTTGGAGAGCCAATCAACGTGGATGAAAATTGCTCATTCTTCGCATACTGCCTCATCAAGAATCTGGAGTTGCCCACCAGGGATAATTGTCCTGGGTGCAACGAACGATTTGAGGAATATAGGAGGCTCCAAGCTGACGATCGATTCACTCACGGACGAGTGGAATACAAGGAAGGGAATTGGTGCATCGTCGAAGATGGTATTCGTGATTGGCCTAACACTGAGGTCGTCAATATAGATCATGCTCAATCTCGACAAGGACAGCCTAGCGAACACTAGGTATCTCAGATTCCCAGAAGGCAAACCAAGACCCAGAAAACGAGGGTCCAACGTCAGAAGGCTGACAGGTGGCGCCGGGAGGCAACAAACCGCGCAGCAAGCTTCTTCCTGCCCGTGGAGTTCAGAGCACCGGTGGAAACTGTGAGGAAGGATGTATGCCAGGTTGCAGCTGACCCTTCCAGCCCAGCTACGAACACCAGAGGCAAGAAAATCCTACAGCTTGGTTAAAGCATAGGTGACTGATCCATGACCTTTTGCTTGGTAAACCTGAGAACATGTTGGTGATGACAACTTGTCTTTTTGTGGGTGAAAACTTGTTGGAGAACACCTTATCTTTTTCTTTGTTGAAAACCTAAGACATATTTGTGATGTGATGATTTCCTGGGATGTAATGTTGGTGACATGACTGAACTTTTGATGGTGATGTAATGTTTGGACAAGTTAATGCTTCTTTCATCTAGTTTAATGTTGTTCGTTGGTTGGGTTGGATACCTCTAGTGAAGAGGTTTTCTCTCTTGAATCTGAGCCCGAGTTCGTTTATCCCTCCAACCAAGGCAAGCCCGGTGCATTCAAACACTTCCTTGTATTTAAAATCGTTTGTTTTAAATACACTTATGTTTATACTATTGCATTACGGTACTTTATTAAATTCCTACTTGATGCATAGCTTTATCCTTGTACTATTTGTACCTTTAACCTTGACACTTGTTTAAAGATGCAAAGTTTCGCAAAAATTCTTAGTATGCTTAGAACTTTTATAGTAGGTGATTTCCGGTCACCTACGCATAGCGTATTTCTTCGGAAAATGGTTATGTTTTCTGAGAAAGGGATGTGGGTGTTGTTGGAAGTAATAATCGGGACCGGGCGGACACGGTGTTGGAGAGCCATCAGCGGTGTCTAGTGAGCGGGTTCTTTCCGCCTGTGTCATTAGGGACCGTTCGTTGATGCATGACTAGGGTTGTGACTTTGGAGTACTTATCACATACTCCAGGAAGCTGGACTCTGGCTAATCCAGTCTAAAGGACGGTTAACCCGCACTGGGAGTGGAGAGATGGCGAGAGTAGTGTGTACCCTCCAAGTTAGCGAACTGGATGGAGGTGTACTGTGCTCTCGGGTGGCGGGACCCCGTTCTCGGATGGAGGATCCAGGGAAAAGTAGTCATATGCGTGCTTTAAGCGGCTGTATATGTCGTGTGATAGGGAAGCCCCAGCTGGGATAAACCGGTTCGAATCGTCGTGTTCCTCAGATATGGAAACATAACCCTGTTTTCTTCTTCGTAGTTAATGAAACTTAAACTGGATACTTGTTGGATCCCTTCAGGGATGTTTATTACCTTGTTATTGATCATACATCTAGATCGGTACTTGAGTAATCTTATGGATAACATAAATGATTTTCAATTCTTTTATAAATCCTCCTTTATGCAAAATACTTGATCCTTGCAAACCACACCTTGGATCCTATGACGTGCATACTGTTTTGTCCACCAAATACTTTTCTTTGTCGGATAAGTCTTGTTGAGTACTCCCGTACTCAGGGTTTGTTAACCCCTGTTGCAGATGAGGATCACAATCCGGTTTGTGTGGCTTCATGCTGCATGACCGTGGTCTGTGTAGATGAAGATGAAGAATAAACTGCCTTTGCTTGACTCTTGGGCAAGAGTACCTCGGTTGTTTGTTCATACTCTATCAGCAGCTTGATGTTTTATTAATGTATGACACTTAAGTTATGTTTCAAACTTATGGTGTGTAATATGACTTTAAATTTCCAGTACTTTGTTGTAATATAAAATTTTCGTATTACTTCTGCAATGATTGTAATGAGGTGATCCTGTTCGGAAAGAGGTTGATGATCCGCTGCAAAGTGGCGACACCTGACGAACTAATTAAGGTTCGGATCATCTGTTGGGATTAAGTTGGTTAATCCTGACAAGTGGGCCCTATCTTAAGAGGTTCTGTCACATTGAGTGGACAGAGAGGTGAGTGAAGATGGAAGGGATGAGGTGGCTATATATAGGAGCAGTAGGACAAGTTGGCACCAAGAGCCAACCCTTTTGGCGCCAAAACCCAACATGGTGTCGCTCAGCAAAGAAATGGCACACGAGAAACAAAATTTCTAGGGGCATACGAGTCATTTTCCAGGGATGTTTGACACCATTACAGCTGAAATCGGACAGAATGGCGTGAGAGAGAAAAAAAATTCGAACTTGGACACTGTCGATAAATTGAAATTTTTAGGGACATTGATGAGTAGGGCATCTTTTTTAATGGCGTACACGTAAAAGTCTCAAAATTTAATCCCTATAACATTGAATATCCATATCCTAATTAGGAGAACTAAATATCAACTATTTTTAAAACTAACTATAGGGGACTAATTTATGAGATGAATTTTTTAAACCTAATTAATAGCATATGTTTACTGTAACACTATATTGTCAAATCATGGACTAATTAGGATTAATAGAGTTGTCTCGTAGATTAGTCTCAATATATATAATTAGTTTTATAAATAGTCTATATTTAATATTTTAAATTAGTGTCCAAATGTTCGATGTGATAGGGACTAAACTTTAGACCCTAGCAAACAGACACCGCCTTAGACTTTGACGGAAGCCAACTCAAATTTAGACTCTAGGGTCGACGTCGTCACTCACAGCGTCGAGCGAAGACATATCGACGCTATCAGTCATGGCACCGATCTGGTCAACTGATACAACGTGTACGCTGACATGGCAGCTACCTCGGCGCTGTACATCACGGCCGACCTCGGCGCCAACATCTACAGTGTTGAGTGTTCCACCCTAAATCACACATTGTTTTCCTTCACTCTCTCTCTCTCTCGGCCATCCACTCTCTGTCTCTCTCGCGCCTCTCTCGGCGCCGCCGACAGCGCCACCGACCCCGTCACTAGCGCCGTCTGTGTTGGTATTTCTTAGCACACATAGATAAATCTGCAAGTGCATGGATACCGCTGTAGCTTTCATCCGGGAGTATTCCAAAGGTATCGATTTCCACGGGGAACACGAAGTGTACTAGAGAAAAACTAAGAACATCTAAGGATAGATAAGATATATTAATTATGGTGGTAGATAAGATAAATGGGTAGAGAATGATAACTAGGTAAATAATAATATCTAGTAAATAATGATAATTAGGTAAAGAGAGATTTTAGAGTTTTCTAAGGGGTTCTATCTAATCAAAGGCCCACTATACTCTACTTACTTTGGAGCAACACTACCTTCCCGACTCTCGACAAAGACTGGGAAAAAGGCAGTCGGAGGGAGGCTGCAAAAAGCTCTACGAAACACCAACCCGAACGTGGTGGACTATAAAGGACTTACAGAGCTGTCACCTATGGGGCTACCATAACTATCCATAGGATTGGGAAACTCAGGTAAACTCTAGTCTAGACACCACGTCTACACTATCTCTTATTACTCTAATTCCAAATGTAAACTAGAGCACTCAATACGAGCGGAGATCCCGTAAATAGAATAAAGTAAGAACTAAAATAAGATACTTAGAAATAATAAATGAAGAACCTGGAGATTGCTCAGAACCAGATGCTGCAAAGGTACAATGCTTTCACGCCTTAAAGTACACATGCGTTTAAACAAGAATTCTTTTCTGGATTAGAGTAAACTATTCTAACTTTCAAACTTACCCATATTACCTTTAACCATGGGGCTTATAGCCATCACTTGGGTCTTGAGCAATTGAAAAGTAGAATGATCAAGCCAAGCACTATGTCTCACGCTCTTCACTTTACCTTCATCCTGGGGTTTTGCAAAGTTTTCAAAAGAAAACTTAAAGTCTCTTTTGTATGACCCTCTCAAGTCTCTCTTTATGTGGTATTTGTGGATCCTTACCAAGGCAATAATGGTGTTATGCCTTTTCTCTCTCACCCTATAACTAATAGGCAATATATGGAGTTCATAGGTGGGGAGAAACAACGCATACAAACTTGCAAAGCATATATATTGTAAAGTCAAACAATGGATCCAAAGAGACAGGGCATACAATCAAATCAAGATGTGGATGTGTACGAGACATGTGTTGGATGTATGTTGGGGATATTGCCTCAGCATATCCCCACGGACCTTATGGGCCTACCGACCAGAAGACAGCCCAACTCGTGAGGCCCTATGGCACGCGACTAGGCCGTCGTGCTCGCCAGGGACTCCGAAGAAGCCTTGCTCTCTAAGGAAGATCCTAGTAGATAGACTCGAATCCCTCGCCTTAAGGGACCGATCATAATCTGTTAGGATATGGAAACTGTAACCCTGCTCCCCGGCTATATAAGGCGAGCAGGGACCCCCTCGAAACAATCTCATCTACACCTCGTGTAACCAAACACTCATATCAATCCAGCCACCAAAACACAGGACGTAGGGTATTACGGTGATTTACCGGCCTGAACCTGTATAAATCACCGTGTCTATGCTCTCTGTGTTACGCTTGATCACCGTCACCACACCTCCGCCTACAATCTACTACCGTAGGGTACCCCCTAGGTAGACTGCGATGCATATTTCGTCGACAGTTGGCGCGCCAGGTAGGAGGTGTGTGCAGCGACTCTATGGCTCATCAAGCGGTTACCTTTCCTGGATCCATGGTCATCCCCGCGAGCAGCGCCAACCTCCAGATTTGATCTATGTTCTGGACCATCCATGCCATCGTCTCCGTCTCAGAGACCACGGAACCGACTCGGCTCCTCGCACTGAACACTCCCCCGGTCGAAGCACCAAGACGGCCCGAAGCGCTCCAGATCGCATCGCTCCTTACAATCTCGCGAGTGCCATCGACCGTGTCGATGAAGACCTCACCGACTGTCTCAGCCTCATCGATGATGCTCGACGCCGACTCCATCCTCACATGTCGGTCATGCACACCTTCAAGAAAACCATCCCGGAAGCTCTACAGCGCTGGTCGGCGCCCGACTTTGCTAGCACCAGCACCGGGCGAAAGCGCCGACATGGCAACAGCCACAAGGAGATCCTCGATGGCCCATGTCCCCTCCACGAACAGGGAAAACACACCATGCGGGAGTGCATCACCCTCAAAGAAGCCATTCAAAGAAAAGCGGACGAGAAGCGACCAGACGACAACCCGCCAAGAGAAGGCACGACGGGGGCTTCGATCACCAACTTCACGAAAGCCGCGCGCATCTTCCCCATATTTGGTGGGCACCCAAGCGGTAACGGTAAGCATCACCGCTAAGCTATTACTAACAGCAACAACATTTGTGTCCCTCCTCCAGATTGAAAGAGGCTCCAGATTGACTTCTCCAGAGACAACCACCGGATATGTCACGACTACCCTGGCCACTTCCCCCTGGTCGTCAGCGCCACTGTCTCGACCAGCCTCTTCAAAAAAATACTCGTCGACGGGGGCAGGTCCCTCAACATCATCTTCCCATGTACGCTCCAATGGCTCAAATTTTGGGAAAACAGTCTCCGCCCGGCGAACTTCTCCTTCCACGGTATAATACCCGGTGAGACCTCGAGGCCGTCTAGACAGATCGTTCTCCCAGTACGGTTTGACTCCGACCACCAAGTTCGCGAAGAATCCATCGACTTCATTGTCGCCGATTTTGATACCCCGTAGGACGCCATCCTCGTATGACCTGCGCTCTCGAGACTCATGGCGATACCACACTACACTTACCTAGTGCTCAAGATACCAACACCACAAGGCGTCATTAGCCTCTGCTCTGATCTTCAGGTGGCCTACGAATGTGAGCAAGAAGCCATTCATGACGCGACCAGACGGGAACATCAACGCGGTACCCAAGTTTGCCTCTCCGATGCGGCCAAGCCCCAAGCCAAGGACTTCGATGTACCGGAGCCTCCGACCACACACGCCTTGAAGAAATCCGGAGAAACCAAGACGGTGGCCCTGGTCGATAACGACCATGAGAAGACCGCCGTGATCGGCGCCGACCTCGACCCTAAACAAGAAAGCGCGCTCATCAGCTTCTTACGGCGCAACATCGACATCTTCGCTTGGAAACCGGCGGACATGCCCAGAGTCCCCTGAGACCGTACCGAGCACTCGCTGAACGTAGTCAAAGGGGCCAAGCCGACTTGTCAGAAACTTAGAAGATTTGCACCGGATCATAAAGAGGCCATTAAAGTAGAAATGACTTGGCTCCTGACTGCGAGGTTCATTAAGGAAGTAAATCATCCCGATTGGCTCGCCAATCCGGTACTTGTAAGGAAAAATAACAATGAATGGAGAATGTGTGTCGACTATACGAGTCTCAACAAGCACTGCCATCCTGACCCTTTCCCTCTCCCGCGTATCAACAAAGTCGTTGACTCCACTGCTGGATGCGAGCTCCTCTCCTTCCTCGACTGCTACTCCGGCTACCACCAAATAGCATTAAGGGTGGAAGACCAGATCAAAACCTCATTCATAACCCCTTTTGGCGCCTATTGCTACACAACAATGTCCTTCGGGCTAAAAAATGTCGACGCTATGTACCAATGCGCTATACAAGAATGCTTGAAAAACTCATTCCAGGGAAGGTCGAGGGCTATGTAGACGACATAGTCATAAAAACGCACTTCGCAGAGACATTAATCGCCGATATTGAGGCAACCTTCAAGGCCCTCAACGAGTTTAGATGGAAATTAAACCCAAAGAATTGCATTTTTGGGGCGTCATCAGGGAACCTGCTCGGCAACATCGTCAGTCAATCTGGCATTTGAGCTAATCCCGAAAAGACTACCGCAGTTCTTCAAATGAAGCCTCCGAATAACGTCAAGGACGTACAGAAACTCGCCGGGTGCATGGCCGCCCTGAACCGCTTCTTCTCTCGCCTCGGCGAAAAAGGCCTTCCATTCTTCGGACTCTTGAAGGGCGGACAGAAGTTCACATGGAACGACGAAGCGGATCGTGCATTCGTAGACCTGAAGAAGTACCTCACCGAGCCCCCTATTCTTGTCGCCACAAAGGATGACGAACCAATGCTACTCTACATCGCCGCTACCAACTGGGTCGTTAGCACCGCCATGGTGGTCGAACATGAGGAAAGCGGACATGCATACTAGGTCCAGCAACCATGTTACTTTGCAAGCATGTGCTCAATGAATCCAAAACAAGGTATCCCCAGCTGCAAAAGCTATTATATGCGGTCCTTATCACCGCACACAAACTCTGGCACTATTTTCAACGACCATCTGTTGGGTATTTTAGACGCACACAGATAAATCTGAAAGTGCACGGATACCGTTGTAGCTTTCACCTGGGACGGGTTTTAAATATCGTATCCATAGGGAAACGGGAGAATCAGCTACGCTCTAACTTAACCAGAAAAGATAAGTGGGTGAAAATAAAGTATATGGTAAGAACAAGATAAGGTGAAAACAAGGTTAACGGTAAGGGAGAATAATCTTGTGTAGGGGCGATAATATGAGAATAGAGAGGATAACTAGGGTTTCTCTACTTCTAATCCCAAGGATACATATCTATATCTGGGGATGTACCACATGAAAAGAGACACCACAGAGGATGCTTAACCATAGGCATGCCAGTCCTGCGAGTCCTTGTTGACACCAAAGGTGGCAAACAGAAAAGAACCGCAAGCGTACGGTTGTCAAGGTAGCTTTCACCAGGAGTATTCCATGTATCGTATCCACAGGGAACGAGTAGTGATCTAAATAGGAATCCAGGTATGTCCTATGATGGATCAAGGGAGACTATGATAACTGGGTACAAAGGTTCGATATAGAAAAGTAGACTAACAAGGTATAGCTGGTTATACTGGCTTTATTAACCCTTCTCTTGCAGGAGGCGACGGGATAGATCAGTAGGAGGACAAAACTCCTACCGGACCGCGCCGTCAAGTTGTATTGAAGCCCTACCTTTTAAGAACTTATCTGACACGCGTGGTGGAATACAAAGGCTAGATAGAGCTGTCACTTTCTACTAGCATCCACGAACAGTCCACGCGATAAGCGGTTTACAAAGGTAAGATCTAGCCTAGACACCACGTCTATATTGTTTCTTACTACTTTAACCTTGGCCTAAGATTAAAGCACTTTACTCAGAGCAAAGCGAGGAACAAGCAGGAAAAGGTGTATAACAGCTAACCCAGACTTAGAATACTGAATACTATAAAGAACTCAGAAGAAGTCACTTACAAGTGCTAAACTTACAAGAAACCTGCATCCGCTGAGGAAGAGCTCCGGAGAAGATTCCCGACAGGCCCGGGGCTTTCTCCAGAAGACTTCCGTCCCTCTCCTCCAACCAGCATAGCACTACTACTACAGAGCTCCGCTAAGAGACT
This sequence comes from Microstegium vimineum, assembly GCA_022036555.1. Classification (NCBI taxonomy): domain Eukaryota; kingdom Viridiplantae; phylum Streptophyta; class Magnoliopsida; order Poales; family Poaceae; genus Microstegium; species Microstegium vimineum. The sequence goes on along the minus strand of CM039121.1, from coordinate 17,317,327 downwards.
AAGGACTAGTGTTTCTCCAATGAGGCATGAAATGAATAGGGAGCTCTAGGGGTCTATTTATAGCTAGAGGTAGAGTAGGGGCTACTCCGGTGCCACGTCAGCGATCCGCGTCAACTTCATCAGCCACCGTTGGATCTAACCGACTTCAGAACCACCTAAGGATCAATGGTGCTGATTTCCATCATGTGGGGAGTAGGTAAGTTGGTTAGGGAGGTGGAACCGCCATAGGGTGGTTCGGCCGAACCCCCATACTGCCCTATGGGCCCTCCACCACCTTCTGGATGATGGCCCATCAGTCAGGGGCTAAGTGGTCGCCTGGTGGCCCCACCTATGGGTCGGCCGAACCCCATGTGGGGTCCATGGCCCACCTCTGCCTTCTGGTTACTGGTCCCACCTGTCATTTGCCTTAGATGTTGGTTCTGAGTTGAGTCGTCACGTTAAACTCTTTGATGTGGGCCCATGGATCCTTGTGATGTGAATCTGGACCATTGAGAAGGGATAAAACTAGATCCAAGGGTTGAGAGTATTCCAAAAGGGTGGATCTTGGATCATGGGAGCTTGGGATGCCAAGTGGCCCCACAAGGTGGTCGGCCGACCCCCTGTGTGGGCCCACTGGCTCCCAAATGTCCCCTTTTGTCATTCCTGCGTCAAATATTCATGGGACATGTGGAACTAGTTATTTGGCACAAATATGATCAGGTTATGCTTGCTTTCCTTGGAGAATGAGGATGTTGACAGTATTTTGATGGTAAAAAGATAGCTCTTAATTACCGTCAACAAGATCCCCCATACTTACCTCTTTGCTCGTTCTCGAGTAAAGGTTAAAAGGTAACAAGTCTATGCTATCCAAAGTATAAAGCAAGCATAAAGATTCACTCAAGACATTTTGTCATACTAACGGGATATGTGGTACTGGCTAACATATATTCTTGGGAAGTTGAGAAATGGAACAGTTCTCAAGGCAAAGTCATCTTCCCACTTCATATTTTAGTACTTGGAGTTTTTGATAAATTTTTCAAAAGGAATATCATAAGTCATCTTACTCCTCATATAGTGCTCTAAGTCACTCATGTGTATATCTCCTTACCAAGGAAAAAAGAGGTTGCCTTCTTTGTATCTCCCTATTTCTAAAAGGCTTATCTGGAGCTTAGGTAGGGATGAACAGTATAGCAAACTTGCATCACTTATATTGTAAAGTCAAAACAAGGACCCAAAGAGAAAAATGTCATAATCCTAGATCAAGATGTGCATGTGTGTGGAAACATGGCGAAAGATCAAAACTCCTTTATAAGATCTCTCTTTCTAACTTATAATTTTGAGACATTGCTATCTTTTCTTTTTTCTATGAGCTTTGATTTGCTCATCATCATTTTAAAACTTGGGACCTTCATGTGCCCCCTTTTTTTCATAATTTTTCATAGTCTATGCCTCATTTACTAACAACATAAACTAGAGAGAGGATTTCTGTTAGAACATGGAGTATGAACTATGTGGAAATGTAAGGTATGTTTTTGCGTACTTCCAGTGTAGAAGCAGCATGTATATGTGGCGTGTGCGTGATCTTGATCTTTGAACTATGACATAATTCTCAACAAGGGTCACAAGGTTTGACAAAACTCAAAGTAATTACAAGAAGCATATGAGGAAGGTTTTGAACTTGTATAAACGTTTATGTATTTGGTAGGATTTTTCTTACTATAGAGGAGTAGTGACATTATGGTTTTATGATATTTTCAAAAATTAATCTCCAAGAACTTTAAATAGAAAGGGTATGAATCATGAGCCGAGACTATCACATTAAACAACAACTTAGTCCATATGATCGTCCTATCAAAGTATTTTCCCACTAGCATAAGCAAAAAGCAAGAATTTATCTTTATGACACTTTCACCCTTCAAAAGTCATAGATCATGTCACTTTTCAAAATTTTAATTTCAGAAGCGATCTCTTGTTTTATTCAATATCAAAATAAAATTAAACTAAGTGATAAATTTCATAAAGGAATTATTTTTAAAATTTTATCTTTATTATTGAAGGAGAAAATGAGTAAATAAATATAAAAACTTAGAGGAAAAAGAGAGAGACGTTGCAAACCAGTCAGGATAGGTGTTTGACATCGAGGGGACTCTGGCTGGTGGGTCCAGGCCCTAGAAGTGCGGTCGGCCGAACGCTCCTTGGAACTGTTTGGTCACTTCGAATTCTGAATTTGGATCCCTTACCTCTGAATGTTGATGTTCTCTGAATTTTCTAAATTTTGGCCTTTAACATGGTTCGGCCGATCCAAGAAAGTGGCTGTTTCGGTCCAAATTTTTTCTGGTATGTGCTATGGATGTGTTCAACATGATTCAGTGATCATTTTGGTGTTTTGACAAGTTGGAGTCTCGACCAAGCTCCCCCATACTTATTTCGGAGCATGCTGAATTCAGTGACAGAGAAACATCAAATGCAGGGGTTCTACTGTGCAAAATACCAGCAGAACCAAACATTTTATTCAATTCAAACTTGTTTATAGACACACATTACATTGTTGAAAAGGTAAATGTATGAAACAAACTAGAAATTAAACCTAAGTTCCTATCTTATTGGTGGAATTAGTGATATATGGGGAGGGAGGGGAAAAGAGATCCTCTCTCTCGATGGCTTGGGCAAGACGCTTAATCTTTGTATTGGTGCTAATGCAAAGGGCCTTAAAATTATCCTCAAGATCAAGGCGTGCCATCCTCTCCCCTGCTGCACGCTCTGCTAACTTGGTGTTATTTTCTCTAAGCCTAGCGACTACGCGCAGCAGTTTCTCTATGTCACTCTCTTCCTCTTCATCTTCGAATTGGCCAGGAGGGCCAGAGATTGACGGCGGATTGCTAGTCCGCCGAACGGACTTGCGAGACTCCTCTGTCTCCAGTGATCTACACACCCCCTCCCTCCGCTCCTCGGAGGTGAGAGGGGAAACGAGCACCTTGCCTCTTCCCAGTCCATCATTGGCCCTCTGGAGGCGCATCCATGGTGGTGTTGACGACGAGTAGGAGTGGGTGTAGCCGGTGCTTGTGTCGCCGTCGGTGGAGGAGGAGACGGGGGTCTTCTTCACCCCTATCTGGCTGGTGGTCGGCCTTTTGGGCGTCATAGGCCGCGCAGCGGGCTTGTTGAGGTTGCGACGCGGAGACATAGATAGAGCGATGGTCCGCATCCGCTCCGAGCTCCACTGCCCGGTCGGCCGACCCCCCCTAGGGGAGTTCAGCTACGCCGGCGGTGGTGCCATGGCCAGGGGAGTGATGTCGAGCACCTCGATGGGCATGGCATCGACATTGATGTCTTCTTTGAGCCTTGGACGGGCTTCCGTCGAAAGGAACGAGCGGAGGCTTGCCATTGCTGCGTGGTGGAGCCATTGGTGGTGATCAAGGAGGTGCAAAAGGTGATGGTAGTGGTGCTGGTTATGAAAGAGGGCAAGGTGGAAGGAGGAAGGAGAAGGAGAGGGGGTTAAGAAGAAGAGAAACAACGTTCAGGGCCTTCGTTTTCGCTCGGATCGCGACGGAAACCGAGGGAGAACGTTGGCCCGACGCTCCTGTGCAGCGAGGAGTTCGAACTAGTTCAAAACACGTTCAACCGAACGCTTTTTGAAAGTTTTTGAACGAACGAGCCAGGTTTCGAACTTGTTCAGGTCAGGTGAGTCAGCTCGTGAAGTTTTGGGTCGTTTGGCCCAAAAGCTGGTTCGGCCGAACCACAATAGTGGCAAAAAGGGCCGAGCGTTCACGAGGGGGGAGTCTAGGCTAATTCTAGGGTCATTCTTGGAATTTGAACAAAAAAGTTAAAACATGTAGATTTTAGTTCTAATTTGGATTAAGAACAAAATCTAGCATATCAATTTCATGTTCAGAAATTTGATGCTCATAGAAAATTTTGAGACGTTGGCCATTTACCTTAAAGATGTTGTCGTCGTTGTCCTGGAGTGTGATTGCTCCATGAGTGGTGGCGTTGACGACGAGGTACGACCCTTCCCATTTGCTTCTAAGCTTTCCATGACCGAAGAGCTTGACTCTTGAATTGAATAATAAAACCTTGTCCCCTAGCTTGAATTCCTTGACCTTGATTCTCTTATCATGCCATTTCTTGGTTCTCTCCTTGTATATCCTAGTGTTGTGATATGCTTTTTCTCTCCATTCTTCTAGTTCGGAGATTTCCATCTTCCTGAACTTTCCAGCAGCTGGCAGATCCATGTTCCATTTCTTGATTGTCCAATGTGCTTTGAACTCCAGTTCCACAGGAAAATGGCATGTCTTCCCATATACAAGTTGATATGGTGTCATACCAATTGGAGTCTTGTATGCGGTCCTATATGCCCACAATACCTCTGGCAGCTTGTGGTACCAAGCTGTACCCATCTCATCCACAGTCTTCTACAGAATGCTCTTGATCTGTTTGTTGGATGTTTCTGCTTGACCACTTGTGTTGACACCGTTTTTCGACACGTGTCAAATGGGCTGAGGCTTGACTGATCAGCAGCCGTTCTCCATCGGTATCGGGAGTTGTTGCCGATGAAAAAGTACTGCGGGAAGACCAAGTGCGTTGCCGATAGAAGCTGATGAGCTTTGCCGACAAGTTAATTGGTGAAGTCTTGCTGAAATTGATTGCCGATGAAAAGTCGTCACCGTTAGCTTGCCGATTGCCGATGGCTGATAAGGGCTTGTTGCCGATTGCTGATGAAAGATGGTTGCCGATTGCCGATAAGGCTCATTGCCGATTGCCGACGAGGAGATGCTACCGATTGCTGATCGGGAAAGTATTGCCGATGCCGATGGGCGTGACAACACTTGGCAGCAGCGGAGGATTACAAGTGGCTAAAGAAGGAAGGTGCGGATTGAAGGGATCTGCCGATGGAAAGTTTTCATCGAAGAGGAGAGCAAGGAAACTGGTGTTTTGTACTAGTATTATTATAGTAGTTTGAGTCCGACTCTTGCATGGGTCGTTTATTTTCCTTTAAAATAGGTGTGTTTGTTTAGGAAATAAATATTGTTATACGGCTCCTGCGCGAGTCAGTTTCCTTTAAAGTAGGAGTTTGTTTTAGGAAAGATATGTGTCGTGTCTTCGTATAACTCTCCATGCGGGAGTATAAATATGTGCCCGAGGGCTATGGAATAAAGAATCAATCCAATTCAAAACAAACCAATTCTACTTTTATCTTACTTTTATCGCAATTTACCCTTTTCATGCATTAGTTATAGCTTTCAACGAGTTCTTCAAGCTTTCGACGGGCTGCATCACCTTGATCTCCGTCAAATTCTTGCTAGTTCCGCGTGGGAGTACCTCTAGGCTTTGGCAATCCGGGCGCATCGTTGTTTGCCTCGTCTAGCTGTGCTCTATTTACCCCTAATCAATATGAGCCTTGACGTCCGGGCGCATCGCTGTTGTCTCGTTCAGTTTGTTCTAGTTATCATCCTTGTCGATTGATTGGTCAAATCGACTGGCATGCCCTCGACATCGAGCTTTGGGTAATAGCCCGAGGTGTTCACAGATCTGACGTTTTTTGTGTCAACACCTCTTTTGGCACGCTCGGTGGGACCAGATTATACAGATCTACACATTCGGCATGGCTGATCACGCCGATGTCAACCAGAGGATTGTCATTGAAGTGTCTGAGGCCGATCTAAAAGATGATCAGAAGCAGGCCATGGAGCGGGCTATGGAGGAATACAGACAGCTGTATCTCAAATCCTTCAGCCTCAGCAGGAGTGGCGAAGCAATTCAGAAGCAAGATCCGCCACTGCCACGGCAGGTCACGTACGACGCCAACCCTGGTAAGCTGCAAGAGATGGTTAATGCCGCCGTAAGTCAAGCTTTGATTAACCACTCCAGCGTGCTGTCCAATACTGTGTACAATGCTGTTGCACAAACATTCAAAGAGGGACATGCACCGCGATATGCCGGTCCAGCGTACCATCAACCTGGATTGGCATCTGCAAGCCCATCGGCGGCCCAAATGGCATCTTCCACCCTTGTGGAACCATCTGCCGATGTGGCTACATCACCAAGACCGAACGCTGGCGACACCACTAAGTTCAATGCAGATCCGGCTGCGTCGGCAACTTCAGGGCCAGCCCCCGCTAACTGGTGGGGATACGGTATGCCTTCGAATCTATATGCTAGCTCTAATCTGGTGCAGGGAGACGGTTCAACTTGGAAGAACTCTACGGCATCGGCAGCACAGTCACAGCCGATGGCTCATATGATGCACAACTCTGCGCCTGCTCCAACCATACAAGTGCCATCAGATGATCTCCAAGTAATACCCAAGATACCCCTGATGCCACCATCGGCAAGCTCTGTGCCGATGCAACACATATAACCACCGGCAGTCAATCTCTGGTGGCAAACTCTCAGGCTGGAGTGCCGGTCCCTCAGGGTAGTCTGGTGATCAATTGCTCTAGAATTCAAGAGCCGCATGCTCCGGTCAGCTATCAGCCATCGGCAAGTCATATGCCGATGCTTTATAATCCTGGATGGGTCAACCAGCCGCCAGCTCAGCAGACTGGTGCGCCGATGCATTATTATGGAGGCCCAGCTTACACTCAGGGCGGACTATCGGTACAGCGACCGATGAATGTGACGGTTCAGCCAACTCCGCCAAGTATGCCAAACTATCCATTGGTAGGTCAGCCGATGCATAGCGTCCAGATGACTGGTGCTGCGCCCGCGACTACTGCACATCTTCAAGAGGCGCGTCAGCCGACTTCACCAGTCGACAATCGGCCAATGCAAGAGCAGGACGCGTACTGGGTCGGTAAGATTGCCGAAGTTATGAAAGAGCAATTCGGTATCAAACCCAAGATCAACACATATTCCTATCGGACCCCGTGCCCGCCTGCATATGACTTGATTCCTCTTCCAAATCGGTACAAGGTGCCCGATTTTACCAAGTTCTCCGGCCAGGACGACACGTCGACAATGGAGCATATCAACTGCTTCATTATTCAGTGTGGAGAAGCTGCCAGCAGGGAGGAGTTAAGGGTGAGGTTATTCTCTTTGTCATTGTCTGGATCGGCATTCACATGGTTCATATCATTGCCTTCAAATTCTATAATTACATGGGCCGATCTGGAGAGGCAATTTCACAAGTACTTCTTTGCTGGCATACATGAGAAGAAGCTTACCAATCTGGTCAAAATGAGGCAATGCAACGATGAATCGATAGAGAGCTTCGTGCAAAGGCTACGGGACGTGAAGAACAAGTGCTACAGTCTGGTGCTTGATGATCGGCAACTAGCAGATTTGGCCTTCCAAGGGTTACTGCCACATATCAAGGACAAGTACGCATCCCAGGAGTTCGAGAGCCTAAGTCACCTGGTGCAGAGGATTGCCGATCAAGATATCAAAGCCTTTGAGCCCAGGAAGACTTGGAACAAGAAGGTGACCTTCATTGGGAAAGAAGAAGATTCCGGATCGGATGAAGAGCTGAATGTCGATGTGGCCGAATGGTTGAAGGATAAGAAGCCGGTGTCTTGTCCGTTCGGCCAAAAAGAAACTGAGAGGTTCACCTTTGACATCACCAAGGCTGATAGGATGTTTGACCTATTGCTGCAGGAGGGGCGAATCAAGTTAGCGCCAAATCAAGTGATTCCATCGGCCGAAGAGCTCAAGAGGATTAGGTACTGCAAGTGGCATAATGCGACCTCACACAGTACCAATGACTGCAAAGTATTCAGGCAGCAGTTGCAGTCGGAGATCGAATCTGGGCGTATCAAGTTTGAAACTCTAAAGTCCAGAAACCGATGAAGATAGATCAGCACCCGTTCCCAAACAACATGGTCGAGATCAGTGAAAAGACCAGAGTACTGACATCGGAAGCTGCCAGAGGAACTCATCGGTAGACCCTGATTACAAAGTGCCTGAGCACGACGCAGAGAGGTTTGCCGACGACAGAAGGGGAAAGAAGGTTGCCGATGAAGGTAACAGTGCCGACAGGGCCTCTGGGGTTGTGATCACGCACAAACAACCAAGGCGAAATCATCGGCAATCACGTGAAGGACGGTATCGGCAGGAAGAAGAGGAGCATCGGGAATGGCTTCGACACAAGGACCACTGGAGGTGCCCCTTCTTCGTTCATTGCTGGGAAGAAGGCATCAAGCTGCCCACCGCCGATAACTATCCAGAATGCAACGGGTACTACACAGCTGGTCTGTCAGGTAAGCGACCTTGTTTTGATGATCAGGCACCCAGGTACACCAGGCCGCTCAGAGAGAACAGATCGGCACATGACCGACTGGGGGGCAAGCTCAGTGCCCATGATCGGCTTGGCAGGCATGTCGACCAGGGGGAGCTGGAGGAGATGGCTAATGCTAGAGTGCCCGACGAAGAGATATTCTCCAGAGATCCCAACATCGAAAGAAGTGCCGATGCAAGCGGTGAGAAGCAGCACCAACCCGTCTGGAAGACCAAGCTTCCTCCTTGGTGCCCTAAGGGTTTGACTAAGACCCAGAAGAGGAGGATTCAACGCCAGCGCCGCGACGACCTAGACAGTGCAGAACCCTCAGGAGAGAAGCAATGGAGGCCGAAGCGTAAGGACAGGGGCCCATCGGCAGATATAAACATGGTTGTCATGTTGCCGATGGAGTTCATGGCGCCCGTCAGCGATGATAAAGAAGCTACCGATATGGCGCAATTGGTGCTGGATCCGATGACGGCTATCTTTGAAAAGGCCGCCGAAGATGAGAGGCAGCACTTGAGGGCTCTGTTTGTTAAAGGCAAGGTGGACGGTCAGCCGATGACCAAGATGCTGGTGGATTGCGGCGCGTCGATCAACATAATGCCCTATGTCGTGTTCAGGAAGCTTGGCAAAGGCGATCAGGACTTGGTCAAAACCGACATAAAGCTCAAGGACTTCGAAGGCAATGTGTCAACCGCCATGGGAGCTGTATGTGTTGACTTAGCCATCGGCAGTAAGACTTTGCCGACAACGTTCTTTGTAATTAGCGGCAAAGGCACTTACAACTTGCTCCTCGGGAGGGATTGGATCCATGCTAATTGCTGTATCCCTTCTACTATGCATCAGAGCCTGGTGCAGTGGATCGGGGACAGAATTGAAGTCGTCCACGGTGAAGCCCCATCTACTGTTGCATCGGCAGAGTTGGATACTTATGAGCAGACCAGGTGCATATCCGGTGAAGCCTGGGACAAGGAGTTCCTCAAAGTTGCCGATTACCGCATCAAACCGATCCAAGCAGTCGGCCCTGAGGAGGATCTTAATGGATCAATTCGCCGATGACGGAAAATTGGGGCAGGGCTTCACGTCTGCCGATGACTTGCTCGAGATCGACATCGGCGATGGTAGTAAACCTAGGCCTACTTTTATTAGTGCTAAGTTAGATTCCCAATGTAAGCAACAGTTAACCGATTTGTTGAAAGAGAATAAAGATTGTTTTGCTTGGGATTATACAGAGATGCCTGGTTTAGACCGATCGATAGTTGAACATCGGTTACCCATCAAGTCTGGTTTCCAGCCACATCGGCAACCGACCCGTCGATGCAATCCTACTATCTTACCCGATATTAAGGCTGAGATTACCAAGTTGATCGAGGCTGGATTTATTCGGCAATGCCGATATGCCAATTGGATCTCTAATGTGGTTCCTGTGTATAAAAAGAATGGAAAACTTCGCGTTTGCATCGATTTCAGGAATCTGAACAAGGCTACGCCGATGGATGGCTACCCGATGCCCGTTGCCGATCTGCTGATCGATGCTGCTGCTGGACATCAAATTATTAGCTTCATGGATGGTAATGCTGGGTACAACCAAATATTCATGGCTGAAGAAGACATATCCAAGACTGTTTTCCGATGTCCAGGTCACGTTGGCTTGTTTGAGTGGGTAGTCATGACTTTTGGCTTGAAGAATGCCGGTGCTACTTATCAGAGGGCAATGAATTTTATCTTTCATAAGTATATCGGCACCATAGTTGAAATTTACATCGATGACGTGGTGGTTAAGTCTGGAGACTTCAAAAAGCATCTTGCCGATTTGCGGAAGATATTAGAGTGCACGAGGGAGCATGGGTTAAAGATGAATCCTAATAAGTGCGCATTTGGCGTATCGGCAGGGCAGTTTCTGGGTTTCATGGTGCATCAGAGAGGCATTGAAATCGGCAGAAAGTCTATTGATGCAATTAACAGGGTAGTTGCTCCCACAAACAAGACTGAGTTGCAGTCTCTGATCGGCAAGATTAATTTCATTAGAAGATTTATATCCAATCTGTCTGGTAAGATTAAATCTTTTAGTCCTCTGTTAAAGTTGAAAGCCGATCAAGAGTTTATATGGAGAGAAGAGTAGCAGACAACCTTAGAAGAGATTAAAAGATACTTGGTAAATCCTCCAGTCTTAGTTCCACCTCAACACGGGAAGCCTTTCAGGTTATATTTGTCTGCCGATGACGGTGTTATCGGATCAGCCTTAATTCAAGAGTTTGAGGGGAAAGAACGTGTAATATATTACCTGAGCAGAAGATTGGTGGATGCTGAAACTAGGTATTCGGCTATAGAAAGATTGTGCTTATGTTTATACTTCTCTTGTATTAAATTAAGACATTATTTACTGTCGGCCGAATGCACTGTTGTCTGCAAAGATGATGTGGTCAAGTACATGTTGTCAATGCCGATTTTGAGTGGACGAATCGGTAAGTGGATTTTGGCGCTATCAGAGTTTGACCTAAGGTATGAATCGGCTAAAGCTGTTAAGGGTCAGGTAATGGCTGATTTCATTACTCAGCACTGCAATGTGGTGAGCTTTGCTGAGATTGCTCCGTGGGCTCTATTCTTTGATGGGTCTACGTGCAAGGATGGAGCAGGTATCGGTATTCTGTTGATTTCACCCCGAGGACAGAGGCATGAGATTTCATTGTCGGTTGTTGCTACTTCGACAAACAATCAGGCTGAGTACCAGGCTTTGCTTAAGGGGTTGGAACTACTCAGGGAGGTGCGTGCCAATGCTTTTGAAATCTTCGGTGATTCCATGTTGGTGATTAATCAGTTGATCGGGACATATGAGTGCCGAAGCGAAGTGCTAATTGCAGCCCATGAGCGGTGTTTGCAGTTGTTAAAGGAGTTCAAAGAATACCGCCTTGAACACATTCCAAGGTTGCATAATGAAGAGGCCAATCGGTTAGCACAGAATGCTTCAGGATATCAGCCGATTCAAGAAATCACGACATAGGTAACAGTTGCCGATGACTGGAAAAAGGAGATTGCCGATTACTTGAGGGATCCATCCAGGAAAGTGGAGAGGCGTCTAAGGTTCCAAGCTACTAAGTATGTGCTCCTTGATAATGAGTTGTATTATCAGACAATTGATGGGGTGTTACTTAGATGTCTTGGCAAAGAGGAATCAAAAGAGTTGATGGGTGAGATCCATGAAGGTGTATGTGGAGCACATCAATCGGCATTCAAGATGAAGTGGATGATTAGGCGGAATGGATATTATTGGCCAACAATCCTTGAAGATTGCTTCAATTATTTCAAAGGGTGCCAGGACTGTCAGAAGTTTGTTAATGTGCAAAGGGCACCTGCATCGGCAATGAATCCTATAATCAAGCCTTGGCCGTTCAGAGGATGGGCTATTGATCTCATCGGCCAAATTTATCCGCCATCAAGCAAGGGGCACAAATTCATATTTGTTGCTACCGATTACTTTACCAAATGGGTTGAAGCAATCCCTTTGAAGAAGGTGACATTGGCAAACATGGTGGATTTCGTTAAGGAGCACATCGTTTACCGATTTGGTATTCCTCAGACCATTACTACCGATCAAGGGACCATGTTCACATCGGGAGAGTTTGATGACTTTGCTGCTAGCATGGGTTTCAAGGTGTTAAATTCTTCTCCTTATTACGTTCAAGCTAATGGTCAAGCTGAAGCGACTAATAAAGGAGTCATTAAGCTTATAAAGCGCAAGATTGAAGAGAACCCTAGAAGATGGCATGTGGTCTTAAACGAAGCTTTGTGGTCGTATCGGATGGCTTGTCATGGTGCAACCAAGGTCTCGCCGTATCAGTTGGTTTATGGACACGATGCTGTCCTGCCTTGGGAAATCAAAACTGGTTCTAGGCGATTGTCGTTTCAGGATCAATTGACGACCGATGATTATATTACTTTGATGAAAGATGAGTTAGAGGATTTGGCAGGTCATCGGTTGAGAGCATTAATTAGTATTAAAGAGAACAAAAAGAGGGTTGCCCGATGGTATGATAAGAAAGTAAAAGTAAAGGAATTTGCCGATGGCGATTTGGTTTGGAAGTTGATTTTACCGATTGGGACTAAGAGCTCTAAATTTGGGAAGTCGTCCCCTAATTGGGAAGGTCCTTATCGGATAAAACAGTCTGCTCCTGGTAATGCGTACATTTTGGAAACTCTCGAAGGAGTGGCGTTTTCTAGGGCGATCAATGGCAAATACTTAAAAAGATATTACCCTAGTATATGGGTAGATGCATAGTGCTCAGTCGAATGCCGATGAAAAGAAAAATTATAAAAACATCGGTAAAAACAAACTGGCCTTATATTACAAATCAAGACCAAGTGTCAAGTTACAATTCTTGCTGATACAACAGGCGAATTACAGTAAGGAGTGGATAACTGATATCGCGCGCAGGCGAATTTGCTCTATTTCGTCCATCTCCTTGGCATCGGCGTTGGCAGAACCCTCGACCGGCTTAATCTTCTTCTTCCACATTATAGCTTGTCGCGCGTTCTGGTCCCTTTCTTGCTGCAGAACCATGATGGAGTCGGACAGTTGAGTTTTCTGCTGGTTGGCTGCAGTTAGACCCCCCTCAACCTTCTGTAGCTCCGCCAGTAGCTCCTCTTTTCTTGCCGACAGTCGGGAGATTTCTTGATCAAGGTTGCCGATGGAAACTTTCACTTGACCAATGCTTCTGTGCTTCTCATCAGCAAGGTGTTTGAATTTGAGCTTCTCTTCCTCGGTCTTGGCTTGGGCAGCTCTATCGGCAATACGACGAATGAGCCTCTGGTACTGGATTTGTTTGATGTCAATAGAGGCTGCCTGGAGAAGAGTTTTCGCTGCATCGGCAGAAAGATGACCTTGGATATCCTTGAATATAATCCTTGCCACCGATGAGTCCTGGACGAGTTGAGATGTGTCTTGCAGCAGTAAGGAGAGTAGTTCTTCAAGTTTGGACTTGATTTCTGCCGATAGAGTGGGGACGGAGCTTTCTTCTTCATCGTCATCGGGGACGTTGACGGCTAAAGAAAATAGGTTGTCCGCTTGAAGGCGGCCTTGACGGTCATCTTTGTTCTGAAGGTTTAAGCTGTAGGAGAAGAGGCTGTCCGGAGAATGTTGGGCCTGAAAACAGAGGTTAAAATATGCCGATTGTAAAACTATACTATAAGCTTTAAGGTAATCGACTTACCGTCTTGAAGCAGATCTCCTGCCTGGGACCTGGCATACTGGATGGTCCAGCTTCATCCTGAACATCGGCAGTGGATGCCGATGACTGGGCCCTTGTTGGAGAGGCAGCCGACGCCGCTGGTGCTGGTATAGTTGTGGCTGGCGCCGCCTCCGATGTAGTGCCAGTTTCTTGTGGTGGTTCCATTCTGACATCGGGGACTTGAGTCGACGTTGCCGATGCTGACGTCGCTGCTACTGCGGGAGGTTGAGTTGTTTCTTCACCGGGTAGTCTGGCCAATTGTGCCGATGAGGATGCCTCCGCTATCGTGGCAGGTGGGGTTATCTCTTGAACCGGGACGTCGTCCATCGGTTGATCAGGAACATTTACCGATGGAGGCTCTGCCGATGACCCACTCGTGGTTGGCGCGACTGAAGTCGATGGAGGTTCGGCCGATAACCCACCGGCAGTTGGTGCGATTGGGATCGAGGGCAGTCCTGCTGGCGGCATATCGGCAGCTGATGGCGCAGTTGGAGCCGATGGTGGAGGAGAAGCCAGTCTCAAGCGCCTCTTCTTCGTCGGCGCAGCAGCAGGGGAGCCAACCCGCTTGGATGAAGACCGGGGGGCATCAGCAGCCGGGCTGGAAGGCGTTTGCCTGCTGGAAGCAGATGCCGATGACCATAGCGCCTGAAAATACAAAGCAAGTTATGCAAGATAAATGTTGCCGATAAAACAGTACGTAATCGGTACGGGTAAAAGCGAGTTTACTGCATAAACCCGTGTCAGGGCAACGGCAGCAGCCGATGTAGCCTGGGTTTTTGTGGGTGTCGGCGCAGGTACCTGTTGAGGCGTGAAGGCGGCCAGCGTCGGGGCTCTTGTGCCGATGACCGATATGGGGCCCATTATCCGAAGATTAAAGGGCCTACCACTGTTACTAATTGTAGGAACCGGATCATCGGCCTGTCAGGCGCAAGGGTGCAAAGGAGTTAGGCGTTAACACCGATGATAAATAAAGTAATGAAAGTACATTGGACAGCAGACTTACTGCGTCGTCGGGGATGATGTAACCGGCGTCGATCAGGTGCCGATAATAGTGCGAAAACTTGGCGAGTAGCTGGCACTTCCACTCTTGCCACCAAGACTTGAATTCGTTGGTGATGAAGGAGGTTGGCGACCAGGAAGATAAGTCGAGGTCTGATAGATCGGCATCAGCAGGAAGGCTGATGACTTTATTCCAGTCCAGATTACTGGAGATTGTCTCCCTAGGTTTTACTACTCTGGAGAAGCAGAGCTTGATCAGCAGTTAGCCAAATGCTAGTTGTCTCGCTGCTGCCGATGGGTAGTAAAACTCATAGGATGGTGGAGTGTTCTTCCCAGATCCAAAGATATTCACTGGGATGGCTCGGGGGGTGATGCTGGCTCTCATGATTGCTTGGTTCGCAGGTGAGCTCATGTCGGACAAGTTGAACAGCAACGGGAACTGGTTGTGTTCGTCAAGATATGGCCACCAGGCCCGTTCCGAGGAGGGGAATCCGTTGTAGAACTTCTGGAAATAGTAGCCGAAGTGCTCCACATCGGCATCGGTACCTGGCAGCATTATGACGGCTTCTCCAAAGTTAAGCGGAGGCCGAGTTGCCGATTCGTCATCATCGTATCGGTAGTCTTCTGATATGTCCCTCGGGAATTGTTGGGCAAATAGATCAAACCCGAGAGCCTTGTGCATATGTGCGTTCAGCCATAGGTTGACAAGCCACCAGGGGCCTCCGAGGTTGCCGATGGGCTCTCCTAGCAGTAGCTTATTGGATACTTGATGCAGCAATCGGTAAACTGATCTGAGGAGATACCTGCCTAAAGGGAGCCTTGTGCCATTGGCAAGCAGTTCAGCCGCTGGGAGGTGCATGGTGGTCGGGCCGATGGTTTTGCCGCAGAAGACAAATTTTTCCAACCACATGTTTAAGAAGATGGCATGCTCCCGTTGGGTTACCGATCCAGTTTTCTGGTGTTCCTGAATATAACCTGTCCAGCCGCCGATACTACAGGTGTTCACCTTGTACTCAGATTTTCTGTTGAAGAGGCTAAGCGTATCGGCAGAGGTGATATCCAAACCGGTCAGCATGTAAACATCGGCAAGGGTGGGAGTAGCTGGTCCATGCCTGAAGAGGAAAGCGTTCGTGCTATCGGACCAGAAGTATGAAGCTGCCATCATCAAGTTTTCGTTCCTTTCTGCATCGGCAATTGAGAGCCTAATGCATTGATCCAAGTCACGCTCCTGCCAGTACACTTGCTGAGACCTGGCCAATCTCAAGAACCAGTTCTTCCATCCTTTGGTGTGCTTGGGCCATGAGCGGAATGTGTCCTTCCACAGTCCTAGATCGAAGTTCTCAGATCTAAGCGGTATTCGGTTGGTTTCTGCGTTGATGATGGAGGTAGGGTCTGGATTTCCCATTGGGCCTAGGCAACTGAGATTGGAACCAGCGAGGGGGATGATTAATTTATTGTACAACTCCTAAGGTTCGAAGAAGAAGGGACGAATTAGAAAGGAGAATGGGGATAAAACCAGGTTTTTACGGGGAAAAGAATCAGGCAGAGAGGTTGGATTGAATGGAGAATGAGTTTTACCTTCGGGATGTCGACTTGGATCGCCATTTGGAGTCGGAGAGATGCTTGGTTCGTCCTTGGATTACGAAGGAGTACTATTGCTCGAGCCTGTGTTCTTCAGAGCAGCCGGAGGTTGAAGACGAAGGCAGGAGGGTGAAAGTGAATTGAGCCCGGGTAAAAAGGACGGTGTGGATCCCGGTAATTTTTATAAGCCTATTCAGGGGTATTTTGGGGTTCTGTTTGACACTGTGCAGGAATGTGGAGAGGCCCGTGGTAGATACGCGCGGTGATCGAGGTGGTTTGCAACTGTTTGTGCTACAATCGAGGGATTTTATTGCAGTTCCACACGCGGGGATCGAGGAAATCGTACGCCTATCTCGGGGGTAACGGCTACAGCAACGGCTACAACAACGGTTACAGTGGAGAGAATTTCGGCACGTAAAGTTATACGCTCCGAAACTGGGGGGCATGTGTTGACACCGTTTTTCGACACGTGTCAAATGGGCTGAGGCTTGACTGATCAGCGGTCGTTCTCCATCGGTATCGGGAGTTGTTGCCGATGAAAAAGTGCTGCGGGAAGACCAAGTGCGTGGCCGATAGAAGCTAATGAGTTTTGTCGACCAGTTAATTGGTGAAGTCTTGCTGAAATTGATTGCCAATGAAAAGTCATCACCGTTAGCTTGCCGATTGCCGATGGAGGATGGTTGCCGATGGCTGATAAGGGCTTGTTGCCAATTGCCGATGAAAGATGGTTGCCGATTGCCGATAAGGCTCATTGCCGATTGCCGACGAGGAGATGCTACCGATTGCTGATCGGGAAAGTATTGCCGATGCCGATGGGCGTGACAACACTTGGCAGCAACGGAGGATTACAAGTGGCTAAAGAAGGAAGGTGCGGATTGAAGGGATCTACCGATGGAAAGTTTTCATCGAAGAGGAGAGCAAGGAAACTGGTGTTTTGTACCAGTATTATTATAGTAGTTTGAGTCTGACTCTTGCATGGGTCATTTATTTTCCTTTAAAATAGGTGTGTTTGTTTAGGAAATAAATATTGTTATACGGCTCCTACGCGAGTTAGTTTCCTTTAAAGTAGGAGTTTGTTTTAGGAAAGATATGTGTCGTGTCTTTGTATAACTCTCCATGCGGGAGTATACATATGTGCCCGAGGGCTATGGAATAAAGAATCAATCCAATTCAAAACAAACCAATTCTACTTTTATCTTACTTTTATCGCAATTTACCCTTTTCATGCATTAGTTATAGCTTTCAACGAGTTCTTCAAGCTTTCGACGGGCTGCATCACCTTGATCTCCGTCAAATCCTTGCTAGTTCCACGTGGGAGTACCTCTAGGCTTTGGCAATCCGGGCACATCGCTGTTTGCCTCGGCTAGCTCTGCTCTAGTTACCCCTGATCAATATGAGCCTTGACGTCCGGCCGCATCGCTGTCGTCTCGTTCAGTTTGTTCTAGTTATCATCCTTGTCGATTGATTGGTCAAATCGACTGGCACGCCCTCGACATCGAGCTTTGGGTAATAGCCCAAGGTGTTCACAGATCTGACGCTGTTTGTGTCAACACCTTGTTTGAGGATGATATGCAGTTGCAACATTGTGCTGGATTCCTTGTTTAGTGAGGAACTGGCGGAAGCCTTTGTCAATGAAGTGAGATCCCCCGTCAGTTATGACTAACTTTGGGGATCCAAATCTGGGGAATATCACTTCATGGAACATTCTCTTTGAATTGGCTGCATCGGCTTTGCGGCAGGGTAATGCTTCTACCCATTTGGACATATAGTCCACCGCCACTAAGATATACTCATACCCTTTTGATGAAGGAAAGGGCCCCATGTAGTCAATGCCCCATACATCAAAGAGCTCGAATTGTAGGTTGTTGGTGAGTGGCATAGCATCTCGGGCATTGATGTTCTCATGCTTCTGACACTTTGCACACCTTTTGACATAGTCATGGGTGTCTTTGTACATGGTTGGCCAGAAAAACCCACTCTGCCAAATCTTAGCATGAGTTCTGAATGCTCCATAGTGACCTCCGTACTCTGCCCCATGGCATCTTTCCATGATCTTGATTTCCTCCTCCATAGGTACGCATCTTCTCAACAATCCATCATTGCATATTCTATAGAGGTATGGTTCATCCCAGAGATGCATCTGACTCTCCTGCACTAGTTTCTTCACATCTGCCCCTGGCGGGACATGGCCTGCAACCATAAAGTTGACGATATTTGCAAACCAGGGGTTGGTGTCCATTGCCTTGAGGAGTGTGTCATCTCTGAGGAAATCATCGATGGGCAAATCCTGTGCTTCTTTGAATTGCATTCTAGACAAATGATTGGCAACAGAATTTTCTACTCCCTTTTTATCTTTGATTTCAATATCAAATTCTTGGAGTAGTAAGATCCATCGTATTAAACGTGGTTTAGCATCTTTCTTAGTGAGCAAGTATTTAAGAGCAGCATGATCTGTGTAAACAATTACTTTTGCTCCAACTAAGTAAGATCTAAACTTGTCTATAGAAAATACCACAGCCAACAGCTCTTTTTCAGTTGTTGCATAGTTTAGCTGTGGCCCTGTTATGGTTTTGCTAGCATATGAAATAGCGTGATGCTTCTTATCTTTGGTTTGGCCTAATACCGCACCGATAGTATAATCACTAGCATCACACATTATTTCAAAGGGAAGCGTCCAATTAGGGGGTTGAATGATTGGAGCTGAGACGAGTGCCTTCTTGAGAATGTAGAAAGCATCTAGGCACTCATCAGTGAAGTTAAAGGGTGTACCTTTAGCTAGCAGATTTGTTAAAGGACGAGCGATTTGAGAGAAGTCTTTGATAAACCGCCTATAGAAGCCAGCGTGGCCATGGAAGCTACGGATTCCCTTGACATTCGTGGGAGGTGGAAGCTGTTCTATGACTTCTATTTTAGCTCGATCCACTTCTATCCCACATTCGGACACTCTATGTCCTAACACTATGCCTTCACGAACCATGAAGTGGCATTTCTCCTAGTTCAGGACTAAGTGCTTTTCTTCGCATCTTTGTAAGACTCTATCCAGATTCTCAAGACAATCATCGAAAGTCTTTCCATAGACAGAGAAGTCGTCCATGAAGACTTCCATGATTTCTTCGATCATATCGGAGAAAATGGACATCATGCACCTATGAAAAGAGGCAGGAGCATTGCATAGGCCAAATGGCATTCGCCTGTATGCATATGTTCCATAGGGGCATGTGAACGTAGTCTTACTTTGATCATCGGGGTGGATTGGTATTTGATGATATCCCAAATAACCATCAAGGAAACAAAAGAAAGAATGCTTTGCAAGCCGCTCCAACATCTCATCAATGAAGGGTAGCAGGAAGTGATCTTTCTTTGTAGCCTTATTAAGTTTTTGGTAATCTATACACATTCTGCAACCCGTGACGGTTCGTTGAGGAATCAACTCGTTCTTGTCATTTTGAACGACCGTCATACCTCCCTTCTTAGGCATAACTTGCACGGGGCTGACCCATTCGCTGTGAGGAACGGGGTAGATGATCCCCGCGTGCAAGAGTTTTAAGACCTCCTTCTTTACTACTTCCCCCATCGCATTGTTCAATCTACGCTGGGGCTCTATAGAAGGAAGAGCCTCAGGTTCTATGGGAATGCGATGTGTGCAAAGAGCAGGGCTAATGCCCTTGAGATCTTGAAGAGAATAGCCTAGGACTGACTGATGCTTTTCTAAAACGGTGAGGAGTTTGAAGGACTGTTTAGGAGAGAGTTTGTCACTGATGATCACAGGGGCTTCACGATCGTTATTTAGAAAGGCATACTTTAAGCCAGCTGGAAGGGTTTTAAGCACTATAGGGCTTAGATGGGGGTTCGGATTTCTCCAGATCTATGGGTTCGTCTAGATCGTCTTCTTCCTGGATGAAATCTTCAGCTTCTTCTTCTAGATCAGGATGAGATGATTCTAGAAGGGATGCAACCATCACTTCCTCTATGGGGTCAAATTCTGGGAGCGATTCCATCATGGTGTTTGTGGAGTTGGTTAGCGGAATCGAGAGCTTGATGCTACTCCCAAGATGACCCTTAAGACTCCCATCAAGAGATCCATCAAGGAATCTCATGGGTGGGTCTCCAATTAACAAGTCAAATTCCTCTATATCAAATATGAAGAAATTCAAGAGGATATTGATTTTGTTAATTAGCGTAGGTATGGTCTGTGAAATACCACAACTCTCAATCAATGGTCCTGAAGAAAGCTTCAAGAACTTATTGGTTGGAGTGAGATTTACTCTGCCTAGGAGAGCATTAGCTAAGGACTTAGACATAATGCTGACTCCTACGGCAGGATCGTAGAGAGAGCCAAACCTTGCTCTATTGATTTAATGTTTAGGGTTTAGGGTTTAGGACTCATGTTTTTTAGTCGTGTCCTTTTAGGACTCATGTCATGACCAGGGTATAAATATAAACCCTTGGCCATTGTAAAAACGGTTCACAACCAATACAATACAACCGACCCCGTGCCAATTTTGAGTCCTTTGTCGTGTCGTCGAGTTCTTCGAGAGGAACCATCGATCCGTCGACCTCCGTAAGTCCCGGCAACCTTGTTATCATGTCTAGTATCATGTGGTGGATTTAGATGTTGATGCAAGTAGTCTTGTTTGTTTTCAATGATCGTGCGGTGGATTCTTGCTTGACAATCAAGAAATCTTCGCTTATGTTTTGTGTATGAGTAGATACCGTGCGGCAGGTGCTTGCTCAATATGCCTAGCAAAACCAAGATAGTTACTAGTTCTATTAGATTCGGCAAGATCTAGTAGATTCATTAAGTTACTACATTGCATGTTTATATATATTTTATATATTTGAAACATTCTTTTGCCCAATCTAAACTGATACGGTTCGGCTTCATCTTTCTCATAGAATTATCTATGTTTCTTGTAGTTGTTTATATCCATAAGTAGATTTTATATTCATGATAGCCGAATTAGTTTCATCTAGATTGTTACGTGTTGCGGGTTCGTGCATGTCAACTACGTTTGAGCTTTTATAAAGTTAGGTGTCGTGCGGCGGATACAAGCTTTAGATTAGTTCGATCGTGTTTGCTTATGTGTTCCTTCATCATGGACCCTAATTCGGTTGGATAGCCGAATTGGTTATGCTTTAATTCATAATTAATGATGATCCATTCATACGTACATTCTCATGCATGCATGTTCGGCAATCAACTCTTTATGTACTCATTGTTTGTTTTAGCCGAATGATCTATAAAACTTGTTGGCAGATAGCTTCTATAGCTATATGTCGTCGTAAGTGGCTTCAGGGCCGTATATATGGAACTATCTGGTCTCACCCGGCATGTTCCAGTTTTATATCTAATAATTTTCATCCCTTGTTAGTTTCAGGTCAAACTGACTGGCACGTTTCCGGACTCTGAAACACCCGGGCACCTGATTGAAGCTATGCTTTCCAGCTTGCTGTGTGTTAGGCACAGTGCGTCACATTTTGTTGAAATTAATAATAGCCAGGTTCTGGACGTGACTATGGATGAGTTGCCGGAAGACCTGAGGAATATTGTCCAGCAAGCATGTGATGAGTTTCAACGTAAATGCTTGATGTCTCTTTCAAAGAACAAAATCAACAAGGTTTTTCAGAAACAGTCACTCCCAAGAACTCTCCTTCATCATCAAACTGATTACACTGAAGAAGAAGATGCTCGGAAGATGACTGAGATGGTTTACAAAGCAATGAGCGAGACTATGAGGAATCACCATACAACTTTCCTGAATACCTTTCGCTCGATCATGGTCAGTACCTTCGGTCCATCTGTCGATAAATGCTTTGAGGAAACCATTAGTCCAATGCAAGGGCCGACATTGTTCAATATGCCGAAACATCAGAAAAAAATTGCTGAAGATGGTGAGACGTCTGACATGAACCAAGGTGGGATGGCTCCTCACCAGAATCAACAACACCCCATGACTTATGGCCAGCTCACGTTCGGTGCAACGGGGAACGTCCCACAATCGTCTTTCAAGGTGTCTCCAGCTGCGAACAGGTTGCAGAAAAATATATATGGAGACGGATATCAAGAATTTGCCGATTACAATGCTATTGACTCTTTCCCGAATCTAGGGTATAAGCACTCTGCAGGTTTGGCTTTTTAAGGGCAGACACATGGAGCTCCAAACTCGAATATTGACCTTATCATGAACAGGATCACGGATATGATGCAAAATCAGTTTGGCCTAAAGCCAAGGAGCCAGTCCTATGCATACAAGTCCCCTTATCGAGAGTGGTATAACCGAGTTGCACTCCCTCCGAGAGTAAAACCTCCCACAGACCTGACCAAGTTTTCTGGTCAGGATGATACTAGCACCATATAACACATCAACCGATACTTAATGCAGCTTGGAGAGGCATCCACTGATGAAGCTTGGAGGATTCAGTATTTCCCGTTGTCTCTGAAAGGGTCGGCTTTCACGTGGTTCACGTCTCTGCCGGCTAATTCCATTGGTACTTGGGTAGAATTGGAGCAGAAGTTTCATTCATATTTCTTTACAGGCACTAATGAGAAGAAACTAGTTGACCTTATGAGCTTGAAGTAGAGAGCCAATGAAACACCCCAGGAGTATCTCTGCAGGTTTAGGGAGACTAAAAACCTCTATTATTCCTTAAATCTGCCAGATGACCAGTTGCCAGGGATGGCAATAGCGGGCATGCAACCGAATATCAAGGAGAAGCTGTTCGGCATGGACTTTGATGACCTTGGTCAGCTATCACAGTGATTAGCCATGATGATCAATCAGGCTCAAGGGTTCAGAAGAGACAACCGTTTCCAGAAGGGTGATGTGGCTAATGAGATGTATCAAAGTTTCCTGGAGGAAGCAACAGAGTACGATGATGAAGATGAAATAGCCGCAGCCAAATTGGTCTGGGGGAAAGAACCAACTCAGGTCAGTCAACGCTAGTTGAGGCAGCAGAAGGGTACGTACGGCTTTGATGTCTCCAAGTCAGACAAGCAGTTTGAGATGTTGCTCAAAGAAGGGCGTATCAAGTTGCCAGAAGGACACCCCATGTTGTGCCCTGAAGGGGTGAGAGATAAAAAGTTTTTTGGTTACCACAATACCAATTCTCATTCCATCAATGATTGCTGAGTATTCAGAATGCGGATTCAAAAAGTTATTCAAGAAGGGCATTTGAAATTTGATGGTAAGATAAAAATTGATGCTAATCCTTTTGCACAGAACACAGTGTCCTTATCCATGAATATGGTTGCTATAGAAAGCTCTAATGACAAGGGCAAGGTGAAAGTGTTAACCTCAGACAGAGCTAAGAAAATTGGTGCTGTTGACCCTGATCGGCAAATTACAAATGAAGAATTTCGGCAACAGGCTCGGTTCTAGAACGACCGAACCGAGAGAGGGGAACCTTCTAAGCCGAGAGTCACGACACGGATTCTTTTGAACAAATGGCAACGGGAGCAAGAACGATATCGCAAGCGAAGGTATTACGAGGAACAAGAGTTCATGGAGGAACATCAGAGGTATGAGGAAGAGATGTACCAGAGGGAGCAAGAGTACATGAGGGAGCAGGAACAGTCTCATTGGGGATGCTCATTCTTTAAACATTGTTGGAATGAAGGCTTGTAGCTTCCTACTAAAGATAATTGCCCTGAATGCAGTGACCAATATTCAGAGTAGAGGCAATCTCGGGCCAACCGCCGTCCAGTCCATGAAAGGCTTAGAGCACGTTTTACTGAGGACGATCGGCGTGTAAAAATGGATAGCTCTGTAAATCGGCGAGGCAAGAGATTTGCCGATCAAGGGTGGATCCATTATGAAGAAGGCGCTGAGGAAGAAGAGCTGTGTGAGTACGTGTGGCAGGAAGGACAATGGTGTCCACTAGGGCTGAGAAAGAGCCAGAACAGAAGGGTACAACGCTTGAGGAACAAAGAGTTGGCACAGACAGTTGCCGAAAAGAAACAAGTGTGGCGTCCTAAGGAAAAGCCTGACAAGCAAGACCAGTCGGCTGATGCGTATATGGCTTTCTTTATTCCATCAGAGTTCTTAGCTCCAGAAAACCAGGATATCCAAGAAGAAGTGTACTCAAATTTCGATGAGAGTGAGTATCATGATCTGATGGCCCAACTTGTCCTAACCGAACAAACAGTTTTTGATAAGACGGTCAAACATCGACATTTGAAGCCACTTTATGTGAAGGGGTACGTCAATGGCAAACCTTTGACCAAGATGTTTGTTGATGGAGGAGCTGCCATCAATATTATGCCTTATACCACCTTTAGGAAGCTCGGGATGACCAATGAGGAACTTCTAAAAACTCACATGGTACTCAGGGATTTTGCTAGCAATCCTTCTGACACCCGAGGAGCTGGGCACATTGAGTTGATGATTGGATCAAAAACCTTGATTACTACTTTATTTGTCATCGATGGCAAGGGGGCATACAGTCTGCTCTTAGGGAGAGATTAGATCCATGCTAACTGCTACATACCTTCAACCATGCATCAGGTTCTTATTCAGTGGATTGGAGATGATGTTGAAGTTGTTCATGCTGATGATTCGATAAGTGTTGCTGCTGCAGAGCCTACTTACTGGGAATATGATGGTGTCGATTGTTTCTCTGGAAGAGTATGGGAAGAAGGTCCTGTGAATGTCTTCAACAAGGATCAACAGCCGATCCAAGCAGTCGGCTCTCAAAGCAATTTTTAATGGAGAACCCGATCGATGGCAACAAAGGAAAGTTGTGACGTGGCTTTATGTTGGCCGATAAGCTAGAGGAAATAAATATTGGTGATGATATCAAACCAAGGCCGATGTATATCAGTGCAAATTTAGACCCAGAGTATAGATTGAAATTGATAAACCTTCTAAAAGAGTTGAAGGATTGTTTTGCTTGGGATTACACAGAGATGCCCGGACTGGATCGTTCTATTGTTGAGCATCGATTGCCAATCAAGCTTGGGTATCGACCTTATAAACAACCTCCTCGGAAAAATTTCAAAGAGGAGGTGCTGGCCGATGTGAAAAAGGAAGTTAAAAGATTATTAGAAGCAAATTTCATTCAGCCATGTAGATATGTAGAGTGGATTTCGAGCATAGTTCCGGTATACAAAAAGAATGGGAAAATGAGGGTTTGCATTGACTTTAGGGATCTCAATAAAGCTACGCCAATGGACGGTTACCCAATGCTAGTTGCTGATTTGCTTGTCGATGCAGCAGCTGGTTATGAAGTCATCAGCTTTATGGATGGTAATGCTAGCTATAACCAAATATTTATGGCAATAGAAGATTTTTCAAAAACGGCTTTCAGAGTTGATCGGCAAAATTGTGGAGATCTATATTGATGATGTGGTGGTTAAGTCTAGAAATCATGGTGGACACTTAGCCGATTTAAAGAGGACTTTGGAGTGCACTAGGAAGTATGGTTTGAAGATGAACCCGAACAAGTGTGCCTTTGGGGTCTTGGCTGGTGAATTTTTGGGATTTCTAGTCCATAAAGGAGGGATCAAAGTCGGTAAGAAAAGCATGGAAGCAATAGACAAGGTTGTGCCTCCAACTAATCTCACAGAGTTGCAGTCATTGCTCGGCAAGATTAATTTTGTGAGAAGATTCATATCTAATTTATCAGAAAAAGTTTTGCCTTTTTCTCCATTGTTAAAGCTTAAAAAGGATCAAGAATTTGTATGGGGTGACATACAACAAAATGCTTTTGATGAGAACAAAGAATACATGAAGGCGCCACCTGTGTTGGTACCTCCACAGCTTGACAAGCCTTTTAGGTTGTACGTGGCGGCCGACAGCCTAACAATAGGGTCGGCCCTCATGCAAGAGTTTGAAGGAAAGGAAAGGGTGATAGCTTACCTTAGCCAAAAACTATTAGATCCTGAGACAAGGTATTCGGCTACGGAGAAACTCTGCATGTGTGTGTATTACTCATGCACCAAACTTTGGCACTACTTGTTGAATGCCGAATGCGTGGTAGTTTTTGAATTTGATGTAATAAAACATATGTTATCAATGCCAATTTTGAACAGAAGAATTGGCAAATGGATTTTGGCTTTATCAGAATTTGAGTTAAAGTACAAATCGGCAAAAGCAGTAAAGGGTCAAATTATTGCTGATTTTGTTACCCAACACCGTGATCCTTCTGCTAACATGATAGATATTGCACCTTGGACTTTGTTTTTTGATGGTTCATCTTGTAGCAAAGGTGGTGGTGCTGGTATTCTCTTGGTTTCTCCACGAGGAGTGATTTTCAAGTATGCTATCCCTATTGAATTTCGTGTTACTAACAATCAAGCAGAGTATGAAGCACTACTTAGAGGACTTCGGCTTCTTGCTGAAATAAAGGTCGTCGCTGTTGAGATCTTCGGGGATTCTGAGTTAGTAATTAACTAGCTGCTCGACTAGTATGAATGCAAGAGTGATATGTTGAGAGAGTATTATGAAGAATGCTGAGAGCTTTTGAAAAGTTTTCAGGTAGCAACCTTGCATCATATCCCTAGGGGGCATAATGAAGAAGCAAATTAATTGGCTCAAACTGCTTCAGGACACCGAGTGTCGGGTACGAAGGTAAGGGGTACCCTAAACCCTTCGATAAATTAACGCTAAACATAGCAACCATTTTTAAGGCAAGGATCAGCCCACTACTCGGTGAGACGCGGCCCATCAATCGAGGGCCCCCTCTACACCAACTACGGCAACAAGCCACAGGCCGGCTCCACCTCGACGACGGACGAAGGGGCGAGCGAACGACCCCCAGCTCCACCTCGACGACGGACGAGGGGTCGAGCGAACGACCCCTGGCTCCGCCTCGACGACGGACGAAGGGGCGAGCGAACGACCCCCAGCTCCACCTCGACGACGAACGAGGGGTCGAGCGAATGACCCCGGCTCCGCCTCGACGACGGACGAGGGGTCGAGCGAACGACCCCCGGCTCCACCTCGATGACGGACGAGGGATCGATGCGAACGACCCCCCGGCTCCACCTCGACGACGGACGAGGGGTCGAGCGAACGACCCCCCGACCTCTACCTCGACTTTGACCTTTCCGACCTCGTCGATGCCTCGGACGAGGGGCTCGATTAACCCAACTACTCTGGCATGGGTAAAAGTGAACCCACCTAACGACATGGGCGCCCGCGTCCGCTGTCAAATCTGTCAACTCCCCGTCCAGTCCCCGATTCCCGTCAACTGTGCCGCCACTGCTGCCACTACGCAAGTACGGACTCCAACAGTACCCCTCGGAAAGTGAACAGTGCGACCCTCGACGACGACTTCGGGAACGCGACGGAGTCACATAGGGCTCGAACCCCTCCCTCGACCGAGGGCTCAACCTCCTCCTCTTCAACAACTCCGGTACGGAAGCTGTCCCATCCGCCCCGTCCCGCTTCGGCCATGGGATTCGCGCCCGCCTGCGGACACTGCACAACGACGACTTCTACTGCCGCCACAACCAGGGACGCCTGAAGGACGGAAACCCATGCCGCGACAGTACTCAACACCTCTCCGCCAACACTGTGCCGCCAATACGCCGCCCATACTTCTACAGTTAGGACCCTGTACCCTCGGGCCTCCCCTTGGTCTATAAAAGGGGGACGCCGAGGTAGAGTATAGAGAGACTTTTTCCGATTTCTGGGACGACTTCCAAGGACTCTGGAGATCGGCTCCTACTTCTTCGGGAACCCTAGTTCACACTCCACACACACACACCGCCACCCGATCGACCCCTGGGGTGGCCGACTCCGTGTAACACAGCTTGTACCCCCCCTGTACGAGCACGCTTTGGGTGCGAGATAATACAAGTCATCCTCCCCCCGCTGGACGTAGGGCCTTCTTTGCCCGAACCAGGATAAATCTTGTGTCCATCTTGCATCACGTCTGAGAGAGGGAGCACGCGATATACAAATTTACTCATTGGTGGTCTTGACCCCCGGGTCATAACACCGACAGTTGGCACGCCATGTAGGGGGATTCGCGTGTCGATCAACTCCGAACTACTCTCTCAGATGGATCCCACCATCCCACCATTTCCATCCACCACCGTCATCTGGTTCGGGAGTCTAGGGTTCGTTTCCACGGACCAGGGCGACTTCGTAGTCTTCCCCTCCACCCGTGGCCTAGACATCAGCAGCTTCGCTGCGCCGGAGCTAGCAAGGATCAGACGACGGTCCCTCCGCTTGTGACTCTGGCCTGCGATCAGGAGGAGACGCGAGCGACTTCGTCGTGCTCGCCGTCGTGCGAGCTCTGGGGCGCTGGATGCCATACCCCCGGTCCCAGCTGGCGACACGGCTCCTTCTCTTAGGGGTCCGCTTGACCCATGCTTGTGGGCCGAGGGCGGGCGTCTCACCGCGTGGAACTTTGGCTCTTCCACGTCGTCGTCCCCAGAGGCTTCCGTGGCTTCTCCGACACCCTCGATCCCGTCACCACCGCGTGACCTGTTCCCGTACGGGCTCCGCAACAGTGCCGGACTCTACTCTGCTTTCACAGGGATGCGAGTACATACATACGAAGAGTCTCCATGGACGCCGTTGTGGGCGACGGCCGATCCCGTCACCACTACTTCACCAGGCGAGCCAGAGCTACCCCGTACGTGGGGCACGTTACGGTGGCGCCTGGAGGAGGAAGAAACGGGCAGGCTCTTCCCCCACTTCTACCATGCCGACTTCGACTCGGACTCTCCCGACAAGAGTTACGACTCCACTCGGGAGTGCTTCCACCTCAACGAGCAAACCGTCCTCCAGGACGATGTCGACGATACCGCAACCACCGAAGAAGGGGGAGGGGCTAACGCTACACCACCTCGAGATGCCATTCCCCCAAGTCCTGATAGAGCCGATCCATCCCCCGACGTCCAGATTACGCAGGTCCGAGAGCTTCTCAGCAAGCTCGAGGAGGAGCGCCTGCGTCTTCAGCAGCTCGAACACGCCCTCGAGCGGGATCGAGGGCATCCTCAGGGCGGAGGAGCTCGCGAGCGGGCCCGGGAAGTCCACCGGCAGATCGTCGAGGAGGGGAACGCCGAACCCCGAGTCTTCAACCATGCCAGCCAGAATGTCATAGCAGCCGCGATGCTGCTCCGCGACATGCCGGCGCCATCGACCCCCCAGGCATGACGTATCAGGGAAGAAATCCAGGGGTTGCTCCAAACTGCGGCCGTGCAGCAGGCGGAGAGCTCGGCCTCGAGGCGTCGAGGGGCTGCCTCTAAGCGGCAAGCAGCACCCCCTCGACAAAATCGGGAGGCCTCTGTCCACCAGAACAAGGCGCCCCAGGGCCGGGTCGAGCCACGACCGGTTCAGGAACGCCTCGTCGACGACCTCCCCCCTCGAGTGAACAATCGACGTCGGTACGGCGACGCTGAGGCTCGAGGCTACAGCGCTCACCGAGGTGGGTGCTACGACAGCGATGAAGACCGATGTCGGTCTCCGGAGCCCCGAGTCTTCGGAAGAACTATCCGGCGGGCCTCCCTGCCCGTGCGTTTCCGTCCACCCACCAGCCTGATCAAATACAACGGCGAAACCAAGCCAGAGCTCTGGCTTGCTGACATCAGGCTGGCATGCCAGCTGGGTGGAGCCAAAGATGACCTCGTCATCATCCGGCAACTCCCATTGTTCCTCTCCGACACCGCTCAAAGGTGGCTCGAGGAGCTACCCCCGGACTTGATCCAGGACTGGTTCGACCTGGTCCGGATCTTCGAGGGCAACATCAAGGGCACCTACGAGCGCCCGGGCAACTCCGGGGACCTTCGCAACTGCAAGCAGAAACCAGGGGAGACTCTCCGCGCCTTCACCCGCCGATTCTCGAAGCAGCGTACCGCACTGACCCACATCTCCGACCACGAGGTCATCACGGCGTTCATCGCCGGGACAACCTGCAAGGAGCTAGTGCGGGAGTTGGGGCGAAACATCCCCAAGACCGCCAACGAGCTCATGGATGTCATCGCCAACTACGCGGCTGGCGAGGAGGCCGTTGGCGCATTCTTCCAGATTCCCCCCGGGAAGGGGGAGGGCAACGCGGATGAACCCGGGGGCTCGGACGATAGGCCCATGAGAAACAAGGGGCCTAGGAGGAACAACGACGGCAACGGCGGCCGGAAGAAGAAGAAGAAGAAGAAGAAGAAGAACCAACCGGGCCGGCGCAACGTCGAGCCCAACGTCGAGCATGCCGACGAGCCCGACGACCTTGTCGCTGCGGCGGACAAGCGGAAGCCTCGAGGGCCCCCTCCCGACGGGGGCGTCTTCGATAAGATGCTGAAGGAGCCTTACCCCTATCATATGGGGCCGGCCAACCACCGCCTCGAGGATTGCCGCATGCTCCGAAGGCACTTCGTCCCTCCTGCCCCCAGGAGAGACGACGGCAAGGAAGACCCGCCCTGTGACGCCCATGTCAGGGGCGATGTCCAAAAAGGAGGCTTCCCCGAGATCCACGACTGCTACATGATCTACGGGGGACCCTCGACTTGCCTCACCACGCGCCAGCGCAAGAGGGAGTGTCGAGAAGTTTTTTCCGTTCGGGCCCAGGCCCCGCGGTACCTCGATTGGTCACACACGCCGATCACCTTCGATCAGGACGACCACCCCGAGCACGTCCCCAACGCAGGGGCTTACCCGCTCGTCGTCGGCCCGATCATCCTCAACACCCACCTCAGCAAGGTGCTCATGGATGGGGGGAGCAGCCTCAACATCATCTACGCCGAGACCCTCGACCTCCTGGGGATCCCGAGGACCATGCTCCTGCCCAGTGCGGGGGGATTCCACGGGATCGTCCCGGGGAAGAAGGCACTCCCGATCGGCCGCGTCAAGCTGCCGGTCTGCTTCAGCGTCCCCTCGAACTTTCGAAAGGAAGAGCTGACCTTCGAGGTGGTCGCGTGGTGAGGCACCTACCACGCCATCATCGGTAGACCGGGGTACGCCAAGTTCATGGCGGTCCCGAACTACACCTACCTCAAGCTCAAGATGCCAGGACCCTCGGGGGTCATCACTGTCGACACCTCCTACGAGCACGCATACGACTGCGACGTCGAGTGCGTGGAAAAAGCCGAAGCCCATGAGGATTCGGCTATCCTCGCGGCCCTCAACGACTTGTCCGGAGAGATCCCCGACCCCAAGCGCCACGCTGGGAACTTCAAGCCGGCGGAAGACACAAAGACCGTCCCGCTCGACCCCGGCCTCGCGGGCGGGAAGGTGCTGACGATCAGTGCCACCCTCGAGCCCAAATAGGAAGCCGTGCTCGTCGACTTTCTCCGTGCGAACGCTGACGTGTTTGCATGGAGTCCCTCGGATATGTCGGGCATCCCGAGAGAGGTCGCCGAGCACTCCTTGGACATCCGAGCCGGGTCCAAACCAGTGAAGCAACGCCTGCGCCGCTTCGACGAGGAGAAGCGCAGGATCATCGGGGAGGAGGTCGACAAGCTTTTGAAGGCCGGATTCATCAAGGAGGTACATCATCCCGAGTGGTTAGCTAATCCTGTGCTTGTAAAGAAAAAGAATGGGAAGGATAGGATGTGTGTAGACTACACCAGTTTGAATAAAGCATGTCCTAAAGTTCCTTTTCCTTTACCACGCATCGACCAAATAGTAGATTCCACTTCGGGATGTGAAACCCTTTGCTTCCTTGATGCGTATTCCGGCTACCACCAAATAAAGATGAAGGAGTCCGATCAGCTCGCGACCTCCTTCATCACTCCCTTCGGCATGTTTTGCTACCTCACCATGCCCTTCGGCTTGCGGAACGCCGGGGCCACCTACCAGCGATGCATGCTCCACGTCTTCGGGAAACACATAGGGCCGACCGTCGAGGCCTACGTCGATGACATCGTGGTCAAGTCCAGAACCGTCGGAAACCTGGTCGGAGACCTCGAGGTCGCGTTTGGGTGCCTCAGGGCTAATCGCATAAGACTGAACCCTGAGAAGTGTGTCTTCGGGGTCCCTCGAGGCATGCTCTTAGGGTACATAGTTTCCCAGCGCGGCATCGAGGCCAATCCCGAGAAGGTAACCGCCATCATGAGGATGGGCCCGATCAACGACCTCAAGGGCGTGCAAAGGGTTACTGGGTGCCTCGCCGCCCTCAGTCGCTTCATCTCGAGGCTCGGGGAGAAGGCCCTACCCCTTTACCGACTCCTGAAGAAGACAGAACACTTCGCGTGGACCGCCGAAGCCGAGGAATCGCTCTCGAGGCTCAAGGCCTTGCTCACCTCGCCCCCGGTCTTGGTCCCCCCGAGCCCGGCCGAGCCCCTCTTGCTCTATGTCGCGGCGACTACCCAGGTAGTCAGCGTGGTCATAGTAGTCGAGAGGGAGGAGGAAGGACACGCCCTGTTGGTTCAGAGGTCTGTCTACTTCGTGAGCGAGGTCCTTTCCGAAACCAAGACGAGGTACCCCCACATCTAGAAGCTACTGTACGCGGTCGTCCTCACTCGGCGGAAGCTCAAACACTATTTCCTGGGCCATCCGGTCACTGTGGTCTCATCTTTCCCCCTCGGAGAGATAATCCAGAACCGGGAGGCATCGGGAAGGATCGCCAAGTGGTCCGCCGAGCTCATGGGGGAAACCCTCTCCTACGCCCCTCGAAAGGCTATCAAGTCCCAGGTACTAGCAGATTTCATTGCAGAATGGACTGACACCCAACTACCCCCAGCGCAGGTTCAGAGCGAGCTCTGGACTATGTACTTCGACGGGTCGTTGATGAAGACGGGAGCAGGTGCCGGATTGCTATTCATATCACCCTCAGGGGTCCATATGCGATATGTCATCCGCCTCCACTTCCCCGCCTCCAACAACGTCGCCGAGTACGAGGCCCTCGTCAACGGCCTGCGCATCACCATCGAGCTCGGGGTTCGACGCCTCGACGTGTGAGGGGACTCTCAGTTGGTGATCGACCAAGTGATGAAAGACTCGAGCTGCCACGATCCCAAGATGGAAGCCTACTGCAAGGAGGTCCGAAGGCTCGAGGACGAGTTATATGGCCTCGAGCTCAACCACGTAGCCCGTCGGTACAACGAAGCTGCCGACGAGCTAGCCAAAATCGCGTCTACTCGAGGGACGGTCCCCCCCGACATCTTCTCGAGGGATCTGCACACACCGTCCGTCGACCTAGGCTCGGGGGCTCCCGCCCTCGAGCAAGGGGACAACCCACCCCCCTCGACCGATCCCCCCTCGAGCAGGGGAGAGGTCATGGAGATCGACGGGGCCGCCGTGGCACCAACCCCTCTGACGGATTGGCGCGCGCCTTACCTCGAGTACCTGACGCGAGGCGAACTCCCAGAAGACCGCACGGAAGCCCGCCGAGTAGCTCGACGTGCCAAAACCTACGTCCTATACGGGGATGGCCGCGAACTATATCGACGTAGCCCGTCGGGTGTACTTCAACGATGCCTCACCCTCGAGGAGGGGAGGGTATTGCTGAAGGACCTACACTCGGGGGCTTGTGGCCACCACGCGGCGCCGAGAACGCTGGTAGGAAGTGCCTTTCGACAGGGCTTCTACTGGCCGACGGCTGTCGACGACGCCACCAAACTCGTTCGATCCTGCCAGGGATGCCAATTCTACGCCAGGCAAACCCACCTACCCGCCCAAGCTC
This sequence comes from Microstegium vimineum, assembly GCA_022036555.1. NCBI lineage: Eukaryota > Viridiplantae > Streptophyta > Magnoliopsida > Poales > Poaceae > Microstegium > Microstegium vimineum. The sequence continues at coordinate 17,283,763 of CM039121.1, read as the reverse complement.
TTCAGATGATACCCATAACTTGGCCATTCGCAGTATGGGGGCTCGACATGGTCGGTCCCCTGAAAAGAACCAAGGGCGGGCACACTCACCTTCTCGTGGCCATCGACAAGTTCTCGAAGTGGATCGAGGCTCGAGCCATCGCCAACATCCAGTCTCGGCAAGCCGTGCTATTCTTCACCGACATCATCCACTGCTTCGGGGTCCCCAACATCATCATCACCGACAATGGCACGCAGTTCACCGGCCAAAAGTTCCTGGACTTCTGTGACGATCACCACATCAGGGTGAATTGGTCCGCAGTTGCCCACCCTCGAACTAACGGTCAGGTCGAGCGTGCCAACGGTATGGTTTTGCAGGGCCTCAAGCCAAGGATCTTCGACCGGCTGAATAGACATGGAAAGAAATGGGTCGACGAGCTGCCCGCTATGCTATGGAGTCTCCGAACGACACCGAGTCGAGCCACGGGGTTCTCTCCGTTCTTCTTGGTCTATGGGTCCGAAGCCGTCCTCCCCACTGACCTCGAGTACGGGTCCCCTCGACTGAAAGCCTACAGCGAGCAAGCCAACATGGTAGCCCGAGAGGACTCCCTCGACCAACCCGAGGAAGCTCGTGACATGGCCCTCTTCAAGTCGGCTCAGTACCAGCAGACGCTACGACGCTACCCACGACAAAAATGTTCGCAAACGGGACCTCAACGTCGGCGACCTCGTTCTGCGCCGTCGACAGAGCAACAAGGGGCGTCACAAGTTGACACCACCTTGGGAGGGACCCTTCATCGTGGCAGAGGTGCTGAAGCCCGGCACCTACAAACTGAAGAACGAGAAGGGCGAGATTTTCACCAACGTGTGGAACATCAAACAGCTACGTCGCTTCTATCCCTGAGGCCCCAGGGCCTTGTACATTTTCGCATTTATGTACAAATTCTCGAATAAATAAAATGTTCTCGAAACACATTTCACGTTCGTTCGTAACTGGAAGGTGGCCTCGACTTTGCCCGGGCAAAGTCGAGCTCCCCTCGGGGCTGACGGGAGGGCACCCCCCTCCTAACTCCCCGAAAAACCCATACGTTTTTTCAAAACTCGACCCTCCCCCTCGTTCTTTCCCTCGAGTACGCTTCTCAACTAAGTAAAGGCGCCTCGAGCTCCCTAAGGGTCGAGGGTGTCGTCGAGCTAGGGATCCACCTACGCCCCAGGGCTACTGTATCCCTACTCGCCACCCCCCTTCCAGGGATACGAGCGTGCGTCGAATACTTAAGTTCACAAGCGTCGACTCAGGCAAAGAAAAGCAGAGAGAGCTCGAGAAGTAGAAACAATGAGATGAACCCGTCCACAACACTAAGGTAGCCTCGACTTTGCCTCACCAAAGTCGAGCCTCCCTCGGGGGCTAACAGCCCCCCCCCCCTAAGTCTCCGAAAAACTCGAACGTTTTTTCGAAACTCGACTCTCCCTCTCGTTCTTTCCCTTGAGTACGCTTCTTAACTAAGTAAAGGCGCCTCGAGCTCCCTAAAGGGTCGAGGGTGTCGTCGAGACAGGGACCCACCTACGCCCCAGGGCTACGGTATCCCCGCTCGCCACCCCCCTTCCAGGGATAAGAGCGTGCCTTCGAACACTTAGTTCACAAGCGTCGACTCAGGCAAAGAAAAGCAGGGAAAGCTCGAAAAAACAATGTTAACTGCGTGCATCTCGATCAAAACGCATTATATACAAAAAGCCCTCAGGGGCTTGGCATTGTGTTAGTACAAAAGCCTAACTATTACATGGACCTTTTTGTCTAGATATGGCTCGCAGGCCCGGACTACCCGTCGACACCATTCGAGGGCTGCTCGTCCACCGAGGGGATCACCTCGGGCTCGAAGAGTCTCGCAAGCAGGCCTCCAGGCACCTCTGCGTGATCCATCAACTCCTGACACTTCACGTCGTTCTGTTCCTCGGTCAGATCCGGGTCGGTGGCGAACCCGTCGGCAACGAGGTTGAGGTCCACGTCGTAGAAGGAGTTGACGACCATGAGGGCCCGCTTCACGCCCACATGTAGGGCAGCTCGGACGTTCTCCGTCACCCCACACGTCATGGAGTAGAAGCGGCGCAGCAAGGAGTCCCCTCGAGCATCCCCCTCGACCTCCGGCTCCGGCTTGACCGAGAGGTTGTTGCAGAAGGTGTTGATGGCGGCCGCGAGCGTCGCGTTGAGGTTTGCCTCGGTGCCAAGCAGGCCCTGAAGATTGTCCAGGTCCTTGTGGGCGCGGGCATTCTCCTTCGCAAGCTCTGCCGAAACAAGCACACAACAGTCAAAACCCAACAAAAAAGCAGAAAAAGGGTCGAGGCAGGACAGACTCTGCAACAACCGAAACAATCACCTTGGGCCTGCACATCCAAGGTGGAGTAGGCCTGCTCGGTCTCCTCGAGCTAGCGGCGGAAGTCGTCAAGCTCGGAGGACTTGGTCATTAACCTTGGCCTCGAGGCCCTCGATTGTCTTGTTTGCGTCCTCGAGGGCCTTCCTCTGGTTCATCGCCACCATGCCCAAAGAGGTCGCACGGGTCCGAGCCTTCTCCTCCGAGGTGGCCAAAGCGTCGCGCTCTCGGGAGACGGCGTCGAGGTCTCCCCGGAGCCCTCGGATGTCCTCCCTCAGCCGGGCAGCCTCCTCCTCGGCCTTACAAACTTATCCTCAAGACCAAAACCACTACGAGATTTGCAAAATTTATGGTAGACAAACACATCTACAACCAACCTTACAAAGATTTTTGAAAGAAGAATGAAGGGGTGTAGATCATGTGTCTAGTGATGGTAGAGGGAAGGATTGATTTGGGATATTTCTCACTTGAGCATGGATTTGATGGGAAGATCGGGGAATAGCTTCCATGCTCATTGGTATTGTTCTCCCTGAGTGGGTGAGCACTTCCTTTCTCATGACATTTCAAGTCATCCTCAAAACTTGAGTGGGTCGTGACTGTTGGCGAGATTGACATAAGCTCACCCCTTGGATCAAGAATTGGTTTGGATTCTAACCCTTTGATGAGAGGTCGGGAAGACCAAACGGGTAGGTAATCTTCACCTATTCTATAACCAAGCTTCTCATTTCCTAAGGTGTTCTCCAAGATTCTCATGATTGGCCTTCCGATAAAGGTAAGATGAAAGGAAAGTCCAGGAAGGTCAAAGATGTGGAAATCTAGGAAGATCTTGAGATCATCAACCACCACAAGAACATCATGAAGGACTCTTAAACAATCAAGGACTTGACCATTGGAGAGTCTAAGGTGTTTTTGTGATTGGGATAGATGATCCTTTGATGATGTTGGAACATGGAAATGAGGAAGGATGTTGATCCCGAGGCTAGGATTGTAGCAAATTTCACCATCAATGCCCAACACTTGACAGGATATTCTCCTCATATGTGTGGGCATTTTAGTGACTTCCTTTGAGGATTCGGCCTCATCCAACCATTCTTGACTTACAACGGTAGATAGATGCTCTAACCGTTGTCTTTGCTCCACTTGGTCAGATTTATGGCCCTCAGGGCTTCCATGCCTCGGGTGTCTTAATGAATTCCCAGAGTCATCAAGTGGGTCATCATAAGACTTGAATGAAGGAACACATGGGGGATCATCAGGATCAAGGATGGGTGTAGAAATGGGTTCGTAGGATAAGTCAGCGGTGGGCATAGAGAAGGAGAGGATAGATTTGGCTTCTAAACACTTGAGTTCTTCTATAAGCTCACTCGACATTTCTTCATCAAACATCCCAGGCTTTTCTTGATGTGCCATGTGGGAAGTCGAGGCATAAGATGATGTTGATTTGGGAGGTTTTTGAAGAGATTCCTTCACGAGATGTCTAGAAATATGTTTCTTAGAAGGTCTCTTTAGGAAAGGATCATTTTGGACATTCCCAAAACCAGCAAGATCATATGAACGGTTAGCCTCGAACTCGAAGGAATGATTTAGGAGTTGAATTTTTTCTTCCTTCGAGATTTGTGGTATTTGTGGTTTAGGATCGATGGCAGAATCTTTGGATAGAAATGGTGGTGATTCAGCTATCGAGGATTCTTTTCTAGGGGCTGGTTTTTGTTTTTCCTTGGGTCCTTCATTATAATCGTTAGTAGAGGGGGTGTTCTCAAGAATCTTTGTAAGAAGATTCTTCCCTGCAGTAACGGATAAACACAGGAAGGCTCCCCGAAAGTTATATCAAGAATCTTTGCTAAGACCTCCATAAAAGTGTTGTAACAATGTTGGCTCAGTTATAGCAAGATCAGGGCCAGATGATGATAGCTCTAAAAGACGGGGCCCATGCCGCACCAAGAGGTTCTTTTCCTTTTGTGAGAAGTTGATGACCTCTTTTCGAAGACGAACAACGCGAGGAATAGGGAACAAAGTTAGGCACAATTTGGATTGTAATCTTTCCCATTCTTCGTTTACACTACCTACATTGCGAAGGTACCATCGTTTGGCTATTCCCGTCAAAGAAAACAAAAATAGCTTCGACTTAAGGGTACCTCGCCTCATCCCTTGGATTTTGAGACATGAACATAATTGTTCAAAGTCACGTAGGTGACTGTAAGGATTTTCATCTTCATCCCCAGAAAAAGGTTGTTCCTGAAGTTTGTCTATGAAACTAGGGTGAAGCTCATAGCTAAGTGAAAGGATGGGATGTGATGATGGTGGCGGTTCCAAACTATGGCCCTTTGGAAAAGTAAGATGAGAGATGGATGGTTCGTTCATGGTGTATATGAAAAGGATAAAATGAAAAGAAAGATAAAACAAGGATAATAGGACCAAAGGGTTTTAGTTAAAACAGCTACCGTTCCCCGGCAATGGCGCCAGAAATGCTTGTTGGTATTTCTTATGACTATTGGATAAATCCGCCAGCGCACAGATTATACCGGTGTAGCACTTCACCCGGAGTATTCCAGGTACCGTATTTTCCACGGGGAACGATAAGTGATCTAACTAGGAATACGGGTATGTCCTATGATGGATCAAGGGAGACTATGATAACTGGGTTGAGAGGTTCGATATAGCAAAGATATCTAACAAGGTATAGCTGGTTATACTGGCTTTATCAGCCCTTCTCTTGCAGGAGGCATTGGGATAGATCAGAAAGAGGGCAAAACTCTAACCGGACCGCGCCTTCATGTTGTATTGAAGCCCTACCTTTTAAGAACTTATCTGACACGCGTGGTGGAATACAAAGGCTTGATAGAGCTTTCACTTTCTACTAGCATCCACGAACAATCCATGTGATAAACGGTTTACAAAGGTAAGATCTAGTCTAGACACCACGTCTACACTATTCTTACTACTTTAACCCCACGTTAAGGCTAAAGCACTCTACTTAAAGTAAAGCGATGAACAAGCAGGAAAAGGTGTATAATAGCTAACCAGACTTAGAATATCAAATACTATAAAGAACTCAGAAGAAGTCACTTACAAGAGCTGAACTTACAAGAGACTCGCATCTGCCGAGGAAGAACTCCGGAGAAGATTCCTAACAAGCCTGGGGCTTTCTCCAGAAGACCTTCCTCACTCTCCTCCAACTAGCATAGAACTACTAGAGAGCTCCGCTAAGAGACTAAGGAGTAGTGTTTCTCCAATGAGGCATGAGTTGAGAGTGAAGGCCTAGGGGGGTATTTTTAGCTAGAGGTGGAGTAGGGGCTACTCCGGTGCCATGTTAGCGATCCGCGCCACCTCCATCAGCCACCGTTGGATCCAACCGACTTCAGAACCGCCTAAGGATCAATGGTGCTGATTTCCATTATGTGGGGAATAGGTAAGTCGGTTGGGGAGGTGAAACTACCATATGGTGGTTCGGCCAAACCACAACATGGCCTGTGGGCCCTCCTGGACCTTCTAGAAGATGGCCCATTGATCAGGGGCTAAGTGGGGGCCTGGTGGGCCCCACCTATGGTTCGGTCGAACCACATGTGGGGTCTGTGGGCCACCTCTTCCCCCTGGATACTGGTCCCACCTGTCATATGCCTTGGATGTCGGTTCTAAGTTGAGTTGTCACGTTAATCTTCTTGATGTGGGCCCATGGATCCTCGTGATGTGAATCTGGACCGTTGGTAAGACATACACTTGGATCCAAGGGGTAGAGAGTGATCTAGAGGGTGGATCTTGGATCATCGGGGCTTGGGATGCCAAGTGGCCCCACAAGGTGGTCGGCCGACCCCCTGTGTGGGCCCACTAGCCCCAAATGTCCCCTTTTGTCATTATCTACATCAAATAGTCATGGGACATGTGGAACTAGTTATTTGGCACAATATGTTTAGGTTATGCTTGCTTTCCTTGGAATATGAGGATGTTGACGGTATTTTGATGGTGACAAGATAGCTCTTAATTACCATCAACAGTCCCTCTAATGGATATCTTCTCTTCTCTAAATTAGAATAGATCTAGCTAGTAGAGAGATAGAGAGCGAGGGAAGATTAGAGGAGATGTCGGCCTGTCGGTGCCTCCTCCGGTTGTACTTTGACATGATCAAGCTCTAATCAAGCTTGCTCCTGAGATCACTCTGGTAATCTACTTCTTATTTCATTGAGTAATTACTATGCTTCTGGTTTGCAACTCTTCCGAGTACTTTAATCTATAGGACGCTATAGGTTAGAGGAGTAGTATAGGTGTAAGCGTGGTGCTTTATAAACACATGGTTGATATGTGCCCATGATGTTCAGTTTTGTGATGAGTGATTGCCCAACACTTGAGCGTTTTAGTTTGAGTGGCTTTACACAGATCCTTGCGAAAGCATGTGTGTGTCTATCTATCGGCTTGTGGTGTGCAGGCGCTATGCCCGGAGATAGTGGTCAATGGCGTGGAGAAGGTTGAGTAGAGGCTTGTCGTGCCGATGGAATGAGAGTGGTGAAGGGCGGAAGCGAGGCTCAGACTGAGGGACCAAGGGCACCGGAGGACTAGCTATGGTGGCTAGCACTTGGCACCGACGAGCGTGAGAAGACATGGAGGTAGACCGAGTTGACCGAGTCAAGACGGCGGACGAGCGGGTTGAGCGGAGACTCATGGGACTCGGAGTCCGATCGGGCGAGGACAAGGTGGCTCAAGTCGAGTGGTTTGGTGGTTTGGGCCTCAAAACCATCAGAGAACGGTTTCCGAGTTTGGGCCTCAAAACTCGAGGTTCGGTAGTTGAGCCTAAAGCTACCGGTGGCAGGTTTTGCGGGTTTGGGCCTCAAAACCTGGGCGGAGCTTCCAAGGAAGCGGGGGATGACACATGGCGGAATCCTGGAGGTTGCATCAAGGCGACGGCAACTCCTAGCAGGAAGCGGGACCGTCCATTCAAAATGCGAGAGATATTTTCCGGAGCTTGGACTGCAATGCTACGGGGGTCACTCAATGTATCTAGGGGGGTCTTTGGGAAATAGCCAAACCCTGATAAGTAGGGAGTGAAGGAGTATCCCTCATCCCACCTCTTGAACCCTAATCATTTGCACCATCTCTCTCTCTCTACCCTCCCTCTAGTTCATGAGGTCCCTAGGTTGATCTCTCCAACCTTTGTAAGGATTTGCACTTTGTTTTCGGTGGGAATCAGAGGCCTTACCCTCCGTAGGCCATGGTGCCTTTGATTTCTTGATCGTGTCCCCGTTTTGCTTATGTTCTTCATGTTTTGCTTTTTCCCCTACTTTGTTCCCGAGATGAGATTTCTTTGTAGGGAGTAGTTCTTGAAAATCTGTTTGAACCAAGTTCTTCGTACTCATGAGGAGCAACTTTGCACCGGAGGAATTTCCCTAAAACCTCACGAGAACGTAGATCGGGCGATTTCATTGAGGACTTCTTCGTTCTTGAGCTTTTCCCCAAATCTCTTTTCCCCCCCATTATTCTAAGCCAAATTGAGCGATGATTTCTTTGGGATATCTCCCCAACTGTACAAGGATCATGCCTACAAAGTTTGGTTGCAGTTGGTGTTCATTTGGTTGAGTTTTGGGAAGATTTAGCGGAGTGGAATCAGTTTTCGTGGGATTCTGCGCTCTGTTCGGGAGCTCTGGACCAAGCTCTGGACCACCTTGAATAGGCTCCGGACTATTGGCCATTAGTCCGGTGGTCTTGCCAAGGAGCCAGCAGAATAGCCCCTAGCTCCGGACCAAGCTCCAACTAGTCCTGTGGTAGCGTCGGACCACGTGTCCGGAGGTTGGGTGCGTACTGCGTTGGCTGTTTTGGAGAAGGAAATTTGTCGGACCACCCTCCGGACAACCCTCCGGACCATAGCTCCGGACCACTTCCATTGGTCCTGAGCTCCAGACCACTTCCAATGGTCCTGTGGTCTTGACTGAAGTAGTCGTGAAGTCCTTGTTGATCGATGTTTTGGCTGTTTCTCCCTTGTCCGAACTCCGAATTGAGTTCCATTTGTTGCGTTGGTTTCGTAATCATGCAGGGAACTTGATGAAGCACTTGTGAGACCAGTTCGCATAAGTAATTTCGGGTGAGCTCTCTTCTCTTCTCTCTAGGGTTTGAGAGCCTCACTTTCGGTGTCTCGATTTTGAGTCTTTGGTTTTCGAAAGATCCGCTGTACCTCTTGGTCATCACCAAAGGTATCCACACTCTCTAGGGTTGTCATCTTGCTGGTGGAGTAAGCTTGCTTGCTGGGGCTGTTTTTGGAAAGAGTAGCCCAAATATTTCGAGAGAAATTTGAGGCTCCCATTCACCCCCCCCTCTGGTCGCTGTTCTCGGTCCTTCAATTGGTATCAGAGCCGGTTAAGGATCATTCCACCTTACACAGTTCTTGATCTGCGAAGGCGACATGGAGCGAGGTGTTGGCAAACCACTGTTTTTTGATGGAACGAATTTCGCCTGTTAGAAGGTGCGCATGTCCGCTTACCTTCAAGGGTTTGATTCGAAGATTTGGGAGATTTGTGAGAATGCGGATTATGTGGTTCTTGGTGCTCAGATCAATGAGCTTCAAATCATGCAACTTGCATCAAACACAAGAGCCCGTAGCATCCTCTTCTCGAGTTTGTCTCTTCCTGAGTTTGAGCGGGTTTCGAGTCTCACTACGGCACGAGAGATCTGGCAAACATTTGTGCGATATCATGAGGGCAACCCTCAGATCAAGTCCAGAATCATCGACACGTACCGTAGGGAGTATGAGAACTTCGTTTAGTTGGTCGGTGAATCTGTTGACGGGATGTTCACTCGCTTCCAATCTATCATCAACAAGATGTGTGCTAATCGAGCCAACTTCCCCTATGATGATCATGAGATGGCTATCAATCTTTTGCATGCTCTTAATCGGAGGGTGTGGGAGATTAAGGTGGCTGACATTTAGGAGTCACCGGGCTATGATGCCCTGACCGTGGACGAGCTGTTCAGCAAGCCCAAGTCCTCAGAGATTGACCACCAGACCCGGTCCAAGCTTGAGAACCCGTCGAACCCATCCATGGCATTGGTTTCAAGCCCCGGTGGTGTGTCTTCTTCTTCCTCTAACCCTTCACACTCTTCGTTCGCTTTGTCTTTGATGTCTATGATAGAGGAACAAGTGGAGGCGCTTGGAGATGACGAGCTGGCCTTGGTCATCACTAGGTTCTCATGGTTTCACAACAACCGTTTGAACCGACGACGTGGTGGCGCATCCAAGGGGTGCTACCGTTGCAATGATGAGGATCACTTCATCGCAAACTGCCCAAGAAAGCTGCGGGTGACTTCACCAAGCGCAAGTACAAGCGCGAACACCGCTTTGAGGACAAGCACAAGGCCAAGGGAGGCTACAACCAGAGATCCTCGAAGAAGGTGATTGACAAGGTGAAGGCCAAGCACCAATCCTTCCTCGCCTCCCTCAGCGACATCGATGCCTCCTCCAATGGAGGTTCTTCCTTGAGCGACGATGAGTCGAAGGGAAAGGTTGAGGACAAGCTCAACGGCCTCTGCTTCTACGCCGACGCCAAGCACGGTGGCTTTTGCACCATGGCAATTGAAGAAGGCAAGGTTGGCTAGCGCAAGGATGACTCCGGCTATGACTCCGACACACCCGAGGTATCACCCACCATTGAATCACTCTCTCTCGAGCTTGAGTCTCTGAACGACACCTTGCTTAGTCAGGATGCTTTGCTCAAGCGTGCCGCTTGTGAGAGGAACGATTTCAAGGCAAAGTACCTTAGCACGCTTCATGAGCTAGACTTTGCTAAGGCACAAGTGGTGGTTACCGAAGAGGTAGAGTGCGATGCTTGTGCCATCCACATGTCTGATCTTGTCACACTCCAGGACAAGTATGGCACTCTACTTGAGGAGGTTAGTGAGCTGAAGGCTAGGCCTAGCTTACTTGGTGCGTGCAAGTCTTGTGAAGGCTTGCGTTCTGAGCTGTCACAGAAGGAGAGTAGGATTGCTGTGCTAGAGAAGGTCAGATCAGATAGCACTAGAGAGTCGGATCGCTTTGAGGCTTTGGAGCTTGAGATCGCGTCATGCAGACACGACAAGATGCGTACCGAGGAGGAAAACACATACCTTCGGTCCATCTTGAGTTTGGTGTCTTGCCGAGAGCCGCAGCTGGGGATGATTCTTAGCCAATGTAAAAGGGCTGGGAACACGGGAGTAGGCTTTGCTATAGGTGGAAAGGACGATAGCATGTTTGGTAAGATCGGTGAGTGCAGTGGTTTGAGCGAGAGTGAGAAACCCACCACAACTCCCAAGCTTACCAAGATAACTCCACCTAAGCCTACCAACCCCTCTGAGTTACCTGTGAGAGATGGTGTGTTTGAAGAGCAACCCAAAACCACTCCACAGAAGCAAGTGTGGATTCCCAAACCGAACCACCTTCAGAACCCACTTGACACCTTGCCCGACATCACTAGTGATCCCCTTCCTAAGAAAGCGAGAGCCACCCAACCCAACAAGAGAGTGCCTACCAAGAGTTTTGCTATAGGAGGAAGAGAGATGATCGGAGGCAGGTTGAGTTGAACAACTGGGACATGTACCACCCACCAGTTGGGGTGCATGAACCGAAAGTTCGGAGGCGCACTACTAGGCCTAGAGGTGCAATGCCTCAAGGTGCTACGCCTCAAGAGGTGAGACCACATGGTGGTCGTCCCCGGTGGGGTACCGGTCGTGACCCATACAACTACGGGCCCCGTGGCGGTGGCTTCACTCCCCACACCTTTAGCGGACCACCTTTTTCCTATGGTGGTGATCTCTATCCCCCTAAGGGAAGGGAGATGTTTTGTATGCCTCCTAACCCTTTCTTTGGGCAAATGGGACAACACTGGTATCCTTCACAGTTTACTAACCCCAGTATTTCTTCGTTTGCTCACCCTATGTCTTTTTATTGATGTAGGAAGGAGGACTGGAGGAGACTTGGCTTGTGGATTCCGAATGTTCACGTCATATGACCGGAAGTGCCAAGTGGTTCTCCAGCCTCGACCCCATGCGTCACACCGAGTATATCACATTTGGGGATAAGAGTAAAGGTAAGGTTCTGTCCCGAGGGTCGATCCGAGTCCATTCGTCGTTTGTCCTCAAGGATGTTGCTTTGGTTGCGAATTTGCATTTTAACCTTCTCTCGGTTTCGCAACTCCTTCATGACGGTTTTGAGGTGAGCTTTAAAGCCCAATCTTCCTTAGATTTTAGACTCTCGGGGTGAGCTTGTTTGCTGGATTTTACCCTTCGGGAAGGTTTTTCGTGCGGATTTTTCTATCTATTCCGGACCTTCTCGTTGTCTTCTTGCGGTTCTTCTTCCGATCTTTGGAAGTGGCATAGGAGATTGGGACATTTGAGTTTTGACTTGCTTGAAAGGCTTACCTCAATGGACCTTATCCAAGGATTGCCAAAGCTAAAGTTCGAGAAGGATTTGGTTTGCCATCCTTGCAAGCATGGCAAGATGGTTGTCGCTTCCCATCCTCATGTAACGGATATTATGACCAAACAACCCGGCGACCTCTTACACATGGACACAGTTGGTCCAGCTCGGGTTAGGTCGGAGGGAGGGAAGTGGCATGTGGATGTAGTCGTTGATGACTACTCGAGATACTCTTGGGTGTTCTTTTTGGAGAGTAAGGATGAGGCTTTTTCGCATGTTCGAGATCTGATTTTGAGATTGCAAAATGAGCTACCCAAGCATGCCATGAGAGCGATACGCAGTGACAATGGCACAAAATTCAAAAATGCTCAATTTGCATCTCTTTGTTCGTCTTTGGGTCTCGATCACCAGTTTTCCTCTCCTTACACTCCCCAGCAGAATGGTGTTGTTGAGCGCAAAAATTGGACCCTTGTTGAGATGGCCAGGACGATGCTCGATGAGCATAGGACTCCTAGGCGGTATTGGGCCGAAGCAATCAATTCTGCTTGCTATGTTTCCAATCGCATTTTTCTCCGAGCTTTCAAGAAAAATACCTCTTATGAGTTGCGATTTGGGAGACCACCCAAGGTAAGTCACCTACGGGTGTTTGGGTGCAAGTGTTTCATCCTCAAGAAGGGCGGCAAGTGTTTCATCTTCTGATGGTATCTTTCTTGGTTATTCTACTCACTCTCGTGCTTATCGTGCCCTTAAGCTTGAGACTAACCGAGTAATGGAGACTTGTGAGATTACTTTCAATGAGACTATGCCCTGTAGTTCCACTGCTTTTGAGCTTGCGGGTGATGATGAGGTGAACACTAGCATCTTTGTGGAGGAGGAGCAGGACGACGCTGATTGGGGTGATCCCGAGCCGACTCCACCGGCTGCCCGAGTCGACCCTGTGACGTCCACTTTGGCTCACGGTCCCGACCCGACTACTTCTTCTACTTGGGGGCCATTCAAGCAGCTTCCTCTGTCGGTGCCCGGTGCACCTGAGGGAGCACTAGCTTCTGTTGAGGGTGAGGCTACTTCGTCCAGGCAAGCTCCCCGCTACATCCAGAAGCAGCACCCACCAGAGAACATCATCGGTGACATCGACCGTCAAGTCACACGGTCTAGGTCCTATCTCTCTCACTTTGCTCATTCGGCTTTTGTCGCTTCTTATGAGCCCCGAGATGTTGTACACGCATTGATGGATCCAGATAGGGTTAATGCCATGCATGAGGAGCTTGAAAACTTTGAGCGAAACCATGTTTGGGTCTTAGTGCCACCACCACCAAATTGTCATCCCATAGGAACCAAGTGAGTTTTCAAAAACAAACAAAGTGAGGACGGGGTGGTAGTGCGCAACAAGGCTAGGTTGGTAGCGCAAGGCTTTTGTCAAAAGGAGGGAATAGATTATGAGGAAACCTTTGCTCCCGTAGCTCGTTTAGAAGCCATTAGAATCCTTCTAGCTTTTGCGGCTTCTAAGGGTTTTAAACTTTTTCAAATGGACGTTAAAAGTGCTTTCTTAAACGGCTACATAGAGGAGGAAGTTTATGTTAGACAACCTCCCAGTTTCGAAAATCCCAAGTTTCCAAACCATGTTTTTAAACTACACAAAGCTTTGTATGGTTTGAAACAAGCCCCTAGAGCATGGTATGATAGGTTGAAAACGTTTTTGCTTGCTAAGGGTTTTAAAATGGGAACGGTAGATAATACGCTTTTTCTCCTCAAGCAAGGAAAAGACACTCTCCTTGTCCAGATTTACGTGGATGATATCATCTTTGGTGGTTCTTCTCATGCTCTTGTTGCCAAGTTTGGAGATCTTATGAGCAGGGAATTTGAGATGAGCATGATGGGAGAGTTGACTTTCTTTCTCGGGTTGCAATTCAAGCAAACCCAAGAAGGGACGTTTGTGCACCAAGGCAAGTACACAGAGGACATCCTGAAGAAGTTTGACATGGGCAAAGCAAAGCCCCTCTCGATGCCCATGATGACTACGACTGCCTTGGATGCGGACGGGGATGGAGAGCTAGTGGATCAGACAAAGTACCGAAGCATGATCGGGTCTCTTTTGTACTTGACGGCGATCCGGCCGGACATTCAGTTCGCCGTCTGCTTGTGTGCGCGCTTTCAGGCGTCGCCATGCACTTCGCACACGTAGGTGGTGAAACGCATCATGAGGTACTTGCGCTTCACTCCCGAATTTGGTCTTTGGTTTTCGGCCTCCTCCTCTCTTGTGCTTTGTGGCTATTTCGATGCTGATTTCGTTGGTTGTCATCTTGATCGGAAGTCCACTTCTGGGACTTGCCAATTTCTCGGGTCTTCTCTTGTGTCTTGGTCTTCTCGTAAACAGTCTAGCGTGGCTCAGTCGACCTGCGAAGCTGAATACGTTGCCGCCACTAGCTGTTGTTCGTAGTTGATTTGGATGATTGCAACTTTGAAGGATTTTGGTCTTGAGCTTACTAAAGTGCCTCTGCTTTGTGATAGCACGAGTGCCATTAGTGTGGCCAAAAACCTTGTGCTTCACTCTAAGACCAAGGACATTGATGTTCGTTTTCAGTTCTTGAGAGATCACTACGAGAAGGGCGACATTGACCTCCGGCATGTCGAAACCCAAAACCAGCTCACAAACATTCTCACAAAACCTCTCGATCAAGCTGCATTTTCTCGCCTTCGGGGCGAGTTGGGTGTTTGCTTTCCTTTTTAAAGGAGGAAAGTTTTGTGTATCATAGTATTTTGGTTCTTATTTGTCTTTTCTTTTACTTTCTTTCTTTTGGTGTCTTTTTAGCTTTTAATTAGTGTCATTGCCTTTTGCATCTCATTGCATTTGTGACATAGTTCATTCTGAGCTTCATACCTATAGTCGATATAATGAAACTATGCTCTATTTGAGGTTCTTTATGTGTCTATGGTGTTGCCTCACTTAGACTCTCTTTGATCTCTTGATATGCAATAGAGCTAAGTTATAAAATCTTTAAAACTGAATTTAATTCCCCATGTCACCTCTGAAATGGCACTAGCATGTGTAGGCTTTTGAAGATCCTTCTTGGTTGTTTTGTATATAGCTTGTAACCATGGCTCTTCATTGTTTCATTCACTTCCATTGAGCACCATGATTAAAATTGATCTAAAATGAAATTGCTCTCTGATTGTGAATTGGAAAGATCGAGTTGGGTCTACATTGTGAGCACTTCACCGTGTGTTCGAGACTGCTTCTCATATGGGTTGAACTTGAGCGGTGTCGTGCATGACCAAAACCGGTGTGTCAAGTCCTTTGACTTTGCCCGGTTGGTAAGTGGCATCACCTTGCTTACAACCACTCGCATACAACTTGAAATGTGCCTCAAACTAAAATTTGGCTGCAAAACTCTGAAACTTGAAAAACTTATTCAGTTGGGTCATTGGCTTGTTGTATGAGCTTTTCTAGGGATAGTTCTACTTGCTATACATGAGATTGCTTAGAGATAGATCCTATCTTATTTGCCATGTTTAGTTGTCTCTAGGAGGTGATACCCATTCGTTGCTCACACATTTAATCTTCTCTATTTTAACTTCTAAAGTGATCTTTAGCTCAACCTGAGTCTTAGTTGGGCACCTTGAGTTTTTCCTATTCTCATAGGATCACATCACTTAGAGCATCCATTCATTATCTTAGCTCTATGTATGAAGCTTGTTGCACTCATTTTGCACTTCATGGCATTTGTAGCTCAATCTTGAGTTTTGAGCTTTGATGAGTTGCATGTGTCAACAAGGGGGAGAAATGTGCATTTCACTCTATCTTTCAGCCATCCACATCCAAGGGGAGAAAATGTGCATTTTGTGAAAATCTTGCATCTTTGACTCTTTTCATCCTTCTTGGTATATCTTGAGTGTGCTTTCGCCCAGGGGGGGCTCTTGCTAGATGTGTTGAGCCTTTGCCTCTTCTAGAGGGTTTAGCTTGTGTTTTGACTCCGACAAGTTTCGATTGGTATTCTGTGCCTTTTTGTGCTTCTTTTGGTATCTCTTCAATTGGTATCTTGGAGAGCTTCTTGCAGTAAGGTGTTTGGTATCTTTGGCTTGCTAGCGGTGTTGAGCCCGTTTTCTGCCTCTTCTTGAGGGCTAGCTTTGTTTTGCTTGGTTGTGTCGAGCCATTGCCCATGTCTTTGGGAACCAAGTTTTGGATGCGTTTTGCTTCTCACAAGTGACCCCGTTTTAGCTTTCTTAGCTTTTGGTCATTTGGAGAGCTTTATCTTGTGGCTCAAATCTGAAATGCACTTGTGTTGAAAATGCACTCATCAAGGGGGAGATTGCGAACACATGGTTGATATGTGCCCATGATGTTCAGTTTTGTGATGAGTGAATGCCCAACACTTGAGCGTTTCAGTTTGAGTGGCTTTACACTGATCCTTGCGAAAGCATGTGTGTGCCTGTCTATTGGGTTGTGATGTGCAGGTGCTATGCCCGGAGACAGTAGTCAATGGCGTGGAGAAGGTTGAGTAGAGGCTTGCCGTGCCAATGGATTGAGAGCGGTGAAGGGCAGAAGCGAGGCTCAGACTGAGGGACCATGGGCGCCGGAGGACTAGCTGTGGTGGCTAGTACTTGGCACCGGCGAGCGTGAGAAGACATGGAGGTAGACCGAGTTGACCGAGTCAAGACAGTGGATGAGCGGGTTGAGTGGAGGCTCATGGGACTCGGAGTCCGACCGGGCGAGGACAAGGTGGCTCGAGTCGAGTGGTTTGGTGGTTTGGGTCTCAAAACCATCGGAGGACGGTTTCCGAGTTTGGGCCTCAAAACTCGGGGTTCGGAAGTTGAGCCCAAAGCTACCGGTGGCGGGTTTCGCGGGTTTGGGCCTCAAAACCCGGGCGGAGCTTCCAAGGAAGCGGGTATGGCACGTGGCGGAATCCTGGAGGTTGCATCAAGGCGACGGCAACTCCTGGCAGGAAGCGGGGTCGTCCATTCAAAATGCGGGAGATATTTTCCGGAGCTTGGACTGCAATGCTTAGGCTAGGTAGTTCACTCAATGTATCTAGGTCGTCTTTGGAAATAGCCAAAGCCCGATAAGTAGGGGGTGAAGGGATATCCCTCATCCCACCTCTTGAACCCTAATCATTTGCACCACCTCTCTCTCTCTCTATACCCTCTCCCTAGTTCATGAGGTCCCTAGGTTGATCTCTCCAACCTTTGTAAGGATTTGCACTTTGTTTTCGATGGGAATCGGAGGCCTTACCCTCCGTAGGCCATGGTGCCTTTGATTTCTTGATCATGTACCTGTTTTGCTTGTGTTCTTCGCGTTTTGCTTTTTCCCCTACTTTGTTCCCAAGATGAGATTTCTTTGTAGGGAGTATTTCTTGCAAATCCGTTTGAACCAAGTTCTTCGTAATCGTGAGGAGCAACTTTGCACCGCAGGAATTTCCCTAAAATCTCACGAGAACGTCGATCGGGTGATTTCTTTGAGGAGTTCTTCGTTCTTGAGATTTTCCCCAAATCTCTTTTCCCCCATTGTTATAAGCCAAATTGAGCGATGATTTCTTTGGGATAGCTCCCCAACTTTGCAAGGATCATGCCTACAAAGTTTGGTTGCAGTTGGTGTTCATTTGGTTGAGATTTGGGAAGATTTGGCGGAGTGGAATCAGTTTTCGCGGGTTTCTGCGCTCTGTTCGGGAGCTCCGGACCAAGCTCCGGACCACCTTGAATAGGCTCCGGACTATTGGACATTAGTCCAGTGGTCTTGCCAAGGAGCCAGCAGAACAGCCCCTAGCTCCGGACCAAGCTCCGGACTAGTCCTGTGGTAGCGTCGGACCACGTGTCCAAAGGTTGGGTGCGTACTGCGTTGGCTGTTTTGGAGAAGGAAATTCGTCGGACCACCCTCTGGACCATAGCTCCACACCACTTCCATTGGTCCTGAGCTCCGGACCAGGCTCCGGACCATAGCTCTTCCAATGGTCCTGTGGTCCTGACTGAAGTAGTCCTGAGGTCCCTGTTGATCGTTGTTTTGGCTGTTTCTCCCTCGTCCGGACTCCTAATTGAGTTCCGTTTGTTGCGTTGGTTTTTTAATCATGCAGGGAACTAGATGTAGCACTTGTGAGACCAGTTCTCAGAAGTACTTTTGGGTGAGCTCTCTTCTCTTCTCTCTAGGGTTTGAGAGCCTCACTTTTGGTGTCTCGATTTTGAGTCTTTGGTTTCTAGAAGATCCGCTGTACCTCTTGGTAATCACCAAAGGTATCCACCCTCTCTAGGGTCGTGATATTGCTGGTGGAGTAAGCTTGATTGCTGGGGTTGTTTTTGGGAAGAGTGGCCCGAATATTTCGAGAGAAATTTGAGGCTCCCATTCACCCCCTCTGGTCGCTGTTCTCGGTCCTTCATGCTTCGACCTAGATTACTTGTGAATGTCTCCTACATTCCGGACCCATGGCAGTAGCGCGGAAAGTGACAATTCTGTCATTACCTTTGTATCCTACATCCCGTTTGTTTGACTCGCAGGACTGGCATACCTATGGTTAAGCATCCTCTGTGGTGTCTCCTTTCACATGGTACGTCCCCAGATATAGATATATATCCTTGAGATTAGAAGTAGAGAAACACTAGTTATCCTCTCTATTCTCCTATTATCACTCCTACACTAGATTGTTATCCCTTACCTTTAACCTTGTTTTCACCTTATCTTGTTCTTACCATATACTTTATTTTCACCCACTTATCTTTTCTGGTTAAGTTAGAGCATAGATGATTCTCTCGTTTCCCTGTGGATACGATATTTAAAACCCGTCCCGGGTGAAAGCTACAACGGTATCCGTGCGCTTGCGGATTTATCTGTGTGCATCTAAAATACCCAACAAGTTTCTGGCGCCATTGCCGGGGAAACGGTTGCTGAGTTAAATACGAACTAGCTTTATCATTTATTTTCTAAAATAAAAAATACATATCTTTATATTTCCTTATCTTTATCCTTTTCCTCTATCCTTTACTTTTATTCTTCACCTCATCTCTGCTATTCTTTCTTCTTACCTATTTCCTGATCTCTTGTCTATCGTAGAGGAAAACATTCCTATCTATCAATATGGTAGACTCACGGGCACATACCTCAAACCACCAGAATCTTCAAAGCCTATCATGACATCTAGTTTTGAGATAAGCCCGAAATATATAGAATTTCTTCAAAAACAACCTTTCTCAGGAGAACATGAGGAAAACTCATACACACACCTAGAAGAGTTTGGACAAGTCTGTGACCTCCTTCGCATAGAAGACATGTCCGATGAGACCATTCAATGGAAGCTCTTTCCGTACTCCTTAACGGGAAGAGGTAAACATTGGTACAAACTCAACATAGGAAGTGTTCAAGGAGATTGGAAGGTGCTATCCAATAATTTCCTTAGAAAATATTTTCCAATCACCAAAGAGGTTGATCTTCAGAATGAGATTCTTACTTTTAGACAACTAGAAGAGGAATCTCTTGACGAATCATGGGATCACTTTATTGACCTCACTCTCACTGGCCCAAATCTTCATATTCCAGAACCTATTCTTCTGCACCACTTTTTTATGGGCCTTAGTAGGAAAGATAAGGAATCCCTTAATATAGCCTCTGGAGGATATTTCCTTTGCCTGTCTGCTAGTAAAGCAAGGAATTTGATTGATTTAATGAGTGGAAAGAATCCTTGCCCTAGCATTCAGAAGCCAATCCCTAAGAAAGAAAAGGAATCAGTTCCTGGACAAGAAGAGGAGGTTTCGATAGCCAAATCACAACCATTCCAATCCCAAGATTTAGCTATTGATCCTAAACCATGAATACCCCAAAATTCTCCAAGGGAAGAAGAAATTCCAACCTTGGATCTTCCAGATGCTGATGGTTTAGACTTATGGTTTCATAAGAGACCTTCAAGCAGAGATAATTCAAATTCTTGCAAGAAGGGTTCTCTTAAAGAGTGTCCTGGTTCCTACTACGAAGAAGTCGAGGATGGCATGTCAAGTGATGCCATAGAAGGAGAGCTAAGCCATATAGAAAATTCTATCTTCTTCCCTACTATGTCCACAAATCATGAACACATCTCTCAACCCATCCTTGACTTCGTAGATTCCTCCTATCCCCTTCCTTCCCAGTCTCATGATGATCCTTGAAATTCACCAAGACAACCGAAGCATAGGAGTCATGAAGACCACGAGGATGACCAAGAGATGCTACGACAATGGTTGAATGCGTAGAATGGATGGACAAGGAAGAAGCCTCAATAGATTCCAACCTTGGCTCAATTTCAAATGGCGAGCCTTTAACTCCCTTTGAAGATGAGATTCATCCATCTATGGAAGAGAACTTAGATGAGACCAATCCAGGGGAAATTTCGAACATTCAGATTGGAGACGAAGATGACATCAGTGAGCATGGGATCTATCCCATAACCACTTCATTAACTCCATGCTCATATAAAACATCTCCCCAATCAGTTGGTCTCTACAATCTCACTACATTCGAGATCTCCAACCCCCTCTTCCTTTCTATTTATAAAAACTTTAAAAGGACAGTTATCGATGCATATGTCTATAATAAATATTGTAGATCTCATTGAGTTGATCTTGATATAGGTACACATAGGTTGGTGTTGAAGGGGAAACCACTTCACCAACATAATAGTAATTTGATGGTTTCCCAAGGACAAGCTTAGCATCCTAAAATAAGCACTTACCAGATCATAACATGAGTTTCCACTTGTTTGCAATAATGCCTTGTGTAATGAGCATAGAAATATAATTGTAAAAATATTCCTTCGGGTATTCTTGTCACTAACCTTTTTAGGATTGGAGCAAAAAGATCGAAGGGAAAACAAGCACAAGGTATGTCCAACCAATCATCATGCAACATTGAATTAAATTCATCCAAACTTGAATTCTTGCAAAATTCAAGCTTGGGGGAGTAACTTACATAAAAACATCCTTTTCCATATTGCTATCTTGGTTGTCCCTACCTTTTAAATGCATGCTCAATTTGTAAACACTAATCATTATCTCCATATGAGTAGATCTCTATAATGCCTTCATGCTACCTTTGTCTATCCTAGTAAGTGTTAGTTTGGAAGTACTGATCATGCTTCTATTGGCTTTTAAATTAAGCGTGGTGCTTAGGTTAAATAGCCTTCCTTAATCTGATTAGACATGGAGTCTAGCTTGGTTATTGAACTAAAATTCTTGTATTGCGAACACATAGTTGATATGTGCCCATGATGTTTAGTTTTGTGATGAGTGATTGCCCAACACATGAGCGTTTCAGGTTGAGCGGTTTATACTAATCCTTGCGAAAGCATGTGTGTGTCTGTTTATTGGCTTGTGGTGTGCAGGTGCTATGCCCGGAGATAGTGGTCAATGGCGTGGAGAAGGTCAAGTAGAGGCTTGCTGTGTCAATGGACTGAGAGCAGTGAAGAGCGGAAGCGGAGCTCAGACTAAGGAACCATGGGCGTCGGCGGACTAGCTGTGGTGGCTAGTACTTGGCATCGGCGAGCGCGACAAGACATGGAGGTAGACCAAGTTGACCGAGTCAAGATAGCGGATGAGCGGGTCGAGCAGGAGGCTCATGGGACTCGGAGTCCGACCGGGCGAGGACAAGGTGGCTCGAGTCGAGTGGTTTGGTAGTTTGGGCCGCAAAACCATCGGAGGACGGTTTCCGAGTTCGAGCCTCAAAACTCGGGGTTCGGTAGTTGAGCCCAAAGCTACCGGTGGCGGGTTTCGTAGGTTTGGGCCTGAAAACCCAGGCGAAGCTACTGGTTGTTGAGCAAAGAGATCGATCTGTTTGTGTTTTGGCTTGTTCTCCACTTCGTTTTATTTGTTCTTCTTTGATTCACGAACTTGTGAGGGAAGGATGGACTAGATCCTCCAAGACTAGAGTCACATCTACCTCAGAAACCTCCCCACAAAGTTTGGATTCAATCGGAGTTGAAACGAGCAAGTTTCAGTATTTTTCGTGTGATCTGCGCAGTTTTCGGGGGCGTCAGACGCAGGGTCTGGATGCTGCCCGCTCCCTAGCCGAGCGTCCGTCGCCTGGGGCTGTTTCGGCCTGTTTTTTGGTGCAACGAACGCTGGCAATGGACTCTGCAACGGACCGTCCATCGCAGCATCCGTCGCCCTCTTTCAGCGTCCATCGCAGCGTCCGTCGTCGTCTTTCAGCGTCCATCGCAGCATCCGTCGCCCTTCCAGCAAGGTTTTCAGGATTTTTCTCGCCCACTGTTTTGGCCGTATCTCTCTCGTCCGGACTCCGAATTGAGTTCAGTTTGTTACGTTGGTTTCATAATCACGCAAGGAACCTGATGAAGCACTTTTGAGACCAGTTCTCACAAGTAGTTTTGGGTGAGCTCTCTTCTCTTCTCTCTAGGGTTTGAGAGCCTCACTATCGGTGTCTCGGTTTGAGTTTTTGGTTTCCAGAAGATCCGTTGTACCTCTTGGTCATCACCAAAGGTATCCACCCTCTCTAGGGTCGTGATCTTGTTGGTTGAGTTAGCTTGCTTGCTGGGGTTGTTTTTGGGAAGAGTAGCCCGAATATTTCGAGAGAAATTTGAGGCTCCCATTCACACCACCCTCTGGTCGCCATTCTCGGTCCTTCAATTGGTATCAGAGCTGGTTAAGGATCATTCCACCTTACATGGTTCTTGATCCACGAAGGCGACATGGAGCGAGGTGTTGGCAAACCTCCATTTTTCGATGGAATGAACTTCTCCTACTGGAAGATGCGCATGTCCGCCTATCTACAAGGAGTTGATGCGAATATTTGGGAGATTTGTGAGAATGAAGGCTATCGTGTTCTTGCTACTCGTGTTTCCCAACTCGAGGTCACGCAACATGCTTCAAACAACAAGGCTCGTAGTATCCTCTTCTCGAGTTTGTGTCTCACCGAGTTTGAGCGAGTCTCGAACCTCAGTACGGCGAGAGAGATCTGACAAACACTTATGATATATTATGAGGGCAATCCTTAGATCAAGTCCAGACTCTTCGACACATACTGTAGGGAGTACGAGAACTTCGTATAGTTGGCCGGCAAATCTGTTGACGGGATGTTCACTCTCTTTCAATCTATCGTCAACAAGATGTGTGCCAATCGGGGCAACTTGCCCTATGATGATAATGGGATGGCCATCAAGATTTTGCTTGCTCTTGATCAGAGGGTATGGGAGATGAAGGTTGATGTCATTCCGGAGTCACAGGTGACAATGCCCTAACCGTGGATGAGTTGTTCAGCAAGCTCAAGTCCTCAGAGATTGACCACCAAACCCAGGTCAAGCTTGAAAACCCGTCGAACACATCTATGGAGTTGGTTTCCGGCCCTAGCGGTGTGTCCTCATCCTCTAACCCTTCACAACCTTTGTTCGCTCTTTCGTCTTTGATCTCTGTGATAGAGGAACAAGTGGAGGCTCTTGGTGATGACGAGCTGGCCATGGTCATCACTAGGTTCTCGCGGTTTCACAACAACCGCTTGAACCGACGACGTGGTGGTGCGGCCAAGGGGTGCTACCGTTGCGGTGATGAGGACCACTTCATCGCGAACTACCCCAAGAAAGCTGCAGGCGACTTCACCAAGCGCAAGGACAAGTGCGAGCACCGCTTTGAGGACAAGCACAAGGCCAAGGGCAGCCACAACCGAAGATCCTCGGAGAAGGTGATTGACAAGGTGAAGGCCAAGCATCGAGCCTTCCTCGCCTCCCTTAGCGACATCGAGTGCTCCACTGACGGAAGCTCTTCTTCGAGCGATGACGACGAGTCGAAGGAAAAAGTTGAGGAAAAGCTCAACGACCTCTTCTTCTATGCTGACGCCAAGCACGGTGGCTTCTGCACCATGGAGATTAGAGCTGGTGAGGTCGGCGAGCACAAGGATGACTCCGACGCCGACTCCGACACACCCGAGGTATCACCCACCATCGAGTTTCTCTCCTCCGAGCTTGAGTCCTTGAACGCTACCTTCATGAGTCAGGATGTTGTGCTCAAGCATGCGATTAGAGAGAGGAATGAGTTCAAGGCTAAGTATCTAAAAACGCTAGATGAGCTCCAGTTTGCTAAGGTGTCGGTGGTGGTTACCGAGGAGGTAGAGTGTGATGCTTGCACCATTCACATGTCTAGTCTTGTCACTCTCTAGGACAAGTATGGTACTCTACTTGAGGAGGTTAGTGAGCTAAAGGCTAGGCCTAGCTTACTTGGTGCATGCAAGTCTTGAGAAGGCTTGCGTTCTGAGCTGGCACAGAAGGAGAGTAGGATTGCTGTGCTAGAGAAGGTCAGCTCAGATAGCACCCGAGAGTCTGAGCACATTGAGGTGTTAGAGCTTGAGATCGCGACGTGCAGGCACGACAAGGCGCGTACCGATGAGCATAACACACACCTCCAGTCCATCTTAGCTTGGGTGTCTGGCAGAGAGCCGCAACAAGGGATGTTGTACAGCCAATTTATGCAGGCTGGCAACACGGGAGTAGGCTTTTCTGTAGGTGGGAAGGGCGATAGCGTGTTTGGTAAGATCGGGGAGTACAGTGGTTTGAGCGACAGTGAGAAACCCACCACAACTCCCAAGTTCACCAAGTTCACCCCACCTAAGCCTACCGATCCCTCTGAGTTACCTGTGAGAGATGGTATGTTTGAAGAGTCACCAAAAACCACTCCACAGAAGCAAGTGTGGATTCCCAAACCGAACAACCTTCGAAACCCACTTGACACCTTGCCTGACATCTCTAGTGAACCCCTTCCTAAGAAAGCGAGAGCCACCCAACCAAACAAGAGAGAGCCTACCAAGAGTGCGATGAGGTACCACTGTGAGTATTGTGAGCAGGATGGGCACTTGGCTGAGTTTTGCTATAGGAGAAAGAGAGATGATCAGCGGCAGCTTGAGTTGAACAACCGGGACATGTACCACCCACCGGTTGGGGTCCGTGAACCAGAAGTTCAGAGGTGCACTACTAGGCCTAGAGGTGCAATGCCTCAAGGTGCTAGGCCTCAAGATGTGAGACCACGCGGTGGTCATGCCCGGCGAAGTACCGGTCGTGACTCATACGGCTATCGACCTCGTGGCGGAGGCTTCACTCCCCAAACCTTTAGCGGACCACCTTTTTCCTATGGTGGTGATCGCTATTCCCCTATGGGAAGGGAGATGTTTGGTATGCCTCCTAACCCTTTCTTTGGACAAATGGGACAACACTGGTATCCTTCACAGTTTACTAACCCCAGTGTTGCGTAGTTTTCTCACCCTATGTCTTTTTATTAATGTAGGAAGGAGGACTGGAAGAGACTTGGCTTGTGGATTCCGGGTGTTCACGCCATATGACCGGAAGTGCCAAGTAGTTCTCCAGCCTCGACCCCATGCGTCACACCGAGTATATCACATTTGGGGATAAGATTAAAGGTAAGGTTGTGTCCCGAGGGTCAATCCGTGTAAATTTGTCTTTTGTCCTCAAGGATATTGCTTTGGTTGCGAATTTGCATTTTAACCTTCTCTCGGTTTCGCAAATCCTTGAAGATGGTTTTGAAGTGAATTTCAAAGTTGGCTTTTCTCGGATTCTTGACTCTCGGGGTGATCTTGTTTGCCGGATTTTATGCTTGGAGAAGGTTTTTCGTGCAGATTTTTCTATCTCTTCTAGACCTTCTTGTTGTCTTCTTGCCGGTTCTTCTTCTGATCTTTGGAAGTGGCATAGGACATTGGGACATCTTAGCTTCGACTTGCTTGCAAGGCTTAGCTCAATGGACCTTATCTAAGGATTGCCAAAGCTGAAATTTGAGAAGGATTTGGTTTGCCATCCTTGCAAGCATGGCAAGATGGTTGCTGCTTCCCATCCTCCCGTGACTGAGATTATGACCAAGCAACCCGCTGAGCTCTTACACATGGACACAGTTGGTCCAGCTCGGGTTAGGTCGGAGGGAGGGAAGTGGTATGTGGTTGTAGTCATTGATGACTATTCGAGATACTCTTGGGTGTTATCTTTGGAGAGTAAGGATGAGGCTTTTTCGCATGTTCGAGATCTAATTTTTAGATTTCAAAATGAGCTACCTAAGCATGCCATGAGAGCAATTCGCAGTGACAATGGCACCGAATTCAAGAATGCTCAATTTGCATCTCTTTGCTCTTCTTTGGGTCTCGACCATCAGTTTTCCTCTCACACTCCTCAACAGAATGGTGTTGATGAGCGCAAGAATCGGACCCTTGTTGAGATGGCTAGGATGATGCTTGATGAACATAGGACTCCTAGGAGGTATTGGGCCAAAGCGATAAATTCTGCTTGCTATGTTTCCAATCGCATTTTTCTCCGAGCTTTCAAAAAGAAGACTTCTTATGAGTTGCGATTTGGGAGACCAACCAAGGTAAGTCACCTATGGGTGTTTGGGTGCAAGTGTTTCATCCTCAAAAAGGGAGGTAAGTTGGATAAATTTGAGTCTCGGTCTTCTGACGGTATCTTTCATGGTTATTCTACTCATTCTCGTGCTTATCGTGCTCTTAACCTTGAGACTAACCGAGTGATGGAGACTTGTAAGATTACTTTCGATGAGACTATGCCTTGTAGTTCCACTACTTTTGAGCTTGCAGGTGATGATGAGGTGAACACTAGCATCTTTGTGGAGGAGGAACAGGATGATGCTGATTGGGGTGATCCCGAGCCGACTCCACTGACTGCCCCCTTCGACCCTGCGACGTCTACTTCGGCTCACGGCCCCGACCCATCTACTTCCTCTACATGGGGGCCGTTCGAGCAGCTTCCTCAGTCGGTGCCCGTTGCACCTGAGAGAGCTCCAGCTGCTGTTGAGGGGGAGGCTACTTCTTCCAGGCAAGCTCCCTGCTACATCCAGAAGCAGCACCCACTGGAGAACATCATTGGCGATATCGACCGTCGCGCGGTCTAGGTCCTATCTCTCTCACTTTGCTCATTCAGCTTTTGTCGCATCTTTTAAGCCCCGAGATGTTGGACATGCTTTGATGGATCCGGATTGGGTCAATGCCATGCATGACGAACTTGAAAACTTTGAGTGAAACCACGTTTGGGTCTTAGTGCCACCACCACCAAGTTGCCACCCCATAGGTACCAAATGGGTTTTCAAAAAAAAACAAAGTGAGGATGGGGTGGTAGTGCGTAACAAGGCTTGGTTGGTAGGGCAAGACTTTTGTCAAAAGGAGGGGATAGATTATGAGGAAACCTTTGCTCCTATAGCTCGTTTAGAGGCAATTAGAATCCTTCTAGCTTTTGTGGCTTCTAAGGGTTTTAAACTTTTTCAAATGGACGTTAAAAGTGCTTTCTTAAATGGCTACATAGAGGAGGAAGTGTATGTTAGACAACCTCCCGGTTTCGAAAATCCCAAGTTTCCAAACCATGTTTTTAAACATCATAAAGCTTTGTATGGTTTGAAACAAGCCCCTAGAGCATGGTATGATAGGTTGAAAACGTTTTTTGCTTGATAAGGGTTTTAAAATGGGATCAGTAGATAAGGCATTTTTTCTCCTCAAGCAAGGCAAAGACACTCTCCTAGTCCAGATTTATGTGGATGATATCATTTTTGGTGGTTCTTCTCATGCTCTTGTTGCCATGTTTGCAGATCTTATGAGCAGGGAATTTGAGATGAGCATGATGGGAGAGTTGACTTTCTTTCTCGGGTTGCAATTCAAGCAAACCCAAGAAGGGACGTTTGTGCACCAAGGCAAGTACACGAAGGACATCCTGAAGAAGTTTCACATGGGCGAAGCAAAGCCACTCTCGACGCCCATGTCAACTACGACTGCCTTGGATGCGGACAAGGATGGAGAGCCAGTGGATCAGACAGAGTACCGAAGCATGATCGGGTCGCTTTTGTACTTGACGGCGACCCGGCCGGACATTCAGTTCGTCGTCTGCTTGTGTGCGCGCTTTCAGGCGTCGCCGTGCACTTCGCACAAGTAGGCGGTGAAACGCATCATGAGGTACTTGCGCTTCACTCCCGAATTTGGTCTTTGGTTTTCGGCCTCCTCCGCTCTTGTGCTTTGTGGATATTTCGATGCCGATTTTGTTGGTTGTCATCTTGATCGGAAGTCCACTTCTGGGACTTGCCAATTTCTCGGGTCTTCTCTTGTGTCTTGGTCTTCTTGTAAACAGTCTAGCGTGGCTCAGTCGACCTGCGAAGCTGAATATGTTGCCGCCGCTAGCTGTTGTTCGTAGTTGATTTGGATGATTGCAACTTTGAAGGATTGTGGTCTTGAGCTTACTAAAGTGCCTCTGCTTTGTGATAGCACAAGTGCCATTAGTGTGGCTAAAAATCCAGTGCTTCACTCTAAGACCAAGCACATTGATGTTCATTTCACTTCTTGAGAGATCACTACGAGAAGGGCGACATTGACCTCCGGCATGTCGAGACCCACAACCAGCTTGTGGACATTCTCATAAAACCTTTGGATCAAGCTGTGTTTTCTCGCCTTCGGGGTGAGTTAGGTGTTTGCTTCCCTTTTTAGTTGAGGGAAGCCCTTTTTGTATTATAGTTCTCTTTTTGGTTTTTATTTGACCTTTCTTTTGTTTCTTATTTTTTTCATTGGTGCCAGTTTGCATTTTGCATCTCATTGCATTTGTGACATAGTTCATTTTGTGCTTCATACCTATAGCCGATATAATGAATCTATGCTCTATTTGAGGTGCTTTATGTGTTTATGGTGTTGCTTAACTTAGACTCTCTTTGATCTCTTGATATGCAATAGAGCTAAGTTAGAAAAGCTTTAAAACTGAATTTAATTCTCTATGTCACCTCTGAAATGACACTAGCATGTGTAGGCTTTTGAAGATCCCTTGTGACTGTTTTGTATATAGCTTGTAACTATGGCTCTTTATTGTTTCATTCACTTCCATTGAGCACCATGATTAAAATTGATCTAAAATGAAGTAGCTCTATGAATAGTGAATTGAAAAGATCGAGTTGGGTTTGCATTTGTGAGCACTTCACCGTGTGTTTGAGACTGCTTTCCATTTGGGTTGAACTTGAGCGGTGTCGTGTATGACCGAAACCGATGTGTTAAGCTCTTTGGCTTCGCTTGGTTGATAAGTGGCATCACTTTGCTTACAACCACTCGTATACACCTGTAATGTGCCTAAAACTGATTTTGCTACGAAACTCTAAAAAATGGAAAATTTGTTTTAGTTTGGGTCATTGGCTTGTTGTATGAGCTTTGCTAGGGATAGTCTACTCGCAATACATGAGACAGTTTTGAGGTTGATCTTATCTCTTATGACATGTTTAGTTGTCTTTCGGTGGTGATACACTCTCTTTGCTCACACATGTAATCTTTTCTAAACTAGCTTCTAGTGTGATCTTTAGCTCAACTAGAGTCTTTGTTGGGCACTTAGAGCTTTTCCTATTCTCACAGGATCACATCACTTAGAGCATCCTTTCATTGTCTTAGCTCTATGTATGAAGCTTTTGCACTCTTGCATTTCTTGGCATTTGTGGCTGAAATCTTGAGTTTTGAGCTTTGATGAGCTACATGTGTCAACAAGGGGGAGAAAGCATGCATTTCGTACCTTCATTGGTCAAGGGGGAGAGAGTTCAGCCATCTGCATCCAAGGGGGAGAAAATGTGCATTTTGTGAAAATCTTGCATTTTTGGCTCTTTTCATCCTTCTTGGTATCTTGAGTGTGCTTTTGCCCAGGTGGAGCTTTTGCTAGATGTGTTGAGCCTTTGCCTCTTCTAGAGGGTCTAGCTTATTTTGTTGGCTCCAACAGGTTTCGATTGGCCTCTTGAGTTTTATGTGATTTAATTGGTATCTTGGAGAGTTTCTTGCTATAAGGCGATTGGTATCTTTGTCTTGCTAGCGGTGTTGAGCTCGTTTCTGCCTCTTCTTGAGGGCTAGCTTTGTTTTTTCTTGGTTGCGTCGAGCCGTTGCCCATGTCTTTGGGAACCAAGTTTTGGATGCGATTTGCTTCTCTCAAGTGACCCCATTTTGGCTTTCTTCGCTTTTGGTCATTTGGAGAGTTTTACCTTGTTGGCTCAAATCTTAAATGCACTTGTGTTGACAATGCACACATCAAGGGGGAGATTGCGAACACATGGTTGATGTGTGCCCATGATGTTCAGTTTTGTGATGAGTGATTGCCCAACACTTGAGCGTTTCAGGTTGAGCAGTTTATACTAATCCTTGCGAAAGCACGTGTGTGCCTGTTTATCGGCTTATGGTGTGCAGGTGCTATGCCCGGAGACAATGGTCAATGGTATGGAGAAGGTCGAGTAGAGGCCTCCCGTGTCGATGGACTGAGAGCAATGAAGGGCAGAAGTAGGGCTCGAACTGAGGAACCATGGGCGCTGGCGGACTAGCTGTGGTGGCTAGTACTTGGCACCAGCGAGCGCGACAAGACATAGAGGTAGACCGAGTTGACCGAGTCAAGACGATAGACGAGCGGGTCGAGCAGGAGGCTCATGGGACTTGGAGTCCGACTGGGCGAGGACAAGGTGGCTCGAGTTGAGTAGTTTGGTGGTTTGGGCCGAAAACCATCGGAGGATGGTTTCCGAGTTTGGGCCTCAAAACTCGGGGTTCGGTAGTTGAGGCCAAAGCTACCGGTGGTGGGTTTCGCGGGTTTGGGCCTCAAAACCCGGGCGGAGCTTCCGAGGAAGCGGGGCGGCACATGGCAGAATCCTAGAGGTTGTGTCAAGGCGACGCCAAGTCCAGGCAGGAAGTAGGGTCGTCCGTTCAAATCGAGGAAGATACTTTCCCGGAGTTGGGTCACAATGCTTAGGCTAGGTGGTTCTCTCTATGTATCGAGGGGCTAAGTGAAAATGTCCACTTAGGCCTCCACTACTTAGGGGATGAAGGGTTATCTTCTCCCCCATCTCTTGCATTTCTTCTTCCACCTCCCACCTCCTAGGTCTTCCCCTACCTCTAGGCTTCTTGCTTGAGATCCATGGAGTCTCCCATGTAAACTGAGATTTTGGTAAGGAAAGGAGGCGTAACCTCCTTGTCTCCTTCGGGATTCAATTTCAAAAACCGCTTCTGCTTGCGTTCTTCGTTCTAGGTTTTTCGTTCTTGATTCCCGTCGCTTGATCTGCCTCCTCACTACGTGTTTTGAAATTCCATTTGAAGTGAAAGTTGCTGCTACCCCTTGTGATCAAATCCACCAAAGGAATCGGGCTAGGATGGGGTGAGCAAAGAGATCGATCCGTTTGTATTTTGGCTTGTTCTCCATTCTGTTTTATTTGTTATTCTTTGATTCACAAACTTGTGAGGGAAGGATGGACTAGATCCTCCAAGAGTAGAGTCACATCTACCTCAGAAACCTCCACACAAAGTTTGGATCCAATCGGAGTTGAAACGAGCAAGTTCCGACATTTTCGTGTGATCCGTGCAGTTTTCGGGGGCGTTGGACGTAGGGTCTGGACGCTGCCCTCTCCCCAGCCGAGCGTCCGTCGCCCGGGGCTATTTCGGGCTGTTTTTTTGGTGCAACGGACGCTGGCAACGGACTCTACAACTGACCATCCATCGTAGCGTCTGTCGCCCTCTTTCAGCGCCCATCGCAGCGTCCGTCGCCCTTCCAACTAGGTTTTCAGAATGTTTCTCGACCACTGTTTTGGCCGTATCTCTCTCGTCCGGACTCCGAATTGAGTTCAGTTTGTTGTGTTGGTTTCGTAATCACGCATGGAACTTGATGAAACACTTTTGAGACTGGTTCTCACAAGTATTTTTGGGTGATCTCTCTTCTCTTCCCCTAGGGTTTGAGAGCCTCACTATCGGTGTCTCGGTTTTAGTTTTTGGTTTCCGAAAGATCCGTTGTACCTCTTGGTCATCACCAAAGGTATCCACCCTCTCTAGGGTTTTGATCTTGCTGGTTGAGTTAGTTTGCTTGCTGGGGTTGTTTTTGGGAAGAGTGGCCCAAATATTTCAAGAGAAATTTGAGGCTCCCATTCACCCCCCCCCCCCTCTGGTCGCCGTTCTTGGTCCTTCATGTATAGACATTGGCATATTTTTTGGAGTAACCCTTGCAGGAAAAACTGTCAATATCAAAATGGGAAGTCCTGAGATAAACTCACACTAGAGATAAAGAGAGAGACACATGAAGTTTAACGACATGCACAAGGATGACATAGCTCATTCATCATAGAGGGATGATCCATGGAACAAGAAGAAGAGTGCCACAATAAGATATAATCAAAAGCACTCACTCTATGGAAGAGGTTGGGAAAAATTCCACCAAGCCCCTTAAGACAAAGAACATCATGGGAATTCAAGACAGTGAAGGAGTGCAACAAGGAGACAAAAGTACATGAGCAAGATGCACAACCACTAAGAAAGGAAAGCTTCCATAAGGTGATATTGTACCATCACTCCTCAATAATTAAGGTAACAGCTCAAGGTAAGTGACTATCACTTTTATAAGTTTCTCCTTGATTCTAGCATGCACATAAATAAAAAGACAAACATGTATGAGTTACAACTCCAATTAATCCAACCTGATTAATTCAACATGTCTATTCCTTTGATCTTTGTTCCTAGTACAACTTTCTTGATCTCACTGTCTTAACCATATGAGCTAAAATGTTGCACATCCAATCTTTAGAATATGATAGTCATAAAGAAAGATATATACACAGATAGACTATCCTTCCATAGGTTGAGCAATCTGATTCGACAAATGTTTTTAAATGCTATATTCATGCTCATCTTCTACTCTTATCACCCATCAACTTTATCTTGCTCGTTATGCTTAAGGTTAGAGAAGAATGAATAGACTTTTGGTTCTGTTGGTGTTTTCCACCAACAGGGTCCATGCACTTGATCTCTGCCTTGTCTCTATGAGCAGGACACATTTTGAGCAACATGGAGGAGTTTCCCAACTCCCAAATTCAACCAAGGACCTAGATCTATGAGAACATACACATTGAGCAAGATGTTGCCAGCTTCCATACTTAACGCTTCACTTTGAACTGCTGAGCAAACGGAGAACATGGGTGACACCGTATCAAGAGGTGCAGTTATCAAGGTCTCCACCAGGAATCAAATGATGCACCTAAAGAATGAACACGGTGAGAAGTCTTGTTCAGAGGACTCAAAACAGTGAACCCTCGTCGGGAGGTAAAATCGGTAGTTATCTATATTTATCTTTTCTACATTAGTTTTCCTTTTTCCATCATTTGCATAATCATTTTTCCTTATCATATTTACTTTTCTGCATTAGCATTGCAAATATTTGTTTGTTGCATGGCATGATAAAACCTAAAGCCTCATGTGAGTAGACTTGTACCTTAAAACCCATAGGTATATTCGCTGTGGTGGCATAAAAAAAAGTAAATAAATATGTTTTCATCTTATAATAAAAATATAAAAATAGTAAGTGTATGATCCTACTAAATAAATGAAATTTATTAGAGGAAGCTCGATAGGATCAAAGCTAGAGATTTATGGCTAACACTTAATTAGTTCCACAAGCCTTGTTGTCTATTTGAGCTCCATAGAATTCAAGGATCAAAGGAGGCTAGCAGACAGAGGTCACCCTACCCGCTGTCAGAGTGTTGTCTTAACAGTCACTCCAACGAATACACCTCTGCTACATGCCAGCCACATCAAAAGAAATTACGTCAAAATCCAGCTTGGGGGAGAGCACCCCATGTATCTAAGTAAGTATCCTTATCCTATCAGGTTTTCTTTTATTAGTTGCATAAATTAATTCAAATAAAAAAATGTGAGGACATGAAGGTTCACACTTAAATAATTATGAATTACAAAAGTTACCATTTAGATACTTTTTATATTTATGGATTTATCATTGTCTACTTTATCCTTATGTGAGTTTTATATCTAGTAATAATAATAGGTGTGTTCATAAGCTACTAATAATAAAAAGAACTCTGGAGATAACTCTATGGAAATGATGAATAGTTGCTCTGTCGTAATTCCTTTCAAGTACCTAGTTTTCAACCTTGAATTCTCCTGCATTTTAGATATAACTGTTTTGAAATAAGATTTGCTCTCAACCTAAAACTTGTGGGTTGCAAATGCTTGAGCTAAGTCTAGGTAGTTGATAGGTATGATATGAGAAAGTTGAGCTACTGTTTATCTTGTTCCTAGCAATACTAATGTTCTGGAGAATTTATCTTTTGAAAATTGAAAATATTACATGATGAGTTTCCGTATGACGAGAGCTTGAATTCCTACCACAGCCATATATACATGCTTGGTAGATTAGGAAAACATTCACTATCATATTTACTACTTGTATTTGCATTGAGTTTTCTCAAGCTTTGTTGACCCTTAGAGATATGTCATGCTTTTAAAATCAAGATCACGTACACTCCACTCATATATGCTACTTCTGTCCTAGAAGTACGCATCCACATATATGCCATTTAGATCCACCAAAAAAAATTCTCTACTCCTGCCTTGGGAGTAAGCAACCAAAAATATCCTATGTTCTCCACCTATTCATATATTCCATTGCCCCAGTTATAACTGCTCCAAAAAAATTCCTTGTTCCAAAAGAGAGATGTATATATATACATTCAAGGAGTAGAGTAGAATTAGGTTTCCACCATACACCCTCATATATCCACCATACAGCATTATATATCCACCACATATCCACCCTCATACATCCACCATATATCTCATACACATGCACATCTTGATTTGATTGTATGCCCTGTTTCTCTGGATCCATTGTTTGACTTTACAATATATGCTTTGCAAGTATGCATGCACTATTTCTCCCCACCTATGAACCCCATATATTGCCTATTAGTTACAGGGTGAGAGAGAAAAGGCATAACACCATTATTTCCTTAGCAAGGATCCACAAATACCACATATAGAGAGACTTTGAGTTTTATTTCGAAAACTTTGCAAAACTCCAGGACGAAGATAAAGTGAAGAGCTTGAGACATAGTGCTTGGCTTGATCATTCTACTTTTCAATTGCTCAAGACCCAAGTGATGTCTATAAGCCCCATGGTTAAAGGTAATATGGGTAAGTTTGAAAGTTAGAATAGTTTACTTTAATCCAGAGGAGAATTCTTATTTGAAAGCATGTGTACCATTAAGGCGTGAAAGCATTGTAGCAACTCTTGATCCATCATTGAGTTAATCTTTGCTCAAGGACGAGCAAAAGGTAAGCTTGGGGGAGTTGTTGACGGTCCTTAAGTACCAATTTTAACCGTCAACTAAACATGAAGAAGGATCCATATGCAATTTACATCTAGATATAGGGGGGTTTACTAATGAAATTCCATAAGTTTTGGTGAATGTCTGTTTCTGCATGGGGGTTATCAGGAAATACCAAGGAAAGGCCCACATGTCATGTTTACATAGAGATAATTATCAACCGCATAATTTTCTGTACTCTAGAGGGTTCCATAAGACATGAGAACGAATGGGAGGCAAAACGGGCCCGGAGTCAGGGCGCCCGCCCTAACCCATAGGGCGCCCGCCCTGGCCTGGGGGCCAATCAGGCTCCCCCTCGCGGATCGCGCTCCACCGCCTTTGAGGATGAATCTAAACCCTTCATATAGGTCGGTTTGATCCAACAGCCCATGTTCATTTCAGGAGGCTATATAAGCAAGGCCCTGGACCCCCTGAGGGAGAGCCCCATTATCATAATTCATAGAGAGAGCAAAAGCTAGGGTTTGGAGATGAGAGGTGTCCCTCCAATGGATATCTTCTCTTCTATAAATTAGAATAGATCTAAATAGTAGAGAGATGAAGAGTGAGGGAAGATTAGAGGAGATGTCAGCCTGTCGGTGCCTCCTCCGGTTGTACTTCGACATGATCAAGCTCTACTCAAGCTTGCTCCTGAGATTACTCTGGTAATCTACTTCTTATTTCATTGAGTAATTACTATGCTTTTGGTTTGCAACTCTTCCAAGTACTTTAATCTATAGGACGCTATAGGTTAGAGGAGTAGTATAGGTGTAAGCGCGGTGCTTAGACCTAGATTACTTGTGAATGTCTCCTACATTCCGGACCCATGGTAGTAGCGCGGAAAGTGACAGTTTCGTCATTACCTTTGTATCCCACATCCCATTTGTTTGACTCGTAGGACTGGCATACCTATGGTTAAGCATCCTCTGTGGTGTCTCTTTTCACGTGGTATGTCCCCAGATATAGATATATCTCCTTGAGATTAGAAGTAGAGAAACCCTAGTTATCCTCTCTATTCTCCTATTATCGCCCCTACACTAGATTGTTATCCCTTACCTTTAACCTTGTTTTCACCATATCTTGTTCTTACCATATACTTTATTTTCACCCACTTATCTTTTTTGGTTAAGTTAGAGCATAGATGATTCTCCCGTTTCCCTGTGGATACGATATTTAAAACCCGTCCCGGGTGAAAGCTACAACGGTATCCGTGCGCTTGCGGATTTATCTGTGTGTGTCTAAAATACCCAACAGTGAGCCACTTGACTTGGAGGTCTTGTGAGCGGGTTCTCTCTTCCTGTGTTGTTAGGCACTGGACCGTGGTTGGACATCTGCCGAGATTGAACGCATGCCACCTTCATAGTTGGACGAATAACTCGTTTTGACCGCGAAGCCTAGCACTGTAGTTCGAGCTGGAATTTCCCCATACTTAGCTCATGAAGATCGCGAGCGGAATACTAGACCATGGGCAAGTATACTAAATGTCCTAGCTACGTACCAAGGGCAGGCAATGCTTGAACGACCTGGCTACCGTGAGTCACCATTCATGTCTGTACCCGGGAGACCCGCGGCATCACCCGAGCTATATTGAAAGTAACCCGCAAAAGTCAACCCAACAGGGGAGACTTTGGTGTGATTGAGGAATAAACCTCCAGCTGGATAGGAATTCGATTAGAATCGCGTTCTCTCCTTGTCAGTGAGAAACTTGAAAGATCTTCCTCCCACTGTAGAAACTTGAACTCTAATAAGTAACCAAAAGATGGTTATATGGTTTACATGCCAAACATGATATGGTTACTATTGTGATGATAACTCAGTGATTGCTCTAGATTAGGTGCTAATCTAGACTTTGTTAATACTACTTAATCTTGATGCTAAAAGATGTTTTTGAACCTCGAAGAATGAATACTTAGTAATGCTCTTTTATGCAAAAGTTATGCTATCTCATGAGATCCATCTGATAAAGCCTTACATCATCCTTGAAGTGTCATATGGTTATATATATCTCTCTGTCGGGTAAGTCTAGCTGAGTACAATTGAGTACTCAGGGTTTATTTACCCTTGTTGTAGATGGTATGGTCTATTCTGGCTATTGTTAGACATGCCTCTATCCTGCATGTGATGATGAGTGAAGACCATGGGCAATGGTGGCTTCTAATGTCTCTTCTTGTTGCTTTTGATGGGACTATACTAAGCATGGCACCGTATGTGGTTTAAAACAATTTGCAATGGGTTGTTTCGAAACAAAGACTTCCACTACTTTTATTTGAACTCCATGTTGTAATAACACTTAGCTAAACTCTGATGTTATATTATTTCATTTCGAACATGGATGTGTGGTTACTGAATCGTGTACGATCTCATGTTGTTACTCATTGTGGTTTGAAATCCTTCGAGGTTTCAAGGACTGCCCAGCTTATATGGGCTCTAGTGTGAAAGTGTGACTAGAAATTGTAACCGTTACACTAGTGCTCTTATAGGTTGGGCGGTTATGTGACAGCTGGTATCGGAGCAAGATTCAATATACTATTGTTCATTATTGTATTTCCAAACAAAAGATTTGGTTTGCAAAACTATTTGTGCTACAAAAACTTTTGTGTGCGTACTAAAATTTTTATTTGCAAACTATAGGTGTGCCATTGGTTATGTCCCTTATTGCCCAACTAGGATGTCAGGTGGCTTATAAGTACTAACTTGGGGGATTGCATCATATTTTGGTTACCTGTCCATACAGGTTGAATTAGTATGGGGGCCATTCACTTGAATGGTGTTGTATGGATCAATACCTATACGCCCAGGCTAAGGTGTGTATACAGGACCGCACTACGCTACCCTGTGGTCAAATGGTTGAGGTAGCCTTATAGTCTCATGACTTGTTTCACTAGGTGTATGTTTCATTGGAAACTCATTCTCAAAAAATGTAGCGTCTCTTGATTTCATGATAGTATCAACATACATATCAGGCACATCAAATTTTGTAATTAAGAATCTATATCTAGTGTTGTGAAAGGAATAACCAAGAAAAACGCAATCAACAGTTTTAGGCCCAAGTTTATGCTTCTTGTTGATTGCATTCACCTTTGCCAAGCATCCCCAAGTGCATAAATATGAGAGATTTAATCTCCTCTTTTCCCATTCCTCGAATGGTGTGATCTCTTTGTTCTTTGTTGGAACTCTGTTCAGGACATGACACGCTGTCAATATCGCCTCACCCCACCATTCCTTGGATAATCCTGCTGTACTCAACATGGCATTCACCAAGTCTGTTAGAGTGTGGTTTTTCCATTCGGCAATCCGGTGAGAACGGCGGTGTCTTCTCATGAACAATACCATGCTCCACGCAAAACTCATCGAACACATTAGAGAAATATTCTCCACCTCGATCGGATCTTAACCGTTTTATTTTCCTTTCAAGTTGGTTCTTAACTTCAACTTTATAGGCCTTAAAATAATTGAACGCTTCAGCTTTTGTTTTTAATAGATACACATAGCAAAACCTCGAAAAGTCATCTATAAAAGTGAGAAAGTATCTTTTATCGCCTTTAGTCAAAATTTCATTCATCTAACACAGATCAGAATGAACAAGTTCTAGAGATGCCAAATTCCTCGCCTCAGCAGCCTTGTGGGGCTTGCGGGGTTGTTTTGATTCAACACAAAC
Organism: Microstegium vimineum; assembly: GCA_022036555.1. Lineage (NCBI taxonomy): Eukaryota > Viridiplantae > Streptophyta > Magnoliopsida > Poales > Poaceae > Microstegium > Microstegium vimineum. The sequence continues at coordinate 17,245,315 of CM039121.1, read as the reverse complement.
ATGGCACTTAGACTTTTTGACCAAGTTAAATTTAGGAATTAAATTCAGATTTGCTAACCGCATAAGACAGCCAAAACTTGCCTGACAGAAGCGTGAATGTCATAAATCCAACTCATCAGAAATATCAACAGAGTTCACCATCTTATTACACACATCATGCAAAGATAAGCAGAACAGACCTCCACAATCATATCATTTACCCACAAAAACACCATATTTTGATACAACATATTTATTTGACTCAAGGACAACTTTGTAGCCATCTCGACTTAGCATAGAAGCACTAACAAGATTCTTCTTGATGGAGGGCACATGTTTCACGCTCTTCAATGGCACTGTCTTCCCCGAAGTAAACTTTATAATGACCGTACCAACACCAAGAACATGAGCACGCGACCCATTTCCCGTCAACAAGGCACTAGACCTCCCGACCTGGTAAGTGGAGAACAGAGAAACATCAGCACATACATGAATATTTGCACCACTGTCCATCCACCACTCTGGTAAATTACAAACTAAAAGAACAAATGGTAAAGGATTACCATACCCAGATGTTCCTCCTTCAGTATCAGCAGTAACAACATTAGCTGTTTTCTTCTCTTGTTTGAACTTGTGATATGGGCGCTCACTTGCCCAGTGCTATTCACTGTCACACACATAGCAGCCTCCATTTCTCTTGTCCGTGTTTTTCTTCTTCTTTTTAAATTGTGCTGTTTGAACGGGCTTAGGGGCATTCTCTTGCTTGTTCTGGTTTTTCTTCTTGTTAAACTTGCAGAATTTAGAGTTTCTTGTTGAACTTGTCAGGTAAAGGACTTAAGGACAAGAAAACAGTTCGAGTTCCTTAGTGCCTGAAACTCATGAGCCTGTTGCACTACCGATTGGTTCTCAACCATCATGTAGTCATACAACTGCTGCATAAGGTACAGCTCGCTACCAACATCAGTCACTCCAAACTTTCCAACAAGTGCATCCCATAGCTCTTTCCCTGTAGGAAGTATGATATAGCTTTTCTGTAATTTTACATCAAGTGCGCTAATCACTGCACCTTAAAAGAGGTTGTCATCAGCCTTAAACCTAGCCTCATCCACAGGAGGAAGGTTAGCAGGCTTACCCTCCGCGGCATAAAAACATGACATTGCAGTGAGCCACAATTCCATCTTAGCTTTTCATATCAAGAAGTTTTTACCATCAAACGGAACAGGCTTTAATACGAAAGTAAAACCTCTGACAGAAAAATGCCTATAATTAGGTTTTTGGATTGTTAGAATATTAGGCAATTTCCATGTCATTTTAATTCCATAAATTAACATTATGATGATGACATATAAAATATTATTTATAATTGAGATCATGACATCAACCATATTCATAGCAACATGAAACATGTGGATATCAAAAGCATGTAAACATGATATATATAACATAACATAAAAGAATGACATATATATCATAACAACAACTAGCACTGGACTGCATATGAAACGACGATACATAAGTACTAAAACGTATACACAGCAGCATATGAAACAGCATAACCCTAGCACTGAAACAGGTATACAAAACACGAAACTAACAAGAACAGAGAGCAGACAACTTACGAAACAATATAACAGAGCATGTGAAACAGACTCGCTACTACTGATGAAACAACATGGATGAACTACTGAAACATATAAAATATGTACGACGAAAAACAGAAACATGACGAGATGAACATACCCTCCCATCCGCGCAGCATCCGAGGTTCCAGAACCTTGTCCAACCTCGATGGTCACGGCGTAGAGGAAGAAGGTGTACTCTCCACCGGGAAGAAGACGATGACGTTCACCGGGATGAAAATGGCGGTGGCGTCACCTCCGGGAAGAAGACGATCGGCGACGGCGTCACCTCCTGGAAGAAGAGGATCGGTGGCAGCTGCTGTGACAGAATCTCCTAAGAACAGGGCCCACTTGCTAGGATTATCGCACATTCAACTTTAATCCCAATAAATGATCCAAGTTTTAAAAGATTCGTTAGGTGTCGTCGGCCTAAACCGAGTCATCCACCTCTTTTCGAGCAGGATCCACATTAAAAGATATTGCAGAAGTGAACTTGTAATAAATTACATTTCAGAGATTTACACAGAAGCGGAAGTCTTACAAAGTTATATTACCAACCATAGTTTTGAAACATAACTTAAATGTCATTTCTACATTAAGCCAAGTGGTAAAGATTATAAGACAATCAAACCATGTACTCTGCCCAAGAGTCACAAGGACTGATCTTTAACGACAACCACGGTCATACAACACGAAGTTGTACCCACCGCTCTAGGAACATCATCTGCAACAAGGGTTAACAAACCCTGAGTACGGGAGTACTCAACAAGTCTTACCCGACAAATAAAAATATTTGGTGGACAAAAGGTATGCAAGTCATAGGATTCAAGGTGGGGTTTGCAAGAATCAAGAATTTTGCATAAATGAGCATTTTGTAAAACAATTGAAATTCATTTATTTCGTTTATATAATTACTCAAGTACCGATCTAAAGTTATGATCGATAACGAGGTAATAAACCATCCATGAAAGGAAACCATCAAGTATCCAGTTTAAGTTTCATTAACTACAATGTAAAAGGTAGGGTTATGTTTCCATATCCGAGGAACACGACGATTCGAACCGGTTAAACCCAGCTGAGACTTCCCAATCACATGACATATACAGCACTAAAGCACGCTTATGTCTACCTTTCCCTAGATCCTCCAGCCAAGACCGGGGTTCCGCCACCCGAGAGCACAGTACACCTCCATCCAGTTCCTCGAACTTGGAGGGTACACACTACTCTCGCCATCTCTCCACTCTCAGTGCGGGTTAATCGTTCTTAAGACTGGATTAGCCAGAGTCCAGCTTCTCGAAGTACGTGATAAGTACTCCAAAGTCACTCTTCTATGTTTTACAACGGCAAGGTCCTAATGACACAGGCAGCGAGAACCCGCTCACCAGATATCCACATCTGATGGCTCCAAAACACCATGTCCGCCCGGTCCCGATTATTACTTCCATCATCCATCATTTCCTTTTTAAGACATAGCTATTTGCCGTAGCAATCCGCTATTCTTCTTCAAAAACAGAACCATTGCCGGAGCAATCATGTTATCACCTATTCTCGAAGATGATAGGAAATCATCTGACTCTATCGGTCTAAGCATTGCTAAGTAGCATAAAGTATCATTCGTATTTTAAAAAAGATATCAAGGTACAGGAATAAATATTTCAAGGATAAGCTATGCATCAAGTAGGAATTTTCTTGAATAGTAACCATACAATAATTAACCATAAGTGTATTTAAAGAAAACTTTGAAATACAAGGTAGGGTTTAAATGTACCGGGGCTTGCCTGGATAAGAACACTAGTCAGTGCTTGTTAGATGACACTCATTTGGCAGGTATCATAGATTGACATAAGAATTCCAAGATTATCCATCTTCTGAACTCATGCACCAATACATCTTCGATTAGATCCACCAATCTTCGTCTTCTGGTTCGGCATTACCCATCACGTACGAATCTATCGTTCCTTAATGAGATGCAAAGATGTAAATGTATAAATGCAAGGAAACCATAACACAAAGTTGCATCACAAACAAACATTCAAGTAAACAAGAGTTCATACATGACATAAGCACCTTTAGTTAAATAACTAACATTATTAAGCATAAAGGTTGGACATGCTAAGCACTTGACACATCAGAAGACTTGATTCAAAACATTTCAAGTATAGAGCAATCAAGACTAACTAATAAGTTTAGTCAAACAAAGACAGATTAAAGCACTCATGGCATCACAAGATTATACAAGGCATAGACATCCATAAATGATTAACTAAGCTTACCCAGCATAATATTTGGATATAAAAAGAATCTAAAGCATAATACACAATTTGAACTAAGCTTAAGACTTAGAAAGCATTCATTAACCAAGAGTTAATCATTAGATTAAACAACCAAGATAGAATAGAACAATTAACTCATGCATATAGTTTTTGGACAGCAGCTAGCATGCACTTATTTTTATCATAACTGAAGCTTTATAAATTCAAATGACTTGCAAGAAGACATTCTGGAAAGCTTATGAAATTATATACATTTCATCTAATACCATCATAGCATGATTCACAAGTTAAATAAGTCGAAATTGCAAAGTTACAGAATCTGTTCGTGAAAAACAGAGAGCAGCCATTTCTGATCATCAACTTGCAACATGCATAAAACATAATCTACTTGGCCAAATGGCACCAACATTTAACAGCAGCTAGATACATGAGTTATCTACAACTTTGGTATTCACAATATTCTCAACGAACATCATTAACATGGGGTAATTTGCATTGCCCCTAGAACTGTCTAGAAACTAGCAATCGCAATAAATAAATATTAAATTATGGTGCAAACACATAAATGGACAAAACCAACTTTACCAACATGTCACACATGACTAATGAACACTAGAAAACATAATGTCCATTGTTAAATAAATTCTTTGAACACATTTTCTTAATTTATTTAGATAACTAGGTATAAATATGAACACATATCAAACATGCACAATAAATTCTAACAAAATTACACAGGCCTACAAATGGTTTCATTAGTCTACTATACAAATTTCATGTCATTTAAACAAGTATAGAAACCTCTATGAAAAAGACAAAAGCTCTATTGCAATCAACTTAAACAACAAGGCAGATTCTGCACTCAACTTTAAACAGCTATATCTTGAGATGTACAATACCTAAAAATGTGAATCTTAACTTTTTGGAAATCTTATGAAATATACTTCAATTGTTTCCATAAGCTCAAAGCATGAATCTATATGTAACTAGATCAACCAACTTAATCTTATCAGCCCTGTCTAGAAAGTAAACCGCCACTGTACTCAACTTGTAAAATAGATTACTCCTAAACTATCAGGTATAAAATCATAAAACTTTAAAACAAGATAGATCATAAAAGTATCTATCACTTTGATATTCAACTCATCCACAGAAAACATCATCTTCGCCACGAAATAAATTTCTCAAACAAATTTACAGTAGCAGCCTTAACAGTCAAACAGTCATTTTGTTATTTTTATAAGTCAACAACCATAGACCCTAAAATCATGAAATAAATACCATACGTCAATCATAAACATGTAAACATCCCATAAACATTTCAGATTTATTTGACAAGTATAACAATGATTACGAAAATGACAAATACATCTTAACAGAATTGACATGCTTGCACATAATGATTTTTACAGAAAAATTAATGAACTAAACCACTACATATTATGGATATAATGCATAGAGCACTTCATGTGGATTCCAAAAAGTCCAAAAACATATTCATACGATTTTTATATGATTTTACATGAATTTTCAAAGATCAGCAAAATATGAGGAAAATAATTACGGGATTTATCTTTTGCATGAGGAATCCCAATTTTTCAAGAAATCAACCAAGCCTTTATATGTAAATATATGAGTCATGAAATATTTACATAAAAATCCAACAAAAAGCATCCCTCACCAAACCACCCTTTCTTCAACCTTTTACCGTAGAAATTCATGGGAACCATGGATTCAAGGTCACTGATTATGGCCGAGTTAGTTTAGGGAGCAAGGAAGGAGCTAGGGATGGTAGAATTAACAGTAGGGAGGGAGGAATTTGAGCAACAAGAAAGGAGGAGGTAGGGAGGGAGGAGGCGATGGAGGAGGGGGGCGGTAGGGGGTCGGCGTCGGCCTGCCTCGGCCTCCTGCCGAGCAGAGAAGGAGCAGAGAGAGGAGGGAATGGGAGAGAGGGAGACCGAGAGGAGAGGAGCCGGGCCTTCATCCCCCTCCCCACGGACACGGCACAGGACACATGTCAAGCAAGGAGCGACCGGGACAGGAGGAGAGGACACGCACAGTGTCGTGCTGGCCATGGCCGGCCACACCAAAACACATTGCCCAAATCTTTAAAATTATTTACAGAATTGCCACTCACTTTATTTACTTCCAAAACTTAAATCGTAAATCAATTTAAACAACCGATTACATCGCTCGATAGAGCAACAAAAGGAGAACAATATTGCCAATAAAAGTTTTGTCAGATTTCAAATGGTTTAACAACTATCAATCTCCAAAGTTTAGGGTTTTAAAATTGAATTTTCGAGATTCTGAAATTTTCAGGAAAAGTTAATTTTTACGGTTTTTGAATTCAAATTCGAGGACCCAAAAGAGCTTCGAAATCTGCGAAATTTGTTTCATTGTTTTCATCATGAATAGTACTTCAACTCATATTAAAGAATCCAAAAGAGTTATCACTGGAAATTGGACAAGAAAACATCACAAGAAGGCAATCAAATGTTGTTTTTCCAAGAGTTAGAAAAAATTTTAGAATCCAATTTTTTCATAGGAACTTGAAAATCTTCCAAAACAAGGATTTAAAATATTAATCAAAGTTTAAATTAGGACATAGTTTCATAATCTGGAAATTAACACCTCGGGTGTTACAGCTGCAGAGTCACCTCCGGGAAGAAGACAATCGGCGACGACGTCGGGATGAAGAAGACAAAGATCGCAGCACCTCCAGGAAGAAGATAAAGCGGCGTTCTTCGGACAGTCGCGTAGACGCTCCACAAAAACCTAATTGTCCATCCCCCGTGCAAGGTCTCGAACGACAAGGGCTGGGCTCTGGAGGCACCTGCCCTCTCGCTTCTCCATGCGCGCGGAGTTAATATTTGTTCTGTTTGGAACCGTGTGGGAATTTCCCGCAAGGGAAGCCAAACGGCACGCCAGGAGGGAGGCGTGCCACGTAGGGGTTGCATGCGCGGGAGACAACTCTGGAAGATCAACAGCCAAGCATGTGAAGAAGGGAGGCCAAGCGGCGCGCCACGTAGGGGTTGCATGCACGGGAGACAAACTCTGGAAGATCAACAGCCAAGCATGTGAAGAGTTGTTACTCTCGTGGTTAGTGGCTGCTGCTAAAAGTTAAACATGCCACGCCGCCAGCCTGCCACAGCCCGTGCCCCGCTCGGCCCACAGCCCGTGCCCCGCTCGGCCGGCGGCACGCCTTAGTCCGTTTCTCAACTTCTCAATAAAGACGGAATAATTTCCACCTTTAAGTTGAGTCAATGTCCCTTAGACTTTTAATCCGGTACAAATAGTAATGTACACAATTACACACCATATAGGTATTGATTTATTGAATAAATAAATAGGTCAAGCCCATAATAAATCCAACACTTGGCACTGCAGATGACTTGTTAGCCGGTGAGTTCCTGAGTGTGTACGGGAAGCAGCTAGTGCGGCCGCTCCATTTTTGGCTGCCACATACAATATACAATTGTCTTTCCTTTTCTAGCAAAAAGCTGTTGTCGTTGCTTTTTGCACGTGGACTGCACTGCCACGGAAGAGATGGCGCTGTCTATAGACTCGCTGGTCATATAAGATTTTTCGAGATAGTGCAACAGAAAATTAAAGTAACCAAATTATATGAAATTGCACAAATACATCATATCTCATGTTTATACAAAACATATCTCATGTTTATACAAACTTTATCAACCTGAAGCAAATTAGGTTTTATAATGTGCTACAACATGTACACAAAACTGGAGCAAAAAAGCATCATTCAACTCATCCAAAATGCAAAATTGCTTCTCTTCGTGCAAAATCTAGAAAAAAAATAGATCATTCAGAAAAAAAACATCATTTTTAGAGGCAAGAGCAAAACTACGTAGTCAAATCATGCAATTTTAATCCGAAGTTGCACATGGTTCAGTATACAACACATGATTTAGGATTGCATGATCACAAAATAATGTAGTATTTTGGTACACCGAGCTCATAAAAAACCAAGTTATTTTGCAAAATTCAATACATTATTTTATCTTTCTCAAAAGTTCATAATTGCATGTCTACTATCATATTATTGCCTAATTAGAATCATTTTGTTGCCTAGTCAAGTATATAGTTTTGCCTAGGCCATAACCATGTTTAGAACTAGCAACACTACCATGATTGATCTTGCATAACATGGAGGAATTAGGAAGGGCCGTTTAAAATGATTGGGTGTACCTAGTCATGTGTCTAGAACTAGACCTCCATATGCCTAGGACACAGTTTGAGCTTGACATTGACAACCAAGCCTCCTTTTGTTCCTGTATGGAAACATCACATTTTCTAAGTCCTACAGTTGTTCAATCATATCTAAATTTCAGTTCACCGTACCCATGAAGAATATAGAATCAAGCATGAGTTTCCTAATAATGTATTCTAGTAGAACCAAATGGCTAATAATCAGAACACAGGAAAAATACTGAATCCTAGAACATAAAAAATACTTAGCTAATATGAATAATTTGCTTGTTGATTTAGTATAAGTTGCCTACATTAAAGTAATGAAGTACATATTTAGAAAAAAAATCATGAAATGTGCTCTCTCACCACTTATGTACTTATTTACATATTACACACGTCATACCTGCTTTGTGCATACATGACCTCCCCCTACTAGATAACTTGGAACCTGCAATGTAAGAACAGAAAAAAACAAAGAGAGATTAGAGAAGAATGATGTAAAAATTGCCTAATGATTTGCATTATTTTGCCTTGATCTTGCCACAATATTGCCTGATCAGAGTACATTTAGTTGTCTATTCCCAATGAAGTTAAGTAACTAATCAATGTACATGTAGTCATGTCAATTAGTGGTATCTCAACTAGAATCCCTGATACCCTAACCAATCCAACTATCATGTGTGTGAAATCTGTGTTGTCTTTGATTGTAGCTACACCTGGCAGATCTATGCAACCAAAGTTCTGAACATGGGGTCAATGTATGGCTTCTGGAGGACTCTGGACAAAGAAGAGAAGCAGGCCAAACAACATTACCTACAGATGTTCTACAACCTTCATTTTAGGAAGCTGGTGAGTCGAGGACCAGTACCAGCTGGAGTAGAATTTTGATTGTATTGTTTTGAAAGAAACTACGTGCAATATCTCAAGAATGCAAATTTTTAAAATTCCTGTGCGCTTTCAGGCAAATACAGTGCCAAAAGTGGGTGAACATCCTGAGCAAGCTACGACAGCGGCATTGCCTGCTAGGTCGCAGCAAGACCAAAAGAAAGGCAAGCTTAAGAAATTTACTGAAGATAAAGTTGGAAAGCAACTGAACTGACTGACCGGTGGTTTGTTGTGCAGAAGGATGCAGATAAGGATTCAGAGGTGAGAGCTTATCATGCTGCAGCTGCAAAGCACAACTATTTGATTGAATTAATAATCCATGGTAAAAGTTGTGTTTGTCTAAACTCTACAGAATTCCGAGCAACTTACTTGGACCAGTGCTCCCAGCCTCCCATCTCTCGGATGCTGCTTGAAGTGAGGGACTCTCGGCTGTCTGGATCAAAGCCAGATGTGTGCCCGAGTGATAATTTGTTTCCTCCTTTAGCTCTTAACTGTCATTAACTGGGAAAGATGTAAACGGAAAATAAGTAAATAAATAAAATAGCGCATGTCCATGATGATAGTGAAAGCAATACGTACTGGCCAGAGTTGCATGCTAACATAACATGAACCATCACCAACCTAGCTCCTAGCATAAGTAATACCAGAGTCGGCTCCTTGCCAGATTGAGTCTCACCTAATGCAGTGTTCAGATTGATACTGAAATCCACAGGATATATTTCTTCCTTTCTTTTTTAATTACGCTAAAGGCTCCCACAGGTGACAAAACTCCAAAGCACCTGCATGAACAACTCCAGATAACCAAACAGAGACATCATTTCGTTTACTGACATACAAATGGAATTACTCACACACAACCGAGGGTATTACTATATCACAGGCTGCATACATGATCCGTGGTGAATTACTAGCACCACCTTTTCAGGTGCAGTCTTTTGCTTCTTGGCACTCACGGCCTTCTCAGTCTCATCTTGTGCGTTTCTCTTCCCTGCTAATTAGATTAAAAACTCGTGTGACACTGTGGTAAGTGTGGTACATACAAAAGAACAAGACAGAAGCATAACCAGCAATCATTCCAATGCAACAATAGAGCTATCAAAGGACTTACCCTTCTTTAGAGATTTCCCCACTGGAACTGAGACAGCAGCAGGTGCAACCTCAACACTGGACTTCTTGCTTGACTTGCCCATAATGCCTCAGCTAAGCTCTAAAGAAAAGAAATGGGGGCACTAATTTCAGAATAAGGCACATAACAACAACAATATATATGAATATGGCCATCCTAACAGAGGCAGCAGACACATGTTACCATTTTGGAAAAGTTTGAAGTCCCACTACCTGATATAATAGTAAAACTCTGAAACTATCTATTATGGGCAAAATTACAGTAGAAATCTAAAACCTATTGAAAGTAAAAAAACTAGTCAAGAGATTTCAGTTTGCTTTAACTACAAAATTGTATCCTATACTGCAATCCTAGAAGACGTCTTGTACCCTTCCAATGAGCACGTCAAGTAAAAAACACAGTTTATTTACATAAAAGACGTCTTGGCTGCTGCTAGAAAACCAAACAAAAAGCTCCCAATCACCGGTTCAGACAGAGCACAATCACAAGCACAAAGCTATAGAAATGCACAGGATCTGTAATCTCCCTCGGATTACAATCGAAGTAGACAACTATGCACTTCTCAAAATCTCTAGTACCTACTTCCCCTCTTCAGGACTCAATGCATGCACAAGGCACAAATGTACAGGATTCAAATCTGAAGCAACAACTAAAACTCATTAGTACCTTTGCTGATGAGGAGGTGCCGACCTGATCTAGGGGAATGCGAGGTCATGCTTCATGCCGCAAGCAGGGAGGCCAACAGCCTACTCATGAGTCCACTGTCGGCGAGCTACTCCTGCTGCTAGTCACATTTTTATCAATTACATGAAACAAACAAAGCCATAGATTAAGGAATTATCATTAAAATCGTATGTTCAAATGCAACAGTTGACACGTCATGGACCAAATAAAAATGCCAAGAGTTGCTAGAAGAAAATTAACTAGCTTGCATGATATTTTCAGGTAAACAGGCAATGATACGAAACATGAGTTCACTTTTTCTACTACACTTGTATTCAAGCAGACACATCACTACAGAAAAGAAAGTTTCCAGAAATCCTATTGGATGATAAAAACAATATGAACTCAAGTTCAATTATAAAATCTTGGCCACCAAATATCTGCAGAAAATAAATAGCAGCATAATCTAAACAATTAGACAGCTATGTCCAAGCAAGTTTGGTTAGGAGCAAACACGGAAACAAACCCTTAAGTGACATAGTTCGCTGATCTAGCACAACAGCACACTAAACCCATAACACACTGGACCCATCGATCCAATAATGCAGGTATTAGGGCCGCAACCTTCTTCACGTTGAGGCACTGCATGTTTGGAAGATACACTGAATCTCAGAGTTGCCCTCCACCACCTCGCCCTCTTCCTGTTCCAAGCAAATACTATCAGATCCAATATATCAATATTTAAATTGAGTGCTCTGGGTCACATATATGGAGTGTGAAACAAATCAGAGACACACACAGAGACAAAAGATAGGACGAGAGAACCATGAGATGGCTGACCTGAGCATAGTGATGGCTCATGGCTGGAAGTAGAGAAAGTGCAGACCACAACAGGCATCAAATGTTGTAGAGGCGGCCACCATTGGGCTGCTGTTGAAGGAGGCAGGGAAAAGGGGACCATCTGCGGTTGAAGGAGGAAGGGAGAAGGGTAGCAGCCGCGGCATAGCGAGCCCTGTCCAGCGTCCAGCAGGCCACACCAATTGCAATCCCACGACCTTCCCAGATTAGAGGCCACAGGATCCGACCGGCAACTGTGCAGCCATGGTTCACTCCACCATGACCTTCGCCTAATTCTGCAAAGCCGTGGATCTGAGGGGTCATTCCGTGCCCCATGGATCGACGGGCACAGGACACGGTGGTGGTGCTGAGCCGACGGATCTGAGGGGTCGCCGACTCGTGGGGAGACGAGATTAGTGAGGCGTAGATCCGAGGTGCAGATATCAAATAGCTTACTAGGGATTGGGAGCTCGGTTTTGCGCAATGGGAAGGAGAAGGAAGGCAGGAACAAATCTGGTGGGTGCTCGTCGTCGACGAGCGGCCAAGGCCCCGGCGAGGCCCCTCGGCACCTGCCGTAGGGTGGGGATGGCGGTCACCAGCAGGGTTCACGGAACCGTTCGGTAACCGGCCGGTTACCGCGGTTATCCGACCGGTTCGGTTTCGGTACCGGTTTGAATTCAAATTTCAAATTTGAATTTAAAAAAATGGAAAATGCTGAAAAAATTCCTAAAAATAGTTCATGATTTATAGAGTCGAATGGTGTACAAATTTTTTAAATTAGAGTTGGTTTGCTATTTATTTTGACGTGTACAAGTTTGAAAAAAAAAGAAAAAAGAAGAAAAAAGATCTTCTTTTCTTTTTTTTCAAACTTATACGCGTCAAAATAAATAGAAAACGAACTCCAATTTAAAAATTTTGTACACCATTCGACTCTATAAATCATGAACTATTTTTAGGAATTTTTTCAGCATTTTCCATTTTTTTAAATTCAAATTTGAAATTTTGTTTGGGGCGGTTTGGACGGTTACCGACCAAACCGGACGGTAACCGACCCTAACCTACCGGTTGCTGACCGTTTGAACTACGTCATTTGAATTCAAAATCCAAAACGTTCGGTTTGGGACCGGTTTGGGCGGTTACCGTCGCCACTCGCCACAAATCTCAGCACCGCGGTAGTTATCCGGCACAGTCCTTGAGATCTCTAACCAACGATGGATGCAGCCGTCCGTGCCATGGGGTTAAAAAACAGCCGGTTGCAATGAAGTCTTTACCATTAGTTAATTAGTGACGTGGACTTGTATATTCTCATATATGTTTTGGTGGAGATTAAAAGAAGAACTGAGTGGTCAGATTGATATGGACTTAAAATGAAGGAGTGCTAATTCCATCGGTGCAGCCATTTCCTATCTCTGGTGGTGGAAACCGACGGAGCATGAAGTGGGCAATCAAGTTTGTTCTATGGTAGATGACGATGATGTGCTAGTGCATACTTGAGCAAGGTTGGTCATGATATTTGCCAAAGAGAAACTGAAAAGTACGTTGTCAGTGACAAAGGAAAGACGGAGCATGATGGACTCGTGAGTTATTTGCTGGACTACTAGATGCTAACAAGAAATGATGGAGCAGGCGTAATGAATGAAGATGTATGCAGAATCAACCTGGCTGAGACGTCATTCTTAAGATGAACGGATAGCAGGGTGCTGCCTGCGCTGTGTCGGTTTCCAGTGCTGCTCGGGTTGAGCTTGCCCACAGCGGCAGTGGCGCTCCCCGCCGTGGAGCTCAATCGTGCAGGCGCACTGGTTGCCGGAGAAGTCCGACAACCGGAGATGGGCACGAGAACATCCACGCGAACTCCTGGGTGGGGTTCTTGTCGACATTTTTGGCACGGAAAAGGAGGATCCTGTGGAGGAGCAAACGGCGATGGCTGCAGGCTCCAGCGAGCACGGGGAGCCGGAGAGGAACCAAGAAACCATGAATTCCATGGCGATCGATGGCGCAGCTGTTGGCCCGGCCAAGACCAAGAGGAACCGTGGGGCATCTGCATCCTACAGGTTGGAGCAGCGCGGCAACCAAAAGCGTCCACGCTAGGAGACGAGTTGAGTTTGGAGGCCGTCGTGAGATTGGTGGCGATGGTATTAGCTAGTAGGCAGGCTCTATTTATAGGAGCAGAGGGGAAGCCCAAAGAGTCACAAAAGGAGGCGATCAGAAGGAATTGGTGGAGCTTGTGTTAATGCCACTGTAGCGGTAGTTCAAAACTCGATCTGGTGATGGGAATTGAGAAGGGTAAGTGGGGTTACAGTTACATGAGATGGTGGCAATATATGCTGATAACAGAAGCACTGATATATCAATTAGTAGGCGTTCATGCATGCAAGGCGATCAGGCCAGATATCTTGAGATGGAGGGAGAGGGAACCGGCACACACATGTTGATGTGTTGGATGTGATCCACGACAAAGGGAGGGAGACATAGTTTAGCTGCAGCTATTATTACTGATGACATGCAAGCGTGCAAGAGAAGAACAGGCGGCACCATGACAGTCAGAGGAAAAGGCAAGACAAAGTGATGTCGAACCAGTTAAATAGGTACGTAAGCAAACATGTTATTGGACTGATCTATGAAGATTGGACAACTTGAGCTTAATTAGTGCAACAATGTATGACAGCCGAGGCAAGAAGTCAAGGAGAGATTGAAATTTAGTTTCGCACACTAGTATTACCTGGAGATGGCTGCTAAGAAGAGAAGAAATATAGAGAAAGGAATATGAGAAGGATGATGGATGAACAAGGATTTGGAAACAATTAAAATTTGGGAACATTTTCCAAATATGATTTGCAAATATTATTCAAGATTATTTTAGGAATATGTTTTTGAACAATTCTTTTTAGATTCTTTTAAACAAAATTTGATATACATATCATTTTTATTATTTTCAAAGAATTTTGTTTTGGAACAATTATTTTTAGATTCTTTTAAACAAAATTTGATATCCATACCATTTTTATTATTTTCAAAGACTTTTGAAACTCAACATTATTTTTTATAAATAGAGACAAAACCTATTTGTGGCTTTATTAACTTTTCTAAATTCATTTTGCATTCAAGAAAATTTATGCAAGGGCATGAAATGCGACGAACATTAAATTGGATTCTTAAATTTTTTTGGAAACTCACATTTTCCACTATATAAATTGTCAACAACTAAAATAAATGTTGGAAAATTTTAGTAAATAATAAAATCATTGATTGTGTTTTATGTTTTCTAAGCCACATCCCAAAATGGAAATTTTGGGGTGTGACAGCTGTTTAGCAAGCTCAAGTCCTCGGAGATCGACCACCAAACCCGGACCAAGCTTGAAAACCCGTCGAACCCATCTATGGCATTGGTTTCCGGCCTCAGCGGTGTGTCTTCTTCCTCTAACCCTTCACAAGCTTTGTTCGCTCTTTCATCTTTGATCTCTGTGACAGAGGAACAAGTGGAGGCTCTTGGAGATGACGAGCTAGTCTTGGTCATCACTAGGTTCTCGCGGTTTCACAATAGCCGCTTGAACCGGCGACGTGGTGGCGCGGCCAAGGTGTGCTACCGTTGCGGTGAGGATCACTTCATGGCAAACTGCCCCAAGAAAGCTACAGGTGACTTCACCAAGCGCAAGGACAAGCGTGAGCACCGCTTCAACGACAAGCACAAAGCCAAGGGCGGTTTCCACTAGAGATCCGTGAAGAAGGTGCTCGACAAGGTGAAGGCCAACCACCGAGCCTTCCTCGCCTCCCTCAACGACATCGAGTGCTCCACCGACGGAGGCTCTTCTTCAAACGACGACGATGAGTCAAAGGGGAATGTTGAGGACAAGCTCAACGACCTCTACTTCTACGCTGATGCCAAGCACGGTGGCTTTTGCACCATGGCAATTGAAGCTGGCAAGGTTGGTGAGCAGAAGGACGATTCTGATGATGACTCCGACACACCCGAGATAACACCCACCATCGAATCTCTCTCTCTCGAGCTTGAGTCTTTGAACGCTACCTTCCTTAGTCAGGTTGTTGTGCTCAAGCGTGCGATTAGAGAGATGAAGAATCATGGCCCTAGTTGGTTTCGGTGATTAACGACAATTAAAGATTATTATGGCTAACGTGTGTTTTACAGAGGCTATGCGTAGCCTAGCCATGGTGATCAAGGAAAATGGGCTCTAAAGGTCATCACTTAGCTCCCAAGATGGATATCATTTCGGTTGTTAAGGAGACATGATGAAGACCCTAGAATGATAGGCTAAGTGCCATAAGGAGATGAAGGGCACTTAGAATTAGATAGGGCTTCTCTTTTTACCTTTGACCGTACTATTAAGAGGGGTTGAGACTAGTAGCTTGACTTAGGAAAGCTTCTTGTTTAGATGTGGTGCACACTTGACTTCCTTAGCTCTAAGCAAGCCTATGGTGACCGTAAGATAGCCTAGAACAACTTCCATATTCATCGCGACGAAAAACGGAGTTGTCAAAATCATTTTCTGGGCGCCGGACGCTCCTGGCAGGGGCGCCGGACGCTGGGTGGTTGAGTCCACAGCGTCCGTCGGCCTTCCAGAGAGGTTGTTTTCTGGCTAAGTTTTCCAGGGTGCGTCGGACGCTGTCCGTCGGCCAGGCGTCGGACGCTACGGAGAGCGTCCGTCGACCTTCCAGAGAGGGTGTTTTCAAACCCTAACTAGAATTCAGCGTCGGACGCTGTGGTGTGAGCGTCCGTCGCCCAGTGACGTAGCGTCCGTCGCTGGGAACAGTGTGTCAGAACTAGCCGTTAGACAGAGGCGTCGGACCGTCCGTCGCCTAGGCGTCGGACCGTCCGTCGCCTCAATTATGAACAGAAACTAGCCGTTGGGCATGCGACGGACCATCCGTCGCCTAGTCGACGGAGCGTTCGTCGCCAACTTAAAATGCCAGCCCGAGGCAGTTTTCAGAGGGTCTATTTATAGCCCCTCCCTCTTCTCTCCCACCTTGCCTTTGCTCATTTGAGTTGCTGAGTTCGTTGAGAAGGTTGGGAAGAGAGCAAGAGCCCTAGAGAGAGAGAGTGATTCGCGAATCGATCCATCCTCCCTCTAGTTCATCCAAGAGTTCAAGTGTGCATCCTCTAGTTGTGAAGCTTGAGTGAGTCAAGCGAAGATCGAGGCTTGTTACTCTTGGTGATCGACATCACCTAGACGGTCCGGTGGTGTTCGGAGGAAGGTGATCGCCGGAAGATTGTCGGCGGCCCTTCTCCATCGACGTGTGTGATCGGTTGTGGGCGATTCACCGAGCCGGAGTGGCGAAGAATCAGCCCGTAGAGAGCACTCATCCCTTGCGCGGGATTGAGGGGGAGCTATACCTTGCGAGGTGCTCCAACGAGGACTAGGGGGGAGTGTCGACTCCTCGATACCTCGGCAAAACATCGCCGTGTCAAGCATCTCTTTCCCTAGCTCTTTATTACCGCATCACTTCCCGCACTTGTCTTTCAATTCATACTAGAATTGTGTAGGGAGTTTTCGCTTTCCTTTGCCTTGTTACCGCTTTCTAGCTAGGACACACAAGCGGTAGGCACTAGGGGGTTAATTGGTTCTTTATAGGTTTAATTCTTGTTTAGAAATTAAAAAGAGCCCAATTCACCCCCCCTCTTGGGCATCTTGATCCTTTCAAGAGAGAAAAGATTTCAAGGCTAAGTTTCTAAAGACGCTAGATGAGCTTGAGTTCGCTAACGCGACGGTGGTGGTTACCAGGAGGTAGAGTGTGATGCTTGCGCCATTCACAAGTCTTGTCTTGTCACTCTTCAGGACAAGTATAGCACTCTACTTGAGGAGTTTGGTGAGCTGAAGGCTAGGCCTAGCTTACTTAGTGCGTGCAAGTCTTGCATAGGTTGCGATCTGAGCTGGCATAGAGGGATGCTAGGATTGTTGTGTTAGAGAAGACTAGCTCAGATAGCACCCGAGAGTCGGATCGCATTGAGGCTTTGGAGCTTGAGATTGCGACGTGTCGACACAACAAGGCACATACCGAGGAGGATAACACACACCTTCAGTCCATCTTGGGTTGGGTGTCTGGCAGAGAGCCACGGCTGGGGATGTTGTACAGCCAATTCAGGCGGGCTGGCAACATGGGAGTAGGCTTTGCTATAGGTGAGAAGGTCGATAGTATGTTTGGTAAGATCGAGGAGTGCACTGGTTTGAGCGCCAGTGAGAAACCCACCATAACTCCCAAGTTCACCAAGTTCACCCCACCTAAGCTTACCGAGCCTACCAAGCTACCTGTGAGAGATGGTGTGTTTGAGGAGCCACCCAAAACCACTCCACAGAAGCAAGTGTGGATTCCCAAACCGAACCACCTTCGGAACCCACTTGATACATTGCCCGACATCTCTAGTGATCCCCTTCCTAAGAAAGCGAGAGCCACCCAACCCAACAAGAGAGTGCCTACCAAGAGTGCAGTGAGGTACCATTATGAGTATTGTGAGCGGGATAGGTACTTGGCTGAGTTTTGCTGCCAGGTCGAGTTGAACAATCAGGACATGTACCACCCACCGGTTGGGGTGCATCAACCGAAAGTTCGGAGGCACACTACTAGGCCTAGAGGTGCAATGCCTCAAGGTGCTAGGCCTCAGGAGGTAAGACCATGCGGTGGTCGTGCCCGACGGGATACCGGTCGTGACCCATATGACTACGGGCCTCGTGGAGGTGTGGCTTCACTCCCCACACCTTTAGCGGACCACCTTTTTCCTATGGTGGTGATCGCTACCCCCCTTTGGGAAGGGAGATGTTTGGCATGTCTCTTAACC
Source organism: Microstegium vimineum (assembly GCA_022036555.1). NCBI lineage: Eukaryota > Viridiplantae > Streptophyta > Magnoliopsida > Poales > Poaceae > Microstegium > Microstegium vimineum. The sequence continues at coordinate 17,226,931 of CM039121.1, read as the reverse complement.
CTTTCTTTGGGCAAATGAACCAACACTGGTATCCTTCACAGTTTACTAACCCCAGTGTTGCTTTGTTTCCTCACCCTATGTCTTTTTATTGATGTAGGAAGGAGGACTGGAGGAGACTTGGCTTGTGGATTCCGAATGTTCACACCATATGACCTGAAGTGCCAAGTGGTTCTCCAGCCTCGACCCCGTGCGCCACACTGAGTACATCACCTTTGGGGATAAGAGTAGAGGTAAGGTTGTGTCTCGAGGGTCAATCCGTGTCAACTCATCTTTTGTCCTCAAGGATGTTTCCCTAGTTGAGAATTTGCATTTTAATCTCTTGTCGGTGTCGCAACTCCTAGAGGACGGTTTTGAAGTGAATTTCAAAGTTGGATTTTCTTAGATTCTTTACTCTCGGGGTGATCTTGTTTGCCGGATCGTGCCTTTTAGGAAGGTTTTTTGTGCGGATTTTTCTATCTCTTCCGGACCTTCTCGTTGTCTTGTTGCTGGTTCTCCTTCTGACCTTTGGAAGTGGCATAGGAGACTGGGCCATCTTAGCTTCGACTTACTTGCAAGGCTTAGCTCGATGGAACTTATCTAAAGATTGGCAAAGCTGAAGTTTGAGAAGGATTTAGTTTGCCATCCTTGCAGGCATGGCAAGATGGTTGCTACTTCCCATCCTCCATTGACTGAGATTATGACCAAACAGCCCAGCGAGCTATTACACATGGACACAGTTGGTCCAGCTCGAGTTAGGTCGGAGGGAGGGAAGTGTTATGTGGTTGTAGTCATTGATGACTACTCGAGATACTCTTGGGCGTTCTTTTTGGAGAGTAAGGATGAGGCTTTTGTGCATTGCATGATCTGATTTTGAGGATGCAAAATTAGCTACCAAAGAATACCATGAGAGCTATTCGCAGTGACAATGACACAGAATTCAAGAATGCTCATTTTAAGACCTTTTGCTCTTCTTTGGGTTTAGATTACCAATTTTCCTCTCCTTACACTCAGCATAATGATGTTGTTGAACGCAAGAATTGGACCCTTGTTGAGATGGCTAGGACGATGCTCGATGAGCATAGGACTCCTAGGAGGTATTGGGCCGAAACGATAAATTTTGCTTGCTATGTTTCCAATCACATTTTTCTTCGAGCTTTCAAGAAGAAGACTTCTTATGAGTTGTGATTTGGGAGACCACCCAAGGTAAGTCACCTAAGGGTGTTTGGGTGCAAGTGTTTCATCCTCAAGAATGGTAAGTTGGACAAATTTGAGTCACGGTCTTCAGACGGTATCTTTCTTGATTATGCATTACATTCTCGTGCTTATCATGTACTTAACCTTGAGACTAACCGAGTGATGGAGACTTGTGAGGTGACTTTCGATGAGACTATGCCTTGTGTTTCTACTGCTTTTGAACTTGCAGGTGAGGATGATTTGCACACTAGCATTTTCGTGGAGGAGGAGCAGGACGATGTTGATTGGGGTGATCCCGAGCCGACTGCACTGACTGCCCCCATTGACCCTGTGACGTCCACTTCGGCTCACGGCCCTGACCGGTCTACTTCCTCTACATGGGGGTCGTTCAAGCATCTTCCTTAGTCCGTGCCACTGAAAAAAAACAGCGCGCTATAGCGCCGAAATAGCGTACTAATAGCGTCTAGAAGCATCTACCGCAATGCTCATTAGCGCGCTATAGCGCGCTATAGCGCCAAATAGCGCGCTAATAGCGCCTCTATAGTGTTTTGGCCAAGCTTCCGCTAATTTCTATAGCCCGCCATTTAAAACCATGGTCCATGCCCATTGCACCTGAGGGAGCTCCAGCTGCTGTCGAGGGAGAGACTACTTCTTCTAGGCAAGCTTCCCGCTACATCCAGCAGCAACACCCGCCACAGAACATCATCGGCGACATTGACCGTCGAGTCACGCGATCCAGATCCTATCTCGCTCACTTTGCTCATTCGGCTTTTGTCGTGTCTTTTGAGCCCCGAATTGTTAGACATGCTTGGATGGATCCAGATTGGGTCAATGTCATGCATGAGGAGTTGGAAAATTTTGAGCGAAACCGCGTTTGGGTCCTAGTGCAACCTGTTGGGGATATTACCTCCGTATACCCCCAGGGACCTACATGGGCCTACCGACCAGAAGACAGCCCAGCTCACGAGGCCCTGCGTCATGCAACCAGACCCACCGTCCTTGCCAGGGACTCCAGAGAGCCTTGCTCGCCAAGGAAGATCCTAGGAGATACATTCGGATCCCTTGCCTTGGGGGACCGATCCTAATCTGTTAGGATATTGTAACACTCCAAAAATTGCATGCTTTGAAAAAGGATTAAAATGTTTCCGTATGCAATTATTGTTATGCATTTAATCTAGTGAAAATAAATAATGGTTTGGTGAAAATAAAAATGCCATATAGATACATGTGGTGCATTGCATGCTGGTGCATTTGAATTTCTGTTATGAGTGGTTTTGAAAAGAATCCAAACCTATATTTGAAAAGGATTTGAAAATTCTTTTGCAAATCTATTTCTGGAAAATGCAAAAGCTTTCTTTTTCCTCTCTCCCTCGTTTTCTCCTTTCGGCCCAGTGTTTCCCTTTGCCGGCCGTAAGGCCCAGGTCGTGGCTCCCTTCCCTTTTCCTTTCTTTGGGCCCTCTTCTCCCCTCTCCTTTCTTGGCCTCGGCCCACTCGGCCACAACAGCAGTCGGCCCAGCTCACACTCAGGCGGGAGCCTCCCTCCCTCTTTCCTCCTTGTGCCGCCAACAGCACTGTCCCGCGCATCAGCACCTCCCTCCTCTTCCTCCCGTAACCGAGTGGCACTCGATCGAGTAGAGCTCGAAATCAACGCAACCGAACCCACGATTCTCTGGGATTTTCCTGCCAAATCAGTTTGCGCGTAGCTATAAGACGTCGACACCCCCTCCTTGCCCCGTTTTTCCATCTACTGCCGCCTGCACCTCGCCCTAGCCCCAACCGCAGCCGCCGCTCGCAAGCTCGAACCGCGCCGTCACCATTGACGTCGCTTGGAGCTCCTCCGCCACCCGATTGGCTTCCTGCTCCTCTTGATCAAGGTTCGAATACCCCCAAACTCATCCCTGTTCTTGATTTTGCGTTTCGCCACTCACACCGCCATGCCGCTGTTCGCAGGGAGCTCGCGTCTGCCCCGTCGAGCCACCCGCCTTCTCTGCAACACCGCTGTCGGCACCAACACCCGTGGTGAGTTTGTCTCTCTTCCCTCGATCTCCCAGTGCCCTCGGTGTCTTGTTTGGTGGCCTGAGCGCTGCTAAGCCCTTGCGCCACCACCCTTCAGGCCGGCATCCATGGCGAGCCACCGTCGGCCCTCTATTCCGGCTAACAGGGCCTCTGTTTCCCTCCCCCTTCTAATCTTGACCGTCTGTTTCCGATCAGACGGATCTCGGCCTCCGATACCCCTTCGTCCATGCCGCTTTGCAAAAGAATCCCTGTAACTCTTCCAGTCTAAACCCACGGTCCTTTGGCGTAATCCGTGAATGCGCTTTCTTCTTCGAAAAGCATAATCTCATCCGAATTTCGTTTTAATCGAAAATAAAAGAAAATCTTTATTTACAGAATTACCATCCAGATTCAAATGCTTATATTTTACTCGTTCTACATCCGTTTTGATCTGTTCGAATTGCGTTAGATTCATAGTAAAATTCTCTACATATTAGTACTACTGTTATTCTAGTTTGAAACTTTATAATTTCGTGATTAGAATTAAATAAATATCTTTGTATAGGAAAACTTGTTTAATTCATAACTTCATCGTTTTAGCTCCAATTTTCGTGCACGAAACGTCAATGTGATTGTACAAATACCTAGATTAGTTTTATAAACTTTTCATCTTGTTTTCTTACTATTTGTATTCTAATTATAGTCTTGTTTGCCTCGTGTATGTTTGCCCATTGATTGAATGGTGTTGATTGTTGATCGGTATAGACGTTGAGCTTGAAGAATCCGAGTTTTTCTTCGATCAAGAACAACAAGACCAGTAGGAGTACTTCGAAGAAGGCAAGCATAACATGGGATTATCCTTGTTGTCCTATTCCTGATAAATCAAATATTCATATGCATGATATCCCTTGATCACCATAGGTTAAATCTAGTTTTGATACCCTGATACCTTGTGAACTATGTTTTGATCCACCATATATGATTAGTACTGCTAGTGCTCATATCAGATTTATATGATCTTAAGTTGTTAATGACTATATGCAATAATGATAAAACTCGCTTTTTAGAAACATTGGATTATAGGAGCTTATCTGTCGGCAAAATCTGGGATATACAGTACAACCACAGGGGCTATATGGCTCTGGCTTTAGCTCAGTATGGGGACCTTTCTAGCTCGTTCAGTGGTTACCTTTATGGCACCATAGGGGCGTGGCGAGACGGGTATAGTGTGGTTCCTAACCTATGAGTATAGACGGGATGGAGTGTGCCATAGACAGGTTGACTCTATATCCCCCTGTCATGAACCTTGAGGCCCTAACTTGTTTGACGAACCCTTGAAAGGTTTCATAGTGTACCCTGCCCGCTCACCTCGGCAGTGTTTTGGGAGTTATAAATCCGGGCATCTGGGCAACACGACTCGTGGGTAAAGATGTACATCTCTGATCAGAGTTAAAAACTATCATGATAGGCGTGCTCATGGACACGAGCGGCTCGGAAAACTCACAGAATTATTGGGTTCTTATTTCTATGTTGTCTATGCAAGTTGTTATTTACTTATTGTATCATTGTCATTTACTTTATGATCATGGATATTTGAGCTTATGCAAATCACCTTGGCAATTGTTGATATTAATATGAATTTGATCTACTTAAAATGCTTACCGCTATGAACCATGCATATCCTTTTGAGCTTCATGAACCCCCATGTTGTATTTGTTGAGTACGTATGTGCTCACCCTTGCATTCAAACACCACAGATGAATATTGAATTGATGATTACCGCAATGAGTACTAGTCTTAGAGTCAATCAGTCAACCAGTCCATTGTGGAGCTTCCGCAGAAGTCGTCGTCTTAGTTACAATTTATTTGTTTAAGACTCTGTATTTGAATATTCATTTGCTATGTAATAACCACTGTGATGGTACTTCTATAATTTGTCAAGTCATGTGTGCGACTATTCCTGGGGTGCACATGAGCCTTTTATGCACTTGTTTTTGTTCTTAAAAACGGGTGTGACAAATTGGTATCGGAGCTAGGTTGACTGTAGGACGCAAGCCTAGGTAGAACTGGTCCTTTAGGATGCTCTTGTTTCATCTATTTCATGCTACTTGTCTTACCCTTGTTATTTGCTAAAGATTATGCTTATCGCACCTTTATTCTATTATAAATTAATTGCATCTATTCTAACTAAGTCTTGGTCTATCTCTGTAGATGCCTAACGCCCGTAAGACCGCCCGCAAGAGCACCGGAGGTATCACCCGCTGCAAGAAGCCACGTGTCGAGGATGTTCCTGAAGCGCTGGAGATTGTTCCTGTTGGTGCCACTTCTGAGCAGGCTTCGCACACACCACCGCCAGCTAGGCCATCTCCTAGGGTGGGATGGAATACAAGGAAGCTCGTCAAGATGGGCAGCAACACATCCAAGCCTCACTACCGACTTGTGGGTTTACTGCATGTCTACTACCCAGAATGGGACACTGTGGTGCAATATGTTTGCACGGAGAACAAACATCCCCTTGAGAAGACCTTTTGGGAGGATAAGGTGTGCATTTATGTGAAGGATGACATTAGAGATGCCCTCGTGGAGCGTATGGTTTGCACTCATGAGGTTAGTCGTGCCACCATGGAAAGAAGTATGGATGATGCAGCTTTTGAAGCTTACGTGATTCTTCGGGCTCCCGGGTTTAGAGGTATGATTGAAGATCAGTACAGATTCCTCCCTCACCATCACCTAGAGCTTGGATGGATAATGATGAGGCCTAAAGGTTTAGATCCAACTACTACAGTGATGGTGAACTTTGCTCATGAGTTGATGAAGCAAAATAGTGATCTTAAGGAGGAATTGGACGCGGAAAAGAAGATTTGTGCAAGAATCTGGAAGTAGTTGGATGACACAAGAGAGAGTATCAACATGCCAAGGATGTATGACAAGCTTTCTCAAGATCCCTTGCCATAGGTGTTTGAGTCCCTTTTATGTAATAAAGAACGATGATAGTATCGCTGTTGAGTCTAGTTTAATCGAGTCTTGGTGTATTGTGAACCCTTTGTGCTTGGATTAATTGTTATGATGATTATGAGTGATTTGGATATTTGTAATGCTTTCTGGAACCTTGTGGTTATATCTACAAGTTTCCAAGCTTTTATAATAAATAGTTAATGTCATACATATAGTTGGGTGGGTTTATCCTATCTCTGTCCTTGCTGTTTTCTGGAGCAGTCTGCAACGTTTCTGTTATATCTCGAGATCTGATCATAAAAAATTCATGCAATTTTTCTGGGAATAACTAGACTTATCCATGGTTCATTTTCAACTGGAATCACCTTTATAGCTGTTATATTTTAAGAGATATGCCTGTTGCAAATTGAGGTTTCTGCGCAGTCTGGAACCTGAAACAGAATCTGTTATTTGCTGTTTTACGAAATTTTACCTTCTGAATCTGGGGATGACATACAAAACAAAGTTATAGAGAATTTTGAGACCTTCCCAGAAAGTCTAGAACCAACTCAATCGGATCTCTGTAACTCGAGTTATGGCTGTTTTACTGCAATGTTGTCAGAATCTCTCGTCCAGAAAATTTCAGATTTGCATATAATATGATTTTGATGGTATAAGTAATGTTTCTAAGCTTAGTTATTTATGTTTTGGAACACAGATGCCTCGTCCCAGCAGGAACCCACCTCCACCACCTCCACCGGCACCCATGACCACTGAAGAGCTTATGGCAATGCAGGGACAACTCATGCAGACTATGATGCAGTTCATGCAGAACCCACCGAACCAAGCTGCTCCTCCTGTCAACAAGTGCCGGGAATTCCTTCAAGGTCATCCCCCAGTGTTCTCTCATGCTGCAGATCCTATAGAGGCTGATGACTGGCTTCGAGCAGTGGAGAAACAACTCAACATTGCTCAGTGTAATGACCAGGAGAAGGTGCTATATGCTTCTGGTTAGTTACAAGGTGTAGCTTAGACTTGGTGGGACTCATACCAAGTTGCACGTCATGCAAATGCTCCTGCTATCACTTGGGATGAATTCTCTAGGGACTTCAAGGCTCGCCATATCCCAGAAGGAATCATGGAGCTCAAGCAAGAGGAGTTCTGTAATCTCAGAATGGGGCAGATGTCGGTCAGTGAGTACCATGACAGATTCTCTCAACTGGCTCGCTATGCTCCTAATGAGGTGAGAGAATATACAGACAAGCAACGTCACTTCCTGAAGGGTATCTACTATGATCTGAGACTGCAGTTGAAGGGTAATGTGTACCCAAACTTTCAGACACTGGTGAAACATGCCATTGTGCTCGACAATGAGCATAAGGAGATGGATAAGAAAAGGAAGATGAGAGCACAGTCATCTGGTAGCAATACTCGCCCCCGCTACAACTCTCATATTGGTTCTCAGCAGAGGTACCAAGGACTTGTTAGCCAGTGAAATCTCAATTAGAATCTGCAAAGGCCTCAGTACCAGTAGGGTAATACTCAAAATCAGCAGCGCACACCTTATCAGTTTTAGAGTGGAACTCATACTCCTCGCCAAGGTACCCCCAGCTCTACTCCTGCTAAGAATAGTGCACCTCAGCCCAGCACTCCAAGAGTATGCTACCGATGTGGAGATCCTGGACACTATACTCATAGCTGTCCAAAGAAGCAGAAGCAGAACTAGAACAATGACAGTGGTAGCGGAGGAAGACCTCAAGCAACTCCTGACTCTGGAAGGGTGAATCATATGTCTACTGCTTCAACTCAGGAGACCCCGGAGGTTATGTTGGGTACGTTTGATCTCAACTCCATCCTCGAGCATGTTCTTTTTGATTCTGGAGCTTCACATACTTTTATTTCCGAAGCATTTGTTACCATGCATAGCATACCATTAATAGCACTGAAGAAAAAGATGACAATAAGTTCACCCGGGGGACCTATAGCAGCTACTCATAGATGTTCCTCAATTAATCTGACCTTAAGGGGGGTAGACTTTGAGATTTGTCCAATTGTTCTGAATGGATCTAGAATTGATCTGATTTTGGGTATGGACTAGATGCAAGCACGTCAGACAATAATACAGTGCAAAGAGACGAAGGTGTCTCTTACTACACAGAAGGGTGATGAGATCATTGTTGATGTAGTTGTGTAGAAACCAAAGGCAGCCACAGTGAACCAGATTGAGGATGAAGCTAATTGAGATGACTCAGTGGTGGATGAATTTCAGGATGTTTTCCAGATGAACTGCCAGGTACGCCACCTGACCGAGACATTGAATTTCTTATTGAGTTATTACCTAGTACTGCACCCATAACTAAACGACCATATAGAATGGGGGTAAAAGAACTAGAAGAACTTAAGAAACAAATAAAAGAATTGCAAGAAAAAGGTTTTATTTGTCCTAGTTCATCACCATGGGGTGCACCAGTTATTTTTGTTGATAAGAAGGATGGTGGTCAGAGGATGTGTGTTGATTATAGATCACTCAATGAGGTTACAATCAAGAACAAGTATCCTTTGCCTAGAATTGATGATTTGTTTGATCAGTTGAGAGGTGTTTGTGTGTTCTCAAAGATTGATCTTTGTTCTGGCTATCATCAATTGAAGATTCGTGCTAGTGACATTCCAAAGACAGCTTTCACCACAAGGTATGGTCTGTATGAGTATACTGTTATGTCATTTGGATTGACCAATGCTCCTGCCTACTTTATGTACAAGATGAATAAAGTGTTTATGGAGTATTTGAATAAATTTGTGGTTGTGTTCATTGATGATATACTGGTGTTCTCTAAAATTGAGGAAGAACATGTTGAACTTCTGAGATTGGTATTGCAGAAGCTTAGAGATCACAAGTTGTATGCTAAGCGAAGCAAGTGTGAGTTCTGGTTGAAGGAAGTTTCTTTTCTTGGTCATGTTGTCTCTAATGGAGGTATTTCTATTGATCCAAGCAAGGTGAGAGATGTGTTGAATTGGAACCCACCAACTAGTGTTACTGAGATTAGCAGTTTTCTTAGTTTAGCTGGTTACTACAGAAGATTCATTGAAGGGTTTTCAAAGCTTGCAAAGACTATGATAGCCTTGTTAGAGAAGAATGCCAAGTTTGTGTGGTCTGATCAATGTCAAGCTAACTTTGAAGAGTTGAAGAAGAGATTGACTACAACACCTATGTTGATACTGCCAGATCTGAGTAAGAGTTTCTCTATCTATTGTGATGCTTCTCGTACTGGTTTAGGATGTGTTCTTATGCAAGAAGGTAGAGTTGTTGCTTATGCATCTAGGCAGTTGAGGAAATATGAGTTGAATTATCCTACCCATGATTTAGAACTTGCTGCTGTAGTACATGCTTTGAAGATATGGAGACACTATCTGATTGGGCATAAGTGTGATATATATATTGATCATAAGAGTCTGAAATATATCTTCACCCAGTCTGATCTGAACATGAGACAGTGCAGATGGTTAGAGTTGATCAAGGATTATGATCGGATGTGCATTATCACCCTAAGAAAGCCAATGTTGTTGCAGATTCTCTCAGCAGGAAGAGTGTAGTTCATGAGTTGCTTGTGCCAGCTATGCCACAGGAGTTGTGTGATGAATTTGCATGTTTGAGCTTGGGTTTTTGTGTCAATGCAGTAGAGATGGTGATGGAACCTACACTTGAATAGGAGATCCATAAAGATCAGTTACATGATGAGAAGCTGAAAGAGATAGCAGAGAATCTAGTAATTGGTAAGTCACCTGGTTTTCGCATGGATGATAATGGAACTTTATGGTTTGGTAATCGCTTGTGTGTACCTGATGATAAAGCTTTAAGGCAAATGATTTTGCGTGAAGCTCATGAGTCTGCTTATTCTATTCATCCTAGTAGTACTAAGATGTATATGGATCTGAAAGAGAAATTTTGGTGGGTTGGATTAAAAAGAGATGTTGCTGAGTATGTAGCTTTGTGTGATACTTGTCAGAGGGTTAAAGCTGAACATCAGAGACATATTGGATTGTTGCAACCTATGAAGATACCTGAATGGAAGTGGGAAGAAGTTGGCATGAATTTTATTGTTGGGTTACCTCGTACACAGCGAGGTTATGATTCTATTTGGGTGATAGTTGATCGTCTGACCAAGGTAGCTCACTTTTTGCCAGTCAAGACTGATTACAAGGGTACAAAGTTAGCAGAATTGTATATGGAGCGGATAGTATGTTTGCATGGAGTTCCAAAGAAGATTGTGTCTGATAGAGGTACTCAGTTCACTTCAAAATTTTGGCATAGTGTACATAGAGCTTTGGGAACTAAGTTGAACTTTAGTATTGCATATCATCCTCAAACAGATGGTCAAACTGAAAGAACCAATCAGATATTAGAAGATATGTTGAGAGCTTGTGCATTGCAGTATGGTACCAGTTGGGATCAGAGTTTGCCTTATGTAGAGTTCTCATACAACAACATTTATCAGCAGAGCATCAAGATGGCACCGTTTGAGGCATTGTATGGTCGTAAGTGTAGAACACCTTTGTTTTGGAATCAAATAGGTGAGACACAAGTGTTTGGTATAGATGCTCTTAAAGATACCGAGGATCATGTGAGAGTGATCTGGGAAAGCTTGAGAATTGCACAGTCGAGACAGAAGAGTTATGCTGATAATAGAAGAAGAGACCTGTCTTTTAATATTGGTGATTATGTTTATTTGAAGGTATCACCAATGAGAAGTGTAAAAAGGTTTAACATGAAGGGTAAGTTAGCACCAAGGTATGTCGGACCGTTTAAAGTTTTAGCCAGACATGGTGAAGTTGCTTATTAGTTAGAACTGCCTAAGAATTTATCCAGAGTTCATGATGTGTTTCATGTGTCTCAACTTAAGAAGTGTTTTGAGTACCGGAAGAGCAAATACCTCTAGATGATCTTAATGTTGCTGATGATTTGACTTATGAAGAGTATCCAGTTAAGATTGTTGAAACAACAGAAAGAGTAACTAGAAGCAGAGTAATCAAAATGTGTAAGGTTCAGTGGAATCGGTATCTAAGGCAGAGGCAACATGGGAAAGAGAAGATGAACTGCGAAAATCATACCCACAGTTGTTTGAGTAAGCCAGCTAATCTCGAGGACGAGATTCTTTTAAGGGGGGTAGATTTGTAACACTCCAAAATTTGCATGCTTTGAAATAGGATTAAAATGTTTCCTTATGAAATTATTGTTATGCATTTAATCTAGTGAAAATAAATAATGGTTTGGTGAAAATAAAAATGCCATATAGATACATGTGGTGCATTGCATGCTGGTGCATTTAAGTTTCTGTTATGAGTGGTTTTGAAAAGAATCCAAACCTATATTTGAAAAGGATTTGAAAATTCCTTTGCAAATCTATTTCTGGAAAATGCAAAAGCTTTCTTTTTCCTCTCTCCCTCGTTTTCTCCTTTCGGCCCGGTGTTTCCCTCTGCTGGCCGTAAGGCCCAGCTCGTGGCTCCCTTCCCTTTTCCTTTCTTTGGGCCCTCTTCTCCCCTGTCCTCTCTTGGCCTCGACCCACTCGGCCACAGCAGCAGCCAGCCCAGCTCGCACTCAGGTAGGAGCCTCCCTCCCTCTTTCCTCCTTGTGCCGCCAACAGCACTAGCCCATGCGTCAGCGCCTCCCTCCTCTTCCTCCCGTAACCGAGTGGGACTCGATCGAGCAGAGCTCAAAATCAACACATCCGAACCCACGATTCTCCGGGATTTTCCTGCCAAATCAGTTTACGCACAGCTATAAGACATCGACACCCCTCCTCGCCCTGTTTTTCCATCTACTGCCGCCTACCCCTCGCCCTAGCCCCAACCGTAGCCGCCGCTCGGGAGCTCGAACCGCGCCGTCACCATTGACGTCGCTAGGAGCTCCTCTGCCACCCGATTGGCTTCCTCCTCTTGATCAAGGTTCGAATACCCCCGAACTCATCCCTATTCTTGATTTTGCGTTTCACCGCTCACACCGCCGTGCCGCTGTGCACAGGGTGCTCGCGTACACCTCGTTGAGCCACCCGCCTTCTCTGCAACACCGCTGTCGGCACCAACACCCGTGGTGAATTCGTCTCTCTTCCCTCGATCTCCCGGTGCCCTCGGTGTCTTGTTTGGTGGCCCGAGCATTGCTAAGCCCTTGCGCCACCGCCCTTCAGGTCGGAATCCATGGCGAGCTGCCGTCAGCCCTCTATTCCGACCGACAGGACCTCTGTTTCCCTCCCCCTTCTGATCTTGACCGTCTGTTTTCGATCAGACGAATCTCGGCCTCCGATACCCCTTTGTCCATGCCGCTTGGCAAAAGAATCCCTGTAACTCTACCAGTCTAAACCCGTGGTCCTTTGGCATAATCCGTGAATGCGCTTTATTCTTCGAAAAGCGTAATCTCATCCGAATTTCGTTTTAATCAAAAATAAAAGAAAATCTTTATTTACAGAATTGACATCCATATTCAAATGCTTATATTTTACTCGTTTTAAATCCGTTTTGATCCGTTCGAATTGCATTAGATTCATAGTAAAATTCTCTACATGTGAGTGCTACTGTTATTCTAGTTTGAAACTTTATAATTTCGTTATTAGAATTAAATAAATATCTTTGTATAGGAAAACTTGTTTAATTCATAACTTCATCGTTTTAGCTCCAATTTTCGTGCACGAAACGTCGATGTGATCGTAGCAATACCTAGATTAGTTTTACAAAATTTTCATCTTGTTTTCTTACTGTTGGTGTACTATTCTAATTATAGTCTTGTTTGCCTCGTGTATGTTTGCCAATTGATTGAATGGTGTTGGTTGTTGATCGGTATAGACGTTGGGCTTGAAGAATCCGAGTTTTTCTTCGATCAAGAACAACAGGACCAGTAGGAGTACTTCGAAGAAGGCAAGCATAACATGGGATTATCCTTGTTGTCCTATTCCTGATAAATCAAATATTCATATACATGATATCCCTTGATCACCATAGGTTAAATCTAGTTTTGATACCCTGATACCTTGTGAACTATGTTTTGATCCACCATATATGATTAGTACTGCTAGTGCTCATATCAGATTTATATGATCTTAAGTTGTTAATGACTATATGGAATAATGATAAAACTTGCCTTTTAGCAACATTGGATTATAGGAGCTTATCTGTCAGCAAAATCTGGGATATAAGTACAACCACGGGGGCTATATGGCTCTGGCTCTAGCTCAGTATGGGGTCCTTTTCTAGCTCGTTCAGTGGTTACCTTTATGGCACCATAGGGGTGTGACGAGACAGGTATAGTGTGGTTCCGAACCTATGAGTATAGCCGGGATGGAGTGTGCCATAGACAGGTTGGCTCTATATCCCCCTGTCATGAACCTTGCGGCCCTAACTTGTTAGATGAACCCTTGAAAGGTTTCATAGTGTACCCTGCCCGCTCACCTCGGCAGTGTTTTGGGAGTTATAAACCCGGCCATCTAGGCAACACGACTCGTGGTTAAAGTTGTACACCTCTGATCAGAGTTAAAAACTATCATGATAGCTGTGGTCATGGACACGAGCTGCTCGGAAAACTCACAGAATTATTGGGTTCTTATTTCTATGTTGTCTATGCAAGTTGTTATTTACTTATTGTATCATTGTCATTTACTTTATGATCATGGATATTTGAGCTTATGCAAATCACCTTGGCAATTGTTGATATTAATATGAATTTGATCTACTTAAAATGCTTACCGCTATGAACCATGCATATCCTTTTGAGCTTCATGAACCCCATGTTGTATTTGTTGAGTACGTATGTGTTCACCGTTGCATTCAAACACCATAGATGAAGATTGGATTGATGATTACCGCAATGAATACTAGTCTTGGAGTCAACCAGTCAACCAGTCCCATTTGGAGCTTCCGCAGAAGTCATCGTCTTAGTTACAGTTTATTTGTTTAAGACTCTGTATTTGAATATTCATTCGCTATGTAATAAGCTTTGTGATGGTACTTCTATAACTTGTCAACTCATGTGTGCGACTATTCCTGGGGTGCACATAAGCCTTTTATGCACTTGTTTTTGTTCTTAAAAACGGGTGTGACAGACATAGAAACTGTAACCCTGCTCCCCGACTATATAAGGCAAGCAGGGACTCCCCCCTCAAAAAGATCCATCTACACCTCGTGTAACCTAATACTCATATCAATTCAGCCACCAGAACACAGGACGTAGGGTGTTATGGTGATTTGCCGACCCAAACCTGTATAAATCGTCGTGTCTATGCTCTCTATGTTACGCTTGATCGCCGTCACCACACCTCCTCCTATAATCTACTACCATAGGGTACCTTGTAGGTAGACTGCGACACATATTTCATCGACAGTTGGCGCGCCAGGTAGGGCGTGTGTGCTACGACTTCATGGCTCGTCAAGTGGTCACTTTCCCCGACTTGATGATCCTCCCGGCAGCTGGCACCGCGTGCGTTAAACACGCCGTCACCTACACGTCGTCCCACCATGCCGAAGTACCACCTATGGAAGGTCGTCAGCTTCGATAATCTGATCGCTGCCATCGACCGCACCAATGCCAACATCAGTGACTGCATTGACCTCGTGCAGATGGCGCGACGTCAGCTCTCTTGTCACCATGGTCGCAATCCGCGCCACCATCGGTCACCCGCGAAGGTAACTGTCGTGCCAGCTGCAAGCACTCGTCTCCCACCTACGATGCCCAACGGACTCCGCAACCAGGCAGCGTTTTCTCAGCACCAGGTGCTCCGACAGATTTCCGACCAGCCTCCGCCGGTACCTATCATTAGCACAGTCATCATCTCTGGAATCCCCAGCGATTCCATGCAGGCGGTATCCCTCGACGGCATGACCTCGTCCGACACCGTGCCCACTTCAAGGATCGAAATGGTCGTTTCTTCCGGATCATCAAGCAACTTCCTAGAGTTCCCCGCCGGCTTTGGAGGCATGATCTTCCAAGTCTCCGCCGATAGTGTCGCACGGGATAACGAGACGGATGCCGAACGCACCGCCCGAGAAGAACATAATGCCAAACGCGTGCGCAGGCGTGAGCTAGAACATCGCGACCAGGAGAAGCGCGAGCAGGAATGCCATGAGCAGGAGCGCCTAGCACAGGAACGACGCAAGTGTGAGCAAGGAGATCACGACCGCCTCCCCCGACGCAATCTCGAGCAGGAGTTTGACCAGATGAGCATCATCTTGGTGTACCAGACCCCGAGCGCTAATTTGGCAGTAGCCGCGTGTGAGTTGGCCAAGCTGTCTATCTCGCCTGAGATCGAGAAGATCGAAGCCCACGTTAAAGCAACTGCGATCCAGGTCAACAAGACAGGCGCCCCAACCGAATTCTCCGACCAATCTCACAGCAGGAATTATCCGCGAAGCCCGCAATGGCCGCACTGACCAAGATCTTCACGGTACAACGATCAAGAGTATGATCAATCCTTGCATGATCGAGCACCTGTGCCGATGGCCCCGGTCGCGGTAGGCCCTCGTCCCTTCTCTGCTTGCCTCTGCGCCATCAAGTGGCCCCAGAATTTCTGGATCACGTCGGTTGAGAAGTATGACGGCAAGGCAAACCCAAAACAATGGGTGACCACCTACAAGATCATCGTCCAGGCTGCTGGATGGGATCACGACGTAATGGCTAATTACCTGCTAGTGATGCTATCGGCGTCGGCCAATAGTTGGCTCCATAAAATCGCCAAAGGCTCCATCGACACATGGGAACAACTCAAGGGGGTCTTCGTCAAGACCTACAAGGCCACGTGCGACCAGCCAGGGATGTGCTACGACCTGGAGAATGTTCACCAAGGGCGCAATGAAAGCCTTCGGGAATACATCTGTCGTTTCTCCGACAAACGACTGACCATCTCGGATATCGCCGACACGGAGGCCACCTCCATCTTCTCCAACGGCCTACGCAATGACGAGCTTTGGAACAAGTTGGTTCACAAGAAGATAACCAGCATCGAGGGTTTGATGACCATCGCGAACACTTACGCCAATCAGGATGACGCTTCCCACAGCCGGGAAGATAGGCGACGATGTTCTCACTCCCTGACACGTACAAGGGGCAGCGACCACCGACCGGACTACCGCGACGAACAAAGGGCCGAGGACTAGGAACGCGACCACCACGATCACCGGTCGCGCAACCGAGAAGGCTATCGGTAGGGGCCCGACCCTAGGCGCAGTGGCTGCTACATCACCAACACAAGGACCCGACCAAGGCGCAACTACGATAGCAACTAAGAGAAGATCCTTGATGGCCAGTGTCCTATCCATAAGAACTCCAAGCATTCTATGCATGAATGTGAGGTCCACGAGTCGGCAATGCGAGGGAGTAGTGACCAAAAGCCGAAGCGAGATGGTGCCGACGGGGACAAGGACAAGGAGCCCCCAACACCCAAATTCTGAATGGCTTCAAGAACATTCTCCATCTTCGGAGGCAGCATGGTCATCAATGGGGAGAGGCGACACCACCAAGTCCGCAAGGATGTCTTCTCGGTCACCACCGTCGGAGATGACCCGGCCAACACCCGCTACCTCGACTGGTCGGAGCGATCCATAACCTTCTCCAGGGACGACCAGTGGATGGATTACAGATATCCCGGCCGCTTTCCCCTGATCGTCAATCCAATTATTGCCACATGTTGCTTCCGAAAGGTGTTGGTCGATGGAGGCAGCACCCTCAGCATCATCTTTGCTGACACCTTACGCCAACTCGATTATTTGAAGAAAGACCTCTCCCCGGCGAACTTCCCCTTCTGGGGAATCATCCCAGATAAAGCATCCACACCAGTGGGGCAGATCACCCTCCCGATGCAGTTCAGAGACTAGGATCACTTCAGAGTCGAGAACATTCACTTCATCATTGCCGATTTCAAGATAGCATACCATGCCATCCTCGGCCGCCCGGCGCTCGCCAAACTTATGGCGGTCTCGCATTACACTTACATGGTGATGAAGATCCCAACACCGCAGGGAGTCCTCAGCCTCCGTACCAAATTGCAGATTGCGTACAAGTGCGAGCAACAGATGCTCAACGCCGTTGGGAAGCTCCACGCCCAAGACACGTACGACTTAGAACCTGGTAACAAGCCCTCCACAAAGAAACCCATGGAAGCAGATTTAGCAGTGACCAACACCGACCCTGCCCGCAGCTAGACGTAGAGACCCCCGACCCCCAGAGGCGTGGGGCATTTTTTAGAAGTTAAAAGTATCTCAATGGCTTGTACCATGTACCCTTCTCTCATTGATAAATAAAGGTTCACATTTTTTCTCGATATATTGTCATTCAATTTGCCCACCTCTACAAAATGCTCTTGACGTTCGATGACGACTCCAAAATGCTCTTGGCATTCGATGACCTCTCCAAAACACTCTCGGCGTTCGACGACCTCTTCAAAGCGCTCTCAGCATTCGGCGACCACTCCAAAGTGCTCTCGGCGCTCGGTGAACTCTCCAAAACGCTCTCAAAGCGTTCGACGACCTCTCCAAAATGCTTTAAGGCATTTTCCCCAAACAGCCTGGCTATAACCGGAAAGCTGCCGATTCTGTCCTGACGTCTAGTCATAAGCACGAAGAAGTAGCTACCCTGCACGCTATGATTAAGTCGGCAGGCCTCCCGAGCATCAACCCTCGCATCAAGGGCGATACTTGGGTCGAGGCCCCTGAGGTTATATGCCCAAAATCCGTATATACGACCACAATATGATCGACGACTCTACAAGCAGCATGGCTATTTGTTGACGGTCCTTAAGTACCAAATTCAACAGTCAACTAAACAAGGAAAAGGATCTAAATGAAACCAATAGCTAGAATTAGGGTTTATACTGACAGAATTCCATGAGTTTTGGTGAATCTCTGTTTCTGCAGGGGGTTATCAGGAAATACCAAGAAAAGGTCCACATGTCATGCTTACATAGAGATAATTATCAACCGCACAATTTTCTATACTCAGGAAGGCTCTAGAAGGAACTAGACCAAGCCGGAAGCCAAGTGGGCCCACACCAAGGGCGGCCGCCCTAGGGTTTGAGGCGACCACCCTACCCCTATGACCAATCACGGTCAATCTCGCGGATCGCGCTCCACCGCCTTTGAGGATGAATCTAAACCACTCGCTTAAGGTCAGTTTGATCCGACGGTCCACGTTCATTTGAGGAGGCTATATAAGCAAGGCCCCTGACCCCCTGAGGATGATCTCATCTCATTATTATTCTCCAGAGCAAAAGCTAGGGTTTCCATTAGATGTAGAGAAGGAGATAGGTCCCTCTAGTTGTCTAGATCTAGTTCTTCTAGTTCTAGTTCATCTAGTTGTAATTAGAGGTGAGGGAGAGGAGGAGAGAGCTAGGAGGAGCTGGATCTGTCGGATCTTCCTCAACATTGTACTTTTGCAACATCTGGTTCGGAGCAATCTCCAGGTTCTTCATTTATTATTTCTATGTATCTTATTTCAGTTCTTACTTTATTCTATTTACGAGATCTCCGCTCATATCGAGTGCTCTAGTTTACAATTGGAATTAGAGTAGTAAGCGATAGTGTAGATGTGGTGTCTAGACTAGAGTTTACCTGAGTTTGCGCTCAATCCTACGGATAGTTTTGGTAGCCCCAGGGGTGACAGCTCTGTAAGGCCTTTGTAGTCCACCACGTTCGGGTTGGTGTTTTCGTAAAGCTTTTGGCAGCCTCTCCCGACTACCTTTTTCCCAGTCTTTATCGAGAGTCGGGAAGGTACTGTTGCTCCAAAGTAAGTAGAGTATCGTGGACCTCTGATTAGATAACCCCCCTTAGAAAACTCTAAAATCTCTTTACCTAGTTATCATTCCTTACCTATTATCATTCTCTACCCATTTATCTTATCTACCACCAAAATAATATATCTTGTCTATCTTTGGATGTTCTTAGTTCTTAACAAGTTCACTTCGTGTTCCCCATGGAAATCGATACCCTTGGAATACTCACGTGTGAAAGCTACAACGGTATCCGTGCACTTGCGGATTTATCTGTGTGCGTTAAGAAATACCAACAAGCTTTCTGGCGCCGTTGTCGGGGAACGGTAGCTCTGCTAGTTTCGAACCAAGTCATCCGTCTACCTTTTTCCTTTTTTCTTTTTTACCATCTTTCTCACCTTACCATTTTCATCTTACCAAAACTATAAATACTCTACTCCAAAGGGCGACTTGTTGGAGACTCCACCTTCTTGACCCCTCATTCTTATAAATGGCTATGAGTTTCGCCCTGCTTGTGTAGCCATGGTTTGGGAGCAATCTTTCTCTAGGCTTGGTTTAGTTTTAACTCCATTTGGAAATATGAATTATCCAAGTATAGAGGAGGCCCCAAACAAGACCAATTTGAGAGTTTCCAATCCAAGTGGAATTTTGAACTTACATGAAGAATCAACCATAGAAATTGGAGAGGAAGATGATATCAATGAGCATGGAATCTATTCCATAACTATCTTCTTACACCCATGCTCATATGAGACATCTCTCGTACCCATTGGTCTCTTTATCATGACCACACATGACATCTTCAACACTCTCACAGTTTCTGTTTACAAATACTTTAAAAGGGTGGTTGTCGATGCATATGTTTATCATAAATATTGCAGATCTCGTTGTGTAAATCTTGAGATAGGTTATAGTAGGGAAACCATGTCACTAAAAGCACATCTTGAAAGGTTTCCCTAGGACAAGCTTAGTGTCTTAATATAAGCACCTCTGAGATCCTAACATAAGTGTTAACCTTTATGTTGCCTACCCTTGTAAATTGAGCATAGAATTATATGATTATATTCCTTCGGGTATTTTTGTCACTAACCTTTCCAGGTATAGAGCAGAAAGAATGAAGGAATAAAAAGCATAAGGTATGTCCAATCAATTATTATGCAACATTGAATTTCATTCATCCAATCTTGATTTTTGCAAAATTCAAGCTTGGGGGGATAACCCATCGTAAAAACACCTTTTGCCATGTTGCTACATCATCTTATTTGTACCTACCTTTAAGGCATGCTCAAACTACTAAATTGTTAATCATGCTCTTTCATTGTCACTTGAGTAAATCTCCATAATACTTTCATGCTACCTTTGTCTACTATAGTGTATGTTTAGGTTTTGAAAAATTTTCATATATCTTTTAAATTATGCATGGTACTTAGTTTAAATCAAAGGTATTTGGATATTACTTCTAAAGGCTTTTTAATCTAAGCTTGGTTAGGTTAAAATGTCTTCCTAAATCAAATTAGACGTGGCGTCTAGGTTGATTTCTGAACTGATAGTATACTAGGGTAGATATTGGATATTTTGTTGGCCTAACCCCTACAGGAAACTTTCAATATCAAATTGGGAAGTCCTGATATAAACTCATACCAAAGATGAAGAGAGGTACATGAACTTCAACAATTTTCACAAGGGAGATGCAGCTAATTCATCATGATGAATTCCATGGAGCAAGAAGAAGACATCTACAATCAAGCCACTCAATCCATGGAAGAGGGTAAACAAACTTCAAGACAAGATCAACAAAAAAATTCAAGATCAATAGAACAAGAATGAGAGAGGAGTGGAATAAGAAGACAAGTCGTTAATGCACAACCAGTTAATCAAGGAAAGTTTCCATGAAGGTACGATGCCATCATTCTTCAATGACAAAGGTAAAGGTAAGTAATCATCACTCTAAAAGCCTTTCTTTGATTCTGGTATTCACATAAATAAAGATCTAAACATGTTTGAGCTGCAACTTTACTTGATCCAACCTGATTATCTCAACATGTTAGTTCTTTAAAGCTTGATCCTAGTACCACTTCTTAATCTCACAGTCTTAACCATATATGCTAAAATGTTACACATCCAACCTTGGAAGATGATAATCTCAATCATGTAAAAATTAATATTATTTACAGACAATCCTTCCATGTGTTATAACAATCTGATTCGCTAAGTGTTTTTGAAATGCTACATTCATGCTCATCCTCTGGACTGATCACTCATGTCATGGCTAAATAAAATACAACTCATTCTTGCTCAAATATATTTAGGTTAGAGATAAATGAATAAACTTTTGGTTCTGTTGGTGTTTTTCCACTAGCAGAGCCCATGCACTTGATCTTTGCCTTGTTTCTATGAGCAGGACACTTCTTCACCATGCCATCAAGAGCACGGGTGGATGACACCCTACCAATGAAGAAAGGAGATACAACGAGACCTGTCATTCCAATCTCCATTGGAGCTCACACTTTTGAAGAAGTGGTTTGTGACCTTGGAGCAAGTGTCAACATCATGCCAACTTGTAGATCAGACACTATGCTATCCCAAGGGAGTTCTTTAAGGAGTTGTCTGTAACCTTGGAGCAAGTGTCAATATCATCCGAAGCTTGCAGATCAGACACTATGTTATCCCAAGGAATTCCTTAATATGTCAGCATATGAGTTGGACACTTATTCGTACGGGTAAAACCTTGTGATTGAAGAAACAAGCGGAGATGCGAAAACACTCATTATCTTGGGACGCTCATTCATAAGAACAGATAATGCCATCGTCTACATGGATAGCGCCAAGATCTGTTTCACTATTAAGGATGAGACGGAGAGATTCACTTTCATGAAGCATACACTCAAGGCCCTTACTCATCCTAAGAGGCCATACATCTACGAGGATACAACTGCTGCTACAAGAAAGAAGAACATCAACAATAGAAGGAGGAAGAGTAAAGCTCAACAACCAAGAGAAGACCTAGATAATTAGCACTATTGATTCAAGGTATGATCAACTCCTTCTATCACCTCGCTAAGCTAGATGATCCAGGAGTACCTACCATTGATTGCAAGATCAGGGAAAGTGCATTCTACAAGATATTCTGCGATATTGGATCAAGCATCAACATAATGTCTGAGGAATAACAAAAGACATCATGATCAGAGATCACTATGTTCCCACCGACTTCATGGTTCAAGATATGGGAGATGAAGATGAAGTCCACCTCATTCGAGGTCTTTCCTCAACATCGCTAGCACAATTATCTCCATGAAATCATGAGAGATCAACTTCCAATTTCCCTTAAGAAAATAAACAAGCCACCAAGGATGGATGGACAAACTATCTGGGAGAATTAACAAGATATGAAGATCAATTCAATAATAAAGATAAGAGTTCTCCTGAGAAAGAAGTTGTACCACCAACAGAGGATGTATCACCTGCTACAGAGGAAAGAGAAAGCAGAACCTCAGACTGAGGAAGTGTGAAAGAGGAAAGAGACTTCATCAGAAACACCAACACAAGAAGAGCAAACATCCAAGAATTCATCAGGAGTGGACCACGCTCCTTAAGACATTTGAACAAGAAGAGAGGTCCGGTTCAACAAACCTAAATCTCTGAACCTTAACCGGAAGGTAAACTCGGTAAGTTATCTGTATATTTATTTCTCTGCATTGCATTAGTTGCACTCTAGCATATTTACTTTCCATAATTATTTATGGCACTATTCATATATCATCCTTAGTCTAATCTAGTGCATAATCATCTTTATCATAGCATATGTATATTTTTGCAATGCATTTAAAAAGAAAAACCTTTAAGCCCCATGTGAATAAGTCTTCCAACTATTTACTGTGGAGGCATAAAAAATATTGCATTAGTAATTTGCATATAAAATTGAAAATCTAAAAATATTTGAATATTCGAATTCTGTAAGGCTCTAGGCAATCAAGGCATAAATGGTTTACCGCTAACGCTTAATCTGTTCCACGAGCTTTGTTGTCTATTTGAGTTTAGCAGGATTTGGAAAGACTACACAGGACTAGATAACTTCATCTACTTTGAGAAGTACAACTACATCAACTACCATCTTTGAAGTCTTAGAGAAGTGAAGTAAGTCTATACTGTCTAAACGAATGACTATGTCAACATCCAGCTTGGGGAAGAGCACCCCATGTACCCAGGTAAGTATCCTTATTCACTTAGGTTTACTTATATATTAGTTACATAAATAAATTCAAAAAAATATGTGAGCACATGAAGGTTCACACTTAATCACAAGAGTTACAACTTAGATACTTTTCATTGTCTACTTTATCCTTAATAGAGTTTCCTATTTAGTAATAATAATAAGTGTGTTTAGAAGTTGTTAATAGTAAAATGAAAAAACTCTGAAAATAACTCTATGGAAATGATGAATAGTTGCTCTGCCATAATTCCTTTCAAGTACCTAGTTTTCAGCCTTGAATTCTCCTGAGTTTTGGACATAACTGTTTTGACATAAGATTTACTCTGAATTGGAAACTTGTGGATTGCAAATGCTTAAGCTAAGTCTAGGTAGTTGATAGGTATGATATGAAAAAGTCTGAGCTACTATTTATCTTGTTCCTAGCAATACTAGAGTTCTGGAGAATTTATCTTTTGAAAATTAAAAATATTACATGACGAGTCTCTGTATGATGAGAGCTTGAATTCCTACCACAACCATATATACATGCCTGGTAGATTAGGAAAACATTCACTATCATATTTACTGCTTGTATTTGCATTGGGTTTTGTCAAGCTTTGTTGACCCTTAGAGACTTGTCATGCTTTTAAAATCAAGATCACGTACACTCCACTCATATATGCTACTTCTATCCTGGTAGTACGCATCCACATATATGCCATTCAGATTCACCAGAAAAATGCTCTACCCCTACCTTGGGAGTAATTAACCAAAAATATCCCAGTTCTCCACCTATCCATATATTTCATTACCACTAATGTAACTGCTCCAAAGATTTCCTTGTTATCATCTCTCAACAGTGTATTATAGAAAGAGACTTGGGGTTGTCAAAAAAAAGAGAGAGTAAAACATAAACAAGTGTCCTATTAAAACAATGAGTACTTAGATGCCCGCCTCTCTAAAAAAAAGAGCAATCCTAAGTTCTCTCAAGATTCCAAGTTCCAAAAGAGAGATGTATATATATATATATTTAAGGAGCAGAGTAGAATTAGGTTTCCACCATACACCCTCATATATCCACCACACATACATATCCACCATCATACATCCACCATATATCCCATACACATACACATCTTGATTTGATTGTATGCCCTGTTTCTCTGGATCCATTGTTTGACTTTACAATATATGTTTTGCAAGTATGTATGCGCTGTTTCTCCCCACCTATGAACTCCATATATTGCCTATTAGTTATAGGGTGAGAGAGAAAAGGCACATTGTTACTTTTCCTGTTCCAAATAATATTCTGAGAGAAGGCATAACACCATTGTTGCCTTGGTGAGGATCCACAAATACCACATATAGAGATACTTGAGAGGGTCATACAAAAGAGACTTTGAGTTTTATTTTGAAAACTTTGCAAAACTCTAGGATGAAGGTAAAGTAAAGAGCTTGAGACATAGTTCTTGGCTTTATCATTCTACTTTTCAATTACTCCAGACCCAAGTGATGGCTATAAGCCACATGGTTAAAGGTAATATGGGTAACTTTGAATGTCGGAATAGTTTACCCTAATCCAGATGAGAATTCTTGTTTGAACGCATGTGTAACACCCTATGTGTTAAGCTTGCATTGCATATCATTTCATGAGCATGAACACAAGCATCATTGCATTCATGCATTTCCATGATCACATGAGATGATAACCCTAAGTGATCATCTTGTTTGCATATGTGTATGTGTTAAATCTACACCTAGCTTTGTATGAGTTATGCTTGTATAACCAAGTGCTTGATGTTTTTATCACTAATGACCATCTAGAAATGCTTAGGGATGAAAATGGAACCCTGTTTATGTTCATGATCAAGTCCAAATAGGCTTCTAGGGTTAAGCTCTAATGGTTGTCCCTAGAAACCCTTTTGCTTAAGTTAACAAATTGACTTTGCAAATGACCTTGTATGAAAAATTTGGTTTAAGAAAAGTTGTAGAGTTTTTAATTTTGAACAAACTTTGTTTAACTACCTTGAGGTGATTTGGATCCTAAAATACCCTAATTGGTCAATTAAGGCTGATTTGAGGGTTATTTAGTTTTTGAAATTGCCTAAGTCCTAAAGTGTTTTGCAGTTTGAAAGTTACCCTGTTTGAATGCTTGTAGTTTGAAATCTAGGCCGTTTTAGTTCAAACAAATTGCACCAAAGTTGGAGTTCAACTATAGCTCTACAAAAGTGTGCAATTAGTTGAAGCTAAGACGCAGAGGTTAGGGAGTCAATCGCTTTGCAAAACCGGCCGTCAGTAGGCCTGATCGGGTTTTCAAATGCAGAGCAGAGCGTCGTTCGGTCGGTGGCCGACCGCCGCAGGGTTTGGGCGCCGCGTGGCAGCCGTACATCGGCGTTGGAGCCACGCTGGCCGCGCCTTGGACGCCCGCACACTCCACCTCACGACCAGTCGCTCCCTCGCCCTCGCTCTCTTCCTCTCCTCTCTGCCTCGCGCAAGAAAGTGGAGCGCAGCGCCACCGCCGTAGCACCACCGTCGCCGCGCTCCACCGCGAAGCACACCGCCGCATTGGCCGCGAAAACCTAGCCACAACTTCACCTTGCTCCGCTCCGTCGTTTGCACCACACAGCTTCCACGCTAACCGCCTAGGTGAGCCATACCGTGCAGAGCAGAGCCGCCATTGACGACCTAAGCTCCGCCGAGCTTTGCGCCGCCGTGGCTAGCCCAATCCAGCACCCCACCCACTCTTCTAGCTCTTATATGCGGTAGCCTAGCTGTTGTAGATGCTCACCAAGGAGTCGGTTGAAGCGATTAGGGTTAGGGTTCGCCGGAACATGAACTCCGCCGCGTGCGAACGCATGGCACCCGCAACGCCGGCGAGGTTACGCTGGGCTCTGTAGTGTCGCTTGAGCTCGTCTCAGTTGCGTTAGGGTTAGCTGGTTAGGTCGTGGTTAGATAGCCGGAGTTGGTTGAAGCATCCGTGCCTTGCCACCGCCGGAACAGAAGTGTCGCGCCGCCGTGAACTCGCCACCGTGCCGCTGTGCATGTGGCCGAGCTCATCGAAGGGTTTGCACCGCCCCAATCCGGGCTAGATCGAACAGCTAGGGTTCAATGTAAGTGTAGCCGCCGCCAATTTGGCTAGAGAAAGCTTGCGCAAGCCAGCGCAAGAATCGTAGCGCCGCCGTGCCGCCATGGACGCCGTTGAGCATGCTCCGATGGACCTGGGGTACAACCAGTTACATGGATCGATGCGGTTGCGAAGGAGAGTACGACCATGGGGATAGTTTGGCCGGAAACCTCACCGCCGGCGAGGAACCGATGGTCGAGCACTTGTGGTGCATCGGTTCTGTTAGAGGAAGAGCTGACCAGTGGGTCCCATGTGTCATAGACTAAGTAGTGTGTCTCCATTTTATCTTTTGCAGTTCTGTTGCTAACTTTGGAAATTCATAACTAATTCTAGAAAAATGCTAAAAATGTGAAACAAGTTTTGTTAGCTTTGTTATGGTTTTCTCTGTGCATGAAAAATGTTAAGTAACCTGTTGTTACTGTTTTTCTGTGTTGTTTTAAGTAAAATAAGCAGCAAACTTTATATGCTTAGTTTCACTTGTTTAATTTATATTTAGAGTTTGGTATGTGCTAAAATCATGGTTCTTGTTATGTTGAGCTTGTCTCAGCATAAACTTTCCATGAAAAATGTTAATGTACCAGTAACCTATAATTTAGTAACATGTTATAGTTCTTTTGGTTATATGCTTGTTTATTTGAATGCAATCTTGTTTAAATTGCTAAGCTAAGTTAAATGTGTTTGCTATGCTTGTTAATTTTGGTACATATGTTACTGGTTTATTATAAGCTAAGAAAAATGTTAAATCTATTGTTTCACACTTTTCAAATTGTTAAGTAATATTTGTTTAACCTGTGTTTGTTTTCCTCGTCACCAGCAGAGAACTAATTTTAACCCTATTTTATGTGTGTTTCCTGTTGATGTGATGCATACCAAAGTGGTATCTAATTATGTAACCTAGCTTTTCCAATTTTATCATAAGTTTTGGAATGCTAGTTAACAACTTTATATCTATTTTAAGTGCTCTCTGAAATCTGTTAAAACAACTTGAGCATGTTTCTTGTTAGATTTGTTAGAGCTACTTTTGTTTAGTTTCAGCAGTATCTACAATAGACTTTGTTGTAGATAACTTGTTAATCTACTTAGTGTTAAATTTTCACAGCCATAACTTGTTTAGTTTAACCTGGGTATATTTTACAAGTTTAACTTCAAATCTGTGTTTTGCTGTTTCTTCAAAATAGCCTTGCTTGATATGTCTGTTAGGCCTTTTTCATGATAGATTTAGATGGGGAGTTTCTGGAATGTTTTGTATCTAGTTTCATGAGCTTTCCAGAATGTCTAAGTTTGTAATTTTTGGTTGTGTGTAGCTCTAGCTACACAGTTCTCTTTCAGCTGCTGTTTTAAATGTTTATATGCCATGTTAAGCATCTCTTAAGTGATGTATGCTTCTGTAAGTACTCAAGTGTCTTAAACTATGAAACTTGTTAATGCAGGTGTAAGAGAGCTAACCTCAGAAGAGAAGCTCTATTACAGGTTGCAAAAGAAGGGTAAGTGTTAATCTCTCTACAACCGAAGAGATTTGCACATATTCGGTCAATAAAATAAAATGTTGCATGAAACATTCATCATGAGCATTCATTCATATGCATTAGACATGTTTCATTTCTAATATATGACTTGTCATATATCTTGGATCATCATACATGTATACATGCATCTAGGATCGCCGGAGGGAGTGACTTTGCTAGAGTTCGGGGAGATCGAAGGAGGAGTCCCACCGGAGTTGCAAGCTCCAGAAGCTCCAGAAGAAGGAGAACAGGGTGCTGACCTTCCTGAGTGCCCTAACCACCTTCCCTCTACCTTCGTGAAAGACAAGCCCCGGAGCATTTATTCACCTCCCTTATTCTATTTAAAGTATTTTACTTATAATACAACCACTTGTCTGTGCATTAAGTTCATAGGAGTTGAGATGAAACCCTTTGCTGCATTATATCTCCTTGTCCACTTAAAAGAACCTTGTAGGCCCAGGATCGAAACCTCTGCTTAGCCATGCTTAGACCGGTAGCGTGGGTGGTGTATCATCCCCCACAAAGATAGGTGTTGGTCACGGTTGACTATAGCTTGCTATCATAGAAAATAACCATGTGGAAGTAATAAATCGAGACCGGGCGGACAAGGTGTTGTGAGCCACTTGACTCGGAGGTCTTGTGAGCGGGTTCTCTCCGCCTGTGTCGCTAAGCACTGGATCTTGGTTGGACATCTGCCGATATTGAACGCATGCCTTCTTCATAGCTGGCTGAATAACTCATTTCGACCGCGAAGCCTAACTCTGCACGTTCGGGCCGAGCTTCCCTCCTACTTGGGTCATGAAGACCGCGAGCGGATGACTAGACCGTGGGCAAGCATCCTGATCCTCCTGGCCTGGCACCAAGGGTAGGCACTACTTGATCGACCTGGCTACCGTGAGTCGCTAATCATGCCTGTAATTGGGACCCCGCGACTACCCAAGCTATATTGAAGGTGACCCGCATAAGTGTGTTGGCAGGCATACTTGGTGTGATTGAGGAATAAAACCTCCAGCTGGATAGGAATTCGATTCAAATCGCGGTCTCTCCCCGTCAGTGAGAAACTTGAAAGATCTTCCTCCCACTGTAGAAACCTGAACTCTAATAAGTAACCAAAAGATGGTTATTTGGTTTTGACGCCAAGAACAATATGGTTATTATTGTTTGATAACTCAGTGTTTGCTCTAGAACAGGTGCTAATGAGATCCGATTAATGTTACTCAATCTACTGCTAAATGTTGTTTTTCTAATGATGAGAATACATGAGTAATTAGGATGCTCTTTTATGCAAATTTATGCTATCTCACGAGATCCACCTGATAAAGCCTTGCATAATCCTTGAAGTGTCTATTGTTATGAATCTATCTCTCTGTCGGGTAAGCCTAGCTAAGTACAATTGAGTACTCAGGGTTTCTCTACCCTTGTTGCAGATGGTATGGTGTATTCTGGCTATTGTCAGGCGTGCCTCTACCCTGCATGTGATGAAGAGTGAAGGCCATGGGCAATGGTGAATTCCGATGTCTCTCCTTGTTGCTTTTGTTGGGACTGTACTAAGCCGACACTATATTTGTGTTAAACAGTTTGCAATGAGTTTTGTGAAACCTAAACTTCCGCTACTTTGATCTAAACTTGGTGTTGTAATAACACTGTTTTAAACTCTATTGTAATATTATTTCATTTCGAACTTATCACTTTGGATGTGCGGTTACTGAATCTAGTGTTCGATCTCGGGTTGTTACTCATTGTGGATTGAGATCCTTTGAGATTTCTAGGACTACCGGGCTTATATGGGCTCTAGTGTGACAGAGTCATCAGAAATGATGACCATTGCACTAGTGCTCTTATATGTTGGGCGGTTCCGTGATATCATGTGTACCTTTAAGGTGTGAAAGCATTGTAGCAACTCCTCATCCATCATTGAGTTCATCTTTGCTCAGGGACGAGCAAAAGGTAAGCTTGGGAGAGTTTGTTGACGGTCCTTAAGTACCAAATTCAACTGTCAACTAAACAAGGAAAAGGATCTAAATGAAACCAATAGCTAGAATTAGGGTTTATACTGACATAATTCCACAAGTTTTGGTGAATGTTTGTTTCTGCAGGGGGTTATTAGGAAATACTAAGGAAAGGCTCACATTTCATATTTACATAGAGATAATTATCAACCGCACAATTTTCTATACTCATGAAGGCTCTAGAAGGAACTGGACCAAGCCGGAAGCCAAGTGGGCCCACACCCAGGGCACTCGCCCTAGGGTTTGGGGCGACCGCCCTAACCCTGTGACCAATCACGGTCAATCTCGCAGATCGCGCTCCACCGCCTTTGAGGATGAATCTAAACCACTCGTTTAAGGTCGGTTTGATCCGACGGTCCACGTTCATTTGAGGAGGCTATATAAGCAAGGCCCCTGACCCCCCTGAGGATGATCTCATCTCATTATTCTTCTCCAGAGCAAAAGCTAGGGTTTCCATTAGATGTAGAGAATGAGATAGGTCCCTCTAGTTGTCTAGATCTAGTTCTTCTAGTTCTAGTTCATCTAGTTGTAATTAGAGGTGAGAGAGAGGAGGAGAGAGCTAGGAGGAGCCGGATCTGTCAGATCTTCCTCAACATTGTACTTTTGCAGCATCTGGTTCGGAGCAATCTCTAGGTTCTTCATTTATTATTTCTAAGTATCTTATTTCAGTTCTTACTTTATTCTATTTACGGGATCTCCGCTCGTATCGAGTGCTCTAGTTTACAATTGGAATTAGAGTAGTAAGCGATAGTGTAGACGTGGTGTCTAGACTAGAGTTTACCTGAGTTTGCGCCCAATCCTATGGATAGTTGTGGTAGCCCTAGGGGTGACAGCTCTGTAAGGCCTTTGTAGTCCACCTTGTTTGGGTTGGTGTTTTCGTAGAGCTTTTGGCAGCCTCTCCCGACTACCTTTTTCCCAGTCTTTATCGAGAGTTGGGAAGGTACTGTTGCTCCAAAGGAAGTAGAGTATCGTGGACCTCTGATTAGATAACCCCCTTGGAAAACTCTAAAATCTCTTTACCTAGTTATCATTCTTTACCTATTATCATTCTCTACCCATTTATCTTATGTACCACCAAAATAATATATCTTGTCTATCTTTGGATGTTCTTAGTTCTTAACAAGTTCACTGCGCGTTCCCCGTGGAAATCGATACCCTTGGAATACTAACGGGTGAAAGCTACAACGGTATCCGTGCGCTTGCGGATTTATGTGTGTGCGTTAAGAAATACCAACACTATTCGCCCAGCATTGCACGAAAGGTCTCCACAGGCCCTAGTCACGCCATGATCGAGCCTCTCGAAAAAAGCCCTGTCCCTGGTATCTCCCTATGCGTGCATGAGCGTTCGCCCTATGGGTTATCAGCAGCGTGCCCCTTGGTAATACCCATGACTCCTACGCATGTAGAGGCTCTGAGCCCTATGATGTGGATCACGGGGAACCTAAAGCCGAACGATTCATCGCAACGGCTCACGACACAGCTGACACATAAGTACATACAAATGAAACAAAAGCTCACCGCCTCAATTAAATACAACTTTGTAGCATTTCACTTACAAGTCCGACAACTTGTATCCTAGATACAAACTATGGCTGCCCCGTAGCAAACAAATCTACATCTCCCACTATGACCTCTGCCACCGGGTCCGCTTCGCCCTCCAAACGGTCCATCTTCTCCTCCGACGTGTGTTGGTATTTCTCATGACTATTGGATAAATCCGCAAGCGCACAGATTATACCGCTGTAACACTTCACCCAGGAGTATTTCAGGGTATCGTAATTTATATTCTCCCAAGGGAAAGCAAAGCTAGAAATAATAATAAAAGAGATATCCTAGAGATCACCTCAATTTAGTATCAACTAGTGTAAGGGGTAATCGAAATACGATAGGAAGGTGATAATGTAACAAATCAAGATAAAGATAAGTAAGAGATAACTAGTGGGTATGACTATGTGGGAGGACAACGAGAAAGTAAAAGGACTCCTAAGATTCCAACTTCTACCTTTATGGATTTAACTATGGCACACAATTGATATAAACATCGATTGATTCCTCACTACAAGTATGCTAGGCGAGAGGATAGATCAGTAGGATGGCAAAACTCCTACCGGACCACGCTATATTTTTGTGGGGATCTTACCTTTTAAGAACTTGCCTAAGAACAAGGCTGTCGCTCTCTTGCTAGCTACCACAAATAATCCGTGCAGCAAGCGATAACCAAAGGCAAGATTAAGTATAAGCATCACGCTCGCACCTATTCTCACTATTCTAATCGTGTATACAACAATTAAAGTACCCTATAACTAGCGATGATCGCATACATAAATGGCCACAAGGATCTCAATCTAGTTTATAACAACTAAATGACAAGATAAACCACAATAATACTATAGTAAGTATAATATTGCACAAAGTAAAGACTAAGTAAAGTAGAGAAGGAATATTATAATAAATAAGCAAAGTCTTACAAAAGAGAAAAGATACAAGAGCTTATACCAGATTCTCCAGGAAGACAACTCCGGAAATCCTGAGCAGAGCTCAACTCAACTCTAACTCCCACAGTAGAGAACACCACTAGACTAATCTCCACATGAGAACTAGAATGGCTTGTATGGATTACATCATGTCTAGAGAGGGGGTATGAGCCTCTATTTATAGTGGGAGGTGCAGTAGGGGCTACTCCACCGCCATGTCATCAATACAGGAGGCTTCAATTCTGGACCCTTGGATCCATCGCCTCTAAACCGACTTGGAGTGGAGGGTCTTGATCTTCAACATGTGTTAAATGCGTGGAGTCACCAGGCGCAGTAGAAACAATAGGGGGTATTGGCCGACCCCACTATGGCAGGTGGGCCCTACCTAGAGCTTCTAGAAGTTGTCCCCACTGGTCAGGGACCAAGTGGGGGGGGGGGGTGTAGCCCCTATTGGGGTATCGGCCGACCCCCCCTAAGGGTCTCAGGCCCACCACCTTCTTCTAGAAGGTGGTCCCACTTGTCATGTGACTTGGTTGATTCTTCTGAGATGTTTGTCATATTGGTTTCTTTGATGTGGGCCCATGGATCCATGTGAAGTGAATATGAGCCGTTGGGAGAAAGCACAAGTTGATCCAAGGGTGGAGCATCACTTGGGAGTGCTTCTCCTGGATCATGGCTAGAGTGGAGGGCTGGTAGGCCCATGGTGGTGTCGGTCGACCCACTATGTGGGTCCCACTAGCCCATCTTGCTCCATTTCTTCTAATTCTGCATCAAATACTTCATGGACATATGGAACTTGTTATTTTATATAATATGCTTATGATATGTTGTTCTATCCTTGATCCCGAGGTTGTTGATGGTATTTTGGATATGTAAAAGTATGTCATTCTTGATGTCAACAAGATCCCCCAAGCTTAACATTTGCTCGTCCCGAGCAAACAATCAAACTTAGCCTCGGTGGATCAGGAGTTGCTACTATGCTTCATATTTCAAGAGTACTAAATCTACAACAAACATACTTCTCTTTTGAATGAAAAAATTAGCAATAAAAACTCACCCATATTACCTTAGTCCTCCATAGGTCTTATGGCTTATGCTCATTATTTTTTTCTAACACTTGGGACCTTCATGTGTCCCTATATTTTTTTTCTTTTTCATAATTTTGCATAGTCTATGTCTCATTTACTAGCAACATACTAGAGAGAGATTATTTTGGAGCATGGAGCCTGAACTTTGTGGAAAATGAAAGGCATGTTTTTGCATACTTCCAGTGTAGAAGCAGCATGTATATGTGGTGTGTACGTGATTTTGATCTTAGGAGCATGATAAATCTCTCTACAAGGGTCACAAAACTTGACCGAACTCAATACAAAGTAAGCAACCTATGTAGAAAGCTTATGTCATGAAAGGGCATATATGGCTTTGGTAGGAATTTTCACCATTGAGGAACAAAAAGTGTTTTTATCATTTTAATAAATAAAACTCCGATAGTCATTCTTGTTTAGAACAATAGTATAGCAGCTCTAGTCTTGTTATATCATGTCTCACAACAACTTAGACTTAGTTATAGCATTTACAACCCACAAAAGGTTCATGTTCATGATGGTCTTAATTAATCTAAGTAGTCCATACTTAGAGAAATATCAAGTTGTAAACTAAGTACTAAAGAAACATTTAACAGAGCAACTATTCATCATTTCCATAAGGGAGATAAACATTCATGAAACATATATAAGCTAAAGGAAATAAACATAAATAACTGATTGGGAAATATTTTTGTTGTTTTTAACATTTTTTTGAATAAGCAATTACGAAAATTAAAATATTGAAATATAATGCTGGAGTTTTACGAAAATTAAATTACAGAATTATAATGTTGAAAATTAAAACTTACCTTAGTGGGGGGAAGGAACCTCCCCCAAACTTATTCTTCTCATGGTCCTGGTGGAGGGAAATGCATTGGAGGCATCCCTGTTGCGCGAAGAACATAGACCATTGCTGGGCATTGTGATCTCTGATTGCTTGAACCCGTTGCTGATTTTGGACCGCATTCTGGTGGAGAGCTTCATGCTCCACCTGCAACTCACCCACTTGATTAGTGAGTAGGGTCATGTCATGACGGTAATCACGGTACTCTCTTTCTTGTGATGAAGCAAAAGAGAACTGTGCACTTTGGGCGCATGACGATGATCTCTGGAATCCTCCGCTTGAGCTAGAAAATTGCATGGCACTAGTGGACTCATCTTCTTCATAATCTGGTCCTAGGGATGTGCCTTCTTGCTGTGCAGCATATACCATGCTACGTGTCATAGATTGACCTTGGTGTGCTCATAGTCGTGTACCTTCAATTTGTTGAGCGTGGTCATCTCATGAGGTGTGAGACTAATGCCGGTTTCAGGATAAATGACCTGTGATGACTGATCTTCCAAATCATTGGCCGGCTCGTAATGACCGTCACTGGAATGTTCTTGCTCATAATCACCATGGCTAGCACTACTGGCCTTGATTTTGGTGGCACTCGAGCCGTGCACCGAATCATTCGACATGATCTCCATGCCTTGAGATGAGCTTCCTCCCTGGGAATGTTTGGAGGAACTCCCACTAACCACATTGCATGCCTTCTTAAATGCGCTCTTGAGTGAATTCTTCATCCCTGAAGCAAGAAAACAAACACCACTCCAACAAGGGTTAAGGGTTAATAACCGTATACTACCCTTGATTAGCGGTGAAGCTCCTCAGAGAAGGATGGCAAGAATTTTTGGCTTGTGAGTTTTCTGGTTGAGTGTGTGCGTTGGAAGAGCTCTGTGCTTGTGTTCATATAGCCAGGAGGAGGAGGGGTCCAGAGTGCATTTAGACAAAATCGGGCGACCCCCTTTGCTCTCTAAACGCATTCACTTCGCGTGGTAGTGGAGCAGAGAAGGATGCCCGGTAGTGATTTGAAAGGAGGTCCAAGGCCATATCGACCGACCATAAAAAGGATGCCCTGGTGATGGGAATTGCACTATGCCAACTCTAAATGAAAGTGGGGAGCAAGGAAATGACAGGGGACCTTTGGCCATATTGGCCGACCATGCAAAGGTGCTCCATCTCCTTGGCCTTGAGTGATTAGAGAAGAGGGATGAATGGCAGGCTTGTTTTCTGGTGTTTTAGGAAGTAAGGGCTAGAAAACAAGAAGATGATGGAAGAGTATGACTCCTTGTGATTAGTGATATGCTCTTGCCAGGATGCATCTCGTGAAGAATCATAGCACAGGCAAAATTTTGCATGGCATGTGAGCGAGAAGAAAGTGGGGGACAAGGAAAGGATGGGGGGAGTCAAGGCCATATCCGCCGACCATCCTATACCCCCTTGGCAGCATTTTCTTTGCCCTCTCATGCATGGAATCTCTAGGCAAGGACAAAGGGAAGAGAAGGGGTCGTGGCCATGTCGGCCGACCACCCCACTATGTCCCCTAGCTAGAGTTTTAGTGCTTATATGTAACGCCCCGCATTTTCACTACCAAGGTAAAAATGTCGGTTAAAGGATTATTACCTGACAAAGCGATGCCTTATCAGATAATAACCCTAATCAAAGTGGTGCAACAGAACGATAGTTAGGACTTTATAATTTTTGTTACATTTAAATAAAAGACAACTAATAAATATTACCTAACACAAATATAATGACATCTCCATCACGCTATACTATTGGGTGTAAATTGTATTTCTTCTGTAGATCGTTCGTCCGGTACACCGTAACATCACAAGTTATCTCTTTTCATCTGAAGGGGGGTGGGGTTAATAGCAAGAGTGAGTACAAAGTACTCGACAAGCATATATATAATATCAATGAAATGCATTCCTATCCATCAGTCATATTCATCCTCCATCATAGATCATTTATCAAAAAGTTGCATATTTTAGAAAATTAATTAATAAATCTACTATCACCCATAAGTGAGATAGAGCCTCCTATAGGCTCCCGTAACCTCTATACCAAGAGACATGGCGTGAATTCACGGTTTAAACCCTGTGCAGGTTTGTATCACTTTACCTATGATTACCCTGATCAATTTTTCATCACACTTCCTTTGGTGTGACTCATGATCAAGATACCGAGACTTTCCCCACTTCCGTATATTATATACATCCACATCTACTCACGTACGCTAATATATGTGTCTGGGTGTACTTCATCGACACCTAATTGGGGATTTCATCACCCCAACCCTCTCCACACTTACCATAGGGAGTATATAATAACATCCATGGGTACCAGACTCGGCCGTCACAAACGAATTCATGGCCGACACGGTGTCATAGGAAACACATAATGAGTGATAGGGGGTTAGTCCCTATACGTATTCATAGTCGGATGTAGAGAGAGATCAACCCAGCCAATTCCATCGTCACATTCCATGAACTCTCTCTACACCGAATATCCAATTATCATCAATTAATCATCATCATCATCATCATCATCTTCATCATCATCAATCATTCAATTTAATTTAGAAAATAGTTTTTGATGCAAGTATTTTGGAAATAGGTGTATTTTATAAAAATCAATGTATCTACATGACTTGCCAGTCTCTTAGAATATCACCACAATTCCATCTGTATACAT
This sequence comes from Microstegium vimineum, assembly GCA_022036555.1. Classification (NCBI taxonomy): domain Eukaryota; kingdom Viridiplantae; phylum Streptophyta; class Magnoliopsida; order Poales; family Poaceae; genus Microstegium; species Microstegium vimineum. The sequence continues at coordinate 17,190,183 of CM039121.1, read as the reverse complement.
CGGATGTCCTTCAACATTTTTGCTTGCTTCCTGTAATTATAATATATATTTTTATGTACTGGTATTTAATAAATGATAAAAGAATACACCCAAATTTATACATTGTATCCACCTAGCCATGTGTTTTATTTTATAATCTAGATACTCCATTAGTATTTAATCTCAATTATACATGTGTGCTGTGACATATAGTGTCATATGTAAATAGTTGATAATTAGTTAACTAATATTCCTAACTCTCCTTGTCATCCCATGTGAGCTCTAGGACCAAATAAACAATTATTAGTACTAGTGCCTAAACACCAAAACGCCTCTAGCACTAGCTTGTCAAAGACCACACACGCACTCACCCAGCAGTAATGCTAGCATAGGAAGCTCTCTCCCTCCCTCTGCTTCATCTCTCACTCGCCCCTCCTCTGTTCTTCTTGCTGGAGCAGCCCGCCCCTCAAATCCACCTCTACGGATGGCAAATCTCACCTCTAATCACCTCTTTGCTACTCTCCCGGCTACCCTGAAGCCACCCATGCTATTTCCCCCTCCGATTTGGCCTCCTACTGTGGCTTATTTGGGGACCCTAACTTTGGTGTTCAGGATGCTGAGGTGCACGTGGTTGTATCTGCGCTCGTGTGTATGGCCGCGGCCCTCAGCCGTGTGGTGGCGCAAGGGCAGCGGTGGCTTGTGGTCAGGTGAGCAAGGTGAGCTCATAGCATGTCGTCTCCTTCCTAGATCCTAGCACGCCATCTCCCCTCCACTATCTAGCTACTGTGCGGTGCTGCGGTCATCTAGACCGATAAGCTGGGTCTGTTGTGATTGGGTGCTACTCAGATAGTGCCAAGATATTGATGGGATGACGATGTGCCCAGAACTAAGTGCTCAAGTGTATACTTAAACTAAAATGTAGTGCTCATGGGGGGAACTTGAAGTCTGAAAGTCACCTTTGCTTTGGTGACGTGCTCGGTTAAGCTCATGAACACACTAACGCCGTTGTGGCCGTCTTCGCATGAATCCCCATCCATGCCTGGTCAGCTCCCTCCTCCATCTCAGCACACCACAACTTCTTCTTTCATGGTCACTACTCTGATCTGGCTCCTCTTCTCCTTAACCAGGTGATTTGGCAGTGGCAAGGAAATGTCATTAGGGATGACTGGTAGAGTGGTAGGAGAAATCAGTGGGTGGTTTGATGGTTGTGGATTTTTGCCGTGAAAGTGTTTGCTTGCTCTCCTGTTTTTGTTCTCCTCTCCAGGTGGTCTACAGCTATGGGGCTGGTTCTTGGCTTCCTGATGAAGGCTCCTCTTATTCTCCACCTTCCTTCTGTATGTGCTCCTTCCTCCTACAGTCTTACTACTACTACTACCTCACCTGGTGGTAGTCGACTACTAATAAGCCTTCCCTCATGGCCTGGCTCTATTGTGGATTTAACCACGAGCTGTGACAAGGACATATTCAATTTAATATTTGGGTATGGCTGCCCATGCTGGCATTGGAAGCTTATGCATGAATTCTCCGTGGCCCTTTGTTTGGCATTGAAATATGATGATTGTGAAATTGCAAGAGGGATTGTGGAGAAGTGAAATTATATTAGATGGGTGTTAATTAGCCAAGTGACGAATCCCAAAAGTTAGAGGTGCCGATTGGCTTTGGTCAGTCTCGGTATCTCAGTGAGCTATGTGAAGTGATATTATTGGGTCTGATGGCAAAGTTATAAATAAGTTATGCCTAGTTGTTGATTTTCTTTCTATGAACAGGAATATCTGGAAAGTGTATTGTGGTATGAGAAGTACATGTGTATATGCTTCTTAGCAAACACTACGTGATTTTTATTATGTATTTGTATAATATCATAACATATTTATTTGTCAACTCAGTCAAACATGTGACTCATATGACCTTGATATAAATCTGGTGATTGGTAAGTGTTATGAGATGGAGAAAAATTTAACCGTTTGTTCTTAGCTATTTGTTAATTAAGATTATTAGCCTTATTACTATCTATTAAGATTTGGGAAAATTTGGGGTGTTACATTATACAGGAGTGTCGAGGCAAGAAAAATAGAGGGAGATGGGTCCAAAGCCATATCGGCCGACCCCACCTTGGCCTCTAATGGCTCTAGCTTTTGAAACTAGGCTAGCTACAAAATCTAACATGAATTGCCACTCTCGTGGATGAAAAGATTCAAGGTTTTAAAGGTTAAATTGATTTTCATGGATTATTATGACTAAGCATGATTTTGTTTTGAAACTAACAAGAAAAATGATAATGTGATGAAGGAGATTTCAGGAATTTAATAGAAAGTTGAAAAACTTACCTTTTTATGGAGCCCGTGATTTCAGTTGTTTGGAGCAGGACCGTCCTCCTCACATGCCCGACGGACTTGCTTGCGTGATTTTCGAGGTGGAACAGTGCATGGCTTGATCACTTTCTTTCGCCATACCTGTTTGGGTTTCGCCCGAGGTTGTTGTTTTACTTTTGTCAAGTAAGTATAATTAACTAAAGGGTCAATTTCAAATACCTTGATTATGGAGCATTGCTCGGTTTTTGGTTTGAAGTGGAATATCTCCTGGGTTCCATTGATGTTGAATTGAATTTCTCCGGCTCCTAGTCGATGTGTGCATTGGCGGTGATGAGGAATGGCCTCCCCAAGATGAGTGGAGTCTTCTTGTCTACCTCCATGTCCAACACCACGAAGTCCACAGGATGAAAAATTCTTGTATTTTGATGGGAATATTTTCGGCAATTCCCGCGGGGTAGCGAATCGATTGATCCACCAGCTGCAAACACATTGTTGTAGGGGACAAAGTAGTATGATTTAGTTTATCGAATACTACCTTTGGCATGACACTGACGCTTGCTCCCAAGTTGCAGAGTGCATGCTCGAACTGCTGAGTTCTGATGGAGCAATCAATGGTAGGACACCCTGGGTCCTTCTTTAATGGAATTTGATTGAGTATAGCAGCGCTACACTCTTCCGTCAATTTGATGACTTCGGTGGTAGGTAACGGCCTTTTGTTGTTGAGGATGTCTCACAAATACTTGGCATACCGCATTGCATCAAGTAGGGGAATATGGACATATAATTGACGAATTACCTCAACGAACTTCCCGAATTACTCATCTGTGGATTGTCTTCTTGACTTGTTTGGGAATGGTAGTAGTACGTTCGTGTCGTAGTACTCATGTGGGGCCATCCTTCCATGGAACTTGACTACGTCTTGTAATGGTGCAAGTTCTTCTTCTTTATCTTGTTCTTCTGCTTCAACTTCTTTCTTCTTTCTTGTTGTTTTTCCTGAACTGTTAGGATGTGGTGGATTGTGAGTGATCTTACCCCTTCTCGTGGTCACCGTATTTATACTAGAAATTTTTCAGGTTTACCAAGGTTTTGATTAACAGGAGTTATCAATTGAGATAGTATTCTTTCTAACATATTATTGAGGTTCAATTGATTCTTTACAACAGAAGCAAAGTCATCCATTTTATTGTTTAGAACTTCAAGGGTCTTATCATTAGCAGCTAGTTTCTTGTTTATACTTTCATTAATCATAGCTTGGCTTAAGACAAGATCTTTAAATGAAGGTTGATTAAAATTATTAAAGTTTTTACCTTCATTACCTTGATAGAAGGGTCGTGGTTTTGATCCAGATCGTTGAGGTCGATCCTCATTGTTGTTGATGAAGCTCACGCCTTCGTTTGTTTCGGGGCAATTATTTCTTGAATGATTTTCGCCACATACCTCACACCATTGTTCTATCTTGTTAGCTTGTGTGGAGGCGTAGTGTTGGATGGTTTCTCTGTCTTTCTTGAAATTTGCTCGTTCCTCGAGTTTCTTCATCAAGAGATCCATCCTTATGGATAGTGCATTCTCTTCATGAATGGTTTTTACACTCTTCTTCTTAACTTGGAGCTTTTAATCTTTCCACCCTTGCTTTGTCACCATATTTTCAATGAGATCTTTTGCTTGTGTGACGTTGAGTGAAGTGAATGCTCCTCTTGCGGCAACATCAAGGTGACTATGGGCTATTCTTGTTAGCCCATAGTAGAAGCCTTGAATCAGGAGCCAATCTTGAATGCCATGATGAGGGCACTCTCGAATGTACTTCTGGAGATGTTCCCATGTTTCGAGAATGGTTTCCTTCGCTCATTGTTGGAAGTTTGAAATTCTTCCATGAATGGCGGTGGTTTTGCCCATCGTAAAGAACTTCTTGAGGAAAGCATTGGCACAATTCTTCCAAGTGGTAACTTCCTCGGAATGAGCATAGAACCATTGCTTTGCCTTCCTGAGCAATGAGAATGGGAAGAGGCAGAGACGAATGATGTTTGATGTGACATTCTTAATGGAAATAGTACCACTCACCTCCAAAAAGTGTTGGAGATGTGCCATAGCATCCTCATGTGACTTCTCGCTAAAAGGGTTGGCTTGCACCATGTTGTTCAAGGTTGGCTTCAGCTCGAAGGTAGCACCCCCTGTATTAACGTCTGGTCCTTGGCCCACGTGAGCGACTGAAGGAACTGAGAAGTCGGAAATAGCCTCTTGAGCCATAGCTTGCTTCATGAACGGAGTGGAGCCTCCTTCCTTGAGTGGATCCGAATTCGAGGTGAGTTTTCGAGGAGACACTAGACGATGTCTATATTTCCTTGGGAAGCTCTTAGGATTTTCTAATGTGGTTGCTCAAAACTGGAACTCACTCATACAATGCCTTGCTTCACAATTAAGAGAAACAAACGCAAGGGGTAAGCCCCTACAACTATTTGATAACTAATTTGATAGTAAACTTCAGATTCAATTCTATTAAAATTTCTAGGCTATGCTTTCCCTAGTAACAGCGCCAGAAATGCTTGTTGGTATTTCTTATGACTATTGGATAAATCCGCAAGCACACAGATTATACCGTTATAGCACTTCACACAGGAGTATTCCCGGGTATCGTAATTTATATTCTCCTAAGGGAAAGCGAAGCTAGAAATAATAATAAAAGAGAGATCCTAAAGATCACCTCAATTTAGTACCAACTAGTGTAAGCGGGTAATCGAAATATGATAGGAAGGTGATGATGTAACAAACCAAGATAAAGATAAATAAGAGTTAACTAGTGGGTATAACTATGTGTGAGGTCAACGAGAGAGTAAAAGGACTCCAATGATTCCAACTTCTACTTCTGTGGATTTACTTATGGTACACAATTGATACAACATCGACTGATTCCTCACTACAAGTATGTTAGACGAGAGGATAGATCAGTAGGAGGGAAAAACTCCTACCAGACCGCGCTCTCTTTTTATGGGGGCCTTACCTTTTAAGGACTTGCCTAAGAGCACGTGGTGGGATACAAAGACTAGACAAGGTTGTCACTCTCTTGCTAGCTACCACAAACAATCCGTGCAGTAAGCAATTAACCAAAGGTAAGATTAAGTATAAGCACCACGCTTATACCTAATCTCACTACCCTAATCGTGTATACGACAATTAAAGTCGCATACAAGAATGGCCACAAGGATCTCAATCTAGTTTATAACAACTAAATGACAAGATAAACCACAACAATACTATAGCAAGTACAATATTGCACAAAGTAAAGACTAAGTAAAGTAGAGAAGGAATATTATAATAAATAAGTAAAGTCTTACAAAAGAGAAAAGATACAAGAGCTTATATCATATTCTCTAGAAAGACAACTCTGGAAATCCTGAGCAAAGCTCAACTCAACTCTAACTCCCACAGTAGAGAACACCACTAGACTAATCTGCACTTGAGAACTAGAATGGCTTGTATGGATTACATCATGTCTAGAGAGGGGGGTATGAGCCTCTATTTATAGTGGGAGGTGGAGTAGGGGCTATTCCACCGCCATATCATCAATCCAGGAGGCTTCAATTCTGGACCCTTGGATCCACCACGTCTAAACCGACTTGGAGTGGAGGGTCTTGATCTTCAACATGTGTTAAATGCGTGGAGGAGTCACCAGGTGCAGCAGGGACCATACGGGGTATCGGCCGACCCCCATATGGCAGGTGGGCCCTACCCAGAGCTTCTAGAAGCTGTCCCCACTGGTCAGGGACCAAGTGGGAGGTGTGTTAACACTGGATTTTGGTATGCTCAGAAAGATCACAGGTGGGCCAGTGCAAAACTCAAAGCATTCGGCAAGCGTCTGTGCGGTCGGCTAGTTTCTAAAGGAGTCGGCAAATGTCCGTGCGGTCGGCTAATCGCCAAAGATTCGGCTAAATGATTATGCAGTCGGTTATTCTAAGGAGGAGCGGTTTTCCGTTGAAGAAGCGATAAAAACGGCAAGCAAAGGGCCGATCGGGCAACGAAGACCGTGACAATTAAGTCAATGAAGACTCCAGAGGAAATTAAAGTCAAAGATATCATGTTTTTCCTTTAATATTTTGTAACCGTGTCCTTGTAGGACTAATATCACGACCAGGGTATAAATATAAACTCTTGGCCATTGTAAAAACTGTTTACAACCAATACAATACAACCGGCCCCGTGCCAATTTTGGGTCCTTTGTCGTGTCATCGAGTCCTTAGAGAGGAACCATCGATCCGTCGACCTCCGTAAGTCCCGGCAACTTGTTATCATGTCTAGTATCATGCGGTGGATTTAGATGTTGATGCAAGTAGTCTTGTTTGTTTTCAATGATCGTGCGGCGGATCCTTGCTTGACAAATCAAGAAGTCTTCGCTTATGTTTTGTGTATGAGTAGATACCGTGCGGCAGTTGCTTGCTAGATACGCCTAGCAAAAGCAAGATACTTACCGGCTCTATTAGATTTGACAAGATCTAGTAGATTCATTAAGATACTACGTGTTGCATGTTTATATATATATTATATATTTGTAACACCCTTTTGCCCAATCTAGATTGACACAGTTCGACTTTATCTTTTCTCATAGATTTATCTATGTTTTTGTAATTGCTTATATCCACAAATAGATCTTATATTTATGATAGCCAAATTGGTTTCATCTAGATTGTTACGTGTTGCGGGTTCATGCATGTTAACTACGTTTGAGCTTTTATAAAGTTAGGTGTCGTGCGGCGGATACAGGCTTTAGATTAGTTCGATCGTGTTTGCTTACGTGTTCCTTCATCATGAACCCCAATTCGGTTGGATAGCCGAGTTGGTTATGCTTTAATTCATAATTAACGTTGATTCGTTCATACGTACTTTCTCATGCATGCATGTTCGACAATCAACTCTTTATGTACTCATTGTTTGTTTTAGCCGAATGATCTATAAAACTTGTTGGCAGATAGCTTCTATAGCTTTATGTCGTCGTAAGTGGTTTTAGGGCCGTATATATGGAACTGTCTGGTCTCACCCGACATGTTCCAGTTTTATATCTAATGATTTTCATCCCTTGTTAGTTTCAGGTCAAACTGACTGGCACGTTTCTGAATTTTGAAACACCCGGGCACCCGATTGAAGCTACGCTTTCCGGCTTGTTGTGTGTTAGGCACAGTGCGTTATATTTTGTGTCAACACACGTTTTGGCACGCTCGGTGGGACACCACATCTCAAGATGGTTGAAATTGACAATAGCCAGGTTCTAGACGTGACTATGGACGAGTTGCCAGAAGACCTGAGGAATATTGTCTAGCAAGCATGTGATGAGTTTCAATGTAAATGCTTGATGTCTTTTTTAAAGAACAAAAGCAACAAGGTTTTTCAGAAACAGTCACTCCCAAGGACTCTCCTTCATCATCAAACTGATTACACTGAAGAAGATGCTCGAAAGATGACTGAGATGGTTTACAAAGCAATGAGCGAAACTATGAGGAATCATCATACAGCTTTCCTGAATACTTTTCGCTCGATCATGGTCAGTATCTTCGGTCCATCCGCCGATAAATGCTTTGAGGAAACCATTGGTCCAATGCAAGGGCCGACATTGTTCAATATGCCAAAACGCCAGAAAAAATTTGCTGAAGATGGCGAGACGTCTGGCATGAACCAAGGTGGGATGACTCCTCACCAGAAACAACAACACCCCATGATTTATGGTCAGCTCACGTTCAGTGCAACGGGGAACGTCCCACAATCGGCTTTTAAGGTGTCTCCATCTGCGAACAGGTTGCAGAAAAATATGTATGGAGACGGATATCAAGAATTTGCTGATTACAATGCTATTGATTCTTTCCCGAATCCAGGGTATAAGAACTCTGCAGGTTTGGCTTTTGAGGGGCAGACACATGGAGCCCTAAACTCGAATATTGACCTTATCATGAACAGGATGACGGATATGATGCAGAATCAGTTTGGCCTAAAGCCAAAGAGCCAGTCCTATGCATACAAGTCCCCTTATCCAGAGTGGTATAACCGAGTTGCACTCCCTCCGACAGTAAAACCTCCCACAGATCTGACCAAGTTTTCTGGTCAGGATGATACTAGCACCATAGAGCACATCAGCCGATACTTGATGCATCTCGGAGAGGCGTCCGCTGATGAAGCTTGGAGGATTCGGTATTTCCCGTTGTCTCTGACAGGGCCGGCTTTCACGTGGTTCACGTCTCTGCCGGCTAATTCCATTGGTATATGGGCAGAATTGGAGCAAAAGTTTCATTCATATTTCTTTACAGGCACTAATGAGAAGAAACTAGTTGACCTTATGAGCTTGAAGCAAAGAGCCAATGAAACACCCCAGGAGTATCTCCGCAGGTTCAGGGAGACTAAAAACCTCTGCTATTCCTTAAACCTGCCAGATGACTAGTTGCCAGGGATGGCAATAGCGGGCATACAAGCGAATGTCAGAGAGAAGCTGTTCGGCATGGACTTCGTTGACCTTGGTCAGCTGTCACAGCGATTGGCCATGATGACCAATCAGGCTCAAGGGTTCAGGAGAGATAACCGTTTCCAGAAAGGTGATGTGGCTAATGAGATGTATCAAAGTTTCCTAGAAGAAGCAGCATAGTACAATGATGAAGATGAAATAGCCGCAGCCGAATTGGTCTAGGGAAAAGAACCAACTCAGGTCAGTCAACGCTGGTTGAGGCAGCAGAAGGGCACGTACGACTTTGATGTCTCCAAGTCAGACAAGCTGTTTGAGATGTTTCTCAAAGAAGGACATATCAAGTTGCCGGAAGGGCACCCCATGCTGCGCCCTGAAGGGGTGAGAGATAAAAAGTTTTGCGGTTACCACAATACCAATTCTCATTCCATCAATGATTGCCGAGTATTCAGAATGCGGATTTAGAAAGTTATTCAGGAAGGGCATCTGAAATTTGATGGTAAGATGAAAATTGATGCTAATCCTTTTACACAGAACATAATATCTTTCTCCGTGAACATGATTTCTATGGAAAACTCCAAAGATAAGGGCAAGGTGAAAGTATTAACCTCAGACAGAGCTAAGAAAATTGGTGCTATTGACCCTGATCGGCAAATTACAAATGAAGAGTTTCGACAATAGGCTCAATTCCAAAATGGCCGAACCGAGAGATGGGAAGCTTCCAAGCCCAGAGTCACGACACGGATTCTTTTGAACAAATGGCGACGGGAGCAAGAACGGTATCGGTAGCGAAGGTATTACGAGGAACAAGAGTTCATGGAGGAACATCAGAGGTACGAGGAAGAGATGTACTAGAGAGAGCAAGAGTACATAAGAGAGCAGGAACAATCTCATTGGGGATGCTCATTCTTTAAACATTCTTGGAATGAAGGCTTGAAGCTGCCTACTAAAGGTAATTGCCCTGAATGCAGTGATCAATATTCAGAGTACAGGCAGTCTTGGGCCAACCGGCATCCGGTCCATGAAAGGCTTGAAACACATTTTACTGAGGACGATCAGCGTGTAAAAATGGACAGCTCTGGAAATCGACAAGGCAAGAGATTTGCCGATCAAGGGTGGATCCCTTATGAAGAAGGCGCTAAGGAAGAAGAACACCGTGAGTATGTGTGGCAGAAAGGACAATGATGTCCACCAGGGCTGAGGAAGAGCCAGAAAAGGCGGGTACAACGCTTGTGGAACAAAGAGTTGACACAGATAGTTGCCGAAAATAAACAAGTGTGGCATCCTAAGGAAAAGCCTGATAAGCAAGACCAGTCGGCTAATGCGTGTATGACTTTCTTTATTCGATCAAAGTTTTTAGATCCGAAAAACCAGGATATCCAAGAAGAAGTGTACTCATATTTCGATGAGAGTGAGTATCATGATCTGATGGCCCAACTTGTCCTAACTGAACGGGCAGTTTTCGATAAACCAGCCAAACATCGACATTTGAAGCCACTTTATGTGAAGGGATACGTCAATGGCAAGCCTCTGACCAAGATGTTTGTTGATGGAGGAGCTGCCATCAATATTATGCCTTATACCACCTTTAGGAAGCTCGGGATGACCAATGAGGAACTGCTAAAAACTGACATGGTGCTCAGGGATTTTGCTGGCAATCCTTCTGACACCCAAGGAGCTGTGCACGTTGAGTTGATGATTGGATCAAAAACCTTGATTACTACTTTCTTTGTCATCAATGACAAGGGGGCATACAGTCTGCTTTTAGGGAGAGATTGGATCCATGCTAACTGCTGCATACCTTCAACCATGCATCATGTTCTTATTCAGTGAATTGGAGATGATGTTGAGGTGGTTCATGCTGATGATTCGGTAAGTGTTGCTGCTACGGAGCCTACTTACTGGGAATATGATGGCTTCGATTGTTTCTCTGGAAGAGTATGGGAAGAAGGTCCTGTGAATGTCTTCAACAAGGATCAACAGCCGATCCAAGCAATCGGCTCTCAAAGCAATTTTTAATGGGGAACCCGATCGATGGCAACAAAGAAAAGTTGGGACATGGCTTTATGTCGGCCGATAGGCTAGAAGAAATGAATGTTGGTGATGATGTCAAGCCAAGGCCGATGTATATCAGTGCAAATTTAGACCCAGAGTATAGATTGAAATTAATAAACCTTCTGAAAGAGTTCAAGGATTGTTTTGCTTGGGATTACACAGAGATGCCCGGACTGGATCGTTCTATTGTTGAGCATCGATTGCCGATCAAGCTTGGGTATCGTCCTTACAAACAACCTCCTCGGAAAATTTTCAAAGAGGAGGTGCTGGCCAATGTGAAAAAGGAAGTTGAGAGATTATTAGAAGCAAATTTCATTCGGCCACGTAGATATGCAGAGTGGATTTCGAGCATAGTTCCGGTATACAAAAAGAATGGAAAAATGAGGGTCTGCATTGACTTTAGGGATCTCAATAAAGCTACGCTAATGGATGGTTACCCAATGCCGGTTGCCGATTTGCTTGTCGATGCAGTAGCTGGTTATGAAGTCATCAGCTTTATGGATGGTAATGCTGGATATAACCAAATCTTTATGGCAATAGAGGATATTTCAAAAACGGCTTTCAGATGTCCTCGTCATATTGGATTATTTGAGTGGGTCGTCATGACTTTTGGTTTAAAGAATGCTGGTGCAACTTATCAGAGAGCCATGAACTATATTTTTCACGAGTTGATCAGCAAAATCGTGGAGATCTATATTGATGACATGGTGGTTAAGTCTAGAAATCATGGTGGACACTTAGCCGATTTAAAGAAGACTTTGGAGTGCACTGGGAAGCATGGTTTGAATATGAACCCGAACAAGTGTGCCTTTGGGGTCTCGGCTGGTGAGTTTTTGGGATTTCTAGTCCATAAAGGAGGGATCAAAGTCGGTAAGAAAAGCATGGAAGCAATAGACAAGGTTGTGCCTCCAACTAATCTCACAGAGTTGCAGTCATTGCTCAACAAGATTAATTTTGTAAGAAGATTCATATCTAATTTATCAGAAAAAGTTTTGCCTTTCTCTCCACTGTTAAAGATTAAAAAGGATCAAGAATTTGTATGGGGTGACGTACAAAAAAGGCTTTTGATGAGATCAAAGAATACATGAAGGCGCCACCTGTGTTGGTACCTCCATAGCTTGACAAGCCTTTTAAGTTGTACGTGGCGGCCGACAGCCTGACAATAGGGTCGGCCCTCATGCAAGAGTTTGAAGGAAAGGAAAGAGTGATAGCTTACCTTAGCCGAAAGCTGTTAGATCCAGAGACAAGGTATTCGGCTACGGAGAAACTTTGCCTGTGCGTGTATTACTCATGTACCAAACTTCTGCACTACTTGTTGAATGCCTAATGCGTGGTAGTTTCTGAATTTGATGTAATAAAACATATGTTATCAATGCCAATTTTAAACGGAAGAATTGACAAAAGGATTTTGGCTTTATCAGAATTTGAGTTAAAGTACGAATCGGCAAAAGCTGTAAAGGGTCAAATTATTGCTGATTTTGTTACCCAACACCGTGATCCTTCTGCTAACATGATAGATATTGCACCTTGGACTTTGTTTTTTGATGGTTCATCTTGTAGCAAAGGTGGTGGTGCTGGTATTCTCTTGATTTCTCCACGAGGAGTGATTTTTAAGTATGCTATCCCTATTGAATTTCGTGTTACTAACAATCAAGCAGAGTATGAAGCACTACTTAGAGGACTTCGGCTTCTTGCTGAAATAAAGGCCGTCGCTGTTGAGATCTTCGGGGATTCTGAGTTGGTAATTAACCAACTGATCGGCCAATATGAATGCAAGAATGATGTATTAAGGGAATATTATGAAGAATGCCGAGAGCTTTTGAAGAATTTCCAGGTGGCAACCTTGCATCATATCCCTAGGGGGCATAATGAAGAAGCAAATAAACTAGCTCAAGCTGCCTCGGGATACCAAGAGGATCAAGAGATTAGCGCTTTGGATGAGAATCGGGTAATTGATGACTCGAGAAACGAAGTTACCGATTACTTAAAGAATCCATCACAGAAAGTTTCCCGAAAGCTCAGATACAAAGCCCTCAAGTTTGTGCTCCTTGATGATCAGTTGTACTATAAATCTATAGATGGGGTACTCAAGTGTTTGAGTAAAGGAGAGGCTAGAGAGCTAATGTATGAAGTGCATGAAGGGGGGTGTGGTGCACATCAATTGGCTTACCGAATGAAGTGGATAATTAGAAGGACTAGTTAGTTTTGGCCGACCATGCTTGAAGATTGCTTTGAATATTACAAAGGGTGTCAAGATTGTCAGAGATTTGGCAACATTCAAAGAGATCCAGCATCGGCTTTGAACCCAATTATCAAGCCTTGGCCATTTAGAGGATGGGGCATGGATTTAATTGGTCAGATTAATCCTCCTCCTAGGAAATGACATAAGTTTGTGCTGTTAGCTACTGATTATTTTACAAAGTGGGTTGAAGCTATTCCTTTGAAAAAGATTACATCAGAAAACATGATCAATTTTATTAGGGAGCATATAATTCACAGGTTTAGAATTCCTCAAACTATAACAACAGATCAAGGAACTCAATTTACTTCGTCTGAGTTTTGTGATTTTGCCGAAGATATGAGAATCAAGTTATGTAATTCTTCTCCTTATTATGCACAAGCTAATGGCCAAGCTGAAGCATCAAATAAGATCATGATTAAAATTATTCATAAGAAGATTGATGAAAAACCAAAGAAGTGGCATTCGGTTCTTAATGAGGCTTTATGGGCTTATCGAATGGCTTGTCATGGGTCTACTCGGGCGTCTCCCTACGAGTTGGTTTATGGGCATCATGTTGTGTTACCATGGGAGCTGCAATCGGGTTCAAGGCGAATTAGATTGCAAAATGATTTGAGGAAAGAAGATTATAAGGACCTGATGATGGATGAATTGGAAGATTTACATTTGGTTCGTCTCAAAGCATTAGAAAGTATTGAGAAAAACAAATTGCGTGTTGCCAAATATTATAACAGAAAGGTCAGAGAGAAGCAATTTGCAGAGGGAGATTTGGTTCGAAAAACTGTATTACCGATTGGAACAAAAGATAAAGCCTTCGGCAAGTGGTCTCCAAATTGGGAAGGACCTTTTCGGATAGTAAAGTGTGCACCTGGTAATGCGTATATTTTGAAAACTTTGCTGGGAGAAGAGTTTACTGGAGCTATTAATGGAAGATTTCTTAAGAAATTTTATCCCAGTGCTGAGGTTGGTGTATAAGTAAATTTAAGGAGTTATGTGCATGAAATAGCCGATATATGAGCATCGCCTTTAGCCGAAAAAAAAATACTCTAAGAATTTAGAGAATAGCCGACACGGTATGTGTCGCCTTTAGAGCAAAAAATTTAAACACAGTCAAAGCAATGTCATACAAATTCAGGGGACTCATCGTTCTCAGAAAAATTCATGAAGGAAGAGACAAGTGGAAGTCATAGATGATATTTTATAAGACAAGTGGTTTTTACATGATTCCTAAGTACAAACTACTCATCAAACAGTCTGTTGAGAACAGACTGAGGATTGGTGGCTTGGGTGAGGGCAGTTGCATGATCCTCATAGCTCTCCAGGAGATCGTCAATGTCCTCCACATCTTCCACAGGCCTACCACCATGGAAGCCGACTGGCATGACGGAGAAGTCTTCATTACTCTAGGTGGACAATGCCGCCAACCCCAGGGCTACGCCGTGGTGCACACCTTGGATGATGGCCTGATCTATATGACCGTCCGCATCATCAAGGCGTGCCTCGGCAGTTTCTCCCCGGGCGTTCACCTTGTCAGCAATCTTGTTCGCCGCAATCTTCAGGTGTTCGACCTCTGCAGAAAGCGCTGAAAAGAGGGAACACCAATCGGATGAATAGATGAATCAGAAGAAAGGGAAGAAATGAAATGGATTTGTTTGCACTGACCGGTGATGGCGTCGTAGAACTGCTTCCGCTGGTTCTCCCACTCGAGTTGGTCGATGCCGTATTGCTTGGAAATCTTCTCCAACTCTCCTCGAGCATCATCCCTTTCGCCCCTGAAGGTAACCGCCTCCGCGTGGGTGTAGGGAGCATCCATGGCATCCGATTCCAAATCCCAAGGGTTGGAGTGGTAGGAGCTTGAATCAGAGGAGCCGAACAATAGTCCCTAGCTCGGCTGCTGTCGCCGAAGGGAAAGGGATGCTGTAGCTGGAAGAGATGACTCTTACCCTGATGAGTAAGAACAAGGATCAGGGCTAGAAGGATGAACAATAAACGGGAATACAAGGGGCAAAGAGCCGAATCTTACCCGCGCTACCGGTTACGCCATGCTTGGCTTCCTTTGGCTTCCCCTTCAGCAGGGCGCTTGCCGCGATTGTCACCTCCTGCCATTGCTACTGTGCGGGCTAGGGTTTCATTCTGGATTGGTTTTGAGCGAGAGAAGAAGAGGAGATGGAGATGATAATGCTTGACTGGAACTGTTGACAGGGGTAGAAGAAAGAAGGTTTATTTATAAAGCCGAGTGAGAATACCAAACGACGAGTTAGGGTTTTTCCCTTCTCGAATGGGCCGTTGCTGGACTGGGCCAGGCTCGGATAAATCGAGGGTCGCTCGGCTAATTTCTGAATCGGCAAGATGGGAATAGTCAGCTATATCTCTGATCGGAAAGCTAAATGTGATCGGCTATATTCTAATCGGGAGAATAAAAGAGCTGATTATATTTCCATACAAATAGAAGTGTATAGAGGTAAAGATAGAAATATTCGATTGTCTAAAAAACAGAGTATATCATGGTTAAACTATTACAGACCCATGTTTTTACTAGCTCAGAAGCTGGTTGATGGCATCTAAAGCATCAGCTCTGATTCAGCTAACATTATCCAGCACCTTTTGGTCTTCATCCTCAGAACTTTGAATATTAGACAACCTTGCCTTGAGCTGTTGATCTTCTTTGAGGACAGATGATATTTTTGATGAGGTTGCTTCTATGGAGGTTGGCAAATCTACTATCTTGGCCTTGTGAGACTGAATTCTGGCATTCAACTCGGCTAAATGAGCCTCCAACTTGATCTTGTCATCCTCCATGACTTTCAGCTCATGCTCCAAAGTTGCCAATAAATTCTTAGCAGTCTGAATTTGGGAGTGCAAGACTTTAACTTCCTGCTTCTTCAGGAACCTGTTGTTCTGCAAGTCATTCCGGGAGGTTATGTTTTTATTTTCCCTCTTCAGAACAGCAAAATAATCATCAAGGTGGGCTGCGGATTCTAGGGAAGCTTTGAGGGCAGGTGGAAGATCTTGGTTGATGAGCTCAAGGAGATCTTTTATCTGATCTGAATCTTGAACCAGAATGCTGATGTCCTTGTTTAACAAACTGGCTATATCCTTCAACCGAGCTTGATTTTCCACTGATAGAGTCTGCTGAGAGGTGGCTTCTTCACCTTTTTCATTGATGTAGTCATCAACAGTGAAAGAATAACTGGCAATCGGCTTGGTGGTCTTCTTAAGAAAAAGGAAGTGTTAGCCGACCAGATAGATGTACTAAAAGAGTAGCTTGAGGCAAAAATATTACCTGTTGTGTTGGTTGACCATCAGGATGGGTGATGTCTTGCTCTGATTGAAGGCTTAATTGAATACCTGGGGATGATGAACCTGGAGCTGGACCAGAAGAGTGCTCTTCTGCTAAATTGTCTAGGATTTTACCTATTTCCAATAATGCAGATGATAAGAGTATAAGAATAAGAAAAAGATGCCATATGAAGGGAAATAAGTGATTAGCCGAATGATACCAATGAGTTGGAAAGTTTCATGAACATCTGTGCTTTCAGCTTCATGAGCTTCTGTATCTTCGATTTCATGGGTTCCTGCATCTTCAGTGTCTTGGGCTTCTACGTTTTCGGCAGGAGCTTGAGGAGGAATGTCCATGGTCGTTGGGACGTTACTTGTTCCTGGGATCTCGACATGCGGCTACAGCAGAAGTGATTTGATGTAAGGGTGATCAGAGTTGTTGCCAGGTGAGATTTATTGCTGAATAAACATTCATACCTTGGGAGACCGCTTGACTATCTTGGATCTTACCCTTCTGAAAACATGGACATTCTCGAGTACTTTCCTCTTGCCTTCTCCTCCTAAGGCTGCGGTGGCTAAGATTGCAGGGGTCTTCATGAAGCTTGCCAGATTTGGGGCAGTAAAACCCAAAGCAGGGTTAGGCCCAGCTATGAAATATTGGACCACTTTGGTGATGGGAGTGGGCTCAAAATCCTGAGAATGACTAAATGTTAAGGTAAGAAGTGGATTCAAAGCCGAAGGTAGTAAATACAATCAGGTTACCTCACTATCAGAAGCGAATTGGGGTTGCAAATCCTGGCATAGAGAGTGTACTGGTGTATTGAAGATGTGATTGTGCCATTCTTGCCACCAGGAAGCAAAGGAGGGGTGAGCAGCATCCACTATCCCAAATGGAGAAGGTTCATATGTTGGCAGGTCCCATCCAAGCTCAAGAACTTTCTTAGCTTCTATTTCACTTGTGATCAGCTCCCTGTACTTTATGGTTGTGGAGAAGAAGGGTCTTGGGGGCAACTGTCCACATCTTAGTTGCCTGGATGCCATATTTGGATAGTAGAATTCATAGGAAGATTGTACTAACCTCCCATGATGAAATTTGGCTGGCAAAATGCAAGGTTTGATAAAAGAGTTGAAAATCTCTACAACTACCTTGTCAGAATAGCCAGACTCAAAGCTGAATTTGCAAGGCAGGGTCAGATTGTCATTTTCTCTACAAGAAAGCCAAAGCACATTGCTAAAACCTTTGAAGAATAGCTTGAAAATATGACCAATATCCATTTCAATGCTGATAGAAGAAGCTGCTTCTCCATAAGTCTGGCAGTTCTTGACCTTTGCTGCACTGCCTTCAACATAGTTAATTGAAGGGAAACTCAAATTTTGGAGGGACACAGGCATTGTCTGGTGCATATAGAGCTGCAACCACATCTGGATGAACCACCAAGGACCACTCACACAATAAATCTCCTTACCATGGTGCATCTGAGTAGTGACCTGATGCATCATATTTGCCCAAAGGGATTAATGTGCTTGCAACTAGATCATCGGCCATCATCATGTGATTTAAGGTTGGTTCATTGGATTTTCCGCAGAAAATGAATCTGCATAGCCACATGTTCATGAAGGTCCTGCATTCCTTGTCAGAAACGGCACCAGACGCTTCCATATAAATCTGAATGTATCCAACCCATCCACCTCCAGATTTGACAGCCTTCGTTGCTTTGCTTTTTTACTTGTAAGGGTATACTGGTTGTGATACATTCAGGCCAATTATCATGAAGACATCAGCCAAGGTAGGGGTCATCATACCATCGCCGAAGACAAAGGCGTTGACGGCATCAGACCAGAAATGAGCAGCTGCTATCAGGAGGGGTTCATTTCTAGGCGTCTCTGACAGGGATAATTCCAGGCAATAGTTGATGTCCTGAGCATCCCAATGGCTGCTGCTTTTTTCTAGCATCCTTCTGTACCAGTTCAGCCATCCAGCAATTGGGGGAAACGGCCAAGTCTTGAAAGTGTTTGGCCATTGGTTTGGCGGGGTGACTCCAGACTTGAAAGGGATTCTTGAAGTTTCCTTCTCAATGATCTCGGTTTGGTCGGGACTTCCCATTGGACCAAGGAGGTATGAATTGGGGTGTGCAGCATAAGGGATCAGAATATGGTTCTTGTATTCCTTCAAAGAATAACAGAATCGGGAAAAATGAATGAATCAGGGGAATAGTAAGAGATCAATTGAGAATTGCCGAATGCGTGGAGGTGAATGAAGCTTACCTCTGGGATTTCATCCTGGGTCACCATTGGAGAGTTGAAGTAGATCCAATAACCAGTTAGGGCTTGGATTTTCTGGGTGGCGGCTGCGATGTTGAACAGTGTTGACCTAGAGGAAAAGGGGGAGCTTGTAGTCAATTTCAGGATAAAATGACTTTTGTCCCCAAATTGAGGGGGCATGTGTTAACACTGGATTTTGGTATGCTCAGAAAGATGACAGGTGGGCCAGTGCAGAACTCAGAGCATTCAGCAAGCGTCTGTGCGGTCGGCCAGTTTCCAAAGAAGTCGACAAATGTCCGTGCGGTCGGCTAATCGCAAAAGATTCGGCTAAATGATCATGTGGTCGGTTATTCTAAGGAGGAGCGGTTTTTCCGTTGAAGAAGCGACAAAAACGACAAGCAAAGGGCCGATCGCGGCAACGAAGACCGGAACAATTAAGGCAATGAAGACTCCGGAGGAAATTAAAGTCAAAGATATCATGTTTTTCCTTTAATATTTGTAACCGTGTCCTTTTATGACTCATGTCACGACCAGGGTATAAATATAAACCCTTGGCCATTGTAAAAACTGTTCACAACCAATACAATACAACCGGCCCTGTGCCAATTTCGAGTCCTTTGTCGTGTCGTCGAGTTCTTCGAGAGGAACCATCGATCCGTCGACCTCCGTAAGTCCCGACAACCTTGTTATCATGTCTAGTATCATGCAGTGGATTTAGATGTTGATGAAAGTAGTCTTGTTTGTTTTCAATGATCGTGCGGCGGATCCTTGCTTGACAATCAAGAAGTCTTCGCTTATGTTTTGTGTATGAGTAGATACCGTGCGGCAGGTGCTTGCTCGATACGCCTAGCAAAAGCAAGATAATTACTGGCTCTATTAGATTTGGCAAGATCTAGTAGATTCATTAAGATACTACGTGTTGCATGTTTATATATATTTTATATATTTGTAACACTCTTTTGCCCAATCTATGTTGACACGGTTCGGCTTTATCTTTTCTCATAGATTTATCTATGTTTTTGTAATTGCTTATATCCACAAATAGATCTTATATTCATGATAGCCGAATTGGTTTCATCTAGATTGTTGCGTGTTGCGGGTTCATGCATGTTAACTACGTTTGAGCTTTTATAAAGTTAGGTGTCATGCGGCGGATACAGGCTTTAGATTAGTTCGATCGTGTTTGCTTACGTGTTCCTTCACCATGGACCCCAATTCGGTTGGATAGCCGAGTTGGTTATGCTTTAATTCATAATTAATGCTGATTCGTTCATACGTACTTTCTCATGCATGCATGTTCGACAATCAACTCTTTATGTACTCATTGTTTGTTTTAGCCGAATGATCTATAAAACTTGTTGACAGATAGCTTCTATAGTTGTATGTTGTCATAAGTGGCTTCAGGGCCGTATATATGGAACTGTCTGGTCTCACCCGGCATGTTCCAGTTTTATATCTAATGATTTTCATCCCTTGTTAGTTTCAGGTCAAACTAACTGGCACGTTTCCGGATTTCGAAACACCCGGACACCCGATTGAAGCTATGCTTTCTGGCTTGTTGTGTGTTAGGCACAGTGCATCACATTTTGTGTCAAAAGGGTGGTAGCCCCTATTGGGGTATCGACCAACCCCCATAAGGGTCTCAGGCCCACCACCTTCTTCTAGAAGGTGGTCCCACTTTTCATGTGACTTGGTTGATTCTTCTGAGATGTTTGTCACATTGGTTTCTTTGATGTGGGCCCATGGATCCGTGTGAACTGAATATGAGCCGTTGGGAGAAAGCACAAGTTGATCCAAGGGTGGAGGATCAGTTGGGAGTGCTTCTCCTGGATCATGGCCAGAGTGGAGGGCTGGTGGGCCCATGGTGGTGTTGGTCAACCCACTATTTTGTTCCCACTAGCCCATCTTGCTCCATTTCTTCTAATTCTACATCAAATACTTCATGGACATGTAAACTTTTTATTTTATATAATATGCTCATGATATGTTGTTCTATCCATGATCCCGAGGTTGTTGATGGTATTTTGGATTTGTAAAAGTATGTCATTCTTGGTGTCAACAACGTGCCCGCGGTGAAGCCAGTCGCCACCAGACCCAGGTCTAGCTTTGGATAGTGAGACCGCAACATGGTGAACCCATGAGTAGCCACACTCTGCGCCGCAGAGGTCGTGAACGACCGGAACCTGCCCTAGAGCCCTCGTGCCTTTGACAGTACCCCCTCCATGGTCGCCTTCTCGGAACGCTTGGGGATGAATACCTGCCCGTCGATGCACTTCACCAACGGGTTGACCTCCTTTGCCAGCGACTAGAAGTGGTTCTAGTAGGTTTCCACATTCACCTGCAGGTCTGCAAATTGAAGATGGACGTGCCTCTGGTAAGCTGTGAGCACGGTAACATCGCATCAGATGACCCCACAACCCTAGCAATAGGCAAAGCACAACAGAACCTACCTTCGTGCATGGCCGGCATCTTGTACTCCTCCAGCCTGGAGGCAGCGGCCTCCTCTGCCCCAAGCAGCTCTACACCAAGAAAAGGTAAAAAGAAATCAATCAGATGCCTAAAAAACACAAGACAAAAGAAACAAACACAAAGACAAAATCACAGGGCAGTAACTTCATCGATCTTCTGCACCTGCGCCAGGAGCTCGGAGTTCTCATGCTCTCGCTCCCGACTGCGGCCTCCAGTATCTGCGACCGCCAGTGCGCACCATCCAAGCTCGCCTCTAGCCCGGCGAAGTGCCCCGTGACACGCGCAACCTGTCCATGGAGGCGCTTGTTCTCCGCCACCAAGGAAGCAAGTTGGTTGGCCATGGCTTTGTGCTTTTCCCCGGTGATAATGAGGCGCTGCGACAACACAAGCATCACCATCAGAGGCTATGCCAACAAAAGTACAAAGCGAAGGGAAGTAAACCGACCTTGATGCGCTCCATCATGTTACCCGCATCGTTCAGAAAAGCTGCCGCCTCCTCGTCTGCCTCACCCTCTTCAACGACAAAAAAGTCGCCGCCTTCATGGCGGAAGGTCCGTACCGGAGTAGGCTTCGGGCCGTCATCTGCGTGAGGGATCTCCTCCACCACCTCAGGCTCCTCAGCTGTTGGCGTCACCGCCCTCCTTATCTTATTCGGCCATGCCTCAAGGGACGCCGCCACCAACGTTTTGCTTGGGGCAACCAGAACCGACCGGGTAGCAGCAGCGCCCCCATCTCCGACCACCGGCATGACAGCCGGCACCCCACGGGCCGACCCGATGGCAATGCCATCGACACCCCGGACGGCGAAGCATTAGCTTCAACTGCCTCCGCTACCGCCGCACTAGCAGCCGCGGGGTCAGCCCTCATACCGTTCTTAATTGTGGGATCCTCTGGATGCCTCATGCACCCTCCAAAAGGTGGCACCTCGGCGCCCGAAGGCTCAGGGGCACCCGACACCTGATGGGCACCTCTAGCTGCCATGCCCCAAGGTGCGCCAGGATCCTCAGCAGTCGTCGAGCTACAAGAACATGTTGTAAGTCCAGAACCTGTCAAATCTAGCAGGTAGCATACATGAAGAAAAAGAACGAAAAACTCACAATGCCGACGATCGCTGCGCCCTTGCAAACTGCTGCGCTATTGTAGCACCAGTTGGAGCACCCAGCGGCGGACTCCTTGTTATGCCAGCGGCCTGCGGCTGGTCCGTAGGCCTGGTCGCGACCACCGGTCGCCGAGGCACGTTCACGGGGTGACTGGGCAGAGGCGCCTTAGCAGCCGAACTCGACGACCCCTGCCCAGAATCTCCGACCAGCGGAGGTTCTCCTTCTCCATAAGACCCCTCATTAGTCCACTTAGACAACGAGGACAGTGGAGGGGCGACGCCCTCGTTTATGCTAAACTTGCCGCTGGTATCCACCGACGGCTTCAACCCCTTTAGGGACGGCGAGGCCGGACCCTTCCCCTTTGGGTCATCACGCGCTCAGCACCTCCCGGAGCGAGACCTAGGGACTCGCCCTCCCCGAGAAGACCCAAGGTCGTCATCGTCATCCTCGACGCTCTCCACCGTGGCCGCCCGTCTTGGCACCTGGTCGACGGCCGCAGGCCACTCCACCGAGGGGACTTGGGAAAAGAAGACGGCGCGGTTCTGCCACGAAACTGAGAACATTCCATCATCACAAAAGGCAAACACCTAGGAACGAACAAGAAAAATAGAAGGTCCCAAATTTCACCTGCGACGGAGGAGCACCCGAATGGAAAGGATCCCGCGGATCCTGCATATACCCCTAGGTAAGGTCAAAAATCGCAGCGAGGCGAGCGCGAGCGTCGTTAGGCTCCATCTGCTCAGACACCTCTCGCGTAGAGTCGAGGTGACCCGTGTACTGGAACGTTGGGTGATCCCTGTCCTTACACGGGTAGCAACACATCATGATGAAGTTCCAGCCGACGGCGACCCCATCCACCGATGCACGATCTAACAAGCCAAGGAGCTCCATAACTTGGCCCATACCATTGGACGTTGGACGCGCCGACCAGCTTGGCTGTGACACAGGAAAGGCCACTGGGTCGCCACGAGCGTGCGGCTCCGCTTGGGGAATGTAGAACCAACGGGATTTGTATTCCGCCACCTTGGATTGGAGAGGTGTGGTGCTGTACACGTCGGCCATTCCCTCACGAAGTTGAAGGTACACCGACTCGACGATCCGCGACGCCCTGGTGCCATTGTACTTTAGGAGGAAGAAGTAGCAGAAGAGCTCAAAGTGGGGATCAATCCCCAAGTACACCTTACAAAGATGAATAAAGACCGCAATGAGCAACATATAGTTGGGATGGAGGTTGCACATTGCGATCTGGTAATACTCCAGAAGGCCCCAGAGGAATGGATGAACGGGAACCCTGAAACCGCACCAGAAAAATGGCTTCAAGACGACGAGCTCACCAGTATTAGGAGTGGGGAAGTCCTCCCCTGTCGCCACCATCCACTCAACAATCACCTTATCCTGAAGTACGCCGGCTGTAACGAGGAGCTGAATATCCTCCTCCTCCAGCGTGCACTTGGACCAATCGCTGGTCCAATCCAGTGTCACCACCTTTTGCTTCTTCGCAGACTTCTCCGCCGTCTTCTTCAATTACACACGATTGTTTGGTCCCCTCTTAGGCACCATCATAGCACTAGGGTGGATCGGATCTGGAATCTGCGGCAGAGCCGAAAGGCAAGGAGCACGCAAGCAGGAGGCGATGGAAAAGATTGGGGAAGATGAAGGATTCCACAGCAAGAAGAACGCCTGAAAGCCACCACCGCCGCTAAGTCCGCCTTATATATCAAGCGGCGCGGCGCTTCGCCTCCCAGGGTTTCTGGGAGACCGCAACGGTCTAATGCGGGGCCACCACGCAAGCAGCCAGTCGCGGCTTCGACGGTTCGCTTTCTCGTGGGCTGATAACCACGTGGTTAAATCCGGTCCACTTACCTATTTTACTACGCTATTTACTCCAAACATCTTACCTATTTTACTACGCTACTTACTCCAAACATCTCCTTAATCTACGGTTAATGATTCCCTAAATTTAGCAAACCCCACAGTCCCTGGGACTAAGTATACACCATTTTTCCTAGAATTTTTTCCACAGCTCTAGTACTTCTGCTATAGTAACAGGTCGCCAGACCCTAGCAACCATCTCCAGCAACGACAACCGGGGAGTGCGCTAACCACAACTATTATTCCTAGCGCCTGGTCGCCTTTGCCAACCAAGGCACGGGGACTTCATCGACCTCAAGGCCCGAGCAGGACTCGGGGACTGTGCGACCTGTGACCCCCTCGACCATACTCCCAACACTAGCTCTGGTAAACAAGCTCAGGGACTGGAACTCGGCAACTGCAAACACTATAGAAAGACGTGATCCTGTTACAAGAACCATCACATTCCTTGCATCAGGCTCGGGGACTATGGGTATTCGTAGTCGTTTTATACAAAACCTCTGTTTAAATCTTCTTGCATTTTATATCTTTTATAAAGCTTGGCACCACGTGCATACTTCACCTACTACCAAGCTCAGGGACTAAGTGGGTACACTTCACCTTGCGGTGAATGTGCTCATTTCTTTCTCGACAAACTCTATTGTTTTCATGGTGTTTTGCAGAGTCTAAGTGGGTACACTTCACTCGGAAAGGAAGTTCAAAATTTTCTTCTACAACATGTCTCATTCTTCCGACAAGCAGCTGCATGCTTAGGATGAGGCGACCTGCTTGTTGATCAAGCCACAACGCGATTGACCAGTTCAACCTGGTCGGTAGACTTCTCCAGGCTGGGTTCCGATCAGGCAGTCTGCTCGGAACTCTGCAACGACGCTGGTGCACAGAGGCGACCAGGCCACCCCTCCTCGAAGGACGACAGGACAAGCTCGCTAGAAGAATGCAATGTGCTCGGGGACTTGTTGGGAATATTCCCTCCGTATACCCCTAGGGACCTACATGGGCCTACCGATCAGAAGACGACCCAGCTCACGAGGCCCTGCGGCACGAAACCAGGCCCATCGTGCTCGCCAGGGACTCCAGAGAGCCTTGCTCGCCAAGGAAGATCCTAGGAGACAGACTCGGATCCCTTGCCTTGAGGGACCAATCGTAATCTGTTAGGATATGGAAACTGCAACCCTGCTCCCCGACTATATAAGGCGAGCAGGGACCCCCCACCCTCAAAAAGATCCATCTACACCTCGTGTAACCTAATACTCATATGAATCCAGCCACCAAAACAAAGGACGTAGGGTGTTATGACGATTTGTCGGCCCGAACCTATATAAATCATCGTGTCTACGCTCTCTGTGTTACGCATGATCGCCGTCACCACACCTTCGCCTATAATCTACTACCGAAGGGTACCTCCTAGGTAGACTGCAATGCATATTTCTTCGACACCACCACCACCAAGTTGCCACCCTATAGGAACCAAGTGGGTTTTCAAAACCAAACAAAGTGAGGATGGGGTGGTAGTGCGAAACAAGGCTAGGTTGGTAGCACAAGGATTTTTTCAAAAGAAGGGAATAGATTATGAGGAAACCTTTGCTACCGTAGCTCGTTTAGAAGCCATTAGAATCCTTTTAGCCTTTGCCGCTTCTAAGGGGTTCAAACTTTTTCAAATGGACATTAAAAGTGCTTTCTTAAACAGCTACATAGAATAGGAAGTGTATGTTAGACAACCTCCCGGTTTCGAAAATCCCATGTTTCCAAACCATGTTTTTAAACTCCAGAAAGCTTTGTATGGTTTGAAACAAGCCCCTAAAGCATGGTATGATAGATTGCGAACTTTATTGCTTGCAAAGGGTTTTAAAATGGGATCGGTAGATAAGACGCTCTTTCTCTTCAAGCAAGGCAAAGACACTCTCCTAGTCCAAATATGCGTGGATGATATCATCTTTGGTGGTTCTTCTCATGGTCTTGTTGCCAAGTTTGTAGATCTTATGAGCAGGAAATTTGAGATGAGCATGATGGAAGAGTTGACGTTCTTCCTTGGGCTACAAATCAAGCAAACCTAGGAAGGGACGTTTGTGCATCAAGGCAAGTACACGAAAGACATTCTGAAGAAATTTAACATGGGTGAGGCAAAGCCTCTTTCGATTCCCGCCTTGGATGCGGACGAGGAAGGAGAGGCGGTTGATCAGATGGAGTACCAAAGCAGGATCGGGTCGCTCTTGTACTTGACAACGAATCAGCCAGACATCCAGTTCGTCGTTTCCTTGTGTGCGCGTGTAACACTCCAAAATTTGCATCAATTTGAAAAGCATTAAGATGATTTATTTATGATTCTAATGTATATTGCATTTTACATAATTGAAAATATATATAGTTTTGGTGAATTAAAAATTGTCATGTAGAAACATGATTGAGCATTCATGCTGGAGCATCTTTGTTTTTGTGTTGAGTGGATTTGAAAACCTATTCAAAATTGTTTTCGAAAATGTAGTTAAAAATAGCTTTTGAAAACAATTCCTGGAAATTGCAAAAGCCTATCTTCACCCTCCCTTATCCATTTTCTCCATCTGGACCGCGGCTTTATTTCCCTTATCTCGCGAGCCTCCCTTTCCCTCTGCTTTGCTCAGCCCAGCTGCCAGCCGAGAGGCCTATCGCCTCGGCCCACCACAAGCGTTGGAGCCCGTCCCATTTCCCCTCTGCGCGGCCCACTACCTTAGCCCAGCAGAGCCCGCGCGAGAGCTGTCCATTGACTTCTCCTCTCAACCGCTGATAGCGCGGGGCCGCTTGTCAGCGCCATCCTTCCTCCTCTACCTAACTCGCCACAGAACAGAACAACAAGTGCTCCCTCCGAATCCCTCCCTATCCCGTTTTTTCTGGGATTTCTTGTTGTTATTGGGCAATCAATCTTTGTATAAGCCCCTAGGCACCCTCGTGGTCCCGTTTTTCACATCTATTCTCTCCTACGCCTCCAACCAAACCCGCAGAGGCACCACAACACTGAGCTCCGACAGCTGCTGTCATTGGAGTCTTGCTAAGCTACTCCGTCCACCACTAGCACTCCATCTTCTTCAAGATCAAGGTACGAGTACCACGGACTCCTCCGCGTGCTCAATTTCTTGTTTCGTTGCCCTCACTGTGGTGTCGTCACGTGCAGGGAGTAGAGCTCTGCTGCGTCACGCCGCCAGCTGCCTCCGTGCTTCATCGGTCGCTGAAGTCACCTAGGTGAGTTCGCGCTTCACCCCTCCCTCTCTCGGACCCCTCGGTTCATTGTTCTGAGCACTATACCGCCCAATTGGGCGGCGCCGCCGAGCTCCATCACTCCGGCAATGGCGAGTTGCCGCTCGACCCTCTCTACCGGGCCGACTCCTCCCAATCTCTCCTCTGTTCCCTCCCCCTTTCTAATCTGGTTCGTTCGTTTCCGATTGAATGGATCTCAGGCATCGATACCCCTTCGGGGTCATCTTTGTTAAAGAGCCCCAAGAAGATTTGGGTCTCAACCTGCCATCTCTTAATACGCTTTCACCACTGGAAAGCGTAATCTCCGTCTGATTTGTTTTAGTTCGAAAATAAATGAAAAATAGTTATTTAATGATTTGCCACTCAAATTCAAATGCTTATAACTTCTCCGTTTTAAATCCGATTTGATCCGTTCGAATTGCGTTAGATTTGTAATAAAATTCTCTACATGTTAGTGCTACTGTTAGATAGATTTGAAAAAGTTGAGTTTCGTGATTAGATTTAATTTAATATCTTTGTATAGGAAAACTTGTTTAATTCATAACTTCGTCGTTTTAGCTCCGATTTTCGTGCACAAAACATGTATGTGATCGTAGCGATACGTAGATTAGTTTTATAAACTTTTCATCTTATTTTCTTACTGTTGGTGTACTGTTCTAATTATATTCTTGTCTGCTTCGTGTATGTTTGCCCGTTGATTGAATGGTGTTGATTGTTGATCGGTATAGACGTTGAGCAACCCGTTGAAGAACCAGAGTTTTTCTTTCGATCAAGAACAGCAGGACCTACAGGAATACTTCGAAGAAGGAAAGTATAACATGGGATTATCCTTATTGTCCTATTCATGATAAATTAAATACTCATATGCATGATATCCCTTGATCACCATAGATTGAATCTAGTCCTGTTATCCTGATACCTTGTGACCTATGATTTGATCCACTACATATGATTAGTATTGCTAGCGCTCATATCGTAGTACATGATCTTAATTTGTTGATGACTATATGCAATAATGATAAAAATCGTTTTTAGCAACATTGGATTATAAGAGCTTATCTATCGGCAAAATCTGGGATATACAGTACAACCACGGGGGCTATATGGTTCTAGCTTTAGATCAATATGGGGACCTTTTCTATCTCATTCAGTGGTTACCTTTATGGCGCAAAAGGGACGTGGCGAGATGGGTATAGTGTGGTTCCTAATCTATGAGTATAGCCGCGATGGAGTGTGACATAGACAGGTTGGCTCTATATCCCACTATCATGAACCTTGCGGCCCTAACTTGTTAGACGAACCCTTGAAAGGTTTCATAGTGTACCCTACCCGCTCACCTTGGCAGTGTTTTGGGAGTTATAAACCCGGGCATATGGGCAACACGACTAGTGGGTGAAGTTGTAGACCTCTGACCAGAGTTAAAAACTATCATGATAGCCATGCTCATGGACATGAGCGGCTCGGAAAACTCACAGATTATTGGGTTCTTTTTTCTATGTTGGCTTATGCAAGTATTATTCATTTATTGTATCATTGTCATTACTTTATGATCATGGATATTTGAGCTTATGCATACCTTGGCAATTGTTGATATTTAATATGAACTTCATCTACTTAAAATGCTTACCGCTATGAACCATGCATATCCTTTTGAGCTTCATGATCCCCATGTTGTATTTGCTGAGTACGTATGTGCTCACCCTTGCATTCAAACACAACAAATGAAGATTGGATTGATGATTATCGCAATGAGTACTAGTCTTCGAGTCAACTAGTCAACCAGTCTCATTTGGAGCTTCCGCAGAAGTCGTCGTCTTAGTTACAGTTTATTTGTTTAAGACTCTGTATTGAATATTCATTCGCTATGTAATAAGCACTATGATGGTACTTTTATAATTTGTCAACTCATGTGTGCGACTATTCTTGGGGTGCACATGAGCCTTTTATGCACTTGTTTTTGTTCTTAAAAAAAGGTGTGACAAATTGGTATCAGAGCATGTATTGACTGTAGGACACAAGCCTAGTAGTCTTGGTCCTTGTCCGATTATCACCTCCTTGATGGCTTTCTTTGAGCTACTATTTCTTATCACCTTGAATATTTTGTTTCTCTTTGTTTTACTAAGTTTTCAAGTCTCACCTTTCTCAAAATCTCTATGGCCTTTAATCGTATAGCTCCCCTTTTCTAGGATGCCCACCAATTGAGCATAAGTGTGAATAGTATCGCAGTTGAGTCTCGTTTAATCGAGTCCTTGTCGTAATGTGAACATGTGTGCTTGGATTATTTGTCATGATGATTATGAGTGATTTGGATCTTTGTAATGTTTGCTGGAACCTTGTGGATATAACTATAAGTTTCCAAGTCTTATAATAATTAGTTAATGTCATACATGTAGTTGGGTTGGGTTTATCCTGTCTCTGTCCTTGCTGTTTTCTGGAGCAATCTAGAATGCTTTTGTTATATCTCGAGATCTGATCATGAAAAATTCATGAAATTTTTCTAGGAACAACTAGACTTAACCATGGTTCATCTACAACTGGAATCACCCTTATAGCTGTTATATTTTAAGAGATATTACTATTGCAAGTTGAGGTTTCTGTACAGTTTGGAACCTGAAACAGAATCTGTTCTTTGCTGTTTTGTGCAATTTTAACTTCTGAATCTAGGAATGACATATGAAACAAAGTTGTAGAGAATTTCGAGTCCTTTCTAGAAAGTCTAGAACCAACTCAACTGGATATCACTACCTTCTAGTCTAGACTAGTTATTTTTGTTGATAAGAAGGATGGTGGTCAGTGGATGTGTGTTTATTATAGATCACTCAATGAGGTTACAATCAAGAACAAGTATCCTTTTCCTAGAATTGATGATTTGTTTGATCAGTTGAGAGGTGCTTGTGTGTTCTCAAAGATTGATCTTCGTTCTGGTTATCATAATTTGAAGATCCGTGCTAGTGACATTCCAAAGATAGCCTTCACCACAAGGTATGGTCTATATGAGTACACTGTTATGTCATTTGGATTGACCAATGCTCCTGCATACTTTATGTCGTACATGATGAATAAGGTGTTTATGGAATATTTGGATAAGTTTGTGGTTGTGTTCATTGATGATATACTGGTGTTCTCTAAAACTGAGGAAGAACATGCTAAACATCTGAGATTGGTATTGCAGAAACTTAGAGATCATAAGTTGTATGCTAAGCGAAGAAAATGTGAGTTCTGGTTGAAGGAAAATTCTTTTCTTGGTCATGATGTCTCTAATGGAGGTATTTCTATTGATCCAAGCAAGGTAAGAGATGTGTTGAATTGGAGACCACCCACTAGTGTTACTGAGATTCGTAGTTTTCTTTGTTTAGCTAGTTACTATAGAATGTTCATTGAAGAGTTTTCAAAGCTTGCAAAGCCTATAGTCTGCCTTGTTAGAGAAGAATGCCAAGTTCGTGTGGTCAGATCAGTGTCAAACCAACTTTGAAGAGTTGAAGAAGAGGTTGACTACAGCCCTGTGTTGATACTGCCACATCTGAATAGGAGTTTCTCTATTTATTGTGATGCTTCTCGTACTGGTTTGAGATGTGTTCTTATGCAAGAAGGTAGAGTTGTTGCTTCTGATCTAGGTAGTTGAGGAAACATGAATTGAATTATCCTACTCATGATTTAGAACTTGCTGCTATAGTACATGCTTTGAAGATTTGGAGACACTATTTGATTGGGCATAAGTGTGATATATATACTGACCATAAGAGTTTGAAGTATATCTTTACCCAATCTGATTTGAACCTGAGACAACATAGATGGTTAGAGTTGATCAAGGATTATGATCTGGATGTGCATTATCACCCTAGGAAGGCTAATGTGGTTGCAGATGTTCTCAGCAGGAAGAGTGGAGTTCATGAGTTGCTAATGTCAGCTATGCCAGAGGAGTTGTGTGACGAGTTTGCACATTTGAACCTAGGTTTTGTTGTCAATGCAGCAAAGATGGTGATGGAACCTACACTTGAACAGGAGATCTGTAAAGGTCAGTTGCAGTATGAGAAGCTAAAGGAGATAGCAGAGAACATAGTAATTGGTAAGTCACCTGGTTTCCACATGGATGATAATGGAACATTGTGGTTTGGTAATCGCTTGTGTGTACCTGATGATAAAGCTTTAAGGCAAGTGATTTTGCGTGAAGCTCATGAGTCTACTTATTCTATTCATCCTAGTAGTACTAAGATGTATATGGATCTGAAAGAGAAATTTTGGTGGTTGGATTGAAAAGAGATGTAGCTGAGTATGCGGCTTTGTGTGATACTTGTCAGAGGGTAAAAGCTGAACATCAGAGACCTGCTGGATTGTTGCAATCTATGAAGATGCCTAAGTGGAAGTGGGAAGAAGTCGGTTTGGATTTGTTAACACTGAAGTTTAGTGCGCTCAGGAGGATGACAAGTGGACCAGCGCGCAGCAGATTTACAGAGATGGTTGTTCAGAGCATTCGACAAGTATCTGTGTGGTCGGCTAGTCTCGGAGCATTCGGCAAGTGTCCGTGCGGTCGGCTAATTTCCAAAGGTTCAGCAAATGATCGTGCGGACGGCTATTCTGATAAAGGGCGGTTTTCCGTTAGGGAAGCGACAAAAACGACAAGCAAATGACCGATCGGGCAATGAAGACTGCGACAATTAAGGCAATGAAGCCTCCGGAGAAAATTAAAGTCAAAGATATCGTGTTTTTCCTTTAATATTTTGTAACCGTGTCCTTTTAGGACTCATGTCACGACCAGGGTATAAATATAAACCCTTGGCCATTGTAAAAACTGTTTACAACCAATTCAATACAACCGGCCCCATGCCAACTTTGAGTCGTTTGTTGTGTCGTCGAGTTCTTCGAGAGGAATCATTGATCCGTCGACCTCCGTAAGTCCCGACAACCTTGCTATCATGTCTAGTATCATGCGGTGAATTTAGATGTTGATGTAAGTAGTCTTGTTTGTTTTCAATGATCGTGCGGCGGATCTTTGCTTGACAATCAAGAAGTCTTCGCTTATGTTTCGTTTACGAGTAAATACCGTGGGGCGGGTGTTTATTCGATATGCTTAGCAAAAGCAAGATAGTTATCGGCCCTATTAGATTTGGCAAGATCTAGTAGATTCATTAAGTTATCATGTGTTACATGGTTTAGATATTTTATATATTTGTAACACTCTTTTGTCCAATCTAGATTGATACGGTTTGGCTCTATTCTTTCCTATAGATCTATCCCTATTTTAATAATTTTTACTTGCATGTTGTTCCTACAAATAGATCTCATGTTCACAATAGCTGAATTAGTGTAAATCTAGATTGCTAAGTGATGCGGGTTCATGCATGTTAACCATGTTTAAGCTTTGATATGGTTGGGTATCGTGCGGCAGATAGAATCTTTAGATTAGTTTGACCGTGTTTTGCTTACATGTTTCTTCATCATGGATCCCAATTCGGTTGGATTACCGAGCTTGGTTATGCTTTAACTCACAATTAATTATGATTCGTTCATACATACTTTTCCTATGCATGCATATTCGGCAATCAACTTTTCACGTGTTTTACGTTTGCTTTAGCCGAATGATCTATAAAACCTGTTGGCAGATAGCTTCTATAGCTGTATTTCGTCGTAAGTGGCTTCAGGGTCGTATATATGGAACTATCTGGTCTCACCTAGCATGTTCCAGTTTTATATCTAATGATTTTCATCCCTTGTTAGTTTCAGGTCAAACTAACTGGCACGTTTCCGGATTTCGAAACACCCGGGCACCCGATTGAAGCCACGCTTTCCGGTTTGCTGTGTGTTAGGCACAGTGCATCACATTTTGTGTCAACACACTTTTTGGCACGTCCAGTGGGACCCCACATTTCAAGATGGTCGAGATTGACAATAGCCAGGTTCTGGACGTGACTATGGATGAGTTACCAGAAGATCTGAGAAATCTGGTCTAGCAGGCATGTGATGAGTTTCAACATAAATGCTTGATGTCTTTTTCAAAGAACAAAAGCAACAGAGTTTTTCAGAAGCAGTCGCTTCCCAGAACTCTCCTTCCACATCAGACTGATTACACCGAAGAGGAAGATGCTCAGAAGATGACTGAAATGGTTTACAAGGCCATGAGTGAAACCATGAGAAATCATCATACAACTTTCTTTAATACCTTTCGCACAATCATGGTCAGTACTTTCGCTCCATCTGCTGATAAATACTTCGAAGAAGTTGTTGGTCCAATGCAAGGACCGACATTGTTCCATGTGCCTAAGCACTAGGAGAAAGCTGCTGAGAGTAGCGAAGCGCCTAGCATGGACCAAGGTGGGATGGCTCCTCACCAGAAACAACTACCGCCCATGACATATGGCCAACTCGCGTTTGGTGTGTCAGGAAACGTCCCACAATCGGCTTTCAAGGTGTCTCCTGCAGCGAACAAGTTGCAGAAGAATATGTATGGAGATGGATACCAAGAGTTTGCCGATTACAATGCCATTGATGCTCTCCCAAACCCAGGGTATAAGAACTCAGCAGGGCTGCATTTTGAAGGGCAAGCGCATGGAGCTCCAAATTCAAATATTGATGTTATCATGCACAGGATGGCAGACATGATGCAGAATCAGTTTGGCTTAAAGCCAAAGAATCAGTCCTATGCATACAAGTCTCCTTATCCAGAGTGGTATAACCTAGTGGCACTACCTCCGAGGGTGAAACCTCGCACAGATTTGACCAAGTTTTCTGGTCAGGATGATACGAACACCATAGAACACATCAGCCGATACTTGATGCAGCTTGGAGAGGCGTCTGCAGATGAAGCTTGGAGGATTCGGTATTTTCCATTGTCTCTGATAGGGCCAGCTTTCACATGGTTCACATCTCTGCCGGCAAATTCCATTTGTACATGGGTAGAATTAGAACAGAAGTTCCATGTGTATTTCTTTACGGGTACTAATGAGAAGGAGCTAGTTGACCTCATGAGCTTGAGGTAGAGGGCTAATGAGACACCCCAGGAGTACCTCCGCAGGTTCAGAGAGACCAAAAATCTCTGCTATTCCTTGAACCTGCCAGATGACCAATTGCTAGGGATGGAAATAGCGGGCATGCAACCGAATGTTAGAGAAAAGCTGTTCGGCATGGATTTTGATGACCTTGGTTAGTTGTCACAGTGGTTGGCAATGATGAGTAATGAGGCTCAAGGATTCAGGAGAGATAACCGCTTCCAGAAAGGCGATGTAGCTAATGAGATGTATCAAAGTTTCCTGGAAGAAGCGGTAGAGTACGATGATGAGGATGAAATAGCTGCAGCCGAATTGATCTGGGCGAAAGAGCCGACTCAGGTTAGTCAACGATGGTTGAGACAGCAGAAGGGTACTTATGACTTTGATGTCTCCAAATCAGACAAGCTGTTCGAGTTGTTGCTGAAGGAGGGACACATCAAATTGCCGGAAGGGCATCCCATGTTGCGCCCTGAGGGAGTAAAAGACAAGAAGTTTTGCGGCTACCACAATACTAATTCCCATTCGATCAATGATTTTCGAGTGTTCAGAGTGCGAATCCAGAAAGCTATTCAGGAGGGGCATCTGAAGTCTGATGGTAAGATGAAAATTGATGCTAATCCTTTTGCACAGAACACGGTGTCTTTATCTATAAACATGATTGCCATAGAAGACCCCAAAGACAAGGGCAAGATGAAGGTGTTGACTTTAGATAGAGCAAGAAAAGCTGGTGTTGTTAACCCTGATCGACAAATTACAAATGAGGAGTTTTGGCAACAGACTCAGTTCCAGAATAGCCGAACCGAGAAAGGGAAGCTTCCAAGCCCAGGGTTACAACACGGATTCTGTTGAACAAATGGCGTCGGGAGCGAGAGCAGTATCAGAGGCAGAGATATTATGAGGAACAGGAGTTCATGGAGGAGCATCGTAGGTACGAGGAAGAGATGTACTGGAGAGAGCAAGAACACATGAGAGAGCAGGAGCAGTCTCATTGGGGATGCCCGTTTTTCAAGCATTGCTGGAATGAAGGCCTAAAGCTGCCTTCTAAGAACAATTTCCCTGAATGCAGTGATCAATATTCAGGGTACAGACAGTCCCGGGTCAACCGTCGTCCGATCCATGAGAGACTTGGAACACATTTTTCTGAGGACGATCGACGATTAAAAATAGGCAACTCTGAGAATCGGCGAGGCAAGAGATTTGCCGATCAAGAGTGGGCCCATTATGAGGAAGGTGCTGAGGAGAAAGAGCACCATGAATATGTATGGCAGAAGGGACAATGGTGCCCACCAGGGCTGAGGAAGAGCCAGAAGAGGAGAGTGCAACGCTTGAGGAACAGAGAGTGGACACAAACGGTTGCTGACAAGAAACAGATGTGGCGTCCTAAGAAAAAGCCTGATGAGCAAGATCGTTCGGCTAATGCATGCATGGATTTCTTCATCCCTTTGGATTTCATAGCTCCCGAAAGCCAAAACATCCAAGAGGAAGTGTACTCAGATTCCGATGAAAGCGAGTGTCAGGATCTAATGGCCTAGCTTGTCCTGACTCAGCAGGCAGTCTTCAATAAACCGGCTAAGCATCGACATTTTAAGGCGCTTTACGTGAAGGGATATATCAATGGCAAGCCTCTGACCAAGATTCTTGTTGATGGAGGAGCTGCCATCAATATTATGCCTTATACCACTTTTAGGAAGCTCGGGATGACTAATGAAGAATTGTTGAAATACAAGCCAAAAGTGCCAGACATCTGGACTTTAAGTCATGGTGATTACACAACATCATGTCTCTCATGGAACAACAAAAGGCCATGCTACTAGCGCAAAAGAAACAATCAGGACTAGCGTAAGCAAGCTATCCTAGTCATCGCAGTCAGTGTCCAACCCTGATAGACGACCACCCTTGTCGTCGCTGTCGTCAACAAGCTCAAGTTCCTCGGGGTCCTCCTCGTCGTCGTCCTCGGTGACTGGGTCGTCGTCGGCATAGATCAATGTAGGATCTATCTCTGGTGCGACTGGTGGAGGGATCAGGTTGATCACATTGTTGAGCCTGTGAACCTCCTGCTGTAGCTCTCGGATCTGGTCATGGGCCTGCTAAAGTAGCCCATTCAACTCTGCGTCACGCCGGTGGTAAGTGATGTTCCCCATCACCTGCTGGTGGTGAAGCATACACTCACGAGCCTCAGCTGCCTCCTCTCGAAGTATAGTTGCATCCCTCTCATCCTACGCCTCCTTAGCTGCCCTCCTGAGACGCTGATTATCTCTACCAATTCCCTGTAGGAACATCTCACTTGTCCGAAGACGTGCCACACTGAACAGGTAGGATTCCTCTCTGGCAAAAAGAGTCTTGAGCACTGCATGCATAGCACTCATAGCGGGTCCTGAACTGTCAGCACTCTCATCCCTGTTCCTGATCAAGGGATCACCCCTCTCCTGGTACCAAAGAGTGGTGTCAGGGCTATCCTCTGGAAAAGTCCCTGCTGCACCCTGGTCCAAAGTTGCACTATGCTCCTCGCGGATCTGACACAGAATAATCAGAGCTGCAAATTGAGCTCCTTCCCAAGGACTGTTGTCTATGGCCTCAGCGTACCACCTCCTCCACAAAGGTGCCTCAGTGCGCTCAGGGATAGTCACGGTCACTGTGTACAACTGCGCATTCCCAAGCGGCTCCTGAGTCTAGTAGTACTGAGGCTTCTCAGTGTACCCCACCTGACTCAGCACCCTCCAAAGCAAAGTAGGAGTGCCAAACACGGTCAGGAAGCGGTTGTTGTGCTGGGGAGGTCCTGGAGTTGTCATCTGTAACAAGTTTTAACCTTTTTGTGAGGACATGTATTTTACAGATTTAAGCATTTAACAGGTAAAAGAGATACAGATTTAGTAAGGGATGGAATTAAATGCAATATGATGACACATGATGCATGCTGGAATCTTACGTCCTTACAAACCTTATGAAAGCAAACCTTTCACTAAGAACGTTCTAGATGGTGGCATACATACGTTCTCTCATACATACGCAACTAAACGATCTACATGATTCGCTGTTAGTGTACCTGCAGAAGATTCATTTTAGCCCAACCCAACAGTATAAATAATGCATTGCTGAAATTTAAATCTAATACTCACTTAGGTGTACACCCCATATACATGTAAGTAGTATATATACACAGTTCTTCGTCCTAATGACGGCATCGTCTCAACACACGGCAACACCCACACATGGATGCCATCTCATAATCTTGTGTGGAACAGGATTATTGTCCGGACATCATATAAGCATTCCCTAGATCGGCAGTGTATCTGATACAAGCTCTCACAACTCACCTTACCTTTGGCGTAGCGGTAAAAATTGATCCATACAACACCATTCAAGTGAATGACCACCATACTATTCCAACCCGTATGGATAGGTAACCAAAAATATGATGCAATCCCCCAAGTTAGTACTTTAAGCCACCTGACATCCTATTGAGCAATAAGGGACATAACCTATGGCACATTTATAGTTTGCAATTATTTTGTACGCACACAAAAGTTTTTGTAGCAAAAATAGTTTGATAAATAAAATCTTTTGTTTGTAAATACACTCGTGAACGGTAGTATACTGAATCTTTCTCTGATACCAGCTGTCACGGAACCGCCCAACATATAAGAGCACTAGTGTAATGATCATCATTTCTGACAACACTGTCACACTAGAGACCATATAAGCTGGGTAGTCCTTGAAATCTCGAAGGATCCCAACCACAATCAAGTAACAACCCGAGATCGAACACTAGATTCAGTAACCGCACATCCACAGTGATAAGTTCGAAACGAAATAATATTACAACAGAGTTTAAAACAGTGTTATTACAACACTAAGTTCAAATCAAAGTAGCGGAAGTTTAGGTCTCACAAAACCCATTGCAAACTGTTTAACACAAATAGAGTGTCGAGCTTAGTACAGTTGCATCAAAAGCAACGAGGAGAGAAATCAGAATTCACCATTGCCCATGGCCTTCACTCTTCATCACATGCAGGGTAGAGGCACGCCTGGCAATAGCCAGAATACACCATACCATCTGCAACAAGGGTAAAGAAACCCTGAGTACTCAATTGTACTCAGCTAGACTTACCCGACAGAGAGATAGATACATAACCATAGACACTTCAAGGATTATGCAAGGCTTTATCAAGTGGATCTCATGGGATAGCAGACTTTTGCATAAAAGAGCATCCTAATTACTCATGTATTCTCATCATTAGAAAACAACATTTGACAGCAGATTAAGTAACATTAATAGGATCTCATTAGCACCTGTACTAGAGCAATCACTGAGTTATCAAACAATAATAACCATATTGTGCTTGGCATCAAAACCATATAACCATCTTTTGGTTACTTATTAGAGTTCAGGTTTCTATAGTGGGAGGAAGATCTTTCAAGTTTCTCACTGACGGGGAGAGACCGCGAATCGAATCGAATTTCTATCCAGCTGGAGGTTTATTCCTCAATCACACCCAAGTATGCCCGTCGGCACACTTATGCGGGTCACCTTCATTGCCGCTCGGGTAGCCCGTGGATCTCCATGTACAGGCATGAGTAGCGACTCACGGATAGCCAGGTAGCTCAAGTACATCCTGCCTACGGTCCCAGCCAGGTAGCTCAGGTCATACTTGCCCACGGTCTAGTATGCCGCTCGCAGTCTTCATGACCCAAGTAGGGGGAGATACCGGCCCGAACCCACATAGTTAGGCTTCACGGTCGAAACGAGTTATTCGGCCAGCGATGAAGGAGGCATGCGTTCAATCTTGGTAGATTCCAACCACGATCCAGTGCCTAGCGACACAAATAGAGAAAACCCGCTCACAAGACCTCCAAGTCGAGTGGCTCACAACACCTTGTCCGCCCGGTCTCGATTTATTACTTCCACATGGTTATTTTCCACGATAGCAAACTATAACCAACCGTGACCAGCAACCTATCTTTGTGGGGGATGATAGACCACCCACGCTACCGGTCTAAGCATGGCTAAGCAGAGGTTTCGATCCTGGGCCTACAAGGTTCTTTTGAGTGGACAAGGAGATATAATGCAGCAAAGGGTTTCATCTCACTCCTATGACTTAATGCACAAACAAGTGGTTGTATAGTAAGTAAAATACTTTAAATAGAATTGAGAAGGGTATAAATGCTCCGGGGCTTGCCTTTCATGAAGGTGGAAGGAAGGTGGTTAGGGCACTCAGGAAGGTCAGAGTCCTGTTCTCCTTCTCCTGGAGCTTCTTGAGCTTGCAACTCTGGTGGGACTCGTCCTTCTATCTCCCCAAACTCCAGCAATGTCACTCCCTCCGGCGATCCTGGATGCATGTATACATGTATGATGATCCAACATATATGAAAAATCATATACTAGAAATGAAACATGCCTAATGCATATGAATGAATCCCCATGATGAATGTTTCATGCAACATTTTATTTCATTGACCGAATATGTGCAAATCTCTTTGGTTGTAGAGAGATTAACACTTACCCTTCTTTTGCAACCTGTAATAGAGCTTCTCCTTTGAGGTAAGCTCTCTTAAACCTACATTAAACAAGTTTCATGGCTTAAGACACTTGCTTAACTTACACAAAGCAAACACATCACTTGTAACACACACAACATGGCATACAAACACTTAAAACAGCAGCTGAAAGAAAACTGTGTAGCTGGAGATACACACAACCAAAAATTACAAACTAAGACATTCTGGGAAGCTCATGAAATTATATACAAAACATTCCATAAACTCCCAAGCTAAATCTAAAATTAAAAAGGTCTAACAGACACACAAAGCAAAGCCGTTTAGAAGGAAATAGGAAAACACAGATTTGAAGTTCAACTTGTAAAATCTACACAGGCTAAACTAAATAGATTATGGCTCTAAACATTTAAAACTAGGTAGACTGACAAGTTATCTACAACAAAGTCTATAAACAAATCTAACAAGAAAACATGCTCAAGCTGTTTTAACAGATTTTAGATAGGACTTAAAAAAGATATAAAGCTTTTAACCATCATTCCAAAAATTATGATAAAATTAGAAAAGATATATTACATAATTATCTACCACTTTGGTATTCACCACCTCAACAGAAAACATACATAAAATAGGGTCAAAATTAGGTCTTTGCTGGTGATGAGGAAACAAGCATACTTTAAGCATTAAATACTTAAACAATTTGAAAAGTGCGAAACAATAGATTTTATATTTTTCTTAGCTTATACTAAGAAAGTAACACATTTACAAAAATTAACAAGCACAGAAAACAGATTTAACTTAGTTTAGCAGTTTAAACAAGGTTGTATTCAAATAAACAAGCATTTAACCAGAAGAACTATAACATGCAATAAATTATAGGTTACTGGTACTTTAACATTTTTCATGGGAAGTGCATGTTGAGACAAGCTCAACACAACAAGACCACATTTTTATCACATGCTAAACTCCAGTTATAAATTAAACAAGGTAAAATAAGCATATAAAGCTTGTTGTTCATTTATTTAAAACAACACAGAAGAACAGTAACAACAGGTTACTTAATATTTTTCTTGCATAGACAAAAACATAACAAAGCTAACAGAACTGGTTTCACATTTTAGCATTTTTTTGAAATTAGTTATGAATTTACAAAGTTAGCAAACAAAACTGAAAAAGATAAAACAGAGAAACACATAGAGTCTATGACACATGGGACCCACTGGTCAACTTCTCCTCTAACAGAACCGACGCACCAAAGGTGTTCAACCGTCGGTTCCTCGCAGGCGGTGAGGTCTCTAGCCCAACCAACCCCACGGTCATGTTCTCCTTCGCAACCCGCATCGATCCATGTAACTGGTTGTACCCCAGGTTCACCGGAGCATGCTCGACGACGTCCATGGTGGCACGGCGGCGCTGCGGTACTTGCGCTGGCCGGCACAGGCTTCCTCCGGCCAATCTAGCGGTGGCTACATCTATATGAAACCCTAGCAGTTCGATCTAGCCCAGATTGAGGCCATGCGAACCCTCCGATGAGCTCGGCCACATGCATAGCGGCACGGTGGCGAGTTCACGGCGGCACGGTACTGCTGTTCCGGCGGTGGCGATGCACGGATGCTACAACCAACTCCGGCTATCTAACCACTGGCTAACCAGCTAACCCTAACATGACTGAGACAGACGCAAGCGACATAGAAAAGCCCAGCGCAAACCTCGCCGGCGTTGCGGGTGCCATGCGTGTGCATGCGGCGGAGTTCCCATTCCGGCGAACCCTAACCCTAATCGCTTCAACCGACTCCTCGGTGAGCATCTACAACCTCTAGGCTACCGCGTACAAGAGCTAGAAGAGAGGGAGGCGTGCTGGATTGGGCTGGCCATGGTGGCGCAAAGCTCGGCGGAGCTTAGGTCGTCAATGGCGCACGTGGTGTGCTCGGTCTTGCTCACCTGTGCGGTTAGCGTGGAAGCTGAGCGGTGCAAACGATGGAGCGGCACAAGGCGAAGCTATGGCTGCGTTTTGGCGGCCAATGCGGTGGTGTGCTTCGCTGGTGAGCTCGGCGATGGTGGTGCTGCGGTAATGGCGCGGTGCTCCGCTTTTGCGCGAGGCAGAGAGGAGAGGATAAGAGCGAGGGCGAGTGAGCGTTCGGTCGCGAGGTGGAGTGTGCGGGCATCCAAGGCGCGGCCGGCGCGGGTCCAACGCCGACATATGGCTGCCATGCAACGTCCGATTCCTGCGGCGGTCGGCCACCGACTAACGCTCGGCTCTGCTCTGCGCGTTCAAACACGCCATCAGGCCGACTAACAGCGTGTTTTGCAACACGGTTAACTCACTAACCTCTGCGTCTTAGCTTCAACCAATTGCACACTTTTGTAGAGCTAAAGTTGAACTCCAACTTTGGTGTACTTGGTTTGAACTAAAACGGCTTAGATTTCAAACTACAAGCATTCAAACAAGGTAACATTCAAACTGAAACACGTTTATGACTTAGGAAAATTTCAGAAGCTAAAACAACCCCCAAATCAGCCTTAGTTGACCAATTAGGGTATTTTAGGGTCCAAATCACCTCAAGGTAGTTAAACAAAGTTTGTTCAGAATTAAAAACTCTACAACTTTGCTTAAACCAACTTTTTCATACAAGGTCATTTACAAGGTGTTGACACCGTTTTTCGACGTGTGTCAATGTGATCTAAGGATTGTGCTGATCGGCAAAAGGCTAGTTGTCGTTCCTTATCGGCATCGGAATATTACCGGTCAGATTGCCGATAAAAGCAAGAGTGTTGCTGATGCAGACAGGGACTTGTTGCCGATTGAGGCAGGAAGACACTGTTGATGAAGGCAAGGGGATGTTGTCGATAGAGACATGAATGTTGCCGACAGAAAGAACATTGCCGATAAGAACCAAAGCTCATTACCGATGTGATGAAAACAACAATGTTGCTGATGGAGGCAAGATGTTGCCGATGAGGGCAAGGAAACATTGCCGATGAGAATTGAGGCTCATTATCGATGTGATGAAGACTACAATGTTGCTGGTGGAGGCAAGAAAGTGTTGCCGATGAGAGCCAAAGCCTGTTGCTGACAGGAGGAATATTGCCTATGAGGGCGGAAAGCTGCCGATGAATGATGATGCCGATGGAAGCGGGATGAAGTAGCTGGCGTCAGCAGAAAACTGCCGATGGCAATAGAGGAAAGTTGCGGATTGAAGGAAGTCTGCCGATGGAAGGTTTCATCGTGAAGGAGATAGATATGGAAGCTGGTGATTTCATGCCAGTATTAATAGATTTATTTCGAGTCCGACTCTTGCACGATTCGTTTCTTTCCTTTAGCGTGAGTCGTTTTATTTCCATAAAAATAGGAGTTTTTGTTTAGGAAGGTATGAGTCGTATCCATGTACAACTTCCCATACGGGAATATAAATATGTGCCCAAGGGCCGCGTGAAAATATATCCAAGCATATCAAATAAATCAATTACTTTTTTATCTACTTTACCAGTAATGTACCCTTACCGCATTAGTATTAGTCTATCTATGAGTTCTTTAAGTTTCGACGGGCTGCATCTCATCGACCTCCATCAACCCTTGCAAGTTCCGCGTTTGAGCAATCTGAGCCTTGATGTCTGGGCGCATCGCTGTCGTCTCGTTCAGCTCTACACTAGTCATCCTAATCAGGTTTGAGCCTTGACATCTGGGCGCATCGCCGTTGTCTCGTTCAGATCTTGTTCTATTTATCGTCCTTGTCGATTAACTGGTCAAATCGACTGGCATGCCCTCGGATATCAAATTCGGGTATAAGCCCGAGGTGTTCGCAGATCCTCGACGACTTTTTGCGTCAACACCTCTTTTGGCACGCCCAGTGGGACCAATTATACATCTATCATGGGTGATAATACCGATGTCAATCCAAGGAACGTCATAGGAGTCTCTGAAGCGAATCTGAGAGATGATCAAAGGCAGGCTATGGAGCGGGCTATGGAGGAGTACAAGCAGTTATATCTGAAGTCCTTCAGCCTCAACAGAATCGGCGAAGCAGTCCAGAAGCAAGATCCGCCGTTGCCACGGCTGGTCACTTTCGACGCCGATCCTGGTAAATTACAAGAGATGGTTAATTATGCATTAAATCATGTGTTAATTAGCCAATCCAATGTGTTGTCCAACACTGTGTACAATGCTGTGAAGCAAACTTTCAAGGAAAGACAAGCACCATATTATGTTGATTCGGCGTATCATCAACTCGGATCGGCATCTGTTATGATCCCATCGGCGGTTCCAAGGGTGTCTTCACCGCATATGAACCGATCTACCGATGAGATCACGTCGCCAAGATCGAACCCAGCAAGCATCACTCAATTGAATACAAATCTGGTGGCGTCAACAATGTCTGGACCTATGACCCAGAGTCAGCCAACTTTCGCCAACTGGTGGGGATACGGTATGCCTCCAAGTCCATCTACTGGTTCCAAACTGGTTCAAGATAGCAATGCAGGGTGGAAGATTCCCGTGGCATCGGCAACACCTGCACAGCCGATGATTCCAGTAATGCATTATGCTACATCCTCTCCAACGATGCAATTGTCGTCAAATCTTCAGATGGCAATACCCAGAGTAGCGTATGCGCAACCATCGGCAGGTTCTTGGCCGATGCAGCAGGACATTGCGATTGGGAACCAGCCCGTATCAGCAATGGTTGCTCAAGCTATGGTACCCGTAAATCAAGGCAATCACCCAAGGGTACAAGGGCAGCAAGCGCCAGCTGGTTATCAGCCATTGGCAAGTCATATGCCGATGACATCTACTGTAAGTTGGATTGGTCAATTACCGATTCAGCAGCAAGTTGTGCAACCTGGATACCAAGTGGCAAGAGCTCCGCAGTATCATCTGCCAACGAGTCAGCAAAGTGAAATATCGGCACCCCAGCCGATAAGTAGTATTTCGCCGCAGTACCCTCAGGCGAACGTACATAATGAGATGTCTGCATGCCGGACTTCACCACAACACGTTCCAGTGAGCGTTCAAGATGGTCCATCGGCAAACCAAA
Organism: Microstegium vimineum; assembly: GCA_022036555.1. Classification (NCBI taxonomy): domain Eukaryota; kingdom Viridiplantae; phylum Streptophyta; class Magnoliopsida; order Poales; family Poaceae; genus Microstegium; species Microstegium vimineum. Next base: position 17,145,449 of record CM039121.1, on the reverse strand, counting down.
CGATGCATAATATTCAACGAATTGATGTTGCACCTGCACTAACCGGTCTATCTTACTTACCACAGAGGTATGAGGAAGTGCATCAACCTGCTCAACCAGTCAACATCCAGTCGGTGCATCGGCAGGATCAAGGTGCGTACTGGGCCAATAAGATTGCCGAAGTGACGAAAGAACAATTCGGCATTAAACCCAAGGTTAATACATATTCTTATCGGACGCCGTATCCTCAGGCATATGACTTAATTCCTCTCCCAAATCAGTATAAGTGCCTGATTTCACAAAGTTTTCTGGCCAAGATGACACTTCAACGATGGAGCATATCAACCGCTTCATCATTCAATGTGGAGAAGCGGCCAACAGAGATGAACTGAGGGTGAGATTGTTCTCATCATCATTGTCTGGATCGACATTCTTGCCTCCAAACTCTGTGATTACTTGGGCCGATCTAGAAAAGCAATTTCACAAGTATTTCTTCGTGGGCGTGCATGAAAAGAAGCTTACCGATTTGGTCAAGTTGAGGCAGCGTAACGACGAATCGGTGGAAAGCTTTGTCTAGAGGCTGCGAGACATGAAGAACAAGTGCTACAGCTTGGTACTTGATGATCGGCAATTGGCGGATTTGGCTTTCCAGGGGTTGTTACCGCACATCAGTGACAAATACGCGTCGCAAGAGTTTGAAAGCTTGAGCCATCTTGTGCAAAGGATTGCTGATCAAGATACCAAGGTTTTCAAGCCTAGAGAAAATTGGGATAAAGAGGTGTCTTTGACTAAGAAAACAGAAGATTCTGAGTCAGATGAGGAGCTAAGTATCGGCGCTGCTGAATGGGTAAAAGATAAGAAGCCGATGTCTTGTTCGTTTGGCCAGAAAGAAGTTGAGAAGTTCACCTTTGATATCACCAAGGCCGATAGGATGTTTGACCTATTACTTCAAGAAGGAAGGATTAGGCTGGCACCTAACCAGGTAATTCCATCGGCCAAAGAGCTCAGAAGGATCAGGTACTGCAAGTGGCACAATGCAACTTCGCACAGTACCAATGATTGCAAAGTCTTTAGGCAGCAGTTGCAGTCAGAAATTGAGTCTGGGCGAATTAAATTTTAAAATTCTAAAGCCCGAAGCCGATGAAAATCGATCAGCATTCGTTTCCAAATAACATGGTGGAAATCAGTGGAAAGACTAAGGTGTTGACATCGGAAGCTACCAAGAAAAGCGCATCGGTGGATCCTGAACATCAAATAGCTGCACATGAGGTAAAGGAAAGAGGATCTGCCGATGATAGAAAAGGCTAAAGAGTAGCCGATGAAAGCAGTAACGCCAGAAGGTCTTATGGCATCGTGATCACGCATAGGCGGCCACGACAAGAGTATCGGCAGTCACGAGAGGAGCGATATCGGCTGCAAAAGGAAGAGAGGCGCCAAGAGTGCCATCGGCATAAAATCATTGGAGTTGCCCCTTCTTTGTTCATTGCTGGGAAGAAGGCATCAAGCTACCCACTACCGATAATTGCCCTGAATGCAATGGGTACTACCCTGCCAACCGGTCAGAAAAGAAACCCCGTTTTGACAATCGGGCATCAACTTATGGTAGGCCGATCAGAGAAAAGGAGTCAGTGCATGATCGGCTGGGGGGCAAACTCAGCGCACATGACAGGCTTGGCAGACGTGTTGATCAGGAGGAGCTTGAGGAGATGGCCAATGCAAGGGTACCCGGCGAAGATATACTTTATAGAGATGCGAATATACGGAGTTGCCCAAATTCAGGCGGAAAACAGTATCAACCTGTTTGGAAAACCAGGCTCCCTCAATGGTGCTCCAAGGGTCTTACAAAGACTCAAAGAAGGAGGATGCAGCACGAGCGACAAGAAGATTTGTCACGATGAAAATCCTTCCAGAAGGAGATCTTCAGACAAGTGATGGAGGCCAGAGCGCAAAGATGGGGATTCATCGGTAGATGTCAATATACGGCCGATGGTGTAACTAGAGTCGATGGCCTTGGGCATTGTGGTCTTGTTGACACCGTTTTTCAGCACGTGTCAAATGAGCTAAGGTATGACTGGTCAGCAGCCGTTTACCAATCGGCATCGGTGAAGTATGAACCAATATTGCCGATGGGAGTATAGCGGGAAGGCCAAGTGTGCTGCCGATGGAGACTGGATGGTTCTTGCCGACAAAGGTTAATTGGTGAAAAGCTATGTTGCCGATGCCGATTGCCGACAAAGAGGTATTGTCGATTGCCGATTGCCGATGAGGGGTCATTACCGACTGCCGATGAAGGGTCATTGCCGATTGCCGATGAAGGGTGGTTGTCGATTAGGAATGATCGGTGAAGACGGTTACCAGCGCAAGGTCGCTAATTGGGAGATGTTGCCGATTGCCGATCGGGAAAGTATTGCCGATGCCGATGGGCGTGACTTAGCACTTGGTGGCAGCAGAAGACTACAGGTGGCCAAAGAAGAAAGTAGCAGGGATCTGCCGATGAAAAGCTTCCATCGAGGAAAAGTATAAGGAAACTGATGTTTTACCAGTGTTATTATAGTAGTTTGAATCCAACTCTTGCATGAGTCGTTTATTTTCCTTTAAAATAGGTGTGTTTGTTTAGGAAATAAATATTGTTATCCAGCTCCTGCGCGAGTTAGTTTCCTTTAAAGTAGGAGTTTGTTTTAGGAAGGATATGTGTCGTGTCTTTGTACAACTCTCCATGCGGGAGTATAAATATGTGCCCGAGGGCTATGGAATAAACAACCAATCCAAATAAAAAACAAACCAATTTTATCTTATTTTACCTTTTTATCGCAATTTACCCTTTTACTGCATTAGCTATAGTTTTCAACGAGTTCTTCAAGCTTTCGACAGGCTGCATCACCTTGATCTCTGTCAAATCCTTGTTAGTTCCGCGTGGGAGTACCTCTGAGCTTTGGCAATCCGGGCGCATCGTTGTTTGCCTCGTTCAGCTCTGCTCTAGTTATCCTTGATCAATCTGAGCCTTGACGTCCGGGCGCATCGTTGTCGTCTCGTTCAGTTTGTTCTAGTTATCATCCTTGTCGACTGATTGGTCAAATCGACTAGCACGCCTCTGGAACACCGAGCTTTGGGTAATAGCCCGAGGTGTTCACAGATCTAATGCTTTTTGTGTCAACACCTCTTTTGGCACGCCCAGTGGGACCCAATTATATAAATATATTTATCATGACTAATCCAAGGAGTGTCATTGAAGTCTCCACAGCAGATCTAACAGGTCATCAGAAACAGGCTCTGGAGCAGGCAATGGAGGAATACAAGCGCTCATGTCTTAGATCCTTCAGCCTAAACGGGATCGGCGAAGCTGTACAGAGCCAAGATCCATCGTGGCCACGGCAGACTATTTTCTACGCCGATCCTGGTAAAGTACAAGATACGGTTAATTATGCATTAAATAATGTATTAATTAGCCGATCCAATGTGCTGTCTGATACCGTGTGCAATGCTTTCAAGCAAGCTTTCAAGGGACAGACACCATATTATGTTGGTCCAGAGTATCGTCAACTCGGATCGGCATCTGTTGTGACTCCATCGGCGGTTCCAAGGGTGTCCACACCAGTTACGAGCCGATCTGCCGATGAGATCGTGCCACCAAGATTGAGCCCAACAAGCATTACTCAGATGAACGCAAATCTGGTGACTTCAACAATGTCTGGACCTGTAATCCGGAGTCAGCCAACTCCTGCCAACTGCTGGGGATATGGTATGTCTCCAAGTCTGTCTGCTGATTCCAGATTGGTCCAAAATAACCATGCAGGGTGGAAGGTTCCCATGGCATCGGCAACATCTGTACAGCCGATGATTCCAGTAATGCATTATGCTACATCGCCTCCAACGGTGCAGTTGCCGACAGGGAATCTACAAACGGCAATACCGAGAGTGTCGTGTGCCCAACCATCGGCAAGTCACTTGCCGATACAACAAAGCCCAGCAGTTGCAAGTCAACCCATGGCGGCAATGGTTCTTCAAACTAGGACACTTGCTAATCAGAGTAGCTATGTTATTAACTGTCCGGTGCGACAAGAGCAACAGGCATCAACCGGCTATCAGCCATCGGCAACTTTTTGGCCGATGCAACAAGGTACGCCAACTGTCAATCAACCTGTATCGGCAATAGCTACTCAAGCTGCGGTACCCGTGAGTCCAAGTGATCAATCAAGGGTACAACAAGGACAAACACCCGCCGGTTATCGGTTATCGGCGAATGCTTGGCCGATGCAACAAGACGCGCCGATAGTTAATCAGCCTACATCGGCAAATGCTTGGCCGATGCGATCAACCATGTCGAGCGTCAGTCAGCCTGCATCGGCCATAGCTGTTCAACCCACGGTGGCTACAAATCAAATCTATCATCCCAGGATACAAGAGTTGCAAGCCTCAGCTGGCTATCAGTCACCGGCAACTGCTTGGCCGATGCAACAAGGTGTGCCGATTGCCAATCAATCTGCATTGGCAATGACCGCTCAAGATGTGGTACCCACAGGTCAAGGCTGATGAGGACATCACCGGCTTAGATATAACCATGCCAACCACTTCTATACCAAAGGTGAAACCATTCTATATGAGGTTTATCATTGTTACATTTGATGAATGGGTGCTGCACTATGAAGGCTCTGATACCACTTGATGAGTGTATGGGTGTCCCGATCTTTCGATGGAGATTGATAACTACGATTTAACTGGAGAGACGTTCACGATCCGACTACAACCATCCAAGGACGCTGCGCCTTAGCGATCGATACACCAAATCCAGCGGTTGCTCACGATCTTGCGGATCACATCCAACCAAACCACTAGGGTTATTCCTGCAAGCAATCGAAGAACAAGCAAGAACAAGTAGAACAAGCACTCAATTGCAAATAAGAGATGAAGGATCAGATGTGATACACATGAAGGTGGGGTTCCGAATCAAGTAGAACGGATGGTCTAGTCGACACACGCGTCTACAAGGAAGTAGCAGCAGCTAAACTTTCATCTAAACAAAACCCAATCTGTTTGTGGCGGCTCTAGGGGGATATAATGAGGAGGGAGGACGACCACAAGGGTCCTAGTGTTGTCCTACAACCCTAGGATGAGTCCCTAATGGACTCAACTTGATACACGGGCCATCGGCCCAAAATAGGGTGACGCAGCACCGTTGGCAGAAAAGATCTCGGTATTAAATTGTCTACTGCGCACGCATGTGATAGGATATAGGTATGAGTCCGGACCCATTAGAAAGTAGACTTGATAAGCTTTCCAAAAAGTCCTATAACGTCCCAATCAGAGTCCGTATGAAGTCGTGGCAACCGTCGCAAGTTTGGACTCTTCTGCAGTCGGAATTGAACTTTCCAAAACGTGTTGGACTTGGACTCTTTGTTTCCTTGGATCCAATATGACGTGGTGGCCTGGTGGAGAACGTTAGGAACACTTGGATTTGGTCCCCAATCAACTTCATTGACCATCCATGCTTTCCATATGCAATCTAACCCTTCCTTGATCCATGTAAGCAATTCTGAAAATAAAAACATACACACTTCATAGTGCAGCACCCATTCATCAAATGTAACAATGATAAACCTCATATAGAATGGTTTCACCTTTGGTATAGAAGTGGTTGGCATGGTCATATCTAAGCCGGTGATGTCCTCATCATTGGCGATCATTCAAGGGTACAAGAACGACTGATCTCAGCTGGCGATCAACCGATGGTTAATTCCTGGCCGATGCAAAGCGTGTTACATGCCAGTCAACCTGCATCGGCAATAATTGCTCAGCCTATGGTACTTGCAGATCAACGCTATCATCCGAAGGTACAAGGGTTGCAAGAGTCAGCCGGTTATCAGCCATCGGTAAATCACATACCGATGACACCTAACGCAGGTTGGATCAGTCAATCATCGATTCAGCAGCAATATGTGCAGCCTGAGCACCAAATGACAGGGGTTCCACAGCATCGTCCAGCGAGTCTTCCGCATGAAGTATCGGTACATCAACCGATAAGTACTACACTACAATACTCGCAGGAAAGAGTGTGCAATGAGACATCGGTACAACAACCGATGAATGCAATAAATATAATGCCACAACACAAGCTAGCAACGGTGCAAAATTACTCATCGACAGCAAAGCCGATGCACGGTGTCATCATGACTAGTGCTGTGCACGAGCCAGTCGTCCCAAGTGCTTTGACGTCAAGATCTGGAGAGATAGATCAGCATACTCAGCCGACTGGCATCCAGAATTGTTCATCGGTTAATCAGCCGATGTACAATATTCAGCAGATTGGTGTTACTGATGTATCGGTTGCCCCGATTTGCTCGCCATAGGGATATGAAGTACATCAACTAGTGGACATCCAGAGTGGCCCATCGGTCAATCAACCGATGCACAGTATTCAACAGGTTGGTACTGTCGATGAGCCGATCGTTCCGGCCTGCTTAATGCAAAGACCTGGAGAGATGCACCAATCTACTCAGACAGTAGGCATCCAGGATTGCTCATCGGTTAGGAAGCCGATGCATGATGTTCAACAGATTGATGTTGTTGATGCATCAATTGCTCTGACTTGCTCACCACGGAAACATGAAGGAGCACATCCGTCTGCCCCACTAGAGAACGAATCTGCGCATCGGCAAGGTCCAGACACAAAGGCGTTTTCGACCGAAAGGATAGAACCCTCAGAGCTGGACGAAGAGCCAAGCCTTGATGCTACCAAATTGGAGAAATTCGCCTTTGATATCATCGAAGCCGATCAGGATGTCAAGTCATTTGAGCCCAAGAAGACTTGGAGCGCAAGAGTGCTCTTTGTTGAACAAGGGGACTCCGGGTCAGACGAGGAGACGAACGTCGGCACTGTTGAATGGGTGAACGATGAGGAGCCGGTGCCTTGTGTGCTCGACCAGAAAAGGACTGGAAAGTTCACCTTCGATGTCACGAAGGCCGATGGGTATTTGACTTATTGCTTCGGGAAGGGCGAATTAAGCTAGCCCCTAACCAGGTAATTCCATCGGCCGAGGAGCTCAGGGAGACCAGGTACTGCAAGTGGCACAATACAACTTCTCACAGTACCATCGACTGCAAAGTGTTCAGGCAGCAGTTGCAGTCAGAAATTAACTCTAGACGGATCCAGTTTGAAAATCCTAAAGTCCAAAAACTGATGGAGATTGATCAACGCCCGTTTCCAAATAATATGGTGGAAGCCGGTGGGGAGACTAAGGTGCTGACATCGGCCGCTGCTAGAAAGAGTGCATCGGTAGATCCTGATCATCAAGTGGCTAAGCGTGACGTCGGAAAATTTGGCGATGATAGGAAAGGCAAGAGAATTGTCGATAAAGGTTCCTGTGTCAGCAGGGCTCCTGGTATAGTAATCACGCACAAGCTACCAAGGCGGAACTATCAGCAATCACGAGATGAACGATATCGACAGGAAGAAAAAGAACATCGGGAGTGGCTTCGTCAGAAAAATCATTGGAGGTGTCCCTTCTTCATTCACTATTAGGAAGAAGGTATTAAGCTACCCACTGCCGATGACTGTCCTGAATGCAACGGGTATCACACTGCCGATCAGTCAGGTAAGCCTTGTTTGGATGTTCGGGCATCTAGGTGCGCCAAGCCGCCGAGAGAGAGGAGATCGATACGTGACCAACTAGGGGGCAAGCTTGATGCCCATAGCAAGCTTGGCGGGCAGGTTGATCAAGGGGAGAGCAAGGAGCAGACCAAGACAAAAACGCCCGATGAAGAACTGCTATCCAGAAATTCAAACATCGGAAGAAATACCGATGTAAGTAATGAAAGGCAGCACCAGCCTGTCTGGAGAACCAAACTCCCTCAGTGGTGCCCGACAAAAATGCCCGATGAAGAAGTGCTATCCAGAAATTCAAACATCGGAAGAAATACCGATGTAAGTAATGAAAGGCAGCACCAGCCTATCTGGAGAACCAAACTCCCTCAGTGGTGCCCTAAGGGTTTAACAAAAACCCAAAAAAGAAGAATTCAGCGCCAACGCCGCAATGACCTGTACGATGATGCAGAACTCTCAAGGGGGAAGCAGTGGAGGCCAAAGCGCAAGAATGGAGATCCATCGGCAGACAGCAATATTTTGCCGATGGTCTAATTGAGGTTAATCTTGGACCTGTTGGCTTGAAGGCCGTACTCGGCAAATTGGCGATTTCAATACTTGGGGGCACTTGCTGATGGTTTGTGTATGGGGTGCCGTACTGCCGATAAATTCGTTAACTACCAGAAGATGGTTGTAAGAATGATTCTGCTGCGCTTGCGCATGACTAAGTGTGTGGTGCATGCGGTCTGGGAGTTACTCGTACTTTTTGGTAGGCCTATCGGCATTGTCCTAATTCTGATCTGATGGAAGTATGAAGCCTCGTTGCCGATTATTGTTACAGTTGGGCTAAATACCAGGGTCTGTTAATAAGTTGGGATTACTCAGGATTTTAGCCGACTTGATGAGTTATGGTATCGGTGATGATTGCCGATGACTGGGTGAGCGAGTTTGCCGATGGTACTCTGGCGTGGAGATTGATTTTACCGATCAGGATTGAATTCTAGGCCTGGGAGTGGTTTCCTAATCAAGTTCTTATCGGGTAAGAGTCTGCCTCCAGCAAAGCATACATTCCAGGAACTCGAGAGAGAGTTGACATATGACGTGCTCGTTTGGATGCTGAGGAAAGGGAAAATTATAATACATCGGTAAAAACGTGTAAACGTTATATTACAAGGCCCAGAATTAAGTATCGGAGTTACATTTTCGCCGATGCGATTAAGTAAATTACAGCAAGGAGTGAATGACCGATATCGCATGCAGGCGAATCTGTTCTATCTCGTTCATCTCCTTGGCGTCGGCATCGGCAGAGCCCTCGACCGGCTTGATCTTCTTCTTCCACAAGATGGCTTGCCGGGCGTTCTGGTCCCTCTCTTGCCGCAAAACCCTGATGGCATCGAATAATTGGGTTCTCTGCTGATTGGCTGCGGTCAATTCCTCTTCAACCTTTTGTAATTCGGCCAACAGCTCTTCTTTTTTGGCCGATAGCCGAGTGATTTCTTGATCGAGGCCATTGATGGAGGCTTCTGCCTGGCCGATGCCCTTGTGCTTTTCATCGGCAATATTCTTGAACTTAAGCTTCTCTTCCTCGCTCTTGGATTGAGCGGCCCTATCGGCAATGCGACGGGAAAGCCGTTGGTATTGAATTTGCTTGATGTCGAGGAAGGTTGCCTGGAGAAGGATTTCTGCCATATCGGCAGGGAGATGACTTTGGATGTCTTTGAAAGCAATCCTTGCTGCCGATGAGTCTTGAATGAGCTAGGATGTGTCTTGTAGCAGCAAGGAAAGTAGTACCTCGAACTTGGTCTTGATCTCTGCCGATAGAGCTGGGACAGAACTCTCTTCCTCCCTATCGTCATCGGGTATGCTGACTGAGAAGGAAAACAGGCTGTCTGTTTGGAGGAGGCCTTGGCGTCTATCTTCATCCTACGGGTTGAGGCTAAAGGAGAAAAGACTATCTGGAGAATCTTGGGCCTGAAAACAGAGGGGTTGAAATAGGCCGATTGAAAGATTATACTAGAATTTTCAAGTGATTAACTTACCATCTTGAAGCGGATTTCTTGCCCAGGACTTGGTATATTAGATGCCCCAGCCTCGTCTTGGACATCAGCGGCGGTTGCCGGTGACTGAGCTTCCGCCAGAGGAGCAGTCGATGCCATTGGTGATGGTAGTGTTGTCGCTGGCGTTGCTTCCGGCGTGATACTTGGTTGTGGCAGTGATGCCACTCTTTCATCGGGATCTTCGGTTGGTACTGATGCCGATGTTGCCTTTGCTGCTACGAAGGGCGAAGCTGTCTCATCAGCAAGTTCGGCTGACAGTACCGATACTGATGTTGCTTCGGCTGCTATAGTGGGTGCAGTCGCCTCATCAGGGATATCGGCTGATGGTGCCGATGCCGATGCCGCCTCCACCGCCATTAAGGGTGTTTCTTCATCAGGGACTTCGGCTGATGGTGCCGATGCCGACGTTACTTCCGCTGCCATTGTGGGTGTTTCTTCATTGGGAGATTCGGCTGACGGTGCCAATGCCGATACCACCTCCGCTTCTGCAGCGGATGGAACTGCCTCCTGACTGAGGACGTCGTCCATCGGCTGATCTGGGATAGGAGCCGTTGGAGTTTCTGCCGATGACGCGCCGACAGTTGGTGGTGCGACTTGTGCCGATGACGAAGATGGGCTAGCCAGCCTCAAACGCCTCCTCTTCCTTGGCGCGGCAGCGGAAGAAGATCCAGCCCGTTTCGATGAGGACTGGGGGGCATCGGCAGCCGAACTTGGAGGTGCTTGTTTGCTTGGAGCAGTTGCCAATGACCTCATAGCCTGAAAATATTCAATACAAGTTATATAAGGTAAATGTTGCCGATTAAGCAGTATATAATCGGTATGAGTGAAGATGAGTTTACTGCAAACACCCGCGTCAGGGTAGCAGCAGCGGCCGATGTAGCCTTGGCTGTTGCAGGTGTCGCTGTGGGTACCTGTCGAGGAATGAAGGCAGCTAACGAGGGAGCTTTATTGCCGATGAGTGATATGGGACTCATCATTCGAAGCTTGAGGGGCTTGCCGCTCTTACTCATCGGAGGAATCGGGTCATCAACCTGTCAAACGCAAGAAGGTTAAATACTGATGGCGAAGGCAAAGGTAAGGAATGCATCGGAATGAGGACTTACTGCGTCGTCGGGGACGATGTGATCGGCATCGATCATATGCCGATAGTAGTGCGACGATTTGGCAAACAGTTGGCACCTCCATTCTTGCCACCAAGACTTGTACTCATTTGTAATAAAGGAGGTTGGTGACCAGGAGGACAAGTCAAGATCTGATACATCGGCATCGGCAGGAAGGTTGACAACCTTGTTCCAGTCCAGAGCACTGGAGAATGTCTGCCTGGGCTTCCCTACCTTGGAGTAACAAAGCTTGATCGGCAGTTGGCCGAACGCGAGTTGTCTTGTCGCTACCAATGGGTAATAGAATTCAAATGATGGAGGGGCATTCTTTCCCGATCCGAAGATGTTCACTGGGATAGTTTGGGGAGTGGTGCTGGCCTTCATAATTATCTAGTTCTCAGGCACATTCCCATCGGTAAGGTTGAATAGCAATGGGAACTGGTTGTCTTCATCGGCATATGGCCACCAGAGCCGTTCTGTGGCAGGAATTCCATTGTAAAACTTCTGAAAAAATAGACCGAATTGCTCCGCATCGGCATCGGTCCCTGGCAGCACTATAGTGGTTTCTCCAAAGTTGAGTGGAGGGCGAGTTGCCGATTCATCCTCCCACACTGGTGGTCTTCTGGTATGTCTCGCGGGAAACGATGGGCGAACAGGTCAAGTTGAAGTACTTTCTGCATATGTGCGTTCAGCCACATATTGATAAACCACCAGGGGCCTCCAAGGTTGCCGATGTGTTCACCTAGCAGCAACTTCTGGGATACTTGATGGAGAAGACAGTATACCGATCCTAGAAGATATCTGCCCAGGGGGAGTCTTGTCCCATCGGCAAGCAACTCAGCTGCTGGAAGATACATGGTCGTAGGTCCAACTGCCCTACCGCAGAAAATGAACTTGTCCAGCCACATGTTCAGGAAGGTGGCATGCTCTCTCTGGTTTACCGATCCCGTTTTCTGGTATTCCTGAATGTAACCCGTCCAACCGTCGATGTTCCGAGTGTTTACTCTGTGCTCAGCTTTCCTATTGAATAAAGAGAAGGTATCGGCAGAGGAGACGTCTAGGCCGGTCAGCATGTGGACATCGGCAAGAGTGGGGGTGGCTGGTCCATGTCGGAATAAGAAAGCATTCAAGGTGTCCGACCAAAAGTAAGAAGCAGCTATTAACATGTTCTCGTTCTTCTCTATATCGACAATGGAAAGCCTGATACATTGGTCCAAGCTGCGCTCTTGCCAGTAAACTTGTTGCGCCCTGGCAACCCTGAGATACCAGTTTTTCCACCCCTTAGTGGGCTTGGGCCATGATCGGAAAACATCCTTCCACAGCCCTAAACCGAAACATTCAGATCTGAAGGGGATTCGGTTGGTTTCTGCGTTGATTATGTAGCTGGGATCTGGATTGCCCATGGGGCCTAAACAGCTAAAGGTGGAACCAGTAAGTGGGATCACTACTTTGTTGTACAGCTCCTAGAGTTCGAAGGAAAGAAGAGGAAAAATCAGAAAAGGAACGGGGATAAATCCAGATTTGTGCGAGAAAAGTACCAGCAGAAGGTTGGATTGGGAAGAAAATAGGTCTCACCTTGGGGATGTCAACTTGGATTGCCATCGGAGTCGAGGGAGTGCTTGCAGTTCGTCCTTGGATTGCGGAAGAGTACTGTTGCTCGAGTTCGTGTTCTTCGGAGCGGCTGGAGGTTGAAGACGACGGCAAGGGGGTGAAAGTGAAAGTGGGCTCAGGGTGAAAAGTAGTGTGGACCCCGGTAACTTTTATAAGCCTGCTCAGGGGCATTTTGGGGTTCTATTTCACATTGTGCAGGAATGTGGAGAAGCCCGCGGTAGATACGCGCGGTGATCGAGGTGGTCTGCAACTGTTTGTGCTACAATCGAGGGATTTTATTATTAAATTGCAGTTCCACACGCGGGGATCGAGGAAACCGTACATTTATCTCGGAGGTAACGGCTACAGTGGAGAGAATTTCGGTACATAAAGTATTGTACATCCCGAAACTGGGGGCATGTGTTGACACTGTTTTTCAGCACGTGTCAAATGAGCTAAGGTATGACTAGGCAGCAGCCGTTTACCATCGGCATCGGTGAAGTATGAACCAATATTGCCGATGGGAGTATAGCGGGAAGGCCAAGTGTGCTGCCGATGGAGACTGGATGGTTCTTGCCGACAAAGGTTAATTGGTGAAAAGCTATGTTGCTGATGCCGACTGCCGAAAAAGAGGTATTGCCGATTGCCGATGAAGAGTCCTTGCCGATTGCCGATGAGGGGTCATTACCGACTGCCGATGAAGGGTCATTGCCGATTGCCGATGAAGGGTGGTTGTTGATTAGGAATGATCGGTGAAGATGGTTACCAGCGCAAGGTCCCTAATTGGGAGATGTTGCCGATTGTCGATCGGGAAAGTATTGCCGATGCCGATGGGCGTGACTTAGCACTTGGTGGCAGCAGAAGACTACAGGTGGCCAAAGAAGGAAGTTGCAGAGATCTACCGATGGAAATCTTCCATCGAGGAAAAGTATAAGGAAACTGATGTTTTACCAGTGTTATTATAGTAGTTTGAATCCGACTCTTGCATGAGTCGTTTATTTTCCTTTAAAATAGGTGTGTTTGTTTAGGAAATAAATATTGTTATCCAGCTCCTGCGCGAGTCAGTTTCCTCTAAGTAGGAGTTTGTTTTAGGAAGGATATGTGTCGTGTCTTTGTACAACTCTCCATGCGGGAGTATAAATATGTGCCCGAGGGCTATGGAATAAACAACCAATCCAAATCAAAAACAAACCAATTTTATCTTATTTTACCTTTTTATCGCAATTTACCCTTTTACTGTATTAGCTATAGTTTTCAACGAGTTCTTCAAGCTTTCGACAGGCTACATCACCTTGATCTCTGTCAAATCCTTGTTAGTTCCGCGTGGGAGTACCTCTGAGCTTTGGCAATCCGGGCGCATCGTTGTTTGCCTCGTTCAGCTCTGCTCTAGTTATCCTTGATCAATCTGAGCCTTGACGTCCGGGCGCATCGCTGTCGTCTCGTTCAGTTTGTTCTAGTTATCATCCTTGTCGATTGATTGGTCAAATCGACTGGCACGCCTCCAAAATCCCGAGCTTTGGGTAATAGCCCGAGGTGATCACAGATCTGACGCTTTTTGTGTCAACAGGTCTGGGAGCAGTGCTTGATGAGCCCTGGTATTTCAGCTGTTGCACTTGGGGTCATCGGCAGGCTGAGTGTGAAGAGTTTGTGCACTGGGAGCAGCTGCCGATGAATTTGTTGGCTACAAAAGGAGATGTTCGATGCAAGTCGAAGGATTGTAAGAGTGGCTCTGCAATGCTTACGTGCAATAGTCAAGGAAGTGGTGTAGGCATTTTGGAGGAGATGCAGTAGAAGAAATTTCGGTGCATAAGATATCTTATACTCCGAAATTGGAGGGCATGTGTTGACACCGTTTTTTGACGCGTGTCAATGTGATCTGAGGATTGTGCTGATCGGCAAAAGGCTAGTTGTTGTTCCTTATCGGCATCGGAATATTACCGGTCAGATTGCCGATAAAAGCAAGAGTGTTGCTGATGCAGACAGGGACTTGTTGCCGATTGAGGCAGGAAGACACTGTTGATGAAGGCAAGGGGATGTTGCCAATAGAGACATGAATGTTGCCGAGAGAAAGAACATTGCCGATAAGAACCAAAGCTCATTACCGATGTGATGAAAACAACAATGTTGCTGATGGAGGCAAGATGTTGCCGATGAGGGCAAGGAAACGTTGCCGATGAGAATTGAGGCCCATTATCGATGTGATGAAGGCTACAATGTTGCTGGTGGAGTCAAGAAAGCGTTGCCGATGAGAGCCAAAGCCTGTTGCTGATAGGAGGAATATTGCCGATGAGGGCGGAAAGCTGCCGATGAATGATGATGCCGATGGAAGCGGGATGAAGTAGCTGGCGTCAGCAGAAAACTGCCGATGGCAATAGAGAAAAGTTGTGGATTGAAGGAAGTCTGCTGATGGAAGGTTTCATCGTGAAGGAGATAGATATGGAAGCTGGTGATTTCATGTCAGTATTAATAGATTTATTTCGAGTCCGACTCTTGCACGAGTCGTTTCTTTCCTTTAGCGTGAGTCGTTTTATTTCCTTAAAAATAGGAGTTTTTGTTTAGGAAGGTATGAGTCATATCCATGTACAACTCCCCATATGGGAGTATAAATATGTGCCCAAGGGCCGCGTGAAAAATATATCCAAGCATATCAAATAAATCAATTACTTTTTTATCTACTTTACGAGTAATTTACCTTTACCGCATTAGTATTAGTCTATCTATGAGTTCTTCAAGTTTCGACGTGCTGCATCTCATCGACCTCCGTCAACCCTTGCAAGTTCCGCGTTTGAGCAATCTGAGCCTTGACGTCCGGGCGCATCACTATCGTCTCGTTCAGCTCTACTCTAGTTATCCTGATCAGGTTTGAGCCTTGACATCTGGACGCATCGCCGTTGTCTCGTTCAGATCTTGTTCTATTTATCGTCCTTGTCGATTAACTGGTCAAATCGACTGGCATGCCCTCGGATATCGAATTCGGGTATAAGCCCGAGGTGTTCGCAGATCCTCGACAACTTTTTGCGTCAACACAAGGTCAATTTGTTAGATCAAACAAAAGGGTTCCTAGGTTCAAACATTAGAGCTTAAACCCTAGAAGCATATTTGGACTTGATCATGAACATAAACATGGTTCCATTTCATCCCTAAGCATTTCTAGATGGTCATTAGTGATCAAAACATCAAGCACTTGGTTATACAAGCATAACTCATACAAAGCTAGGTGTAGGTTTAACACATACACATATGAAAACAAAGGGATCACTTAGGGTTATCATTTCATGTGATCATGGAAATGCATGAATGCAATGATGCTTGTGCTCATGCTCATGAAATGATATGCAAATGCAAGCTTAACACCTATGGTCTTACAGTAATCAACCAAGGATGGGGTGAGGAACGTCTCTAGCCAAAGAGGAGAGGTATTCACACCGTTAATGAGGTGGACATGCTCTCTGCCAAGATGGACCTCCTGATGAAGAAAATAGAAGAAAGTTCCAAGAAAGAACGAGAGGCCATCTATCCCATCGCCGCCGCACAAGCTATTGAAGCTGATCCATGGTGCGAGATGTGCGGAGGAAATGATCACTCGGGCAACAATTGCCCCGAGACATCGAAGGAGGACGTGAACTTCATCAGCAACAAGAACAACAACAACAACAACAACAACACTGGGTATCGACCCCAACAAACAAGGAGGATGGAACTCCCCCCCCCTTCTACCAAGATAATGGAGGTAATAGCAATTTCAATAATTATAATCCTTACAATAATCAGCCTTCATTAAAAGATCTTGTTCTTGGTCAATCTAAGATTAGTGATAGTATAAATAAAAAGATGATTGCCACTGATAGAGTTCTTGTAAGCTTTGGTGAGAAAATTCATAGCTTCACAACTGTCATGAAAAATCAATTGAGCTTTAATAAAATGCTAGAAACCCAATTAGCTCAGTTAGTAGCAGCTATGTCATCTCTGGAACAAGGTAAAATTCCTGGGAAACCAGAGGATTCAATTGAGCATGTGAACATGGTAACAACAAAGTTTGGTAAGCCTCCACTTCGCTCCTACTAGGGCTATCTTCTCGATCCTCCCTTCATCATAAAGAAGGAAGATCCAGGCCACCCGACGATCAAGTGCTCAATCGGACAACAAACTTTCCACACCGCCTTCTGCGATCTCGGATCGGGCTTCAAGATCATGTCTAAGGTAACTTATGATAACTTGTTAGGAGGACCTTTGGTCCCTACATGTGTTCGCTTGCAGATGGCAGATCAAACAATAAGGTTTCCCGAGGGACTTGCGAGAGATATCTTGGTAAACATCCAAGATGAATACATCCCCACAGACTTCATCGTCCTGGACATGGGAGCTAACGTGGAAGTCCCCATCATCTTGGGAAGGCCCTTCCTCACACCACCAACGCGGTCATCTATATTGGATCGGGCCAGATCCACTTCCAGTTCCCGAGCCACAAAGTAAAATGTGCTTTCAATGGTTATAAACTTAACAAACAGGTTAAAGCACAACCACCCAAAAGAAGAGTTCGAGCCCCACGACAAAAGAAACAGTACCCGGAGGCCAAGATTAATAAACTCAAGGAGGATGAACCCGCCAATCCAAGGAAGGTTTGCAAAGCAAAGGAGGTGCACACACACCATGGTCTCCATCTCCGGAGCCATCAGGTGCACCCGAAGAATGAACCAGAAGGAGAGTCCTATTCCAAGGACTTAAACATCAAGGAGCCTTCGTCGAAAGGTAAGTCGATAGTTATATTTTATTTCTCTTCTTGCATTTAGTTAAATTCTTTTATGCTTAAAATTTAGAACCATGAAGTTTAGATTAAATAAAACTTGAGAATTAGTGTAGCACTAAAAAAAATAAAAATTGACAAAAGGTAGAGCCATAGAGTGGTCGGCCAAACACCCTATGCACCTATCTTGGCTTTATTAAAAAGAGGAAGACAATGTGATCTTTATAAAAGAAAAAAAATAGAGGACTAGGGGGGTCGGCCGACCACCCTAGGTACCCCATGATCATCCCACTTTCTTCCCCATCGTCCTTTGTCCAAGAATCTCATGATTTTGAGTAGTGAGACTTTCAAAAAAATCAGATTTATCTTTAGGGGACATCTCTTTTGTCTTGTCATGATTTAAAGTACATCAATCACTTTTGGTTAAAACATGACATATCCTTGTCTCCCACTACTCCTTGTCCAAAGTGGGGAATCATGACACCTATCACTTTCACTTTGTCATGCTTTGAAAAAGAAAACACATCAATCACTTTTGATCAAAGCATGACATACCTTTGTCCCCAACTACTCTTTATCTAAAGAGGAGAATCTTGAGCACTTTAGCTCAGCTTTTGATCACATCACAAATTATGCTTCACCTTTCACCAAGCACTAGAAAAAGCATGAGTGGAATCCCCACTTTAGGGGGTTGGCCGACCACCTTTGGTCACCTCCCTCTCTCTCTCTCTTTTTCTTTGTGTAAGGCATCTACTAAAGTTAGTGATCATGGCACCCAAGGGCATGCCCAAGGGGTGGTCGGCCGACCACCTCATGGTACCCGCTTAGTGCCATTCTCTTCCCCTATAAAACCCCATGCAAGGAGAGCTCAATCCCTCACACCTCAAACTCAGTTCTAGCTCAAACCTCTCCTTGCCTTGCTCTTTCCTCTCTTCATTCAAGAGAAGTTCTTAGCTCTCAAGAGAAGTATTGTTACTCTCACTAGTCCACAAAAAGATCTCTTGTCTTCATCGAGCTTCTCTTAACTCAAGCAAGGCAAACTAGGAAATTCTCTCCCCACACAACCTTGTCCTAGTCTTGCCTCTTCCTCTATAAAGATGAAGAACCCATTGACATCCGCATTCAAGAAAATGAAAAAAGCTATAAGTGGGAGCTCATCTCGTCGCTCCCACCAATCCGAGGATACTTCCCAAGGAAGAAGAAGGGGAGGTTCTTCCCGATACACTTGGGAGAACGTCCAAACCGATGAACACCCTCAGGAGGAGGAAGAAGTATCGGAGGAGGTACCTCATATCAAGGCATTCATGGTGCCCCCAATGAGGACCTATGACCAACAAAGTGGTCTCTGGCTCGACCAAATAGAGTATCAAAGGTATCTCTCTCTTCGGGATCGATCTTTCGAGCACACAAGGATATTGGATCCGAGTCTTCTCTCCAATGCAGGTATGACCACCAAATTCAACACTATCTTTTCCGCACTTGGTTGGTCTAGCTTTTGGCAAATAGAAGAGCTTGAAATTGAGTTGCTCACCTTAGAATTTTTATGCTCTCTCCAAGTCTCTAATGTTGGAATTTCCTTTCACATGTTTAATCAAAGCTATTGTCTAACTTAGAGTCATCTAAATACTGCTCTTGTCTTTGAAAACTCATGCTTGATAGATCTAGACCATGCCATGCGTAGGTTTAACAAGAGAAAGTTTTGTTTCTCTATCTCTGCTCTAAAAGATTGCTCAAATCCTAAACCTGAGGAAATTCATAATCCAACCCTTCATTTCATGCACCTTTGGATGAAAATGACTTTGTTTCCTAGAAGTAATGCTAGCTTCATAAGTGACATGGAATTAAAATTGCTTTATGCCATGGTAAACAAGATTCAAATCTCTCCTGTGAAATGCTTAGTGGAATTTTGGCAAAGATCAATTGAGAGTAATGAATCTATTCAATTCACATCTTTAATTACTCGTCTTGCCGAATCCATGAACCTGCTAAATGGCACTCAACCCTTTGTTTACATATCTGCTCCTATAGCTGTAATCTCAGAAGAATATCTTACAACTGTTCAAATGTAAAAAAGAGATGCCAATGGTGATCTTAAAATTATCTACAATGGCCATACAATTGAGGTGCCTCTTCCAAATAGGCAACTTCAGTTGTATAGGACCCGTAAGCTCACCCTTGATTTAAATCAAGGGATTGGACAAAGAGGTTTTGCAGGTTCAGACAGGAGAGCTCAGGAGGGGCTATACTTTGTTCATCTTGAGCAAGGTGGTCCTTCCCAAGAAGCTATTAACGAGGAGGAAGACGATGCATCTTCCATACACACTTCTAGTGGCATGCCTCCTCGACCATCACGTCCGCAAAGAGCACGGGCATCCTTCTCGTCCACACGAGAAAGGGAGCATCGTGAATTGTGGCAACAATTTGATCATCTCACCAATACCTTTGGTGAGTTGCGTGTTGAGCATGGTGAGAAAACATGCATAGTCCAACAAACTGCCGAAGATATCCAAGCAATGCAAGAAGAACAGTACCGGCAGTGGGACTTGTGGTGGCAACTATATCCATATCCGCTGCATTATTAAGCAAAGGACAAGCTTGGGGGAGGTACCCTCCCCCACTAAGGTATGTTTTTAATTTCAACATTATTCTTCATGCAGTTTCCTTGCTTATCTTTTGTTGTTGCATCCAAAAAAAATAAAAAAAATCTGCATATGATAAAAACAAAAAGACTTTCTCTACTCCACTCACATATCCCATGAAAAATTAATATATCCTATGGAAATGATGAATAGTTGCTCTACTAAATGTTTCTCTAGTACTTAGTATACAACTTGATATTTCTCTAAGTATGGATTACTTGGCTTAAAAGAAAACATCATGAACCTCAAACTTTTGTGGGTTGCAAATGTCGTAACTAAGTCTAAGTTGTTGTGAGACATGATATGACAAGATAAGAGCTGCTATAATATTGTTCTAAGCAAGAATGACTATCAGAGTTTTATTTATTAAAATGATAAAAACACTTCTTGTTCCTCAATGGTGAGAATTCCTACCAAAGCCATACATGCTCTTTCATGATATAAGCTTTCTACATAAGCTGCTTGCTTTGTGTTGAGTTTGGTCAAGTTTTGTGACCCTTGTTGAGAGATTTATCATGCTCCCAAGATCAATATCACGTACACGCCACATATACATGCTGCTTCTACACTGGAAGTACGCAGAAACATGCCTTACCTTTCCACATAGTTCATACTCCATGCTTTAATAGAAAAACTCTCTCTAGTTTGTTGCTAGTTAATGAGACATAGACTATGCAAAATTACGAAAAATTCAAGGGCACTCTAAAGTCCCAAATTTTATGAGCACTCCAAAGCTCTCTCTTGAAAAAAAAATATATATATATATATATATAAAGATAGCTATGTCTCAAAATAATAAGTTAGGAAAGAGAGATCATCCAAATATAGGAGTATTGATCATTTGCCATGTTTCCACACACTTGCACATCTTGATCTAAGAGTATGACACTACTCTCCTTGGATCCGGAATTTGACTTTACAATATATGCAAGGTAAGTTTGCTACATCATTGATCCCTACCTATAGCTCCACATAAGCTTTAGAGATAGGATGAAAGAAGGCAAACTTTGATATATGCCTTGGTGAGGAATCATACACGTTCTGAGCGACTCAAGAGTACCATTTGATGAACACTAAGTTTTCTTTTACAAAATCTTACAAAACCTCCAATATGAAACTTGTGAAAGAATGAGAAAACTAGTGCTCAAGTCAAGTTGTTCTATCTCTCAACCTCTCAAGACAAAGGATAAAGCTATAAGCCCCATGAAGGACTAAGGTAATATAGGTGAGTCTTTATTGCTAATTTTTCCATTCAAAAGAGAAGTATGATTGTTGTAGATTTAGTACTCTTGAAATATAAAGCATAGTAGCAACTCCTGATCCATCGAGTTAAGTTTGATTTTTTGCTCGGGACGAGCAAAGGTTAAGCTTGGGGATCTTGTTGGCACAAAATATGATACACTTTTATATAACTAAAATGATGCCACCAACCTCAGGATCAAGGACAAACAAACACATCATGAGCATAATTTATCAAATAACTAGTTTCACATGTCCATGAGTGTTTGAATGCAGGAATGAGTAAATGGAGCAAAGGAGAGACAGTGGGGCCCACATAGGGGGTCGATCAACCACCCTATGGGCCCACCTGCTCTCCCCTCTCAGCCATGATCCAAGAGAAGCACTCTAGAGTGAAATCAAACCCTTGGATCACTCTATGCTTTCTCTCAACGGCTCACATGTACAACACATGGATTCATGGGCCCACACCAAGGAGATAAATGTGACAACCACATCAGAACCAACAACCAACCTCAATGACAAGTGGGACCAACATCTGAGAAGACGAGGTGGGCCAGAGACCCCAAGGGGGGGGTCGGCCGACTGCCCCCTGGGCCCACCTGGCTCCCACCTGGTCCCTGACAGTGGGGCCACTTCCAGAGGCTAGAGGAGGGCCCACCTACCATAAGGTTGGTCGGCCGACCACCCCCCTAGGTCAGTTTTGCCCCTCCAACCGCCATACCACTCTACACATGGTGGAAATCACCACCATCCACCCTTGGTCGGTTGGATCCAAGGGTGGAGGATTGAAGGCCCTGGATTGCTAACGTGGCGCTGGAGTAGCCCCTACTCCACCCCCCACTATAAATAGAGGGTCATATACCCCCTCTCTACACATGGTGAAGAAGCCTACAAGCTCTATTCCTTAGATTGTTCTAGTAGTTTACTCTAGAGTGGGAGTTAGAGTTGAGTCTAGCTCTGCTCGGGATTTCCGGAGTTGTCTTCTGGAAAGTCTGGTATAGCTCTTGTATCTTTCCTTCTTTGTAAGACTTTACCTTTATCAATATATTATCTTTTCTCTCTACTTTACTTAGTATTTACTTTGAGTATTACTATACTAGATATAGTGTTGTTATATGCTTTTGGTCTTTAATAGCCTTCACATTCATAGTCTGTGATCCTCGTGGCCTTTCCCATATGCGATCATTGCCTGTCATAGGGTGCTTTGATTATAGATCATAGTCAAAGTAATAAGTTGTGTGTAAGCGTGGTGCTTATACATCATCTTATCCTTGGTTACCGTTTGTTGCACGGATTGTTTGTGGTAGCCAGCAAGAGGTGAAAGCCTTGTCTAGTCTTTGTATTCCACCACGTGTTTTTAGGCAAGTTCTTAAAAGGTAAGGCCCCCGTAAGAAGAGGGCGCGGTCCGGTAGGAGTTTTGTCCTCCTACTGATCTATCCCCTCGCCTAGCATAATTGTATTAAGGAGGCAAACTATAGTGTTTAGACTAGTTAATTGGCTAAGTATATTGAAGTAGAGTGAATTGCATAGGAGTCCCTTGTACTCTCTCATTGTCCTCCCACCTAGCTATTCTATCTAGTCCGTTCTAAGAGTATCATTTACCTTGGCTTATTCATTCATCAACCCTTCCTATCATATATCGTTTACCCCCCTATACTAGTTGGTACTAAGTTGAGGTGCTCTCTAGGATCTCTATCTAATTATCATTTCTAGCCCAGCTTTCCCTTGGGAAAATATAAATTACAATACCTTGGAATACTCCTAGGTGAAGTGCTACAACGGTATAATCTGTGCGCTTGCGGATTTATCTAATAGTCATAACAAATACCAACAGTCGTACCGACTCGCAGACCAAGAAGGCATCGACTTCCCAAACTCCTAGAGCATAGAACACCTTAGACGATTCTACGCCTGAAAAGGCATGTACTATGTACCCACAATAATGAATAAAGACTCGCCAGTTTTGTCCCCAAACTCATTCTTTTTTCAATAACCAAAACACTCTCAGTGTTCGATGACCTCTCCAAATGCTCTTGGCGTTCGGCGACCTCTCCAAACACTCTTAGCATTCGACGACCTCTCCAAAACGCTTTCAACGTTCGACAATCTCTCCAAAACGCTCTCAACGTTCGACGACCTCTCCAAAACGCTCTTAGTGTTCGATGACTTCGCCAAACAGCCTGGCTATAACCAGAAAGTCATTGAAGCTGGCCTAACAATTAATCATAAGCGTGAAGAAGTAGCTACCCTTCATGCCATGACTAAACCGCCAGGCCTCCCGAGCAATGCCTCCCAACCATGGGGCAATACTCAAGTTGAGGCCACTATGGTTATACGCCCAGCGACTGTATTAACGACCATGAAACGGTCGATGACTCTACAATCAGCATGGCTATTCACCAAGCGTCTGCAGAAATGGTCTCCACACGCACTAGTCACCCCACGATCGAGCCTCTCTGAAAAAGCCCAGCCCCTAGCATCTCCCTACGCGTGTACGAGCATTCTCCCTTTATGCCATGGGTTGTCATCAGCGTGCCCCTTGGTAGTCCCCATAGCTCCTACACGTGCAGCGGCGCTAGCCCTACGATGCGGACCATGGGAAATCCAAGGCTGAATGATTCATCACTACGGCTCATGACAAAGTTGGCACGAAAGGACATCCAAGTGAAATAAAAGATCACCGCCTCGATAATAAAAAGCTTTGATACATTTCACTTACAAGTCCACATACATCTTGTATCCTACATACAATCAACGCCTACCCCATAGCAAAAAACTCCATGTCTAAAAGGAGTTCTCCAGCAACCAAGTCCGCTTCCGCCTCCAGGTGATGCATATCCGCCCCAGAGGTACCGGCCGCGAAACCACCTCACACCCTCTCCATGTTGACTCGTGGGTAGTGTGATCGGAGTATGGCGAGACCATGAGTGAGCAGCTCTCATGTCGCCGACGACATGAATGATTTAAAACGATCCACAAGGCCTCACGCCCTTGACAAAATATCGTCGATGGCCACCTCTAACAGAGGATCCGAGATGAACGGCTCATCATCTATGCAGCCTACCACTAGGGCGACCTCATGTGCGAATTGCCAAAAGCGGTCACGCCTGACGCCGACCTCGACCTCCAGCCCTGGAAGAGGGTACAAAGTTAATAAGTTGGGTAACACCATACGCCAGCAAGACAATACAGGCAATCAAGGCGGCCACTGCAGGACATACCTCTCTACGCCACCTGCACCTGCTGAACCTTCAAGTTCGCAGCAACGACCTCCTCCCGAGCCTTCGCAACCTGGTCACGAAGCTCCAAGTTCTTGTGCTCCATCTCAAGAATTGCGACCTCCAACTCTCACGACTAGGCGCGGGCGTCCTCCAAACCTACTTCCAGTACAGCAACCTAGTCCTTCGTCGGCTAACCTCCTCCCGCAACTACACGTTCTCTGCCGCCAACGGAGCTAGCCTATCGATTTGGAGCTTGCGCTCCCACCCCACCTTAGGAACGCCTGCAACAAGGTAGCTAGCAGGTAAACCCAACAGACAAGGCGGCCAACAACCTACCAAGAAGGAGAATAGACTAGTCACCTCAATGCGCCCCATCATGTTCTATGCATCACCAAGAAACACGACCTCCTCATCCTCGGCTTCCTCATCATCAACAAAAACACATTTATTCCCATCTTTCCGCAAAATGCGCACCGGCCTACATTTCAGCACCTTATCCGAATGGGGGAGCTCTTCGGAACTCGACTCCACGACAGGCAGAACCGGCCTCTTCCACTTCCTCCTCGGGCAAAGACCAAGGGAGAGCTACATGGCGGCAGTGGCAGACTCCGCCCCCGCATCAACAACGTCGAGCACATCACCAGTAGTAACTACGGGAACAGCTTGAGCCCCTCCGACCTTCGTATCAATGATAACCTCCACCACCGGTGCCAATGGCACCGATTCAGCAGCAGGCCTACCAGATTCTGGTCGCCCCCCTTCAGTCGGGCCCCGAACGACCACCTCTGGCACAACACTAGCCAATGACCCAGGATCATCGGCCATTGCAGCACTACATAGTATAAGTCACTCCATATCTACAAATACTCCAACAAAATGAAGAAAGGTACTTACAAAGCAGATGTCCTCCGCGTCCGGGAAAAGCATTGCGCCTGCCTCGGTAGGACAACACTCACCTCTGACAATGGCTGCACCGCCACCGCTCCAATGGCCGCCCGACGCAGCGACCTCAACTAACCCGACGTCCCAAGAGATTGTCGGGAATCTCTAGCTGATGGCAAGGAGATCAACAACCCAGGCACCGCCAATGTCTTCAAATATGCACTAAATGGCACGTCTTTATCCTCCAGCAAAGCACCATGCGATGCGCCGCCACCATCAGCACTTGAGCTAACGCCGCCCCTGGGCGACATGACGAACTTGGCAGGCGATGAAGACGCCTAACGTCCCCCCTGGGGATCACCATGTGCCTCACAACCGCGCACCCGAGTACCAGGAGAAAGTACCCTAGAGCAGCCATGGCCACTGGACTCCGCGGCGACCCCATCACCAGCAACGTCGACAATGACCAGTTGAGCACAAAGACCCGCCGACAAGTCGGAAGACGGAACCATAGCAAAGTAAGCGGCACGACCCTGCCCATGCACCTACAGAACAAGAAACATCAGGCCGCACAGCTAAAAACATCAACACACCTGGCGCCAGATGCTAACCAGCGGTGGAGGATATTAAAGGCTATACGCCTTCCTCGACTGCTTCAACGCCAAATTTTTCCCAAGATCGAAGATGAAATTCAGGCGTTTTTCGGTAACTTCCCGGGCAAACGTCTCTAGTGCCTCACAGGTACTGTCGGCCGGTCCAGTGTATTCGTACGCCGGGTGCTCCCTCTCCTCACAAGGCTGACAGCGTCTGCAATAAAACTACACCCGACCAACATGCCATCAACGGTACTATGATCAAGCAACGTCAAAAGCTCCTGCACCTTCTCCAAATTAGCCGTAGTCGGCAGCGCCGATCAGCTCGCCTGGGCTTTCGGGACAAAAGCAGGGTCACAAGGCGCGAAGGGCTCCTCCTGATGGATATAAAACCATTTGGACTTGTACTCGGCAAACTTTGAATGCAGTGGCATTGTGATGTACTTATCTGCCATGTCATCCCGAGGCTGAAGGTATACAGAGCTAACAACCTCTGATTTTCCACTTCCATTGGGCTTGAGATGGAAGAAATAGCGAAACAAATCGAAGTCAAGATAGATCCCCAAGTATGCCTCGCACAGATGAATGAAGACAGAAATGTGCAACAAGGAATTGGGGCTCAAGATGCATAGTGCAATCTGGTAGTAGTGCAGCAAGCCAAGAAGAAATGGATGCACTGGGACCCCAAGACCACACCTGAAGAACAGCTCGAAGACGATGAGCTCCCCAGTATTGGGGGTCAGAAATTCCTCGTCGGTCGCCGCTCACCAACCACCGACCGCCTCATCTGGGAGGAGGCCGCCGAAAACAAGATTGTTGATCTCGCCCGTCCTCAGGGTGCACCACATCCAGTGTTTCACCCATGACAGCCCACCAACTTCCCAGTAATCTCCACCACCTCTGCTTCCATCGGCGCAACGGCCGCCCTCACTGTCGCCGCCACCCGAGTTGTCGCCGCCATCACCGCTGACGGTTTCACTCGGCTACCCCTCTTCGGTGCCATTCCAAAAGAAAAGGAATCATGAATGGAGGAACGAAGTGATCGTTTTATTAGCGAGAGAATGGAAATTGAAGAAGCACATGAACGGACCACCGTCGCAAAGTTCCCCTTTTATACACAGCGGTGCGACGCTTTGGTCCTAGGGTTTTTGGGAAACCGCAACGGTCTAATGTGGAACCGCCATGCAAGTCGTTGGTCATATCACGGACGCTTCGCTTACTCATGGACCGCTAACTACGCGAACAATACAGCCCACTTACCCGTTCACTGCGCCATTTATCCCGACTAATCTCTTTCAAACTTTTGGTTAGTTATTTTTTATCGCTTGTTGATGCTTCTTAACGTCATTACCAAAAGTAGAATAATTTCTATTTCTGATAACAACGCCAAAAAGGGTTAACCACCTCTCATGCCACTTAAGCCAAGTTGTCATCCCCATCATGGCAGAGAGATGCGGTATTGAAATATGCAATTGCTCTAAGTGAATATGAATAGAAATGTGTTTCTACAAGCGCACAGATAATACCGAAGTAGCATTTTAACCAGGAGTATTCCAGGTATCGTTATTTATATTTTTACCACTGCGAAGGATACTAAGGAATAAATGAGGAATGAGTATTAATGATCAATGAGTATCATTGCATGTGTAATGGAGAGTTTTCATCTATCTCACTCAGTACAAGATAAGTGTCACAGAAGATATAGATAATGAATGAATAGTGACAAAAGATAAATACTGATCAACATAAATGTAGCCACATAAGATAATGATAAGCACCTCAACAGATATTCTAGCAAGTCATTAGCATGGAATTAGGATGAACTACAAAGATATTTTCTAAGTTATTCTTAACTATATAGTCTAGTATACTATGATTAGTGCAATTACACTTGGCAATCATGGCGAGAAAAGAGATATTCATGTATAGTGAGTATTACTAAGGAAGTGAAGAACATAGCAATCATTTCCCCATAATAGAACTGCTCTGCCTGCCCTACAAACGGGAGGAGGACTACAAAGGACTCAACAGGACTATCACTCCCGCGAACTACCTCACGATCCGGAATGTAGGGTACAATTGCAGATAAATACGGTCTAGGCACCACGCCTACACAATATCTATCATTTACCCATAGTACTGGTGGATAAACGCTATACGATTCTAAACATGCATATGATTCAGATCTAACTATGCCAAGTATATAATCATAATAAACTAAGAACAATATAACTAAGAACATAAACGAATAGAGTAAAGTCATAGATAATATAATGAAGTAGAGAAAAGTCATATTCATAATATTGAAGAACAAATGAAGAACAATGAAGAACTAGATAGAGAATTACCAATAATCCTCTTGACAGATCCGGAAACCAATCGAAGATTGACTCCTTGTAGTTCTAATCCTATATAGCTATGCTAAACTAGAGATCTAGTTGATGTGGTGACTCTAGGGCTTGATCAGGGGCTTCTCCTCTTGAGATGGATGATGAATAATGAATTAGGTCAGAGAGGCTCTTCTCCTCAGGGTCAGGGGGCCTTCCTTATATAGCCTCCTCAAATGAACGTCGGCCGTTGGATCAAACCGACCTTAATGGAGGGCTTAGATGCAACCTTAATGGCAGTGGAGAGGTGGTCCCATAGGGCAGAGCCTCTTGGGCTCAACCCTAGGGCAGCCGCCCCAAGGAGTAGGGTGGGCGCCATGCCCCTGGGCCCGCTCGGCCTCTCGCTTCTTCCCGCGCCTTCTTGACCCTTCTAGATTATTCTTTTTCGTTCGAATGATAATTATCTCTACGTAAATATGACATGTGGGCCTTTCCTCCATATTTCCTGATATCCCCCTGCAGAAACAGACATTCACCAAAACTCATGGAATTCTATCAGTTTAAACCTTATTTCTAGTTGTTGGTTTCGTTTAGATCCTTATCCTTGTTTAGTTGACGGTTAATTTTAGTACTTAAGGACCGTCAACATCGCTAACCCCCAAGTCCAGGGGACTGGGCCCACATCCTTTAAAGAAATTTTTTCACATCTACATTACTTCCACTACAGTGATAGGTCGCCAGACTCCAGCAAGGATTTCCAGCGAGGATGCTCATGGACTGCATCGACCATGACTCCTGGCACCTAGTCGCTGCAATTTCTGACTAGGCACAGGGACTTTGCCGACTACAAGCCTCGAGCAGGGCTCGAGGACTACACGTCATCCGCCAACCACAACCACGTCCATGACTTTCTCACGCCAGTTTCCTCTGCAAACAAGCTCGGGACTAGAGCTCGGGGACTGAACGCCGCAGCCACTCAAGGAGACTATTCGGTGACACTATGACCCTGACAGAAGGACCATCTCGCTCCATATATCAGGCTCGGGGACTACGAGTATTTGCATTTGTTTTTCACAAAACTTCTATTTAATCTTTTACATTCCAAATCTTTTATAGCTAGGCACCACGTGCATACTACACCTACTTCCAAGCTCGGGGACTAAGTGGGTACACTTCACCTCGCGGTGAATGTATCTATTCCTTTCTCGACAAACCTTGTTGTTTCATGGTGTTTTGTAGAGTCTAAGTGGGTACACTTCACCCGGAAAGGACTTTCAAAAATTTCTTCTTCAGCACATCACATTCTTCTGACAAGCATCTACAGACTTACGACGATCCAACCTGCTCGCTAATCAAGCTACGAGACTTTCGACTAGCCCGACCTAGTCAGGAGGATTCGCCGAACTGGATCCCGACCAGGCCACCTAGTCGGAGCTCTATGACAACGCTGATGAACAAAGGCGACCAGGTTATACCTCCTCGCAAGGCGTTAGGACGGCTCACCAGAAGGATGCAACATGCTTGGGGACATGTTGGGGGTTTTACCTTTGTATACCCCCTGGGACCTACATGGGCATCTCGACCGAGGACGGCCCAGCTTGCGAGGCCCTGCGGCACGAGACCAAGCCCGACATGCTCGCCAGGGACTCCGA
Source organism: Microstegium vimineum (assembly GCA_022036555.1). Taxonomy (NCBI): domain Eukaryota; kingdom Viridiplantae; phylum Streptophyta; class Magnoliopsida; order Poales; family Poaceae; genus Microstegium; species Microstegium vimineum. The sequence goes on along the minus strand of CM039121.1, from coordinate 17,115,847 downwards.
AGAGCCTTGCTCGACAAGGAAGATCCTCGTAGATAGACTCGGATCCCTAGCAACAAGCTCAACAGGCAAATCAAGCTTAAAAGAGCAACCATAATCCTAACAAAAACTCAAAACAAGATATCAGTAAAGAAAGCACCAATGAAAAGAAGTCAGAAGAAAACCAAAAACTTCTAACCTAAGGAGGAGGATGATGAGCATCATATTCTACAACATGGGGAGGCATAGAAGATACGCCATTCAGAACTCTCCCAAAGCGCTCAAAAATCTCCTCTTTAGACAACCCAGAATCAGGAATAATCCGAGAAGGATCAGAGCAGCCAGTATATTCGAAGCCAAGATGATCCCTCTGCATAAGAGGTTGAACTCGGCGACGAAAATAACTAGCAACCAACCGATTGCCAGTCAACCCAGATTGTTTCAAATAACTTATCCGGGCCAACAAAGGCTTAATAGCCAAGGATTCAGAGGAAGGCAAATTGTCATTCCATGCAAGAAGAGAAGTCGGTTTAGCAGCAAGATTAGAAGTAAAATAAGCATCAGGCTTTGAGATATAGAACCACTTGTCTGCCCCATCCTTAATAGAGTCATAAAGGGTGAACGAAAAGTAACTATTCTTCACACCCTGACAAAATTGGAGAGCGGAACAACCAAAAGAATGGGTGGGAGCTTTTTCGTGGAACCGAAGGTGAAAGAAATGCAGGAGGAGGAGAAGACAAGGAGGGATGCCAATAAATGCCTTGCACAAATGAGCAAACGAAGCAAGAAAAAGAACCCCGTTAGGAGATAGATGATGAAGCTGGATACCATAGAAATGAAGGAATTCCATGAAGAAGTCAGAAGGAGGGGAGCAAAGTCCAGCACAAACAAAAGAAACAAAGAGCACGGTCTGATCAAGGGAAGGGCTCGGGATCACATGCTCACCGGGAAGCGAGTAATCAGAAAAAATCCGTGCCTGAAGTAGACCATGAGCAACTAGCAGATCTAAGTCTGCCTCCTGAGTCATAGGCTTGGGGGACCGCTTCATCTGGTGAGACATCTCAATGTATTCAGGATTGTCAATTGAATCTAAACTGGTGTCTTCATCAACAAATTCAATCTTGTTCTTGTTCTTGTTCTTCTTCACCATCCGAGGCGGATCGAAGACAGACAAGGCAGCGGCGGCGACTAGGGTTTGCAAGCAAGGCTAAAAATTTTTACCACAGGGTAAAGAAGAAAAGAAAAGAGAAAGGCAGACTTATAAAGAGGTAAAAACTAGAAGTCTCTTTTAACTTCAATGGAAAAAGAATACAACAATTGCAAAAAAGATCGCCTGGAATTACGGAACGGACGCCAAAAGAAAATAAACAGTCAGTTTACATCCTTCACAAAATACACAGACAATTCGAGAAGAGAATTACTCGAACACCACAATCAGTACAAACATCATACAGGGGAATACAAGGCGGATAGTAAAAAGAACTCGGAAGAGTAAGACAAAAGTTTATTTATCACTTATTCAGTGCAAAGCTTGATTACAACAAGAATATGGAGCTACAATACCCACTACATGAGAAGAAGCTAGTACAAGACAACAACAAGGAACCCAGTTGAATTCGAAGTTACACTTGTGAGAACCAGGATTCAATATTGGCAAACAGAGCCAAATAACTCAGATGTGCTTGACGCCAATGTTGACGGTCCTTAAGTACCAATTTTAACCATCAACTAAACAAGGAAAAGGATCTAAATGAAGCCCATAGCTAGAATTAGGGTTTATACTAATAGAATTCCATGAGTTTTGGTGAATGTCTATTTCTGTAGGGGGTTATCAGGAAATACCAAGTAAAGGCCCACATGTCATGTTTACATAGAGATATTTATCAACCGCACAATTTTCTGTACTCTAGAAGGTTCCAGGAGACACCAGAACGAACGGGAGGTGAAACAGGCCTAGAGCCAGGGCGCCCGCCCTAGCCCCTAGGGCGCCCTCCCTGCCCATGCAACCAATCAGGCTCTACTTCGCGGATCGTGCTCCACCGCCTTTGAGGATAAATCTAAACCCTTCATATAGGTCGGTTTGAACCAACGGCCCATGTTCATTTGAGGAGGCTATATAAGCAAGGCCCGTGACCCCCCTGAGGATCATCTCATCTCATTATTCTTCTCCAGAGCAAAAGCTAGGGTTTCAATTAGAAGTAGAGAAGGAGAGAGGTCCCTCTAGTTGTCTAGATCTAGTTCTTCTAGTTCTAGTTCATCTAGTTGTAATTAAAGGTGAGAGAGAGGAGGAGAGAGCTAGGAGGAGCCGGATCTGTCGGATCTTCCCCAACATTGTACCTTTGCAGCATCTGGTTCTGAGCAATCTCTAGGTTCTTCATTTATTATTTCTAAGTATCTTATTTTAGTTCTTACTTTATTCTATTTACGGGATCTCCGCTCGTATTGAGTGCTCTAGTTTACAATTGGAATTAGAGTAGTAAGCGATAGTGTAGACGTGGTGTCTAGACTAGAGTTTACCTGAGTTTGCGCCCAATCCTACGGATAGTTGAGGTAGCCCTAGGGGTGATAGCTCTGTAAGGCCTTTGTAGTCCACCACGTTCGGGTTGGTGTTTTCATAGAAGTTCTGGCAGCCTCTCCCGACTACCTTTTTCCCAGTCTTTGTCGAGAGTCGGGAAGGTACTGTTGCTCCAAAGTAAGTAGAGTATTCTGGACCTTTGATTAGATAAACCCCTTAGAAAACTCTAAAATCTCTCTACCTAGTTATCTTATCTATCCTTGGATTCTCTTAGTTCTTTTCTAGTGCACTTCACGTTCCCCGTGTAAATCGATACCCTTTTGGAATACTCCTGGGTGAAAGTTACAGCGGTATCCATGCGCTTGCGGATTTATCTGTATGCATTAAGAAATACCAACAAGCTTTCTGGCACCGTTGCCGCGGAACGGTAGTTGTGCTAGTTTCGAACTATGGTTATCCATCTACCTTTTTCCTTTTTCCTTTTTACCATCTTTCTCACCTTACCATATTCTTCTTACCACATTCATAAATATTTTACTCCAAAGGGTGACTTGTTGGAGACTCCACCTTCTTCACCCCTCATTCTTATAAATGGCTATGAGCTTCGACCTACTTGTATAGGCATGGTTTGGGAGAAATATTTCTCTAGCTTTGGTTTAGTTTTAAATCCAGTTGAAAATATAAATTATCCAAGTATAGAGGAGGCCCCAAACAAGACCAATTTGAGAGTTATCAATCCAAGTGGAATTTTGAACTTACATGAAGAATCAACCATAGAGATTGGAGAGGAAGATGATATCAATGAGCATGGAATATATTCCATAATTATCTCTTTAAACCCATGCTCATATGAGACATCTCCCAAACCAATTGGTCTCTCTATCAATACCACACATGACATCTCCATCACCCTAACACTTTCTGTTTACAAAAACTTCAAAAGGGTGGCTTTCGATGCATATGTTTATCATAAATATTGTAGATCTCGTTGTGTAAATCTTGAGATAGGTAATAGTAGGGAAATCATGTCACTAAAATCACATCTTAAAAGGTTTCCCTAGGACAAGCTTAGTGTCCTAAAACAAGGACCTCTCAGATCCTAACATAAGTATTCACCTTTATGTTGCCTACCCTTGTAAATTGAGCATAGAATTATATGATTATATTTCTTTGGGTATTTTTATCACTAACCATTCCAGGTATAGAGCATAAGTAATGAAGGAATGACAAGCATAAGGTATGTCCAACCAATTATTATGCAACATTGAATTTTATTCATCCAATCTTGATTTTTGCAAAATTCAAGTTTGGGGGATAACTCATCTAAAAACACATTTTGCCATGTTGCTACATCATCTTATTTGTACCTACCTTTAAGGCATGCTCAAACTACTAAATTGCTAATCATGCTCTTTCATCGTCACTTGAGTAAATCTCTATAATACTTTCATGCTACCTTTGTCTGCTATAGTATATGTTTAGGTTTTGAAGTATATTCATACACTTTTTAAATTATGCATGGTGCTTAGTTTAAAGGTATTTGGATATTACTTCTAAAGGCTTTTTAATTTAAGTGTAGTGGTTAGGTTAAAATGTCCTCCTAAATCAAATTAGACATGGTGTCTAGGTTGAATTTTGAACCGATATTATACTAGAGTAGATATTGGATATCTTGTTAGACTAACCCCTGCAGGAAAACTTTCAATATCAAATTGGGAAGTCCTGAGATGAACTCATACTAAGATGAAGAGAGATGCATGAACTTCAACAACCTTCACAAGAGAGAGGTAGCTAATTCATCATGATGAATTCCATGGAGTAAGGAGAAGGCGAGTGACAAAGGACAAAATCTACATCCGCTCAATCCATGGAAGAGGGTGAACAAAACTTCAAGACAAGATCAACAAAAATTTCAAGATCGAAAGAACAAGGATGAGAGAGGAGTGGAACAAGAAGACAAGTCGTTAATGCACAACCAGTTGATCAAGGGAAGCTTCCATGAAGCTACGATGCCATCATTCTCCAATGACAAAGGTAAAGGTAAGTAAGCATCACTCTAAAAGCCTTTCTTGATTCTGGTAATTCACATAAATAAAGATCTAAACATGTTTGAACTGTAGCATTACTTGATACAACCTGATTATCTCAACATGTTAGTTCTTTAAAGCTTGATCATAGTACCACTTCTCAATCTCATAGTCTTAACCATCTAAAATGTTGCACATCCAACCTTGGAAGATGATAATCTCAATGATGTAAAAATAAATTAGATAATCTTTCCATGTGTTCAATCAAATATGCCAAGTGTTTATGAAATGCTACACTCATGCTCATCCTCTGGACTGATCACTCATGTCATGGCTAAATAAAATAAAACTCATTCTTGCTCAAATATATTTAGGTTAGAGATGAATGAATAAACTTTTGGTTCTGTTGGTGTTTTTCCACCAGCAGAGCCCATGCACTTGATCTCTGCCTTGTTTCTATGAGCAGGACACTTCTTCACCATGCCATCAAGAGCATGGGTGGATGACACCCTACCAATGAAGAAAGGAGATCTAGGGAGACCTATCATTCCAATCTCCATTGGAGCTTACACTTTTGAAGAAGTGGTCTGTGACCTTGGAGCAAGTGTCAACATCTTGCCAACTTGCAGATCAGACACTATGCTATCCCAAAGGAGTTCTTGAAGAAGCTATTTGTAACCTTGGAGCAAGTGTCAACATCATGCCAAGCTTGCAGATCAGACACTATGCTACCCCAAGGAATTCCTTAATATGTCAGCATACGAGTTGGACACTCGTTCGTACGGGTAAAACCTTGTGATTGAAGAAACAAGTGGAGATGCGTAAGCACTCATTATCTTGGAATGCTCATTCGTAAGAACACATAATGTCATCATCTACACGGATAGCGCCAAGATCTGTTTCACTATCAAGGATGAAAAGGAGAGATTCACTTTCAATAAGCATACACTCAAGGCTCTTACTCATTCTAAGAGGTCATACATCTACGAGGATACAACAATTGCTACAAGAAAGAAGAACATCAACAATAGAAGGAGGAAGAGTAAAGCTCAACAACCAAGAGAAGACCCAGATAATTAGCACTATTGATCCAGGGTATGATCAACTCCTTCTATCACAATACCTCGCTAAGCTGGGAGATCCAAGAGTACCTACCATTGATTGTAAGATCAAGGAAAGTACATTCTACAAGATATTATGCAATATTGATCAAGCAGTGACATAGTGTCTAAGGTGGCCTACCAACATTTATATGGTAGTAGACCACTGTACCAGACATATGTGTAGCTATAGCTAGCAGACCAATCATTCTGATTTCTGGAAAGAATAACAAAATACATCATGATCAGAGATCACTATGTTCCAACTGACTTCATGGTTCAAGATATGGGAGATGAAGATGAAGTCCACCTCATTCGAGGAAGATCTTTCCTCAACACCACCAGCGCAATTCTCTCCATGAAATCATGAGAGATCCACTTCCAATTTCCTGAAGAAAAGAAACAAGCCACCAAGGATGGATGGACAGACTATCTGAGAGAATTAACAAGATATGAAGATCAATTCAATAATAAAGATAAGAGTTCTCCTGAGAAAGAAGTCATACCACTAACAGAGGATGTATCACCTGCTACAGAGGAAAGAAGAAGCAGAACCTCAGACTGAGAAAGTGTGGAAGAGGAAAGAGACTTCATCGGAAACACCAACACAAGAAGAGAAAACATCCAAGAATTCATCAGGAGTGGACCACGCTCCTTAAGACATTTGAACCAGAAGAGAGGTCCAGTTCAACGGACCTAAATCTCCGAACCTTAGCCGGAAGGTAAACTCGGTAAGTTATCTGCATATTTATTTTTCTCTGTATTGCATTGTTGCACTCTAGCATATTTACTTTTCATAAATATTTTTAGTACTATTTATATATACCATCCTTAGTATAATCCATTGCATAATCATCTTAATCATAGCATATCTATATTATTGCACTGCATTGCATCATAAAAAGAAAAAAACCTTTAAGCCTCATGTGAATAAGTCTTCCAACTATTTACTGTGGAGGCATAAAAAATATTGCATTAGTCATTTGCATATAAAATTAGAAATCTAAAAATATATTGAATAGAAGAATTCTGCAAGGCCCTAGACAATCAAGAAAGAAATGGTTTACCGCTAACGCTTAATCTGTTCCACGAGCTTTGCTATCTATTTGAGTTTAGCAGGATTTGGAAACACTAGACCAGATTAGATATCTTCAACTACTTTGAGAAGTATCACTACATCAACTATCATCTTTGAAGTCTCGGAGAAGTTAAGTAAGTTTACACTGTCTAAACGAATGATTATGTCAACATCCAGCTTGGGGAGCGCACCCCCATGTACCCAGGTAAGTATCCTTATTCACTTAGGTTTACTTAGATATTAGTTACATAAATAAATTCAAAACAAAAGTGAGCACATGAAGGTTCACACTTAATCACAAGAGTTACAACTTAGATACTTTTCATAGTCTACTTTATCCTTAATAGAGTTTCCTATTTATTAATAATAATAAGTGTGTTTAGAAGTTGTTAATAGTAAAATAAAGAACTCTGAAGATAACTCTATGGAAATGATGAATAGTTGCTCTATCGTAATTCCTTTCAAGTACCTAGTTTTCAGCCTTGAATTCTCTAGAGTTTAAGATATAACTGTTTTGACATGAAGATTTTCTCTGAACCTGAATTTTGTGGGTTGCGAATGCTTGAGCTAAGTCTAGGTAGTTGATAGGTATGATATGAAAAAGTCCGAGCTACTATTTATCTTGTTCCTAGCAATACTAGAGTTCTGGAGAATTTATCTTTTAAAAATTGAAAATATTACATGATGAGTCTCTGTATGACTAGAGCTTGAATTCCTACCACAGCCATATATACATGCCTGGTAGATTAGGAAAACATTCACTATCATATTTACTGCTTGTATTTGCATTGAGTTTTGTCAAGCTTTGTTGACCCTTAGAGACTTGTCATGCTTTTAAAATCAAGATCACATACACTCCACTCATATATGCTACCTCTATCCTAGAGGTATGCATCCACATATATGCCATTCAGATCCGCCAGAAAAATGATCTACTCCTACCTTGGGAGTAAGTAACCAAAAAATATCCCAGTTCTCCACCTATCCATATATTCCATTACCACATATGTAACTGCTCCAAAGATTTCCTTGTCATCATCTCTCAAAAGCTTTATTATAGAAAGAGACTTGGGGTTGTGAAAAGAAATAATAAAAAAAATAATAATAATAAATAAATAAAGAGAGTCAAACATGGAAAAGTGTCCTATAAAAACAATGGGTACTTAGATGCCTGCCTCTAAAAAAAAGCAAGCAATCCCAAGTTCTCTCAAAAATTCCAAGTTCCAAAAGAAAGATGTATGTATATATATATTTAAGGAGCAGAGTAGAATTAGGTTTCCACCATACACCCTCATATATCCACCATACACCATTATCCACCACATATCCACCCTCATACATCCACCATATATCCCATACACATGCACATCTTGATTTGATTGTATGACCTGTTTCTCTAGATCCATTGTTTGACTTTACAATATATGCTTTGCAAGTATGTATGCATTGTTTCTCCCCCACCTATGAACTCCATATATTGCCTATTAGTTATAGGGTGAGAGAGAAAAGGCACATTGTTACTTTGCCTGTTCCAAATAATACTCTAAGAGAAGGCATAACACCATTGTTGCCTTGGTGAGGATCCACAAATACCACATATAGAGAGACTTGAGAGGGTCATACAAAAGAGACTTTGAGTTTTATTTTGAAAACTTTGCAAAACTCTAGGATGAAGGTAAAGTGAAGAGCTTGAGACATAGTACTTGGCTTGATCATTTTACTTTTCAATTACTCAAGACCCAAGTGATGGCTATAAGCCCCATGGTTAAAGGTAATATGGGTAAGTTTGGAAGTCAAAATAGTTTACTCTAATCCAGAGGAGAATTCTTATTTGAACGCATGTGTACCTTAATGTGTGAAAGCATTGTAGCAACTCCTGATCCATCATTGAGTTCATCTTTGCTTAGGGACGAGCAAAAGGTAAGCTTGGGGGAGTTGTTGACGGTCCTTAAGTACCAATTTTAACCGTCAACTAAACAAGGAAAAGGATCTAAATGAAGCCCATAGCGAGAATTAGGGTTTATACAAACAAAATTCCACGAGTTTTAGTGAATGTCTGTTTCTGTAGGGGATTATCAGGAAATACAAAGGAAAGGCCCACATGTCATGTTTCATAGAGATATTTATCAACCGCACAATTTTCTGTACTATAGAAGGTTCTAGGAGACACCAAAATGAACGGGAGGCGAAACGAGCCCGGAGCCAGGGCGCCCGCCGTGCCCATGCAGCTAATCAGGCTCTGCTTCGTGGCTCGCGCTCCACCGCCTTTGAGGATGAATCTAAACCCTTCATATAGGTCGGTTTGATCCAACGGCCCATGTTCATTTGAGGAGGCTATATAAGCAAGGCCCCTAACCCCCCTGAGGATCATCTCATCTCATTATTCTTCTCCAGAGCAAAAGCTAGGGTTTCAATTAGAAGTAGAGAAGGAGAGAGGTCCCTCTAGTTGTCTAGATCTAGTTCTTCTAGTTCTATTTCATCTAGTTGTAATTAGAGGTGAGAGAGAGGAGGAGAGAGCTAGGAGGAGCCGGATCTATCAGATCTTTCTCAACATTGTACCTTAGCAGCATCTGGTTCCGGGCAATCTCCAGGTTCTTCATTTATTATTTCTAAGTATCTTATTTTAGTTCTTACTTTATTCTATTTATGGGATCTACGCTCGTATTGAGTGCTCTAGTTTACAATTGGAATTAGAGTAGGAAGCGATAGTGTAGACGTGGTTTCTAGACTAGAGTTTACTTGAGTTCGCACCCAATCCTACGGATAGTTGTGGTAGCCCCAGGGGTGACAGCTCTGTAAGGCCTTTGTAGTCCACCACTTTCGGGTTGGTGTTTTCATGGAGCTTTTGGCAGCCTCTCCTGACTACCTTTTTCCCAGTCTTTGTCGAGAGTCGGGAAGGTACTAATGCTCCAAAGTAAGTAGAGTATTGTGGACCTTTGATTAGATAAACCCCTTAGAAAACTCTAAAATCTCTCTACCTAGTTATGTTATCTATCCTTGGATGCTCTTAGTTCTTTTCTAGTTCACTTCACGTTCCCCATGGAAATCGATACCCTTTTGGAATACTCCTGGGTGAAAGCTACAGCGGTATCCGTGCGCTTGCGGATTTATCTGTATGCGTTAAGAAATACCAACAGCCAAACGGAGCAATGTACACCCTAGTTGCCAAAGGTAGTAGAAGCAGAACCTGTAAGCCATTCAAGATTGACAGTTCCGCCAGGTCCTCGCTAAGAGAAGCTAAGAGAAGGCGGATCAGCATCATCACGTACCAAAATAACACAACACAGACCAGATCAAGGAACGCTTTTTCAACCAAGACCGTGAAATCAGCCAAAGGCAGGGAACTAGGACGCTGGAAAATGAGGCAGCAGAACATGTGACAGTCTCATCACAATACCTACACCATATGCCTCAAAACCACCCACAGCTTGATACTACCTTGAAACTAGTATCCTACTAGTTTCTATCACAAGACTTACACCATTCACCAGATTACAACAAGAAGAAAGAAAAAGACACCCAGGGAGCTCGTCAAGCTCGTCAACCACAACATCCATGGTAGAATAAAGGCCAAGAACAAAGATGCTACAAGAGAAAAGAGAGGATATACAACAAAGGAACCATACTACAACTATTTATAGAAGAACAATGGGCGCACATACACCAAGTCCATGAAGAAAGGATAACAGCAGCAGTAAAGGCAAAAGATTCTACAAGGACTGCATTGATGAGATACAAACGGCTACAATAAAGGTAGTACATCAATGTACTATACAAAATATCCAAAAGAATATTCCAAGGACAATCATACAATGCACGACTCATTACTAACAACTCTGTAGCTAATGAAATTTGCCGAAAATAACTCGGCTACAAAACTTACAGAATTTCGGAAGCTACAAGGAGAGCTCAGTTACAGCAAAAGACCACAAGTGACAAAATATAAAGGCTAAAACCAAGGACAGATCAGGTCTACCACCAAAGAAGACCCAGCACTTGGTCAAAACCTTGCAGAATAAAACAACCCAGAACTTCCTCAAAGCGTGAAGAAAGTCCTGGTTCACAGGCAGAAAGCCACCCCCAACAAATGAGATTGGACAACTCCAACTCTAGTCCTTCTAGCAAGAATCTAGTGCAAGCATGAATGACCACGCAAATGGAGCATACAACTTCAACCAACTCAGGAGCGGCAATGGTGACAGCCCGGAGTTAGTCTACCTCTAGCTCCTTTCACAAGAATTCTTCTACCCACCCAACTACCAAAAGACGGACATAAGCCCAGGGGCTGCTCAGTTTCACTTAGCAGCATGACCATCAAAAATAAGAATAGAAGTCCCAAGCTCAACTACCAGTGCAAGCACCATAGATTATATAGCAAGGAAGGACCACCAGGAGCCAAAAGTCACGAGAAAGGGAAACAAGCAAAGGACAAAAATTGACCAAAGCAAACAGTGAAAACAAGATTCTGCACAACCCTGAAAACATAGTACCAACCCGTGAACAAAGGCAGACAAAAGTAAAGTATTTCAGACCCTTCTGCCGAGCTCTTTTTGATCAAAAGAACTCGGAGAAGGCTCGGGGGTTGGAAATACCTATCCGATAAAACTTTTTTCCAGATCCTCTGGATACTTGCGCCAAGTAACCAGAGGCTCGGGAGCTACACTCAATGAGTGCATTTCTTGTCCAAATGCAGAAAGACTTTCTCATCCAAATGTAGAAAGACAGCAAGATAAAGACGCAGAAGATCATCCAATGATTTTACTTCAAAAAGAACTCGGATTACTTTCAAAACAACCCGACACTTTGAAGAAAAATCATGAGATGCTCGGGGGCTTGTCGATGGATATCCTATAGGGTACCCATATACCGGCTTACCGGAGCCTTGGGCCTCCTTCACTCGGCCCACGGAGGAAGATGAACACGTGAAACTAGATTCTACTCGGTAACGATGACAAGACCGAAGCATAGCTTAGGACTCTGAGTTTGTAGCAGAGTAGGATTAGAAGCAACCCTCGGCCAGATCCTGGACTATAAAGGGTTGGTGAGGGTATCACCCAAAAAATCTAAACATACTATGTAACACCCGATACGTACAGTGACACGCAATACTTTGAGATCAGAGCAATAAACAAGCGACCCAACTGGACGTAGGGCTATTACTCGACTATGTCGAGGGCCTAAACCAGTATAAACCGCGTGTCCCTACGTGTCCAACCACCAAGGTTTCACTATTCGCCGAGGCACGAACAACTGTCGCGAGTAACCCCGTGGCAGGCTATTGGTAGTAAAACATCGACAACCAAGGTGGAGAAGATCAAGATGAGGCTTGGCTTGATGGACCGGTTGCAAGTGTGAAGGGCAAGTGAGTGATTCTTGGCGCCGATGGACCAATGCAACGGTGAAGAGCAAGTGAGGTCAAGATCGATGAACCAATACGGTCGCGTGATGATATGAAGTGGATCATATCATTTGGGGATTGGTTGGTGCATGTGTTGCATCCATATTGGAGGAGATGGAGTGGAATGCGCAAGGCAAAGGTATAATTGTAGGGCACATCATTTCACCAGTCATAGGTGTGTAGAGAAGTATATGACCGTGTTTAGGATAGATGTTTGTACTATCAAGACAGGCAAACTTGTTTGCATATCGGTTATCTAGTGCCACTTGAGCGATCTAACTTTGCAATGCATTAGGATCGAGTGGCATGGTGAGAGCAAGTGAAAACCCTTTGAAACTATTTGTGAAAATGCTAACACACATGCACTAAGGAAGTACACTTTGTGTTTAGCACCTTGGAGCAAGGGTGGAAAAGAAAGAAGTCAGAAAGGGCACTTAAAAGTGCACCGGGCGCTTAGGAGAGTGCGACGGGATGGCGTCGGACAGGTCCGTCGGCTCCAGGAGCACTCTGGATGCTCTCTGGAATTGGTGACGGATGTTGGCATCAAACACAAGTGTGAAACTTGTCGAGCGTCCGATGGGCAGAAGAAGGTTTGCTTCAGACTTTGCGACAGACGCTCGGGCGAGTCTGTCGGTGGGACGACGGACGCCTACGTTGGAAATTCTACGTTTATGGAGCTCTCTGTACTGGCGTTGGACGCTGGAGCTGGAGCATCCGATGGGTGGGATCGGTGCGTCCAATGGTTGAGTAGGTTGCGCGCGGCAACGGTCGATTTCTAACGGCTAGTACATGTGGCAATTAAGTGTGCATCGGACGCCGACAACAATGCGTCCAATGCAACATAAAGGTGCATCAGTGAAGGGGTATTTTTGGAGGTGTCGCCATAGGCGGTGGACTGTCCACGCTCTACAGCCGGATAGTCCGTCGATGAGCAGTTTACCCCCCCCCCCCCAACGGCTAGTTTGGCCTCTCCCTCTATATATAGATGGGTGGCCGGTCCTTGGGAGGGTTGAGCACCTTGGGGATGTGTTGCCCTAGGTTGTGCTTGGCATAGGAGCCCTCTAACTCACTTGTGCTTGCTAGTATGCGAATTAATAGTGAAGTGAGTGATCTCTAGTGCGTTGCTTTGAGAGATAGCTTCGTGTGACACTAGGTGATTGTGTTGCAAGCCGGTGGTGCTTGTTACTCTTAGTGCTCCTTTGGATACCCCAAATACCGTTTGTATCCCGGCCTCCTCCACGGGTGGCGAGAGTCCCGTGGCGCTGCTGCATGGTCCATCCCTGGTGCCCGTTCGGGTACTGCGGAGGATGAAAAAAACGCGTGCCTTTTCAGCCCTTCCCCATCGATCCACGGGGGACAGAAACAACGCACGCGACCTCATGTTTCTCTTTCCCTTCGCGTTCTCTCTCGTGTCTTCGTGCGGACTGCAGCAGCGTCTGCTCCCTCTCCTCGCCTCACAAAGGTAGGTCCATGGCGGCTAGGATTTGAGTTCCTCCCTTTCTCCTACTTATGTGACTCCCATCTTCCATCCCTACATCTCCAGATTTCTAATCCGTCATCTTCGCAGAGCCCCGCCATGGGGGCTAGGGTTTGAACGCGGCTCGTCGCGACTCCTGCATCACCAAAGCACGAGTTGTCACCTGCATCATGCAACCTCCGGCACCTTCTACATCCCCAGACAGTAGTGCTTAAAATTGTATGAAGGTAAACTTTTTGTTCAACTACTAGTGCAAATATCTTTCTTCTTATCCTGCAATAGTGTTTAGTATTTAGATTTTTGTTAGACTACTATAGCTATCCTAAAGATAGCTCTTTTAAGCTACTAACATGATTTTAAGCTACAGCTATCCTATAGTAGTGCATAGAGCTGTAATCCTTTGTTGTGGTTTAGCCTTGTTGAGCAACACCTTTTATTCCTTTGCTTTGTTGTGGGACATTAGCTGTTGGTTTGGTGGACTGTCAACAATAGTTAACCATCAGTTAGCCCTTATCTAGCTAGCATTTAAAGGTGGGTGCAATCGTGCATGTGCTGACTTAAGTTTATTTATCCATGTCAAACAGGAAGCATTGCAACTGGTGAATTAAATTTTACATCAACAGAACCACTTGAGCTGCAGAGACCATGTTCCAATCAACATGTCAACGCTAGTGACATAGATGCTCCAGATACTATCATGAATCCTTTCTCTGCAAATATGAATGGTCATAGGGCATCAAGTGAACCTATAGACCTCACTGAAGGAGAGCCAACTTCCTCTGCATGTTTGGGACAAAAGGGAAATGGAAGTGGTGTTTGTTCGGGAGAAAAGGGAAATGGAAGTGGAAAAAAGAGAAGCATTGCTGGAGTTCTACAAGGCTATGTGGACTACAAGATAAAACAAAACAAAACTTTTGTGGATACACTAGATGAAACAAGCAAACAAACTGGTGACTATTCTATCAAGAACTGTATGGATCTTTTGGAATCTATTGAAGAACTTTCAGATGAAGAGAAGGCGCAGGCGACAAGTATAATGAAGTCTGAGATCAATAGAGAAATTTTCATGAACTTTAAGAACCCAAGAGTTCGTCTATTATGGATCAGGGGCGAGATTGCTCCAAAGGTAACTTTATTGTTCTTGTGACTTGTGATAGAGCTACAGTATCCATTGTTTGTAGTACTGACAAATCAAATTTACTCCTAATTTTACTGAGAAATGTATGTGAAACAATCTCAAATTGTAGTACCACTATTACTCCAATTTAAAATATCACCTAAGAATTTGCAGCTGGGCTAGATCAAGTTAGTGAACAAATTGTAAACCTATATAAGATGCTATGTACATGCTTTGGGGTGTTGTAGTGTCTATTTAGAAGAGTAGTAATGTTCAGAAGATTTAAATGCTTTGTTCAGAAGATGTTATGTACATGAGCTGAGGTACTGCTCTGGACTTTGTTTTTTTTGTGTAGATGAAACAATTTGTTCAGGTAGTCTTTTCTAGTGTGTTAAAATTTCTGTTGTGTGTTCTCCACCAAAATAAAGAAAGAACTTTTTTCAACCAAGATTGAAACTTTTACCCTGTTCGCATGTGCCACTATTTTAGAGTACATGCTTTGGGGTGTTGTAGTTGCGTCGCATATATTAATTTTCTTTGATAGTGAATCAGATTTTTCTTTGGTATTGTTGAGAAACTAAGAAAGCTTTTCATGTAGGAAGCTTTTACTAGAATGATGGCATTTGTGCAGCTTTTGTAGAAGTACAATCACTATGTGTCAATCTTCACCATCAGTTGTATGAAGATAATTTTCATCATTCTTTCAAACTTCCGTGACGACAAATTGTTTCTTCATGCAGGTTTGAGGGTGCAGCTAATCTAAGATACACACCATCAAGATGAAGTACCATCATCAAATGTGCTAAGAGCTCATATCATCGTGATGGTGTTTCTATGTTTATTTCTTGCTTAAATGAACTGAATGTAGTTGCATGTCTTGCCTTACTTCCAAAATATGAAAGGCGATGCAAATTTTGATTGCAGATATGTATTCAGTACTAAATTTATCTGTGGTGCTAAGTTTCAGACTGAGAAAGTATCATTTCTGAATTCTGTGTGTTTTTCTAATTATTTTGTATATTTTTTGGTTGCCCGGGATTTATATCCCTGTGTTTCCCAAACAGCACCTGGTAATTTTACCCCGGTGTGGATTCATTCTCCTGGTGGGGACAGGGTTGGCAAATTCAGTGGAAAATACCCCTGGTGGGCTTAAACCCATGTGGGTTTATTGACCCTGCACCCAAAGGAGCCCTTAGAGGTTTCCACCTCCTAGACGGCTTGGTGGTTGTGGCTCCGTTGAAGCCCGCGAGGAGATTGTGCGGCGCTCCGGAAGAGAGCTTTGTGAGGGGTATTGTGCTCACCCCGTGGGAGATCGCAAAGAGCAACTCTAGTTGAGCGTATCGTTGAGTGCCCTCATCTTGTGTTGGTTAGGCGGTAACCCTTAATTGGGTTAGGCGAGTGAGGCCTGTAAAAAGTCATAAACCTCCAACTCCAAGTGAGTGGGCCGATACAACGGGGACTAGCTTGGTGGCAACCAAGTGAACCTCGGGAGAAAAATCACCATGTCAACCTTGTGTACATCTTCTCAGTGGTTTGCATTCTCCAAATCACTAGCTTGTATTTTCTTATTCTTACTTGTGCTAGTGATTAGTTGTTGCTCTTGTAACTTGTTTACCTTGTGTAGCTTAATTAGTTACCTTCTAGCTTGTGTAGCTTAGAAGTAGCGTTTGCGTGGCTAATTTGCTTAAGTAGCCTTGTTAGTCACATTGCTTAGTTTGTGTAGCTAAGTAAGTTGAGCTCTCTAGTTGACTTGTGTAGTCTTGCTAGAGAGCATTGCTAGTGAGCTTAGGTGCTTTGTGCTTTGCTTTTTAGTATGTGTAGGAGCTCCCGATTTGCTTAGAGTACTAGTTGCTTAGGTTTGTGTGACCTTGCAACCTAGACTTGTTTAGGTGAGCTTCCTAACCCGGCACCTTAGTAAGCCCAATTAGTATACTTTGCTAGGTGCTTGAGTTATAGATAGAGGGGTGTAGTCTTGGCTAGACCGATAGTTTTAATTCCGCATTTGTTTCGGTTAGCCATGACGGTTAAGTTTTAGTAAGGACTATTCACCCCCCCCCCCTCTAGTCCGCCATCTCGACCCTTCAGAGGGCCGAGGAACAGATCTGGGTGGCAGTGTTTATTGAGGTTGGTGTAGTCGACGCACATTCTCCATTCATTATTCTTTTTACGTACAAGAACCGGATTGGCGAGCCAATCATGGTGATACACCTCTTTAATAAAACCGGCAACGAGGAGTCGGGTTATTTCTGCCTTAATGGCCTCTTCGTGATCCGGTGCGAACCAACGGAGCTTCTGATGAGATGGCTTGGCGCCTTCGGAGACGTTCAAGGAGTGCTCGACGAACTTTTGGGGGACTCCAGGCATATCCCTGGTTTCCAAGCGAAGATGTCGACATTGTCCTATAGGAAGCTGACGAGCATCATTTCCTATTTGGTCTCGAGGTTAGCACCTATGACGACGGTCTTCTCGGGATCGCCGTTGATGAGGGCCATCGTCTTGGTTTCCTCAGACTTCTTGGAGGCGCGCGTGGTCGAGGGCTCGGGAATGTCAAGATCCTCAGCACGGAGCCTGGCAGCATTGGAGAGGCAAGCCTGTGCGTCTGTTGGCACCAAGAATGACATACTTTTATACAACTAAAATGCTGCCAACAAACTCAGGATCAAGAACAAAACAATCATATCATGAGCATTTTTTATAAAATAACAAGTTCCACATGTCCATGAGTATTTGATTACAGGAATGAAGAAATAGAGAAAAGGAGAGAGAGTTGGACCCAAATAGGGGGTTGGCCGACCTCCTATGGGGCCCACCAGCTATCTCCCCTGGCCATGATCCAGGAGAAGCACCTTAGAGTGATTATCAACCCTCGGATCACTCTGTGTTTTCTCTCAACGGCTCACAAACAAAGCACATGGATCCATGGACCCACATCAAGGAGATCAACATGACAATTACCCCAGAACAAACAACCAACACACATAACAAGTGGGACCAGCACCTGGAAGGACGAGGTGGGCCAAAGACCCCAAGGGGGGGTTAGCTGACCTCCCTATGGGCCCACCTGGCCCCCACTTGGTCCCTGACCAGTGGGGCTGCATCTAGAAGACCGAAGGATGGCCCATAGGCCATAAGGGGGTCGGCCAACCTACCCCTAGGTCGGTTGAGCACCTGGTAACCGCCATACTCACTAAACAAATGTTAGAAATCAACGCCATCCATCCCAAGGCGGTTCAGAGTCGGTTGGATCCAAGGGTGGAGGATTGAAGCCTCCTAGATCGATGACGTGGCGCTGGAGTAGCCCCTACTCCACCTCCCACTATAAATAGAGGCTCAAACTCCCCTCTCTAGTCATGATGTAATACATACAAACAATTGTTGTTCTCAAGTGGAGATTAGTCTAGTGGTGTTCTCTAGTGTGGGAGTTAGAGTTGAGTAGAGCTTTGCTCAGGATCCCGCATATTGTCTTCCTAGAGAATCTGGTATAAGCTCTTGTATCTTTCCTCTTTTGTAAGACTTTACTTATTTATGCAATATTCCTTCTTTACTTTACATAGTTTTTACTTTGTGCAATATTATACTAGCTATAGTATTGTTCTGGTTTATCTAGTCATTTAGTTGTCATAAACTAGATTGAGATCCTTGTGGCCTTTCCTGTATGTGATCATCGCCTGTCATAGGGTGATTTAGTTGTCGTATACACGATTAGAGTAGTAAGAATAGGTGTAAGCGTGGTGCTTATACTTAATCTTACCTTTGGTTATCGCTTGTTGCACGGATTGTTTGTGGTAGCTAGCAAAAGAGTGACAGCCTTGTCTAGTCTTTGTATTCCACCACGTGTTTTTAAGCAAGTTCTTAAAAGATAAGGCCCCCGTAAGAAGAGGGCGAGGTCCGGTAGGAGTTTTGTCCTCCTACTGATCTATCCCCTCGCCTAGCATACTTGTAATTAGGAATCAATCGATGTTTGTATCAATTGCGTGCCATAGTTAAATCCACAAAGGTAGAGTTGGAACCATAGGAACCCTTGTACTCCCTCGTTGTCCTCCCACATAGTTATACCCACTAGTTATATCCACATAGTTATACTCTCTTTTATTATTATTTCTAGCTCCGCTTTCCCTTGGGAGAATATAAATTATGATACCCCGTAATACTCCTGGGTGAAGTGCTACTACGGTATAATCTGTGCGCTTGAGGATTTATCCAATAATCATACCAACAGCATTTCTGGCGCCGTTGCCGGGGAGAGCATAGCCTAGAAATTTTAATAGAATTGAATCCAGAGTTTACTATCAAGTTAGTTATCAAATAGTTGTAGGGGCTTACCCCTTGCCTCTGTTTTCTTAAATTGTGAAGCAAGGCATTGTATGAGTGAGTTCCAGTTTCGAGCAACCACATTTGAAAATCCTAAGAGGTTCAGAAGAAACTCTAGACATCATCTAGTGTCTCCTCGAAAGCTCACTTCAAACTTGGATCCACTCAAGAAAGGAAACTCCACTCCGTTCATCAAGCAAGCTATTGCTCAAGAGGCTATTTCCGACTTCTCAGCTCCTTCAGTTGCTCACATGGCCCAAGGACCAGACGTTAATACAGGGGGTGCTACTTTCGAGCTGCAGCCAGCTTTGATCAACCTAGTGCAAGCCAACCCTTTTAGTGGGAAGTCCCATGAGGATGCTAATGCACATCTCCAATACTTCTTGGAGGTAAGTGGCACCCTTTCCATTAAGAATGTTGCATCAGATATCATTCGCCTTCGCCTCTTCCTGTTCTCATTACTTGGGAAGGCGAAGCAATGGTTCTATGCTCATTCTGAGGAAGTTTCCACTTGGGAGAAGTGTACCAATGCCTTCCTCAAGAAGTTCTTTCCGATGGGCAAACCCACCGCCCTTCGTGGAAGAATTTCAAGCTTCCAACAACAAGCGGATGAGACTATTCCCGAAGCATGGGAACGTATCCAGGAGTATATT
The DNA here is from genome assembly GCA_022036555.1 of Microstegium vimineum. NCBI lineage: Eukaryota > Viridiplantae > Streptophyta > Magnoliopsida > Poales > Poaceae > Microstegium > Microstegium vimineum. The sequence continues at coordinate 17,096,195 of CM039121.1, read as the reverse complement.
TAGGGATGTCCTCATCATGGAATTCAAGATTGGCTCCTGATTCAAGGCTTCTACTATGGGCTAACATGAATAGCCCATAGTCACCTTGATGCTGCCGCAAGAGGAGCATTCATTTCACTCAACGTCACACAAGCAAAAGATCTCATTGAAAAGATGGTGATGAATCAAGGGTGGAAAGAGGAAAAGCTCCAAGTCAAGAAGAAGAGTGCATAAACTATTCATGAAGTAAATGCACTCTCCACAAGGATGGATCTCTTGATGAGGAAACTCGAAGAACGAGCCAATTTCAAAAAGGATAGAGAAGCCATCCAACACTATGCCTCCACACGAGCTAACAAGGCAGAACAATGGTGTGAGGTATGTGGCGGAAATCATTCGGGAAATAATTTCCCCAAAACAAATGAAGGCGTGGGCTTCATCAGCAACAATGAATATCTACCTCAACAATCTAGAGTGAAGTCACGACCCTTCTATCAAGGTAATGGAGGTAAAATCTTTAATAATTTCAATCAGCTTTCATTTAAAGATCATGTCTTAAGCCAACCTAGGATTAATGAAAGCATAAACAAGAAACTAGCTCCTAATGATAAGACCCTTGAAGCTTTGAACAATAAAATGGATGACTTTGCTTCTGTTGTAAAGAATCAATTAAATCTTAATAACATGTTAGAAAGAAAACTGTCTCAATTGATATCTTCCACTCCAAATCTTGGTAAACCTGAAAAAGTCTCTAGTATAAATTCGGTGACCATGAGAGGGGGTAAGTCCAATCGCAATCCACCACATCCTAACACTTCAGGCAAAACAACAAGAAAGGAGAAAGAAGTTGAAGCAGAAGAACAACATGAAGCCGAGGAAGAAGAACTTGCACCACTCCAGGACTCTGTCAAGTTCCATGGGAAAACGGCCCCACACAAGTACTACGATACAAATATATTACTACCATTCCCAAACAAGCCAAGAAGACAATCCTCAGATGAACGCTTCGGGAAATTCGTTGAGGTAATTCGTCAATTATATGTCCATATACCCCTACTTGATGCAATGTAGGTTCCAACCTATGCCAAGTATCTGCGGGACATCCTCAACAACAAAAGGCCATTGCCCACCACTAAAGTCATCAAGCTAACGGAAGAGTGTAGCGCTGCTATACTCAACCAGTTGCCATTAAAGAAGAAGGACTCAGGGTGTCCTACCATTGATTGCTCTATCGGGACTCAGTAATTCAAGCATGCACTCTGCGACTTAGGAGCAAGCGTCAGCGTCATGCCAAAGGTAGTATTTGATAAATTAAGTCATACTACTTTGTCCCCTACACCCATGTGTTTGCAGCTGGCGGATCAATCGATTCGCTACCCCGCGGGGATTGTTGAAAATATTCCCGTCAAGATACGAGAATTTCTCATCCCCATGGATTTCGTGGTGTTGGATATGGAAGTAGACAAGAAGACTCCACTCATCCTAGGAAGGCCATTCCTCAGCACTGTCAATGCACACATCGATGTAGGAGCTGGAGAAATCCAATTCAACATCAACGGGACCCAGGAGATATTCCACTTCAAGCAAAAAATCGAGCAATGCTCCATATTCAAGGTATTTGAAATCGATCCTTATGTCAATTATACTTACTTGACAAAAGTGAAGCAACAACCTCGGGCGAAACCCAAACGGGTATGGTGGAAGAAGGTGATCAAGCCATGCACCACTCCAGCACCAAAACCACGCCAACAAATCCGATGAGAAAGTGAGGAGGATGGTCCTAACCTCACCAACTAAAATCATGGCTTCACAAAAAGGTAAGTTTTCTTTTGCATTCTCTTTTAAAAATTCTGAAGTCTTTTTCGTTATCATTTCTCTTGTTAGTTTCAAAACATAATCATGCTTAGACATAATAAACTTTGGAAATCAATTTAACCTATAAAACTTTGAATCCTTTGTCATCCATGAAAGTTGCATTGCATAATAAATGGTGTAATTAGATTAGTGTCACAAAGCCAGGGCCTTTAGAGACCAGAGTGGGGTTGGCCGACCTGGCTCTAGGACCCTTCCTTCTCTATCTTTTCCCTGCCTCGAGGTACCATGCATGAGACAGTGCACCAGGAGCCAAAATCAGAATTAGTGATCGGCCGACCTGGCCATCTTCTCTCTCTCTCTCTCTCTCTCTCTCTCTCTCTCTCTCTCTCTCTCTCTTTTCTTCTGCCTCGAGATGCCTTGTGTCTGAACTTTGAACAATCAGGCTAGGAGCCAAAGAGGGGACATAGCCTTGACTCCTCCCATCCTTTCCTTGTCCCTCTCTTCACTCATATGCCATGCAAGAATATTGCCTGTGCAAATATTCTTCACGAGAAATCATTCATACCTTCCCAAAGCATATCTCTCCACCACTCATCTCTTCCAAACATCAGAAGACCACAATCACCATACCTCTTCTATAAACAATCTTATACCTTCTCATCATTCATCGACCTATCACGAGAAGCGTATCATTAATTACTAGGAGCCAGACCCTCCTATCATCTCCTTAACTCCTTGAACAATCAGGAATTGACCATGGCCTTCATCCCCTTCCTCTAATCACTCAAATCCAAAGGATGGAGTATCTTTTGCTAATTAACCGACATGGCCAAATGGCTCCTATCATTTCCTTGCACCCCATTACCACTCAAGTTGGCGTGGTGCAAGGCCCATCATCAAAGCACCCATAGGGTGGTCAGCCGGTGCAGTAGAGGACCCTCCTTTCAAATCCTTGTTGAGCATCTTCCTGCACGCCACTACTTTCCAAATCAGAGCACTCAGAGGGCATAATGGGAGGTCGGTCGACCGGGCCCTAGTGCCCCCAGCACGCTCCTCCTCCTCTTTGCTATATGTACACATGCAAAGAGACTCTTTCAAGCACACACTCTCGACCAACAATCTCACGAGCTAAAAACCCTTGCCATTTCTCTTCAATAAGCTTCACTGCTAAGCAAGAGAGGGGTACGATCTTAGCTAGTTAGAGTGGTAAGATGAAGTCCCTCAAGAAAGCACTCAAGAAGGCATGTAGTTCAGTTAGTGGGAGTTCTTCCAAAAATTCCCAGGGAGGAAGCTCATCGCAAGGTACAGAGATCATGTCAATTGATTCAAGGCATGAGTCAGTGCACAGTTTGGGTGCCACCGAAATCATGGCCAACAATGCTAGCCATGGTGATTATGAGCAAGAACATCTTAGTGTCGGTCATTACAAACTTGCCGATATTTTGGAAGATCAATCATCACGGGTCACTGATCTTGAAACCGACATCCAGCTCACACCTCATGAGATGACCACCTTCAACAAATTAAAGGTACGTGACTATGAGCACACCAAGGTAATTGATCCTACCCTTTTAGCAAGAATGGGATTAGACATAGAGTTTGTTGAAGCCTTTAATGCTATAGGGTGGACTAATGAATTTTGGGATGTTTCTAGAGACTCAGGGAGTAAGCTTTTAACTCTAGAGTTCTTAAGCATGGTTAATACAAATGCACAAAGACTTACTTTCCGGTTGCTTAATCATGCATTAACATTTACCTGGAAAGAGTTCGGCCCTATTCTTGGGTGTAGAAAAAAATGTGTTGTTAATCTTGAGCATGCTACCCAGGGGTATAATAGACATGAATTTTGGAAACTAATTACTAGAAAAGACAATGATAGATACCCACGAACAAGTGAAATTCATAATCCCACGCTAAGTTTCATGCATTGTTGGATAGGAATAACCTTGTTTCCTAGAGATGATGTAAAAACTGTAACAAAGAATGAGCTAAGAATACTTTTTGCCATGGTAAATAAGATTCCTGTTATTCCTATTAGAGCCATGTTAGATCACTGGTGTTTAGCCATTAAAAGAAAAGGACCCTTTGAATTTACATCCATGATCACCAAATTCATGCGTAACATAGCCCAACTTGATGATTATTAGTTTTTCCTAGACACACCTAGGGTTGTTTTAGACATGGCTTACTTTGTGCACGGTCACATGTTGGCTAATGGACCAAATAATTTGTCATCTATATGTCTAGTGACCCTACACTCAGGATTCCACTTCCCTGTGAAAAACATAAACTGTATAGGTGTAGGTGACTAACCTTGAATACAGACACCCAAGAAGGACGTAGGAGTTTTGCAGTACAACGGGTGACACGTAGCATGGCATATGCTGTACAAGAAGAAGGCACATCCTTAGGACTAGACTATGAGGAAGATGAGTCTGCCAGTGCCACGCAGTTCTCTAGCTCAAGTGGAGGATTCCAGAGATCATCATCACGTGCCCAAAGTGCACGATTCTCTTTTGCTTCTTCACAGGAAAGAGAGTACAGTGATTTCTGTCATGACGTAAATCTACTCACTAATCAAGTGAGTGAGCTACGAGTGGATCATGGAGCGCTCTACCAGAATGCGGTCCAAAATCAGTAGTGGGTTCAAGCAATGAGAGATCACAATGCCCAGTAATGGTCTATGTTCTACGCCCAACAAGGAATGCATCCAATGCATTTCCCTCCACCAGGACTGATGAGGACATGACACCTTTGGATACAACCACAACCATAGATTACAAGGTGAGCTCATTCCTACATTTACATAATGGTTTTTGGTACAACTCACTTGGTTCCACATGTATATGTCAATATTTGCTTGTAGTTACAAACATGTCTCAATGCGCAAGGTTTTCAAAGTCCAACATTCGGTTCATTGGCAGCCCAATAGCGGTTCATTGGGAAGGTCAGAACTCATCGATCCGGAGTGCGATTGAGGTTAATGAAGACATGATGGAAACCTTATTTGATAAGCTTTCAAATAGATCTGGTCCCACCTCAATATCACGTCGGCAAGGTCTTCAAATCATCACGACACTCAGCTACTATTTCTGCGGGATGCTACGACGTCGTCTTGGGTTTGTCATGCAACTTTGGGACCCTGGCCCAAGTAGGACCACGTCCCAAACATGTGGAGAACATCCCAAAGATGGTCCAAGACATCCTCCTCCTTGGCCACCACCTTAGGAGGGCAGCAAGGTCCTTCAACTCAAATGGAGGTCCAATCCAATTCGAGTTCGAGTCTGTTTCGGAGTCAAGGACCAGCAAGGAGTAAAACGGATGCCCAGGACGTATACGGACTCCGTTTTCGATGATACACCCATGGTTGGAAATATAATTTTATAAGGAAATAAATGGATTTGGTTTGAGGTCGAAATGTCTTATGAGTCATTGGGAAACGTTGAAACAATTCAGTGTCCAGAATCTGTTCCAGTACTGTGTCATTGTTTTGGGTCGTTTGGGCCTTGTAACATGTTGGGACACCTTAGGGACGTGAGTGGGTGCCCTAGGACACCCCTTAGACCATATAAACAGCAGCCGCCACTCACGTTAGGGTTTGGGGTTTTTCTTTAGATCAATCTGTCGTTGAACAATCGCCGTTTTTGGTTTGTGAAACCCCACATTCGTGATCTTAATCATATATCTGCAATTGTCACTTTCACTTGAGTTGCATTTTATCTTGTTCTTGTTTATGTTCTTCGATTCGCAGCAGAGATTAGCCTTCTTGGCGAGGTCAACCGGATTGTGACACGGTTGATAACCAGAGGAGACGTGGTGCTAAGGTTGCAGGGTTCAGTCTTTGTGATCTGAAGCCGGATCGGTGTGTCTCTCTCCGACAAAATCGATAGTTATCTTGAACTGACGGAAGATCGGGAACCCTAGTTCACATCAAGTGGTAATAAAAGCTTCAGGTATACTGCCAAGTTCATATCTACCCTTAATTTTGAGTGCTTTCTGTCCCATAGTCCAGTGCCATATCGGTTTCCTGTCCTATAACCCTTCCGCGCCATAGCTTTTGCATAATTCAGTTTCAGAGTCCGTAGTGTTGAGTTTGTGTCCTAGGCCAATGTCTTGTTGCTGGTTTAGATTGTGTTCTTTGTTCGTTTGTGTTGATCCCCCATCCGTCGTCATCTCGTATCTCCATCTGTGCATCTTGTGTCCACATAAACCCTGATTCGGACTGCCTTTCATAAAACATTCATAACTTTTGCGTCCGAACACGAAACGGGGCGAATTGTTTTTCCACGGAGAACGCCAAATAATTTTAGATTTGTTTCATCCTAGTATAACTAGGTTCGCAAAAATTAGAATTGCGAAATTCGATCAGAAACATTGAGTTTTCAGGCCCACAAGTTTTGGTATGCTTTTTAGAGCACAATCTTGATTGTCCATAGGCTACATCTTTTTACCATTTGAACTCAAAATATTTTGTGGTTTGCTCTTGTGTGATAATTGCTGAGAAAAAATATAGAATAGCAAGAGAGAAACAATTAGACAAAAAAGAAGAAAAATAGTGAAAAAAAGAGAAAAGGAGCACATAAGAAACATCCAGTAGCTCTATAATTTGTGGTTTCTTTTGCCTTGTTCATATCCATTGCTACCTTTCATATTTGTTTCCTTTCATCATTGTTTCACTTCCTTGTTTGTCACATTTGGTGCTAGGAACACATATAGACCAGCAACTAGGACAAGTGCTCTGGATATTTATTCAATATTGCTATCTGTTGTTGACTTGTGTGCCACATACATATATATTTCTCTTTGTGTGCCTTCCTGAGCTCTACATATATACTTCTGATCAGTACAGAAAATACCCTTGCAATCTTGGTGCCACCCTCTCACAGGTATCACAATCGGTCGCCGGTTGTACCGTCCACTGCTTTGCATTGGTAAGAACACTTGTAAGAATTTGGTAAGGTGTATGAGGGTGTGATTCCACTGAACCATCAATAGTTGTTAGGGAATTTATTTGGATTTTCTAACAATGTCAGACAACAAGTTTATTTTTAAGAATGGATTGCAGGATTTCATGGATCGACTCTCAACAAAATTGGATGAAACAATTACAACAGTGGGCACTGCAGCCTCCTCCATTGCTTCAACGACATCGTCACCGCCACCTCTCGCATGTACTATGGAGCTTGCACGTCGAGTGCTCAGCTCTCAAATGGTAAAGGCGGAGCAAAACCAGTTGAACAACTTGTTCCAAACATACTTTGTTGTGAAGGAACGACGTTGTCGTGTTATGATTGATGGCGAGACCTACAACAACCTTGCAAGTTTAGAGTTGGTTGAGAAGCTTGGTCTGACCACAAAGACACATCCACATCCATACTACGTCCAATGGGTAAATTCTTGGGATAAGATAAAGGTAACTGAAATTGCACGCATTGAGTTTTTCATTGGTTCTTATAAGGATAGTGTAGAATTTGATATAGTACCTATGCAAGCATGTCATTTATTGCTAGGCAAACCTTGGATATCTAAAATTAATGCGGAGCACAACATTATTTCTAATGAATATTGTTTCAAATACAATGGTAGAAAAATTACTATGGTACCTATGATTGTTGCTGAAATTTTTAGAGAAGATCTTGAGAGAGCAGAGAGAAGAAAGAATGAGCCTTTTAGAAAAGAATGGACTATTTCAGAAGTCACAATTCCTTCATCTAAATTTGAATTGTTAGATAATAAAGATATTGTTTTGCCTCTTGTCGGTACTAATATTTTGCAGCATATATCCAAGCAAGGGGATAACGTGACACAGATAGAACAGGTAATTGACTCTAGTAAGAGCTCTCTTGATGTGTTGAATTTGTGCACCAACGATGCTAATGCTATAGTAGAACCTTCTATTCATCTACCTTTGTCACATGATAATGATTCTATTGTTCTTTGCGATAAAAAAGAGTTGTGTGATAGTGCTATGATTAATGGTGGTTCTGTTTCGGAAAATATAATGTTGCTCAAAATATAAATTTACTCCCAATTGCAACTGAAAAATATGAACTAAAATTGTTGTGTTCTTTAAATACGTTGGGTTACATTGAGTTTGATACTTTGTGTGCTCTAAGTAGTTTGGAAGAGAAATTTAAATATGCTGAATTGCCATGGTTGTCTAAATGTTCATATCACTTTATTGGCAAATATAATTATAAAGGAGAGTATATGGTGCATCGTGCCTATATTTGTTCAAATATGAAATCTTCTTTTATTGTGCAACAATATGATCCATAAAGGGCTCCAATCTCTATAACCATACCATGTCGAGATCCCCAAATTTTATTATTAAGAAACCGGTTATATTTCAAGAAGGGGAGCAATGTTGGCTACTACCTACAACTATTATTCTCAAGCGGAGATTAGTCTAGTGGTGTTCTCTAGTGTGGGAGTTAGAGTTGAGTTGAGCTTTGCCCGGGATTTCCAGATATTGTCTTCCTGGAGAATCTGGTATAAGCTCTTGTATCTTTCCTCTTTTGTAAGACTTTACTTATTTATGCAATATTCCTTTTTTTACTTAGTCTTTACTTTGTGCAATATTATACTTGCTATAGTATTGTTGTGGTTTATCTAGTCATTTAGTTGTTATAAACTAGATTGAGATCCTTGTGGCCTTTCCTGTATGCGATCATCGCTTGTCATAGGGTGCTTTAGTTGTCGTATACACGATTAGAGTAGTAAGAATAGGTGTAAGCATGGTACTTATACTTAATCTTACCTTTGGTTTTCGCTTGTTGCATGGATTGTTTGTGATAGCTAGCATGAGAGTGACAGCCTTGTCTAGTCTTTGTATTCCACCACGTTTTTTAGACAAGTTCTTAAAAGATAAGGCCCCCGTTAGAAGAGGGCTCGGTCCGGTAGGAGTTTTATCCTCCTACTGATCTATCCCCTCACCTAGCATACTTGTATTGAGGAATCAATCGATGTTTGTATCAATTGTGTGCCATAGTTAAATCCACAAAGGTAGAGTTGGAATCATAGGAACCCTTGTACTCTCTTGTTGTCCTCCCATAGAGTTATACCCACTAGTTATCTCTTACCTATCTTACCTCGGTTTATTACATCATCACCTTCCTATCTTCATATCAATTACCACCCTTATACTAGTTGGTACTAAATTGAGGTGATATCTAGGATCTCTCTTTTATTATTATTTCTAGCTCCGCTTTCCCTTGGGAGAATATAAATTACGATACCCCGGAATACTCCTAGGTGAAGTGCTACAACGGTATAATCTGTGCGCTTGCGGATTTATCCAATAGTCATAAGAAATACCAACAGCGCCCAGGAGCCGTTCCTGCTTTGCCGCGTCGTTGAGTGTCTGCTGCTCGCACTCGTATGCCACTTGGAGATCTGTTCGGAGGCTGAGAACGTCTTGCTATGTCGGCAACTTCAACACTAGGTAGGCGTAGTGTGGGACTGCCATGAGTGTTGACGGTCCTTAAGTACCAATTTTAACCGTCAACTAAACATGGAAAAGGATCTAAATGAAACCCATAGCTAGAAATAGGGTTTATACTGATAGAATTACTCAAGTTTTGGTGAATATCTGTTTCTGCAGGGGGTTATCAGGAAATACCAAGGAAAGGCCCACATGTCATGTTTACATAGAGATATTTATCAACCGCATAATTTTCTGTACTCTAGAAGGTTCCAGGAGACACCAGAACGAACGAGAGGCGAAACGGGCCTAGAGCCAAGGCGCCCGCCCTACATTTCTGACCAATCAGAGTCAACTTCGAGGATTATGCTCCACTGCCTTTGAGGATCAATCTAAACCCTTCGCTTAAGGTCGGTTTGATCCGACGGCCGACATTCATTTGAGGAGGCTATATAAGCAAGGCCCCTGACCCCCTTGAGGATGATCTCATCTCATTATTCTTCTCCAGAGCAAAAACTAGGGTTTTAATTAGATGTAGAGAAGGAGAGAGGTCCCTCTAGTTGTCTAGATCTAGTTCTTCTAGTTCTAGTTCATCTAGTTGTATTTAGAGGTGAGAGAGAGGAGGAGAGAGCTAAAAGGAGCCGGATTTGTCGGATCTTCCTCAACATTGTACCTTTGCAGCATCTGGTTCTGAGCAATCTCCAGGTTCTTCATTTATTATTTCTAAGTATCTTATTTTAGTTCTTACTTTATTCTATTTATGGGATCTCCGCTTGTATTGAGTGCTCTAGTTTTCGTACGGGATTAGAGTAGTAAGCGATAGTGTAGACGTGGTGTCTAGACTAGAGTTTACCTGAGTTTGCGCCCAATCCTACGGATAGTTGTGGTAGCCCCAGAGGTGATAGCTCTGTAAGGCCTTTGTAGTCCACCACGTTCGGGTTGGTGTTTTTGTAGAGCTTTTGGCAGCCTCCCCCCGACTACCTTTTTCCCAGTCTTATTCGAGAGTCGGGAAGGTACTGTTGCTCCAAAGTAGATAGAGTATCGTGGACCTTTGATTAGATAACTCCTTAGAAAACTCTAAAATCTCTCTACCCATTTATCTTATCTACCCTTGGACGTTCTTAGTTCTTCTCTAGTACACTTCACGTTCCCCATGGAAATCGATACCCTTTTGGAATACTCCCGGGTGAAAGCTACAGCGGTATCCGTGTGCTTGCGGATTTATCTGTGTGCGTTAAGAAATACCAACAAGCTTTCTGGCGTCGTTGCCGCGGAACGGTAGTTGTGCTAGTTTCGAACCAAGTCATCCGTTTACCTTTTTCTTATTTCCTTTTAACCACCTTTCTCACCTTACCATTTTCATCTTACCACATGGATTCCACTCCTATATATAAATACTCTGCTCCAAAGGGTGACATGTTGGAGCCTCCACCATCTTCAAATCCTATTCTTACAGATGGCTATGAGCTTCGCCCTGCTTTCATAGCCATGGTTCAGGAGCAACCTTTCTCTGGGCTAGAAAACGAAAATCCTTACACCCACCTTAGAGAATTTGAGCAATTGTGTTCTTGCCTCATCATTGCTGGCATGACACAAGAGACCTTAAAATGGAAATTGTTTCCATTCTCACTTTTGGGAAGAGCGAAACAGTGGTATGCTCATTCTGTAGGAGGCGTAAATGGGAATTGGGATGAACTTAGAGACAAGTTTTGTCTTGCTTTCTTCCCTCTTTCTAAAATTGCAGCCCTTAGAATTGAAGTTCTTCAGTTCAAACAAAAAGAGAAAGAGACACTAGGTGCAGCTTGGGCTAGGTTCATAAGCCTTATCAATTCCGGTCCAAACCTTTCCTTGCCAGACAATGTCTTACTTTATCACTTCCATCTTGGTCTTAATAAGGAAGTTGCTCTGCACCTTGACCTATCTTCAGGAGGATTATTCTCACACAAAACCATTAGTGAAGGAGAAGCCATTCTAAACAAAATTCTTGAAAATACCCCTTACATTGGAGTTTTTGACGAATTCCCCGAAGAAGTCTAGCCAAGCCCCGAACAACACGAGGAGGAACAAACAACCGAATTTGAAATTCCTTCAGATCCTTCTAATGATTTGGTTGCCATAGAACCATCTCCTATGGGAATACAACACTCTTTAGAGAGTGATGAACCCCATCATTCTATGTTCCTCTCTGAAATGGAGGTAGATCTTTTTGAAGATTTTGGCAACACCTTGAATTTTCCAGTGCAAGTGAAGCCTCTAGTTCGCTATGCATCATTTGATGATGAGAGTCTACACAATGATGCTTTCCTCTTAAAGCACATTAAAGGCCTCTCAGCTATCATGAGCCATGAATGGTCGGTAGAATCGGAGTTATCCACTGAGGTAGCCCGAATCACCGCTCCCTCAGATATTATACTTTGCAAACTAATGGGAATCACCATAGAGGCTCACTATAGTCCTATCGTTGGGATAAATATAATTTCAAGGGCTTTAGCCCAACATCTTTGCCCCAACGAATCTTTGATCCCATCACATAAGCTTCTAAGAATTCCGTCTGGAGTTATTCTTGAAAGTTATGGGGTCATAAGGTCCATTTCTTTATGCATAAGAGGGTTCGAATATCGCTTAGATTTTTACATCTATGACATCTCGGACATGTCTCTATTGATTGGCGCCGTTTGGAACACTCTTTCAAGAGCAACCAAACAAGGATCACCTAAAGTTCAAGATAGGCAATTCTTCTATTGATGTTAATCTTTTAAGATCAAATAATGCAATAGTAGAACCCAAGCCCAAACAAGACCCTATTGAGGAAGTCTTAGTGGCATTTCTATAAGACTAGTCTCAACCAACTCTTGATGATGAACACTTCACTCAAGAAGAGGAAGAGCTAGCAGAACCTATCGAATTAGATCCTTTGGAAGTGCCCTCACAACCCTCAATCGATTTAAAACCTCTTCCTTCTGGCTTGAAATATGTCTTTCTCAATAATAACAAAGAAACTCCTATCATTATAAGTGACAAGCTTTCCCAAGAGGAAACCAATAGACTTGTCACTATCCTAGAAAGACATAAATCAACCTTTGGCTACTCACTCCATGATCTCATTGGAATTAGTCCAATTCTTTGTACTCATAGAATTCCCATCGATCCTGATTCATCACCTTTGAGGGAACCACAATGAAGACTTAACAATGCTATGCGAGAGGTTGTTAAGAAAGAGGTCTTGAAACTTTTGCATGTCGGGATTATCTATCCTGTACCACGTAGTGAGTGGGTTAGCCCTGTCCAAGTTGTGCCAAAGAAAGGAGGGATGATAGTTGTAAGAAATGAGAAAAATGAACTCATCCCTCAACGCACTGTCACTGGGTGGCGCATGTGCATTGACTACCAGAAACTTAACAAGGCTACAAAGAAAGATCACTTCCCGTTACCCTTCATTGATGAAATGTTGGAATGGCTTGCAAAGAACTCTTTCTTTTGTTTCCTTGATGGTTATTACGGATATCATCAAATCCCAATCCACCCTGATGACCAAAGTAAGACCACTTTTACATGCCCTTATGGAACTTATGCTTATCGACGAATGTCGTTTGGATTATGCAATGCTCCAGCTTCGTTCCAACGGTGCATGATGTCTATTTTCTCTGACATGATCGAGAAAATTGTGGAGGTGTTCATGAATGATTTCACCGTCTATGGAAAAACCTTTGACGATTGTTTGTAGAATTTAGACAAACTCTTACAGCGGTGTGAAGAAAAGCACTTAGTCCTGAACTGAAAAAAATGCCATTTCATAGTTCAAGAAGGAATAGTGCTAGGACACAAGGTGTCCGAACGTGGGATAGAAGTGGATAGAGCAAAGATTGAAGTTATTGAACAACTTCCACCTCCCACAAATGTGAAAGGAATCAGAAGATTTCTAGGCCACGCAGGGTTCTATAGGCGTTTCATTCAAAACTTTTCCCAAATTGCTAGACCCCTGACTAGCCTTTTAGCTAAAGATGTACCTTTCATGTTCACTAATGAGTGTTATGAAGCTTTTGAAATTCTCAAGAAAGCACTCATTTCTGCTCCAATCATCCAACCACCTAATTGGACGCTACCCTTCGAGATCATGTGTGATGCTAGTGACTTTGCAGTAGGTGTTGTCTTAGGCCAAACGAAGGATAAAAAGCACTATGTTATTTCCTATGCTAGCAAAACCTTGTCTGGGCCACAACTCAATTATACCACCACTAAAAAAGAGTTGTTGGCAGTAGTCTTTGCGATAGACAAGTTTAGATCTTACTTAGTAGGAGCTAAGGTAATCATTTATTTAGATCATGCCGCTCTTAAATACTTGCTCACTAAGAAAGATGCTAAACCTCGGCTTATAAGATGGATTCTTTTACTCCAAGAATTTGACATAGAAATAAGAGACAAGAAAGGAGTAGAAAATTCAGTAGTTGATCACTTGTCTAGGCTTCAACATAAAAATGAACATGAATTGCCTATTAATGACTATTTAAGGGATGATACACTCCTCAAGGTAACACACTCGGAACCTTGGTATGCGGATATTGTGAATTATATGGTTTCAGGATATGTTCCACCAGGAGATGACAAGAGGAAGCTCTAGTATGACTCTCGTTGCCACTTATGGGATGATCCGTATCTCTATCGGGTTTGTGCTGATGGACTGCTACGGAGATGTGTCCCAATGGTTGAAGCCATGAAGATTATAGACAGATTGCACGCATCACCTTATGGAGGACACTATGAAGTGTACTGTACACATGCAAAGATCTGACACAGTGGATTCTACTGGCCGACAATGTATGAAGATACAAAATAGTTCATTAGAAGATGTGTCAGATGCCAGAAACATGGAAACATTAATGCTAGGAATGAAATGCCACTCACTAACAACCTTCAATTAGAGTTGTTTGATGTCTAGGGAATTGACTACATGGGACCATTCCCAAGGTCTGGAGATGCTGAATACATCTTGGTGGCGGTTGACTACGTATCCAAGTGGGTAGAAGCATTACCATGTCGAGCTGCCGACTCGAAGCATGCTAAGAAGATGTTCCATGAAGTAATATTGCCAAGATTTGGAATGCCTCATATGGTCATAAATAATGGAGGATCGCATTTAATTGACAAAACATTTCGGATGTTCCTAGCAGAATATGGAGTCAAGCACAACATTGCAACTCCATACCATCCTCAAACTAGCGGTCAAGCTGAAACATCAAATAAGCAAATCAAGAACATTTTGCAGAAGACTGTAGATGAGATGGGAAAGAAATGGAAGTACAAGCTTCATGATGCACTATGGGCATATAGAACTGCATACAAAACACCCATAGGCGTGACACCTTATCAGCTTGTATATGGAAAAACATGTCACCTGCCTGTTGAAGTGTAATTCAGAGCTCATTGGGCCATCAAGAAATGTAACATGGATCTCCAACTAGCTGGTAAGAATCGTCAGATGCAAATATCTGAGCTAGAGGAATGGAGAAAAAAAGCTTATCACAATTCCAAGATCTACAAAGAGAGGACAAAAAGGTGGCATGATAAGAGAATCAAGCACAAGGAGTTCACGCCTAGTAAAAAAGTTCTTTTATTCAACTCAAGAGTGAAGCTCTTTGGTCATGGAAAACTTCAAAGCAAATGGGAAGGACCATTCAAAGTGATTGAAGTTGCATCACACGGTACTGTCACACTTCAAGATGATACAGGTAACATATTCAAGGTAAATGGTCAACGTTTGAAAATTTTTCTTGAACCTAAGAACTTAGAAGAAATTGACTTGATTGAATTTTTGCAATTTAATGATCCAATCTAGAAATTAATCATGCTTTAGACAACTAAGGTTTAAAGGGCCAACCACTAATGATTAATCAATTCCACAAGCTTTGTTTTCTATTTGAGTTGTGTAGGACTTGGAAGCTTCAATGAGATCTAATATATCAACAGCAAGAGTGAACGACTACGTCAACATCCAGCTTGGGGGAAAGCACCCCTATGTATCCAGGTAAGTATCCTTATTCACTTAGGTTTACTTTTATAGTTTAATAAAAAAATGTGAGCACATGAAGGTTCACACTTAAATAATTATGAATCACAAAAGTTACAATTTAGATACTTTTTATATCTGTGGAATTTTCATTGTCTAGTTTATCCTTAATAGAGTTTTATTTAGTAATAATAATAGGTGTGTTTAGAAGTTGCTAATAATAAAATGAAGAACTTTGAAGATACTCTATGGAAATGATGAATAGCTGCTCTGCCGTAATTCCTTTCAAGTACCTAGTTTTCAGCCTTGAATTCTCCTGAGTTTTAGACATAACTGTTTTGACATAAGATTTACTCTGAACCTGAAACTTGTGGGTTGCGAATGCTTGAGCTAAGTCTAGATAGTTGATAGGTATGATATGAAAAAGTCTGAGCTACTATTTATCTTGTTCCTAGCAATACAAGAGTTCTTGAGAATTTATCTTTTGAAAATTAAAAATATTACATGATGAGTCTCTATATGACGAGAGCTTGAATTCCTACCACAGCCATATATACATGCCTGGTAGATTAGGAAAACATTCACTATCATATTTACTACTTGTATTTGCATTGAGTTTTGTCAAGCTTTGTTGACCCTTAGAGACTTGTCATGCTTTTAAAATCAAGATCACGTACACTCCACTCATATATGCTACCTCTATCCTGGAGGTATGCATCCACATATATGCCATTCAGATCCACCAGAAAAATGATCTACTCCTACCTTGGGAGTAAGTAACCAAAAAATATCCCAGTTCTCCACCTATCCATATATTTCATTACCACATATGTAACTGCTCCAAAGATTTCCTTGTCATCATCTCTCAAAAGCTTTATTATAGAAAGAGACTTGGGGTTGTGAAAAAAATATATAATAAAAAAATAAAGAGAGTAAAACATGGACAAGTGTCCTATCAAAACAATGGGTACTTAGATGCCTGCCTCTCTAAAAAAAGCAAGCAAGCCCAAGTTCTCTCAAAAATTCCAAGTTCCAAAAGAGAGATATATATATTTAAGGAGCAGAGTAGAATTAGGTTTCCACCATACACCCTCATTTATCCACCACACATATATATTCATCCTCATACATCCACCATATATCCTATACACATGCACATCTTGATTTGATTGTATGCCCTGTTTCTCTAGATTCATTATTTGACTTTACAATATATGTTTTGCAAGTATGTATGCGTTGTTTCTCCCCACCTATGAGCTCCATATATTGCCTACTAGTTATAGGGTGAGTGAGAGAAGGCATAACACCATTATTGCCTTGGCAAGGATCCATAAATACCACATATAGAGAGACTTGAGAGGGTCATACAAAAGAGACTTTGAGTTTTATTTTGAAAACTTTGCAAAACTCTAGGATGAAGGTAAAGTGAAGAGCTTGAGACATAGTACTTGGCTTGATCATTCTACTTTTCAATTACTCAAGACCCAAGTGATGGATATAAGCCCCATGGTTAAAGGTAATATGGGTATGTTTGAAAGTCAGAATAGTTTACTCTAAATCCAAAGGAGAATTCTTGTTTGAACGCATGTGTACCTTTAAGGCGTGAAAGCATTGTAGCAACTCCAGATCCATCATCGAGTTCATCATTGCTCAGGGACGAGCAAAAGGTAAGCTTGGGGGAGTTGTTGACGGTCCTTAAGTACCAATTTTAACCGTCAACTAAACAAGGAATAGGATCTAAATGAAACCCATAGCTAGAATTAGGGTTTATACTGATAGAATTCCTCGAGTTTTGGTGAATGTCTGTTTCTACAGGGGGTTATTAGGAAATACTAAGGAAAGGCCCACATGTCATGTTTACATAAAGATATTTATCAACCGCACAATTTTTTGTACTCTAGAAGGTTCCAGGAGACACCAGAACGAACGAGAGGCGAAACGGGCCCGGAGCCAGGGCGCCCGCCCTACTTTTCTGACCAATCAGTAAACTTCGTGGATTATGCTCCACCGCCTTTGAGGATCAATCTAAACCCTTCACTTAAGGTCGGTTTGATCCGACGACCGACGTTCATTTGAGGAGGCTATATAAGCAAGGCCCCTGACCCCCCTGAGGATGATCTCATCTCATTATTCTTCTCCAAAGAAAAAGCTATGGTTTCAATTAGATGTAGAGAAGGAGAGAGGTCCCTCTAGTTGTCTAGATCTAGTTCTTCTAGTTCTAGTTCATCTAGTTGTATTTAGAGGTGAGAGAGAGGAGGAGAGAGCTAGGAGGAGCCGGATATGTCGGATCTTCCTCAACATTGTACCTTTGCAGCATCTGGTTCTGAGCAATCTCTAGGTTCTTCATTTATTATTTCTAAGTATCTTATTTTATTTCTTACTTTATTCTATTTACGGTATCTCTGCTTGTATTGATTGCTCTAGTTTTCATACGGGATTAGAGTAGTAAGAGATAGTGTAGACGTGGTGTCTAGACTAGAGTTTACCTGAGTTTGTGCCCAATCATACGGATAGTTGTGGTAGCCCCAGAGGTGACAGCTCTGTAAGGCCTTTGTAGTCCACCACGTTCGGGTTGGTGTTTTCGTAGAGATTTTGGCAGCCTCCCCCCGACTATCTTTTTCCCAGTCTTATTCAAGAGTCGGGAAGGTAATGTTTCTCCAAAGTAGATAGAGTATCGTGGACCTTTGATTAGATAACTCCTTAGAAAACTCTAAAATCTCTCTACCCATTTATCTTATCTACCCTTGGACGTTCTTAGTTCTTCTCTAGTACACTTCACGTTCTCTTTTGGAAATCGATACCCTTTTGGAATACTCTCGGGTGAAAGCTATAGCGGTATCCGTGCACTTGCGGATTTATCTATGTGCGTTAATAAATACCAACAATGAGCTTCCGGGCGGCCAAGGATGGCGTGGTAGGAGGTCTCGAAGTCAGCAACGATGAAAATGATGTTTTCCTCACAGAAGTGGTCCCCAAAGCTGAACTCTACTAGGAGCGTAATCTGCCCGGTGGGCCTGGAGAGCTTATCTGGGATGATGCCCCAGAAAGGGAAATCCACTGGGCGAAGGTCTTCCTTGGAGCAGTCAAGTTGATGGAAGATATCGGCGAAGATGATGTTAAGAACGCTGCCTCCATCGACGAGCACTTTCCTAAAACAACGGGTCGTGATTACCGAGCTGATGACCAGAGGGAAACAACCAGGGTAGGCGTGATGCGACCACTGGTCGCCTTTGGAGAAGGTGATTTCGCACTTCAACCAGTCGGGGTGGGTAGTGTCGGGGCGTCATTGTTGGCGGCGCTGGCACGACAACGTCGTTTTTCATTGCCAATGATCTGTCCACCAAATATGGAGAAAGTACGCGCGACCGGCTTGAAAACGGGCGCGGGTGGCTCCGTCTCTTCGTCCTCGTCGGAGCTACTATGTGAACGCTTCCTGTTGGGCTTGCTCTTAATGGCTGATTTGAGAGTGATGCACTCCCGCATGGAGTGTTGGCCCTCCTATGGAGAGGACATGGACCGTCGAGGATCCTCTTGTGGGCGTCATCACGGGAGTGTCCCTATCCTGCACTGGCGCTGGTGGCGGTGCGCATCGGACGGTGTTGTGGACCTTCATGCGGGGCCCTTCTTGCAGGCCACGCATCTGACATCTCTGCTGGCGCATGGCGGCGGCAATAGCGGTGGTCGCGATCCAAGAGCAGGCGTCAGGCGGCGTCCACAAGGTTGACGCAGTCGGCGAGGTTGTCGTTGGTGCAGTTGATGACTTCGATCAGGTCGTCAGGATTGATGAATCTGGGTGCAAGGCATGCTGGTGCAGTGGCATGGCATACGGACTCCACGTTCTCCGACACGGAAGTGGTACCACCAATGGTCCATATCATAGATCCGATCTGGAACATTGTTTAGGCCGTCGGAGAGACTATGGAGTCGGGGAAGGAGACCGCTTGACGGGCCATGCAGTCATGGCACACACCCCCTACCTGGCGCGCCAACTGTCGAAGAAATATGGTTGGCAGTCTACCTAGGGGGTACCCCAAGGTAGTAGATTATGCGGCGGAGGTGTGACGATGGCGGTCTAAGTGACTGTCCATGTTTGTTAGCCAGCAGATAGTAGTTTAATTGCTTGCTTAGTTTGACCTATTTATAAATGGTTTCAACAGTAGCAATGTGGTAGATAACTTGTCAGTCTATATTGTGTTAAATTCTTAAAGCCATACATTATTTAATTTGTGTTTTATGTATTTTACAAGTTGAGTATCAAATCTGTTATTTTCCTATCTTCATTAAACAGCTTTGATAAAAGTGCTTGTAAGACTAATTTGAATTTGAATTTAGTTGGAAGTTGTTATAATTAAATGTAGACAATTTCATAAGCTTTCCAGAAAGTCCAAGTTTGCTAGTGCTGGTCTTGCGTAGCTCTAGTTATAATCTTTTCTTAAAGCTACTGTTTTAAGTGCTTTGCTATGTTGTGGTGAATAGTTTTTAGTTAATAAAAACTTGGTCACTAAATTAAGAATATAACATTATAACCTAATAAGAATATGGTTAGTTGCATGTGTTAGAAAGCTCACTGAAGACAAAGAGCTTTACTTAAGGTTGTTAAAGAAGGGTAAGTGTTATCTTCTCTACTGGAGAAGAGAATTGCACCTACTCATACAACGAAAGAATTGTTGCATAACACATTCATCATGAAGCATCCATACATTTGCATTGAGCATGCCTCATTTCATTAATATGATGCTATCATATGCCTTGGATAGTCATACATGTATACATGCATATAGGATCACCGGAGGGAGTGATACTATTGGAGATTGGGGAGATCGAAGGTGGGATTCCTCAGGAGATCCAAGCCCCAGAAGCTCCAGAAGGTGGAGAACAGGCCCTTGAATTGCCTGAGTGCCCCAACCACCAGCCCTCCACCTTCCTAAAAGGCAAACCCCAGAGCATTACATAATTTTTAACTCTTTTTGAAGTATTTTACTCACAAGTTATAATATTGTTTGTGCATTAAGTTAGTAGGAGTTAGATGAAACCCTTTTCATGCATTATCTTCCTTGTCCAACTAAAAGAGTAGGCCCATGATTGAAACATATGCTTAGCCATGCTTAGATCGGTAGAGTGGGTGTCTGCTATCACCCACAATGATAGGTTGATACTAGTCACGGTTGGCTATATTTGTTATCATAGAAAATAATCATGTGGAAGTAATAAATCAAGACCGGGCGAACACTTTGTGTGTGTGAGCCACTTGACATGGAGCTCTGGTGAGCGAGTTCTCTCCGCCTGTGTCGTTAGGCACTGGACCGTGGTTCGATATATGCCGAAATTGAACGCATACCTCCTTCATAGCTGGCCGAATAACTTGTTTCGACCGCGAAGCCTAACTTTGTAGTCTAGGCTGGAATCCCCTCCTACTTGGGTCATGAAGACCGCGAGTGGCAGACTAGCTGTGGGCAAGTACAACCTGATTGTCCTAGCCTGGCACTAAGGGCAGGCTCTGCTTGATCTAAACCTCCAGCTAGATAGGAATTCGATTCGAATCGCAGTCTCTCCCCATTAGTGAGAAACTTGAAAGATCCGCCAACCATTGTAGAAATTTGAACCTTAATAAGTAACCAAAAGATGGTTATATGGTGTACATGCCAAACTGGATATGGTTACTATTGTGATGTTCTAATCAAGTGATTGTTCTAGATCATATGCAAATTTAGACTTGGTAATCTCTATTAAACCTAATGTTAAAAATGAGTAAAACTTTGAAAAGCAAGAGTAAGTTAGTAATGCTCTTTTATGCAAAAGTCATGCTATCTCATGAGCCCCACTATATGAGCCTTTCATATCCTTGAGAGTCATACTTAACCCTTGTCGGGTAAGTCTAGCTGAGTACAATTGAGTACTCAAGGTTTCTTTACTCTTGTTGCAGATGGTATGGCCTATTACGGTTATTGTCGGTCCTGCTTCTACCCCGCCGGGGATGAGGAGTGAAGACCGTGGGCGATGGTGGATTCTGATGTCTCTCCTTGTTGCTTTTGATGGGACTATCTTAAGTGTGGCACTGTATTTGATCTAAATAGTTTGCAAATGGATTGTTTCAAAACAATGTCTTCCGCTACTTTATTAAACTCAGTGTTGTAATAACACTTTTTAAACTCTAATGCAATTTATTTCTGTTGCGAACTTATCATTGTGAGCGTGTAATCCGCTAGGGCTCAATGGGCCACGTGTAAGCCGCCCTGGGCTTCGAGCCTGGCCAATGGCCCAGGCATGGCACTACGGGCCTTTTTTTATGTCGGGCCGGCCTAGGAAGGACGGCCAAAATGATGGGACAGACCAGCACAAGGCCCATTGCGATGAAGAGAGATGGGGGGAGCCAGACACCGAGATGGTGGAGGAGGCGGTGAACATGGACGCCTTCACGTCGGCGACCAGCGTGCTCGCCGCTAGGCGCTCTTCTCGTGCTATCCATAGCTGACGCCCTGCGGGGAACACCCATCGCGACATCGGCAAGGACCTGAACCCTTGGGGTCATCGGGGCACGAGGAGAGGGAGAGGAGGAGGCACTCGGCCCTCTCAGCAGCACCGCGAGGTTGTGCCACCCGCGCGACGGAATAGGGAGGAGAGATCAGAGCACACCACGGGTGCACGAGAGAAGGAGAGACTAAGAGGGGAGGTGGCAGTTGTAGGGTAGGCGACGCACCGTGGGGTATAGGGTTTGGAATAGGTGGATGGAAAGTAAGTAAATTGTTCATTTAACCTATTTTAATGTTGGGTTAATGTGGTAGGTGAGATTTCGCCAATTGAAATTCTATGGCCCTGTTTGGATCAAGTGGCTAGGGCTATTTTGAGCTAGTTGCAAACAGGAGGGCTAGCTCAAAAGTATCCACACAGGGTTACATTGAGCTAGTTGCAACTAGCCTACTTAAAAATCTATCCCCATCAAGAGGTGATTATTTGGCCTAGTTCTAATGGGATGTACTAAAATTTCTTTTTTGGGCTAGTTTTGGTGTGGTCCCCTACCAAAAAAAGTACATTTATTGGCAATCTAACTCTTGCATCCAAACATGTTTTTGGCTAGAGCTAATTTACGGCTAATCGTAGGTGAAACATTAACTCTAACCTCTAGCCAAGCTAGAGTATCTAAACAGAACTTATATATATTTTGACTAAAACCTATATATATTTTGACTAACAGGTGTAAAGTTTTTAGCGGACCGTACGGTGTCATCCCACGGCCGTAGAGTGTGGCCCAAGCATGACCTGTGCCGGGTCAGAAAGACGGGTTCTAGATCGGACCATCGTTGCTTAGGCTACATGCCCGTATATAATTTCTGTTGGATGGGAAGGGGCGTGGTGCCAGCTATTGGACTGGTGGTCTGGTGGGCACCCCCGCCCCCCGGTCAACTCTGCCCTGGAGACTGGTCTCGCTGAAGAAAGACAGTTCCATTTCCCACCCCTTAAAATCCACATGCTTCACCTCTCCCCTTCTTTCTATCTCCATTCCTGGTGCACTGTCGTCCTCAATCTGACTATCCATCCAACCATTCTGCTACCAATATCGAGCGAGGCCCAAATCTCTCGCTGGTACCGTGTATATAGAGGAAGGCATGTTCTGCCTACATAAAAAAGAATTTATGAAAAAGAAAAAATATCTATGTATGGTCATGTTTAGATCCTGTTCAGTTCCCCATAGAATCCACTTTGCCTCTTTATTTTGTAAAATGTAACTAAACATCACCCAAATTATTTGGTAAAAAGTGGTTAATTTCTCATTTTGTATTTTGGATTCAAGAGGCCAAAATAAGGGAATCTTTACATTAGTTTGTGTGTCATCCTCACAATCCCTATCATTGGAATCCAAAATTTGGTTGGAACTAAACACCCCACCAAAATATGTTGGGATTTTAGATTTTGGATTTTGGTAGAAACTAAACAGGACCTAGTTCCGCATGGAATCCAAAATATTTTGGGTTTTGACTCTTTATTTTACAAAATGGAACTAAACACCACCCAAAATATTTGGCAAAAAGTGGTTCATTCTCCATTTTACATTTTGGACTAAAATGCTAAAATAAGGGAATCCTTGGATTGGTTTATGTATCATCCTCACAATCCTCATCATTAGAATCCAAAATAAGGCAAATTTTGGTTGGAACTAAACACCCCATAAAAATATTTTGCATTCTGAATTTTAAAATCCGAAATAGGGCCTGTTTAGTTCCTCATGAAACCCAGAATATTTTAGCTTTTGTTGATCCATTCTGCAGAAAGCAACTAAACATACCCCAGATTTTTTGGCCTTTTGGGATCCTTTCCTCACTCTGTATTCTGGAGTCTAGAGTCCAAAAAAACCCAAAAAGTACCCCAGCGCGTGCCCCCTCTTTCTTCCCCGTTATCCATCGCCCACTAGTACTACTTCCTGGCCGTCGTGCGGGTACGCGGCCCAGGAGGCGACGGTGGGGTACGCGGCGCTGGGGTAGGAGGAGGACGCCAAGTATGGCGCCTGCTGCTGCCGCACCCACGGGTACGCCGCCTGGCCGCCGTACCCGCCGTGCTGGAGCGCGTTCCAGGTGCCGGCGTACGCGGCCGACAACACCGAGCGAGCAGCGCCTGCATAGAGGCGGCGGCGGCGGCCATGGCGTCCTTGGCGCCGTCCGCCAGCCTGCAGGCGGAGGGGGGCTTGGGGAAGACGAGGCCGACGCTCTTGCCCGTGGCCTTCCGCGGCGTCGGCGTCGGCGTTGCTGCTGCTTCTGCGGCCGCTCTTCGTCTTTCCCATCGTCAAGAGTGGCGGTGAGGGCGCGTGCGCGGGGTTCCAGGACGGCGGCGAAGGCGGGGTCCTAGCTGGTGGCGCGCACGACCTCCCCGGTGGCCTGTGCGGCGTCCGCGACCGCGGGCACGGCGATGGCGTGCTTGCTCTGCTCCCCCGCAAAGCGTCGGCGTTGTACAGCGACCGGGTCCACGCCTCCGCCATCGCCCAGCACGCTGCGCCACCTCCCCCACCGCCTCCCCCTCCGCCGCCGCCTGTTGCTAACGTCAGGGGACGACGCGACGAACGGGCTCGGGGGCGGGCGAGGCGGTGACCGCGGCGTCGACGAGCGCGTGGATGGCTTCCAATTCTGCATAACTGATGCAACTAAACACCCCCTGAAAAATTTTGCATTCTGGTTTTATTTTGCATTTTGCATTTGGATTTGGGATGTATCTAAACAGGCCCTATATTGGAATTTTGACACCGGCGGCGAAGAGGAGACTCTTTTCAATTCATCCATCTCGCCCTCCGTCCTTTTGTCCCTATCAACCCCTCGCTTTTCTTCTGTCTCCCTCCTCTCTCTCTCTCTTTCTACCTCGGCCCGGCATCGCTTTGCATTGTTTTCTCCTCCTCTCCCGCATCCCAAATCCTCCTTTCTAAACCCCTCAAAACCTCCACAAAATACCCCACCCACCCCCGGCCCCCGCGCGCCCATGGACGGCCCACCGCGGTCGCCGCCGCCCAATGCGCCGCTCTGATCGCCGTCCGCGCGCGCCGCCGGGTGCTGACTCCCGCATTAGCGGCGCACCGCGGGGAATTCCACGCCGCCGCCACCGCGGGATTCGGGACCGGAAAGGAGAGAGGGTGGTTCCCTTTCTTTTCTCCGTACCGTCCGGCGCGATCGGTTCGCCGATCGTTGGTTAGTTGGTCGGTTCTTCTGCCCCTTGTTCGCTGGGCGGTGAGGCGATCGGTCCGGCGGCCATGTCCACGGCAACGGCCAAGGAGGAGGAGGCGGCCGCTTCGGCGGCGGCCACGGCTCCCGCAATGGGCGGCGAGGAGGCTGCCGCGCGCGCAGCACAGAAGCGCTACGAGGCCCTCCTCACTGTGAGGGCCAAGGCGGTCAAGGGCAAGGGCGCCTGGTACTGGGCGCACCTCGAGCCCGTTCTCATCCCGCCCGCCGACACCGGCACGCCGCCCAAGGCCGTCAAGCTGCGCTGCGCCCTCTGCTCCGCCATCTTCTCCGCCTCCAACCCGTCACGGACCGCCTCCGAGCACCTCAAGCGTGGCACCTGCCCGAACTTCGCTGCCCCGCCGCCGGGACCCGCCGGCGCCTCGGGATCACAGCAGTCGCCGACGTCCACGCAGCAGCAGCAGCAGCAGCAGCAGCAGCTCGCGCTGCCGTCCAACTCCACCGCTTCGTCCCCTGTCCCCATCTCCTCCATTGCGCCCTCCTCGCCACGCCACCACCAGCACCACCACTCCAATCCGCACCACCACCAACAATCCGGCAGCCGCAAGCGCCACTCCATGCCCCCCGCGTACACGCCACCGGACCCCATGTCCCACCATCACCACCTCGTCGTTGTTGACCCGTCCTCTGTGTACTCTCCGGCGCTGCCGGCGCCCCCTCCGCCACACCAATCGTGGGCAGTCGTGCTCTCCGGCGGCAAAGGCGACTTGGGGGCTCTCGCCAGCCTCGAGGACAGCGTCAAGCGCCTTAAGTCACCCAAGGCATCGCCGGTCGCCATGATGCCCAAGCCCCAGGCTGACGCGGCGTTCGCCTTGCTGGCCGACTGGTTTCTAGAGTCATCGCCTGGCGTATCCCTCTCCGCCGCTAGCCATCCCAAGCTCCGGGCCTTCCTCCGCCATGTCGGGCTACCAGACCTGCAGCGCGCCGACCTTGCTGGCCCACGTCTCGACGCGCGCTTCGCCGAGGCGCGCGCCGACGCCACCGCGCGGGTTCGGGACGCCCTCTTCTTCCAGCTTGCTGCCGACGGCTGGCGGGAGCAGGTGGTCACTCTCTCTGTCAACCTCCCAAATGGCACGTCCGTGTTCCATCGCGCTGTGCCGGTACCCGCCATGGCGCCCTCAGACTACGCCGAGGAGCTGATGCTCGACGCCGTGGCCTCTGTCTCAGCCTCAGGTGACCTCCACCGTTGCGCAGGCATAATTTCTGACCGCTTCAAATCAAAGGCGCTGCGTGATGTTGAGAACAAAAACTACTGGATGGTGAACCTATGCTGCCAAATCCATAGCTTCACCCGCTTGGTGCGGGACTTCGCAAGGGAACTCTCGCTTTTCCGCTCTGCCACAGCCAAGTCTGCCAAGCTTGCTGCCTACTTCAATGCCAAACAGACGGTGCGGTCTTTGCTGCACAAGCATCAAGTCCAAGAGCTGGGTCATGCCTCGCTCCTTCGAGTCGCACATGTGCCGTTTAACGGCAGTGGCAGCAACTGCCGTGCGGCCTTTGAGATGCTGGAGGACATTTTGAACTCTGCACACCCTCTCCATCGTGCTGTGCAAGAGGACTCCTACAAGCTCGTGTGCATCGATGACTCAGTTGCCCGGGAGATTGGGGAGATGGTGCACAGCGAGGCTTTCTGGATAGAGGTTGATGCTGTGCATTCGCTCGTGAAGCTGATAATGGATATGGTGAAAGAGATGGAGGCTGATGATGGGCCTCTTGTTGGGCAGTGCCTGCCACTATGGGAGGAATTGCGTAGCAAGGTTAGAGATTGGTGTGACAAGTTCAACATTGATGAACGCACTGTTCTGAATGTGCTTGACAAAAGGTTTAGAAAAAACTACCACCCAGCCTGGTCGGCAGCCTTCATTTTGGATCCTCTCTACCTTGTCAAGGATGCCAGTGGGCGTTACCTCCCTCCATTCAAGTGCTTGACGCCTGACCAGGAGAAAGATGTCGACAGGCTGATCACTAGAATGGTGTCCAGGGAAGAGGCACACCTAGTTCTGATGGAGCTGATGAAATGGCGGTCAGATGGGTTGGACCCGTTGTATGCACAAGCTGTGCAGGTGAGACAGCCTGACCCCTCCACAGGGAGGATGAAGGTCGCGAATAAGCAGAGCAGCAGGCTTGTTTGGGAGACATGTCTGAGTGACCTCAAGTCGCTCGGCAAAGTAGCTGTGCGGCTCATCTTCCTCCATGCAACCTCCAGAGGTTTCAGATGCACACCGTCAATAGTGCGCTGGCTCTCTGCACCAGGGAGCTTGGCAAGTGGCAATGATAGAGCACACCGGTTGGTTTTTGTTGCTGCAAATTCGAAGCTAGAGAGGAGGGACTTCTGTAGCGATGAAGACAAGGATGCAGAGTTACTCGCTGAAGGGGATGATGATGTGGCTAATTTCCCTGGCAATGTGGAACCATAATCAGTGTAACAAACATCCCTGTTTAATTGTTTCTTATTGCCTTTTCCCATTAGCATTTTGTAGAATTTGATCCTATAGGAATTGTTAGAATTTTTTGCCACCCTACTTTTTGCTTGGTTTCTAGAGTTTCTTCATTTTGCCCATATTGTTCATTCTTGCTTCCTCACTCTAGATTTTGGTGGGGTGGGGAGTTGGGCATGAGATGGAGATATGCATTATCCTTCATCAAGTTTGGTTAGCGAATGATTGTATTTTGCCACATATGATTCTACTATACTATGGGGCCATTGAGGTTCCAAAGATTAACTGAAGTCGATATGCTTGTAATCGGTGATGCTACCCAATGAGAGAATATATAACGATTTTGGTTCTTCTGCATATAATGTTTCGGCTGGTGCAAAAGCCGACTGATTCTGCTTGATTGAATAGTGTTATGTGAGATTGAATAAGTTAAAATAAACTGAAACAAGCTAGAAGGTAGTTCAAGAGTATGTTCAACCCATCATTTCTACGGCATATCAGCTGCCGATGCTGTTTTTGATTGTTTTGTTACAAAATAAAAACAATGTATTATGGACGATAAGTCGGGCTCGCTGGTAAGCGAAGCGAACAGTACCTTAGTGTACAATGTGAGTAGCACGTTGCTCTTGTCATCAGTATACTGGTAATAAGTAGAATAAAAGGGTAATTTATTTTTGGTTACTAGACTAGAATAAACATAGAAGGGACTCGTAATATTTGACAAAATTTGCTATCTGAACGTTAATGGTAATTTATTTTCGGGAGTAGTTGCATTGCTGTTTCCGGTCTGTCCAAACAAACTTACGTTTTCTCTGTGAAACGATCTGCATCATTGGAGCTTGGCCGCATCCGCGAACGAATGGCCGGCCTCACCTCGTTTCCCTAAACCCTAAAGTATCTTTCTTCTCGACACTTTTGAGGTAGGATACGGCCTGCAATTTCAATTCGGCCGGCGATAAGGAGAGGCGGCCCCTGCGATAGACCTTTCACTCACCTGTTACTACTTCTCTGGATCGTACCCAGACCACCATTTACTGTTTTCACCAGCCTAGGCTGAGGCCGCCGAGCGTCACGGGTACTGAACTGTTGGCTTCTTGGCAATGGCAAGGACGCCATCATGTGGGTTGATGATGATCGCCGTCGTCCTCGCCGTCAGCTCTTCTGCATCCATCTGCCCGACGTTGCTGCACCGCCCATGATTGCACCGGACGGAGCGCGGAAGGGGAAAAGCCGTGGTCGGAGGCGCAGACATGGCATGCCAATCTGCCATGGTGGTTTACTTTCTTCCCCATTCCCATGCCACCCGTCACAATCAGGCAGGGCCTTTGACAATCATTCCCGGGTCCGGGATACTTAAGTACTGGTCTCTAAATGTCTATCTCTAGAAAACTGTGTTTCTCTCATAGTCACGTTTTTCGAACGACGTATATAAAAGAACGGAGAGAGTATTTGATAAGGCTTCTACCGGTTTTATTCATAAAAATTGTTTTTATCTTTTTTTTTTCATACTCTCGTAGAGCTAATAGAAGCATGAGATTCTTTTCTTTTACAGAAATCTCATAGAGCTAATAGAAGCATGAGATTCTTTTTCTTTTACAGAAACAAGAGAAGCTAGGTTTCTTAACTTTACCTGCTTTTATTGGTTCTACGCTAAAAAAACAGAGAGAGAGAAACAACTGAGTTAAGTACGGCAGATAAGCTACCAAAACGGGACCTTCATTTTGCAGTCGTGTCGGTATCACCCTACTGGGAAGCGGGAGTACCTCCATGACGGCCATCGCACACAGTGACAGTGTTGCGAACCTGCTCATATGGTAAGCTGCCTAAAGGCGTCAAATCAATTCAAACGACGGGCAACAAGGACAAGCTCCATTAGGGCGGACTGAAGGATGAGCGAAAAAGCCTGCGGCGTACAGGCTGTTGTAGTACATGGGTAAGACACATGGGGCGTGGCCCGTATCATTTGATGATCCCTCCCTCTCTGAATCTCTGTCCGAGCACATGTTTACCTGACGGATCATTACCATTTGAACTTTATTAGGCGGCGGCGTAGGGGCGCCGAGGGGGGGTAATTATTCGGGGTAATGCGTCCGGTGGTGGTGGTCAGTAAAGCGGTCGTGCTGACTGGTGACTGTGACTGCTGCTGCTCCTGCTCTTCCTGCTGCTCTGCTTCCGTGTGTGTGCATGGCGTCTCGTCCTTGCTGTTTTTTTTCCCTTTTCGCTGCAGTGTCAGTCAGCCGGACGGCCGGCACTGCTTGCTGGAGAGAGCTGTGTGTGTAGGAGACTTTGAGAAGAGTTGTTAAAGTGGTAGCGGTACGACCGACTGCTGCAGGAATAGGTGTATTGTGCCTTTTTCCCGGGTGGCTTTTTTCCAACTTGGTGTGCTATATATTGTACACATGTTGTGTAGTAGTAGTAGTAGTTGAGAATATGATGCTCTGGGAATCCCTGAGACAGACAGATAAAGCTTTGCTCCCTTGGTATTTCTCTCTCCTTTGTTGGGTCCTACTTATGAGCCACTTTTTTCCTCATCTTGGACTAATGATCCGGCATTGCACCATCAAGCCCGTGTTTGGTCACCTTTTCCACCACAGCCAGCAAATACATGAATGAGTATTGGATGGACGCTGCGAGTGTAGACAGACAAGTAGGGAGTGTGTACATCATCATCAATCCCTGTGCATGAAAGGGACCTACCCTACCCAAACTCAGCCCACAGTTGTGCATGGGAAGCAAGTAGGAAAATACTATGTGCAGCAACGATTTGAAAGATCAAAGCAGCGTTCCCATTCCTCCAGCCTCCCCTGTTTTTAGGTGTGTTCTTATAGGGTGCAGGCCATTTTACTTTCAAAATTATTTAGAATTTTAATACTATAACACTTTCGCTTTTATTTAATAATTATATTCAAACTATAGAGTAACTAGATTTAAAAGATTAATTTTTTATAAAATACAGATAAAATATACAATTAATTATTTTTTATCTATATTTTATTGCTCTATATATGCGTACAAAGATTTGATATAGTAAGTTATTTTATAAAGTTTTTGGAATTTTGAAGAGTACTAGACAAGGCCGTAATAGGCCAAAGCAGGGCCATGCCGGTACAAAAGCCAGCCAGGATTGTGATTGATTCCCTTCGCTGTGCCAGATCGTAATCAAACCGAATTATCTTGGATGTCGACGGTGCCATGTCCATGTTGTTAGCTCGCTCGCTCGCTCGTAAACAAGCTCTGTTGCAAGTGTGCATGTCTGGCGTGAGGAGTCTCGTTCCTGCCGAGAAAAGGGGGAAACACCTGAGGGGTCGCGACGGATGCCGATGCCTCTGTTTGTCTTTCTTTTGTCTCGCAGGGATCCGAGCTGAGGGCTTTGCTTTGCCTTTGCCTTTACCTTTGCTGTAGGTTTCTTTCGCTCTCAGACTCTCGGTCTCGGTCTCACTCTCCCTCCCTCCCTCTCTCCTAGGAGATGGATGGTGGGGCTATAGGCCCCAATGCAACCGTCTTTCTCTGCGGAAAGCACAGTACTGTTGAGGTGAAGGAGAGGCGGTCCCAGTGCGTGCAGTGGATGTCAACCTCAGTTCCCTAGCCAAGGGACCGACCTCACTGCTTACGTTCAGTCTGCGCGATGGCTTATTAGCCACCTCTGCTGTCCACACCATGTGCCCATAGTCTTATTAGCCCGTTGGATTGTCCTAGCTACTCGTAATTAACACACTTTCGTTCCATTGATGCCTTGCTCGCCTCCCGTCGACGGCGATCACGACGGTGGGCGGCGTCGGTGCGACGGCGCGGACGTACGCGTGCACGATATATAGATGTGCGTATGTTGGCGGTGGAGCCGTGGGCGCCACTTCTGTCGGCGCAGATGCTCAGGACACGCGCTAGAGTACAAGCGCGCTAATCACCTAGCGTCTACTAGTTTAACTTTAATGTGTACTTCTACACGTACACCACTTTTTTAAACAATATATGTACGTACGACAGGATTGAGAGGCTGGGAGCGGTAGCATAGAGAGAAGACGAGTGAGAGCAACTTGTTGACAATAATGGAGGTGGGTTGTCAACAGTGCGCAGCAAATGGCTTGTATGCATTTTTTTTTGTCTTTTACATATATGCCATCAAAAAGTTAGTAATTACATATAAACCATTAAAAAGATGAGTTTTCATAGTTGCAACTGATCATAACTTTTTTGTCCTCCATGCCACTACTGTCAGATGTATCTCTAACGATGTCAGACTGCAGTTGTGAAAAGTAAAAAAAATTCTTACATCTAAGTATATCATTAATTATTTTTAACTATCTTAACAAATTAAATGAAAAAACTAAGAATTAGAAATGTAGATCACACCAAGATCTACAATTTTCTTATAAAAATTATTTCCATTCAATTCCGTACAAAAAATATATGTTTTTCCTAAGATATGTTAATAATATCAATTCATATATTTTTTATAAAAAATTAAATAAAGACATTTTTTATATTAAAATTGTAGATCTCAGTTAGATCTACAACTTTCTAGTTCTGAGTTTTTCATTTGAAATCGTTAAAATGTTCAAAATAAATAATAACATATTTAGATGTACAAATCTGATCATAGTAACATAGAGGACAAAAAAAAATTAATCAGTAGCACCTGTAAAAACTTATCTTTTTTTCATAGTTTATTATAATTACTAACTTTTCTAAATATATATATATACATATGTTATTCTACACCTTAGGTGTAGAATTACTATAGACGATTCTACACCTAGACCCACCAGCGCACCCGATCAGCGCATCCAAACCCATCTCACATGTCGCCCCGCTCCCAACGCCTCAGTCCCAATCCCGCGCGCCAGCTACCGCGATTCCTCCCAGCGCCTCGGACCGCACCCGTCCTGTTGGCCCCTAATATGCGCATATAATTAAGCACCACACCCTCCCGATAGGCCCCGCATGACGTGTGACCGCTTCCAGTTCTGCGTGGGAGCCCTACATGCACTTGCTGCACTCTTACATGCAGCAAGAGCCCTCCCAGATCTCATGTGCTAAGCCATTATATTTGTAACTTAGTACAACTACTAAGTACACAACTAATTCAATATTTAATATTTTGTTCAGTATCTTCGTGTATACTTTCAATATTTGTATGTATCTTTAAGTATTTCGTTAGTATTATGCAAGTATCTTGGTACAACTATCTTCAAATATTTTTTAGAACCTTAAGTATATTTTTTTGTCATACTTCGATTTATAACTTCAGCCTTTCTCAGTATCATCTAGTATTTTTGTCAGCAACTTGGTACATCGATTTCTATAACTTTAGTAGTTGTTAGTATATTTAAGTAGTTGTCATTATCTTCAAGCATTTTATCAGTATATTCAAGTATTCTTGTCAGTAGAGGTTGGTACAACCGATACTATAATTTCAGTAGTTGGTACCTTTAAGTTGTCTTGAGTATCTTCAAGTATTTTATCACTAGTTTGGTATACGCAGTACTATAACTTCACTAGTTGTTAGTTCTACAACCGTTAAGTAGTTAGTATATATATTCTAAGTATTTTATCAGTATCTTCAAGTATTTTATCAATATTTTTTACCCATATACTTTTTAACTGTGTGTTGAAAGGGGGTTTGTCATTATCTTTATCTAGTAGTATATTAGTATCATCCAATATACCAAACAATGTTTTAGTAAAATTCAGTATAATGTAGTATCAACATGTACAAGACATTAGGAGTAGTAGCATGTACAAGAGACATTAGGAGAGCAGACATAGGCGGCATCAACATGTACAAGCCATTAGGAGTAGCAGCATGTACAAGAGACATTAGGAGAGCAGACATAGGCGGCCTGTGCAGGCTGTGCTGGATGCACGAGCTCCGGCATCTCGTCCTGGCTGTGAACCGATCGCGAGGCCAGCCCCACTCTAGTTGCGCACCGGCCGCAGCTTCCCACGAGCGTTTTCCCCACCCTGGTCGTTCCTTTTTTCTGCGCCGAGATGGTCGAGAGTGTTGGACGGATGCAGGGGGCCCCAGGGAGGGGGTGATGCACTGACGCAGGGGATGGAGTGCCCACGACCCCAATTCACTAATTTGTAGGAAGATACTGAACTTTTGGATTTGAAAAAAGTTTAGCTTTCCAATTAAAAAATAGAGTTTCATTCCGAAAAGCAATGAAAAAACCCAATCCTGGGATGGAGTGTCGGGGAAGGCGAACGCGATGGGATGCCAGGAAGGTGGTGGCACTGATGTGATCGGGCAAGTCATGGCGGCGTTGCGGATCATGGGAGCTACGATGGCGGGCCAGGCTTGGATGGCACCGCTGGATTAGGCCGCGCCGTCGTTGGGCGCTGCCGTACCCGCGAGTCGGGCGGCGGCGCTGCTGAGCGCTGTCCTGCTTGCGGATCGGGGGTGCTCGCTACCTGGGGTCGCTATCGGCAGTGGAGGGTAAGTGCCGTCGGTATGCCAGGTCGGGGAACTCAATATTGTGGTTCACGGTAGAATACCATGGGGGCGATAAGTTTTTATCGGAGCGGGTCGAGTTGAGTTAGGGCGGGGTGAGTCGGATGGGTTGGGCTGGTGGAGTCGAATGGGATGGGTTAGGCTGGCTGTGTCACGGTGTAGAATAGCGTTGTCGTGTATGTATGTATATATACACACACGCTAGGTGTAGAATAATATTCTACACCATAAGCCATAAGCCAAAACTGACTTGAAAAAATACTGAGTACTACTAAACGACGTTTAGTATCAGTCAGTACTACACCCAACACCATGAAAATACTGAATAATACTGACATGCGACTACTGAACGATACTATATTTTTTCAGTATAACAGTTTGGTGTAGTATAAGCATTCTACACCTAGGGTGTAGAATATACATATAAGAGCATCTCTAATGGTTTTGCAAATGAGTTTTACATTCTTGTTTTTTTCAAAAAAAGTCTAAAAATCTCCTATCTAACGGTTTGGCAAATGGACTTGACATTTTTGTTAACTTGGCAAACACCGGGTGATATTTGACGTATATGCCAAACTATGGTTTGCTTGGCAATTGACCTACGTGCTACTCCCACGAGATTTTTTAGTTTTGCCAAGTAAATATTAGGAAACCATTGGAGATTGACTTTCTTTCTCTTTTTCATATTCATTTTAGAATTAGTAAATTCTTAATTTTATCAAATAAAAAATACAAAACCGTTCGAGATGCTTTAAGACACTATTTTTTTACTAATCAATTGATCAATAATGCGGCTGACTCGCTGTCTTGACTAATGGGCCGGGAGAACATCCATCGGGTTATATTTGAACCTGGATTAACCACGAGTATTAGGTGACAGCTAAAATTCTTTTGTTTCTATTTTGTGCCTGGCCTTGCGATGGTGTTTTTTTAGTCCTTTTGCATATAGTCGAATTGACCTTATTCTATATATGTATTGAAGTACATTAGAGTGGAGTTTAAATTAAATTCTATTCTAATTCATATAAACACGTGTGGATCGTGTGGATTGAGTGAACATGACAATATCCAAATAACGTCTTAATTAGGGATTTCGTAGAGAAGGTTAGCAAATGTGAAAAATAAAAATGCATAAAAAATAAATACTCAACCTTTTGTCTTGAATACAACATTCATCTGGATCGACCTCATCTCGCAACTGTTAATTAAGCCTAGCAGGAACCAAGTGCCAAATGAATAATTTTACGTTTACTTTTTTCTGTCAGCATCTACCTTAATACTTCAACTAACAGGGCAAACAATATCCAACACTTTTAATGTACTTATATCTGAAATTCGTGAAAACCACTAGTACAAAAGCTTACTATGGAGGCGGTTCGGAACGTATTTGTACAGACGTTTTCTCTTAGTGAACCGCCTGTGTAAATGACTTCTTTTCATAGGCGGTTCACTAAGAGAACCGTCTGTGAAAATAATTTTTTATTTTTCATTTTTTTGGTATTTATATATAATGTTTTATTGTTTAATATATATATATATTATATATATTGTTATTGAAACTAGTGAAGCTTATTGGATGATGTTTAAATATAGCAACATGTAATTTAAATATTTCATACATACATCTATCATTACTTCAAAGTTTCATGCTCGCAATAAAGTTACAAGTGTATGACACCCTATATACATTAGTCTCATGTTCACACACATAAAGTTACAAGTGTGTCACGCACTATATACATCAATAGTTTGCACATGTCCTGTAAAAACCGCTCCGAGTAAGATTTAGGCTATAAACCTCTGTGAGTGCTTGGTACTCTGGCTTGGCTAATTCACTTTAATGATCATGATATTTTCCAAAAGTTGAGATGACCTGTTTGATTAGGAAAAGGCTCACGTCCTCAATTATGTTGTACAACGTCTTTTCATTGATGGTCGTCGCCTTGGCTCTCTTCGAAGGTTTCTTCATGTATCCTGTCGTGTCTCCTCTCATGTGCTCGCACACGTAGTATCCACAGAGGACAAACCCTGGTGGTTGCTTGTGGCACTATATACAAAATAGAAAAGTGGTTATTTATAGATGCTCGCACACGTGGATTTTATAAGAGTAAGTTTTCACACAACTTGCCGGCCAGTCATATATAACTTCCAATGGCTCATTTTCTTTTTTCTTCGACTCAAGCTTTCCACCGTGGATTTTATAAAACCGTCATGCCCTGCGAACTCGAATACAATCACCATGTTAATTATTTTTAAAATCTTATAGTGCAAACGTATACGTGCATATCTCGACTTACAGCTCTAAGTTCTCAATGAAACCTCCATAGTTTGCCGGCGGGTAATTAGCGGAGTCTAGTACCACCACCCTTCCTTTTTTAGGATAAATGATGACACAGATCCAGTGGTCCCTGCATGAATCAAATTCATGATACATTTGTGCATTGAAATTATGTAGTTTGATCACCCAAAGTTATACGGTGCCACTGCGCAAACTCATACTTACCCAAAGTTGTACGGTGTCACTATACATTTCCTATCTTGATACTTCTTCATACACTTTGCAATGTAGAAGGCGTACTTGGATTCAAATTAAAACTTTAAATTTCTCTTTTTCGTGGCCCGTGCTTCACCTACTAAGCCCAATAAGTCATTGTTGTTTTCCCCGATTCTGAAGGTGTGCCTTTCTTCGCATATATCAATTGGTTTTAGATAGCCAACCCTTTGCTCGGCACAATAATCAAAATCCTGGCCGTAAGTCTGCTCCTCCTGATCATATAACATTCTACAAGGCACATGCATGTCAGATATATTGAACATTTGGAACTACAATGCATGTCATATATTGAATATTGATGCAACTACAATGGATGTGTAACTATATAACACTTACAATGCAAACGTCGTTATGATATGTACGTCTAGCCTCTCGAAGTTCATCTTCAACCAAAGGTCTTCAAAGCTAATCACGCACAGATCATGAACACTTTGAAATACCTTATGTGGTATACGCATGTTGATGACGTGAATGCCAGCAGAAGAGGCTCTCATGTACCAGTCATTCAGCCTTTTTACATTGTTTGGCACCTTTTGGAGTTTCTCCCAGCTCAGTAGAGGCTTTCCCAACACATAGTTTTTTTGACACAGACTTGTAGTCTTCAAAAGGGGGCACCTTGTATGTGCAGGGAATTACCTTAGGCACCGGCTACGCTGACTTCGTGAGCTCAGACAAGTCGTGGACTTCAATTTTGCATTTTGTCCCAAGTCCTTTCAAAAATTTGGTCGTGCCAGTTGTTTTCTTCTTTGGCTCGAAGGTGGAAATCAACTTGGGCACCGGAAACTTCTTCTTTGACGGCGCTGGTGTTTATTTTGGATCTTTGAGTTGTGGGGAAGGTATAGATTTTTGTTATGGAGGCGGCGGAGGTGATGTTTGTGGTGCAGATGGTGTTAACTGTGGTGGAGGTGAATACTGTGGCGGAGGTGATGGAGGTGGTGGAGGTGATGACTGTGGCGGAGGTGATGGAGGTGGCGGAGGTGATGACTGTGGCCGAGGTGACGGAGGTGGGCTCCAAAGAGAATGGAATGGTGATGGTGGTGGGTTTGGAAGAGAATCTGTTGACACTGTTTTTTGGCACGTGTCAATATGATCTGAGGATTGTGCCGATTGGTAAAAGGAAATTTGCCGCTCCTTATCGGTGTCAGAATATTACCGGTTAGGTTGCCGATAAAGGCGAGAATGTTCCTGATGCAGACAAAGACATGTTGCCGATTGAGGCAGGAAGACGCTGTTGATGAAGGCAAGGAGATGTTGCCGATGAGAGCCAAAGCCTGTTGCCGATGAGGACGGGGAGCTGCCGATGGAAGCAGGATGTGGTGGCTGGTGTCAGCAGAAAACTGCCGATGGCAATAGAAGAAGGTTGCAAATTGGAAGAAGTCGGCGGATATTGCCGATGAAGGATGACATGGCTAACGTGAGCATACAATTGCCGATGGCACTAAAAGGAAATTGCGGATCGGAAGGATGTGTTGATGGAAAGTTTGATCAGGGAGAAGACATAAGGAAACTGGTGATCTTATGCCAGTATTGTTATAGAAATTTGAGTCCGACTCTTGTACGAGTCATTTATTTCCTTTAAAATAGAAGAGTTTGTTTAGGAAAATATTATTGTTTGAGTCCGACTCTTGCGCGAGTCAGTTATTTCCTTTAAAATAGGAGTTTGTTTTGTTTAGGAAAGGTACGAGTCGTATCTATCTACAACTCACTCTGCCGGAGTATAAATAGGTACCCAGGGGTGCTGTAAAAGATATATCCAAGCATATCAATACAAATGAATTACTTTTTTATCTACTTTTCCAGCAATTTACCTTTACCGCATTAGGTGTAATTATCTACGAGTTCTTCAAGTTTTCGACGGGCTGCATCTCATCGACCTCCATCAACCCTTGCAAGTTCCGTGTTTTGAGCAATCAGAGCTTTGACATCCGGGCGCATCGCTGTCGTCTTGTTCTGCTATTGTTCTAGTTATCCTGATCAGGTTTGAGCCTTGACATCTGGGCACATCGCCGTTGTCTCGTTCAGATCTTGTTCTAGTTATCGTCCTTGTCGATTAACTGGTCAAATCGACTGGCACACCCTCGAAAATCGAATTCGGGTATAAGCCCGAGGTGTTCGCAGATCCTGACGCTTTTTGTGTCAATAGGATCAGTATGTCCTGATGACTCCTCAATTGGTATCTCTTTCGAGGACGGTGGTGGCTCCCTCAGCTAGACGTCTCACCGAGGCCAAAGAATGAAATTGTTTAGAGCCTATCCGAGTTTCTCAATGTCCTCGGGACCGGGGATGTCTAAAATCTCATCCTCATATCCATTGACCACGGTCGATACTTCTACTCTGCAGTTGAAAGGTCTAGATATGGCTAGAGGGGGGGGGGGTGAATAGCCTATTAAAATTTTCTACAACAACACTTAGGCAAACTTGTTAGAATAAAATACGGTGTAAAGCAAGTTTGCGCTAGCACTATGGTTAGGCAAGCTACCTACCAATTCTAGCTATTTGCAAGATAACCTATGTCACACACAAGAGCTAGTGAACTAGAGCTACAAGACTAAGCTAGAATCTCTACTTTGCAAGAATGTAAGAATGTAAGTGCAAAGCTAGAGTTAGAAAGGTTATACCGCCGAGAAGAGATGAGCCAATAGATAACCAATCAAACACAATAAGAATCCTCAGTAGAGACAATGTGACACAAGATTTTTTACCGAGGTTCACTTGTTTGCCAACAAGCTACTCCTCGTTGTAGCGATTCACCTACTTGGAGGTTCACGCGCTAATTGGCATCACACGCCAAACCCGTCACCGGGTGCCGCAAAACCAACACAAGATAGGGATCCACAAGCTACGAGCAATCCACTAGAGATACCTTTTGCGAACTCCCACGGGGAAGGTTCAAGAACCCCTCACAATCCACCGATCGGAGCCGGAGACAAACACCTTCCTCCGCTCAACGATCCTCGTCGCTCCAAGCCATCTAGAAGGTGGCAACCTCCAAGAATAACAAGAGCTTCCGCGAAGATGACGATCACCAAGTGCCACTAGAATGCAATCAATGAGCAATGCACTTGGATTCACTCAATCTCTCATGAATATATCAATTGTATCAAAGAGATGAGTGGTGGAGGCTCTCACAAATGAGCACTAGTGTGTGAGTGATGAAAATGTGCAAGAGCTGCCCCAAAGGGTTGGCCATACAACTATATATAGCCCATACAAACACACTAGCCATTTCCACCCACTTTTCACTTCTATGCGTGCCTCCGGCGCACTTTTCACAGGGGTCCGGACCATCATCTGCGTCCGGACCCACCATCAGCCGAGAGCCAACAGCTCTGAGTAGAACTCCGGACGCGGCCTCCAGATGCACACAATGCATCGTCCGGACCATGCCACATGCGTTCGGTCGAGCCCCCTTTCAAATAGCTTCTTTCCCGCGCGCACCGCAGCACGCCACGTGGCTCCGGACACACGCAACAGTGCGAGTCCGGACCAACGCTTCCAGCGTCTGGAAATATTTTCCTGGGCGCCCAAGCGCACCCGAGAGCTCCCTTTTCATCTCTTCACCTCCGGACGCATGTCCAGTTCATCCATCCGGACCATCACCTGCGTCCGGTTCATTTTACACAGAAAGCAACAGAGAGCTCGAGGACTCCGGACGCGTGTCTATATCCCTGCGTCCGGACTTCAACCAGCGTCCGGATCAACGCTCTCAGCCAGCCGAGCTAGGGTATGCCTCCGGACCCATCTCCGATGGTCCAGACCGGCCCCACACCCTGTGTCCAGACCTCTGTCTGAAGCTCTTTTGAGCTGCCAAACACTTCTCCAACTTCTCCAAGCTTCCAAGAGCTAACACTAAGTGATCTCAACACTTGTGCACGTGTGTTAGCTTTTAGTTCACATTTATCTTGGAATTAGTTGGTTGTTTCACTTGGTTCAATTGATTTTATATGCAATGCAATGAACCTAGTGGCACATGATAACAGTAATCAAACATGTGAGCTCCTTCCTTGATAGTATGGCTATCTATCCTAAATGTGATCACACCCTCTATTGTGTCTTGATCACCAAACCAAAAATGGATTCCTATTTCACCTTTGCCTTGAATCCTTTTCCACCTTCCTTTGCACCACCATGCTAGAGCCTTGCCATCATCACCTTTGATTCATTATCTCCATCACATGGCATGTACCAACCTATCTCATGATTCACACTTAGAGATCAAGGTTAGTACTTAGGTAGGTTTCATCAATTACTCAAAACCAAACACATGGGGACTCTCAATCTCCCCCTTTTTGGTAATTGATGACAACCTTTCCATAAATATATGAAATATAATCATTTTGAACTTGAGTTGCTTGTCCAAGCATTTTGATCAAAGATTTTAAATTTTGGACAAGTCACACAAATTTGGTTTTGGTAGTTATTTGCTCCCCCTACATATGTGCCTCTAGAGTCTGGTTCAAGTTTAGCACATATGCATAGATAGACAATGTGGGAGAGTAAATATCTACCAAATGATGCTAAGTTTTAAGAGTAGACCTTTGAAGCCTGATACCATCGGAGTGCAGAATTTTAAATCACCCTTAGCACCATAATTAGCTTGACACCACTTGAAAATACAACCACTTGAAGAACAAATGTGAGTCTAAGCTAAAAACCTATGCATGCTAGTTGATCAATCATCATTCAATTTACATCACTAGCAAACACCATAGAAGCATAAATATTGAATTTAAGTACTTGTGCAACAATACATATGAGGATGCAAGCATTCGAATGCAACAAGGTGTTCATGAGCTTGCTCCCCCTATTTGTGTGTTCTCTTTCAAAATTGATTTTTCATTTTCTCCCCTTTATCTTTCATTTTCTCCCCCTATGTCATATATCACCCCTCTTTGATCAATTTTATATCTTTTCTATAATTTCTCCCCCTTTGTCATCCAATTGACACAAAAAGGTGGGACCGATTATAGATATTCAAGTTTTACCCCCCCTTAGTGTGAGATAGGGTGAAAGATTTTCAACTTTGGTTTGAACTAAGCTACTTTCCCAAGATATTTAATTCGGTTTAAACCATAGACAAGCTTGTTCACACATGCTAAGATAGTTATCTTGCCTATGTTGAATTAAACACTTAAGCTCATAGACATAGATCAAACACTAGGATTGCAAGCCCATCAACATGTCATATGCTACCACTAGATCATATCAAGTCATGGAAGCTATAGTGGAACCATATAAGCATCAAAAACATTTTGGTTTTCATGAACGAGCCTAGAATCATGAGTGATGTCTATATGCTCTACACAAGTCCTAGCAAAGTATGCATGAATGCTTTCAATCAACTTGTACCTTGCTTTGTTGGAGTAGAGGCATGTCATATAAGTGGGGGTGCATCAATTCATGTTGGAGAAATCAAGTATGTTCAACTCATTCCTTAGCTTGCAAAACCTTTTCTCATCTAGTGCCTTGGTGAAGATATCAGCCAATTGATCATCGGTGCCCACACTCTCTATTGAAATGTACCCTTTCAATTGATGATCTCTAATGAAATGGTGGTGGACATCAATATGCTTTGTTCTTGAGTGTTGAACCGAGTTGTTGGTTAGCTTGATTGCACTTTCATTGTCACATAGCAATGACACCTTCTTGAATTTGACTCCAAAATCATTCAAGGTAGCTTTCATCCAAAGTATTTGTGCACAACAACTCCCAACACTAATATATTCAGCTTCGGCGGTAGAGAGTGCCACACTATTTTGCTTCTTTGATGACCATGAGACAAGTGATCTTCCAAGCAATTGACATGTGCCCGATGTGCTTTTCCTTTCTATCTTGCAACCCGCATAGTCCGAGTCAGAGTATCCAATTAACTCAAAGTTTGATCCTTTAGGATACCACAACCCAACATTTGGTGTATGCTTCAAATATCTCAATATCCTCTTTGTTGCCTTCAAATGACTCTCTCTTGGAGAAGCTTGAAACCTTG
The DNA here is from genome assembly GCA_022036555.1 of Microstegium vimineum. Lineage (NCBI taxonomy): Eukaryota > Viridiplantae > Streptophyta > Magnoliopsida > Poales > Poaceae > Microstegium > Microstegium vimineum. Next base: position 17,053,829 of record CM039121.1, on the reverse strand, counting down.
CACACATGCATACACTAAACATGACATCCGGTCTTGATGCGGTCACATAGAGCAAGCTACCAATCATTGATCTATATAGCTTTTGATCTAGCATGTTGCCACTAGCATCACCATCCAAATTTCCATTTGTTCCCATGGGGGTACTAATAGACTTTGCTTCATCTAGATTGAACTTCTTGAGCATGTCCTTGATGTACTTGCTTTGACTAACAAAAGTCCCATTCTTCATTTGTTTTACTTGAAACCAAGGAAGTAGATAAGCTCTCCAAGCATAGACATCTCAAACTCATTAGCCATCATGTTGCAAAATTCTTCACAAAACTCTTGATTGGTTGATCCAAAGATAATGTCATCAACATAGATTTACAACACAAACAAGTCCTTCCCAATCTTCTTGGTGAATAGGGTAGTGTCAACCTTGCCCATAATGAATCCCTTAGAGAGGAGAAAGTCCCTCAACCTCTCATACCATGCTCTAGGTGCTTGCTTCAAGCCATATAATGCCTTTCTTAGCTTGTACACATGGTTGGGTTTCTTGTCATCTTCAAAACCGAGTGGTTGCTCAACATATACCAATTCATTGATGTACCCATTAAGAAGTGCACTCTTCACATCCATTTGATAGAGCTTGATGTTGTGAGCATAAGCATAAGCCAATAGAATCCTTATTGCTTCTAGCCTTGCTACCGGTGCATATGTTTCTCCAAAGTCAAGACCCTCTACTTGAGTGTACCCTTGTGCAACTAGTCTTGCTTTGTTTCTCACCACTATGCCATCTTGATCTTGTTTGTTGCGAAAGACCCATCTTGTGCCAATAACATTGTGATTCTTAGGTCTCTCAACTAGTTCCCAAACTTGATTTCTAGTGAAGTTGTTGAGTTCTTCATGCATAGCATTGACCCAATCAATATCTTGCAAAGCTTCTTCAATCTTGGTTGGCTCAATGGATGATACAAATGAGTAATGTTCACAAAATGAAGCCAATCTTGATCTTGTTTGTACACCACTAGTGATATCTCCAATAATATGATCAATAGGATGATCTCTTGCAATAGATGTAGGTTGGAGCGTTGGAAGTTGATTGCTTGTACTTGGTTGGTCATTGGATTGAGATGATGAACTAGCTTCTTGTTGATCTTGAGTGGGAGATGATGAACTAGCTTGATTGTCATTGGATTGCTCATTGGATGGAGCTTGCACTTGATAGTCATTATCTTGCTCATCATCCACTTGCCTCGGCCTAATGTCCCCAATATCCATGTTCTTCATTGCATTGGCCAATGGTTCACCTCTCACATCATCATGATTGTCATTCACATCTTGAGAACCATTAGTTTCATCAAACTCCACATCATGTACCTCCTCAACTATGCCATGATTAAGATTCCATACTCTATATGCTTTGCTTGTTGTTGAGTAACCAAGTAGGAAGCCTTCATCACATTTCCTTTCAAATTTGCTCAATCTTGCACCTTTCTTCAAGATATAGCACTTGCAACCAAACACTCTAAAGTATGCAATATTTGGCTTTCTTCCATTCAATAGCTCATAAGGTGTCTTCTCAAGCATCTTGTGGCAATAGAGTCGGTTGCTATAATAGCAAGCCGTGTTGATAGCTTCGGCCCAAAAAGAATCACTCACATTGTATTCACTAAGCATAGATCTTGCCATATCAATGAGTGTCCTATTCTTCCTCTCAACAAGCCCATTTGATTGAGGTGTGTACTTGGCCGAGAATTGATGTTTGATTCCATATTCATCACAAAGCTCATCAATTCTTATGTTCTTGAACTCACTACCATTGTCACTTCTCACTTTCTTGATAGTTGTTTCAAATTCATTTTGGCATCTCTTGACAAAGATCTTGAATGTATCAAATGTGTCACTCTTGTCACTCAAGAAGAATACCCATGTATATCTAGTGATGTCATGAACTATCACAAAGCCATATTTGTTTCTACCAATACTTGTATATGCGGTTGGCCCAAACAAGTCCATGTGCAAGAGCTCAAAAGGTTTGCATGTACTCATCATACTCTTTCTAGGCTGAGTGTTTCCAACTTGTTTGCCGGCTTGACAAGAGCTACATAGCTTATCTTTCTCAAAGACCACATCTTTCAAGCCTCTAACTAGATCATGCTTGACAAGTTTGTTCAATTGCCTCATCCCCACATGACCAAGGCTTCTATGCCATAAACAACCCATGCTAGATTTGGATAGCAAGCAAGTTGACAATTGGGTTTCACTAGCATTGAAACCAACCAAGTATAGATTCTCATATCTAAAGCCTTTGAAGATCAAGTTAGATCCATCTACACTTATGATCTCTACATCATCAACTCCAAATATGCACTTGAAACCAAGATCACAAAGTTGAGCTACGGATAGCAAGTTGAAGTTCAAGCTCTCTACTAGCAACACATTGGATATGCTCATGTCATTGGATATTGCAATCTTACCAAGCCCCTTGACCTTGCCTTTGCCATTGTCACCAAATGTGATAGAATCAACCCCATTGCAATCATTTGGCTTGATAGAGTTGAACATTCTTGAATCTCTGGTCATATGTTGAGTGCACCCACTATCAAGCACCCAATGCCTCCCTCCGGCTTTATAATTGACCTACAAGAGATTCAATTCTTCTTAGGTACCCATTGTTGTTTGGGTCCTCCAAAGTTAGTGACTAAGGACTTAGGTACCCAAATACCTTTCTTCTTTGAGCTCTCATTGGGAGTACCCATGTACTTAGCAATCACACCTTTATTGCCCTTGGTAAGCACATAACTAGAATCAAAGCGAATAGATGCACTTGTAAATTTTATCTTGCTTAGATTTAGTTTGCAATATTGCTCATCATGCCCTACTTGCTTGCAACTAGAGCAAAACCGGCCATTGGTCTTCACAAAGCGAGGCTTTGGAGTTGCAAAGGCCGCCTTGCCTTTCTTGGGGGTATAGCCAAGTCCCTCTTTGCAAAGGGAGAACCTTTGGCTACCCAAGCACTTAAGCAAGCGGGCGTCTCCACCATAGGCATTGCCTAATGCTAGAGTGAGCTTACCAACCTGATTCTTAAGGGTCTCATTCTCAACCATTAGTGAAGCATCACAAGTAAAACCATCACTAGTAGAAGAGGTAGAGTTAGAAGTGCTACAAGAAGGGTTAGTTGGTGTTGACACAAAAAACATCAGGATCTACGAACACCTCGGGCTTATACCCGAATTCGATATCCAAAGGTGTGCCAGTCGATTTGACCAGTTAATCGACAAGGACGATAACTAGAACAAGATTGAATAAGGCTCAACCTTGATCAGGATAACTAGAGCAGAGCTGAACGAGACAACGGCGATGCGCCCAGATGTCAAGGCTCAGATTACTCCCACGCGGAACTTGCAAGGGTTGACGGAGATCGAAGAGATGCAGCCCGTCGAGACTTGAAGAACTCGTAGGTAAACTAGATCTAATGCGATAAAAGTAAAATTGCTAGAAAAGTAAATAAGATTAATAGATTTGTTTGATATATGATTGATATATCTTTTCCTCACGACCCCTAGGTACATATTTATACTCCAACAATAGGAGTTGTAGACAGACACGATTCGTACCTTTCCTAAACAAAACAAACTCCTATTTTAAAGGAAATAACTGACTCGCGCAGGAGTCGGACCCAAATAACAATAATATTTTCCTAAACAAACACCTCTATTTTTAAGGAAATAAACAACTCGTGCAAGAGTCAGACTCAAACTTCTATAACAATACTGGTATAAGATTACCAGTTTCCTTACGTCTTCTCTTCGATGAAACTTTCTATCGACACATCCTTCCGATCCGCAACTTCCTTTTAGCGTCATCGGGAACTGCATGCTTACATTAGCCATGTCATCCTTCATCGGCAACATCCCTGCATGCTTTATCATTAGCGCCCTGGTTTTACTCTCATCGGCAACTTTGACCGATGACCTTTTGATGCCGATAGAAAACGGATACCGATCAGAGTGAATTTGACCCTTTTGATAATCTGCAACCTTCTTCTATCACTATCGGCAACTCTCTGCTGACACCAGCCACTTTATCCTGTTTCCATCGGCAACGTTCCCTCATCGGCAATATGCTTCAATCGGTAACTCTTCATTCCTGAACCTGCTTTTACCAACCAACTTATCGGCAAAAATGGTCCAGTTTCCATCGGCAACTAACTTAATCTCATTTGCAGCATTCATTCTCATCGGTAATCTCAACCGATGACCTCCTAATGCCGATAGAAAACGGCTACCGACCAATGCAAATCTTTAGCTCATTTGACACATGCCGAAAAAACGGTGTCAACGGTTGGGGTGATGATGATGGGTTCATAGAAAGATTCATTGATTATGTCACAAGTTGTTCCCATGTCACTTGTTGAAACATGATCTTTCTCCTTTTGCTCAACAAGAGATGAGTGAGCCTTTTCAATCTTAGAGTGAGCTTTGCCAAGCTTCTCGTGGGCTACCTCTAGCCTCTCATGAGAAAGATTGAGCTCATCAAAGGATTGCTTGAGAGCTTGGAGCTCTTTCCGCAATGCTTTGCACTCCTTTCTCTTGAGGTCAAAGTGAGTCTTAGCATCTTCCTACATTTCAATTAATTCATCTTTAGTGGGTTCATCATCATCATCATCATCACTAGAATCACTCTCATCATCGGATTGTACCTTAGTGGACCGAGCCATGAAGCATGTAGATGGAGTGTTGAAGAGAGAGATCTTGTCCTTTGTAGCAATGCTTGCAAGAACCTTCTTCTTGCTTGATCTCTTCTCATCATCACTTGAAGAATCACTATCCCAAGTGACAACATATGAGCCTCCCTTCTTGCTCTTCTTGAGAGTCATCTTGCTCTATTTCTTTTCTTTCTTCTTGCCCTTCTTCTCATCTTCATTGTCACTATGAAGAGGACAATCCGCAATGAGATGATCCTTTCTATTGCACTTGAAGCATCTTCTATCCTTCTCATTGAATTTGTGTCTGTTCTTCTTCCTTCTTGCTCTATAGCCCTTCTGCTTCATGAACTTGCCAAATTTCTTGACAAATAGAGTCATCTTCTCTTCATCATCATCACTATCACTTGAGCACTCATCATAGCTAGATTCATCGCACTTTGCTTTGCCCCTTGATGATGATGTGGCTTTGAATGCCACACTCTTCTTCTTCTCATCCTTCTTGTCATCCTTCTTCTCCTTGTTCTCTCTTATCTTGTGAAAGGATCAAGTGCCCAAGAGGGGGGGAGGGGTGAATTGGGCTTGTTTTAAATTTCTAAAGCCAATATGAAAACATATCAAATGCCAATCACCCCTAGTTCCTACCGGTCGTGTGTCCTAGCTAGAAAGCGGTACAGTTCATTGAAAAGAAGGACAACCTAAGAAATTCTACTAGGAGAAGAACGAACAAGACGAAAAGTAATGCAGAAATGTAAAGAGCTAGGGAAAAGGAATTCTCTTTGACGCAACGATGTTTTCCTGAGGTATCGAGGTGTCGACACCCCCTAGTCCTCGTTGGAGCACCTCGCAAGGTATCGCTCCCCCTCAATCCCACGCAAGGGATGAGTGCTCTCTACGGGCTGATTCTTCGCCACTCCAGCTCGGTGAATCGCCCACAACCGATCACAGAAGCTTGGAGAAGAGTCGCCGACAATCTTCCGGCGATCACTTCCTCCGAACACCACCAAACCGTCTAGGTGATGTCGAACACCAAGAGTAACAAACACAAGACCTTCACTTGACTAACTCAAGGCTAGGAAGGTGGATGGAGGCACACAAGTCACTCCTAATCACTCTAGGAGGGAAGAACAAGATGGAATCTCTCAAATCTCTCCCTCACTAGGCACTTGGCTCTCCAAGAACTCTCTCCAAGGTTCTCCAGGTGTAACACAGGCCAAGAGAGATCCTAAGGACGAAGAGGGCAACTATAAATAGTCCCCACCTCCAAAACTAGCCATTTCTTGCTTTTTCCACTTTCTGCGAAGGCACCGGACTAGTCCGGAGCACATACCACTGGACTAGAGCAACTGGTCCGGAGCTCACTCGTAGTTCAAACTTCGCTGGAAAATAGGCACCGTTGGACCACTCGCTATGGTCCGATGCCCTGGTCCGACGCTCAGGTCCGGAGCCAGGATGCTCATTGATTTGAAAACTCAATTGAGCTTGGTACCTCCGGACTACTTGCTATAGTCCGGTGCCCTGGTCTGACGCAGAGGTCCGGAGCCAGGGTGCTTACTGAGTTGGAAACTCCAACTGCCTTGGAGCGTCGGACTAGGCGTCAGACTCACCGTCAGACTAGTCCGAAGCCTTCTCCGAGGCTCTCTTTCTCTGACATGGACCACCGGACCAGTCGCCTATGGTCCGGAGCACTTCTGGATAGGTGGTCCGAAGCTTTGTCCCTGAAAACTTGCCTAAGTCATGGACCGTCGGACCACTCTCCTTGGTCCGACGCCTCCTAGGCAGACTGGTCCAGAGCCTCTTTCTCCCCCTATTTCAACTCTTTTCACTAAGAATCTTGAAGGGGTTTTTCTCCTACCAACTTAAGGCATACCAAGGGATTATAGCAGGGTCTCTAGGATTAGTTGTGACAAGTGTGCATACACCAACTTTCCTAAACTCTCCTAGATCAAGCTACTAATCTCATACCCCCCTTTATAGTACGGTTAAAGGAAAAATAAAAGTCCTAGATATACTTAGTGCCCTTCTCAACCTTATGGCACTAAGGACTAGCCTAGTCTTCAACTTGTATCTCCATCCTTTGAAACTGAAACGATTTCCATCTTGGGGGCATGAATATCCATTAAGCCCATTCTTAGCATCACTAATGACCTAACTTATCATGACTTTGCCTCTGCAAAACACACGTTAGTCATTAGTGACCTAGCATTGTCGTTAATCACCTAAACACAAGGGACCATGATTCTTCAATCTCCCCCTTTTAGGTGATTGACGACAATACAAGCTCAAGTAGAGAATAAGAGTGAAATTTTGATTAATAGAAACATGACTTGACATGAGATAAGCAAGGGTTAGTGATAAGAAAGACATATACATGCCTAACCATTCAAGCCATGACAAGCACAAATGATATGAATTGAGAATAGTACTTGATTTCAAAGGATATGCTATAGACAGAAGATCAGAGATTAGCGCGGAAGCAATAGAGCATAACCAAGAGACATGATATATATATAAAGGTTCACACATGTCACACAACCATCAAGTTCTCAAACATCACACACATATCTCACAAATGCATAAAGACGGTAAACGTGATGCATGATGCGATAGAGTATTAACACATCAAAAGAACGAAACCTACTAGCTCCCCCCTAAACTAGCCCACTACTCGACTCTCCCTCTCCCCTTTGGAGTAAAAACACCAAAAACTAAGCGTCTGGAGGCGGCGGAGAAGCAGCAGCAGCGGTCTGGTCACGATCAAGAATACGGAACTCGTCAAGATCATCATCATCGTCGTCTGAGTCCTCCCCCTGAGTATCTGTAGCTGGAAGCAGAGCGGTCTGGGTGATTGGAGCTGACAAGCCTGCTAACTCTGCTGCTGAAGAGTCTGGAAGTGGAGCTGGGGCAGGAGTAGGAGTGGAATCCTCTGCCACTGTCTCTGCTGGAGCCTCTGGAGCTGCGGTGTCCGGGTGTGCCTCTAGCACTGACTCTCCTGGAGTCTCAAGAACCGGTGGCTGCTCAGGCTGAGCTGGAGTAGATGTAACAGCTGTGGCATCGGTCGTGATAGCAGCTGTAGGTGGAGTAGACACTGCTGGAGCACGACTGTCGTGATTGGCCTCAGACGAAGCAACGGAGGAACGGTGCTGACCAGCTGTCGGTGAAACAAGCGCTGCCACAATCTCGACTGGTATCTGTTGACCAGTGGGGGACGGCCGCCCTGTGATGTTGCCGAACGACGCTGAGAGGGTCTCTGGCAGTGGCACCCATCGAAGCAGGCATCAGTGTGAAACCCGTAGTGAGCGGGGTGAACTGCTGAGTCGGGCCTAAGGTGTCCAACCATTGAGTGACCTGTGTCGCCGGTGACTGGAACGGGGTGGTCATGCCGGCACCCTGAAGTCCACTGGACTGTACGGCTGGGGTGGGAGTGACAGAAGGTCCGGCTGACATGGACGGGGCCACTGAGGGGCCAACTGACTGCTGTGGTGCTGCTAGCTGACCAACTGACTGAGATTGCTAGGTCTGACTCGTCATCTGAATCTGAGGTGCTGCAGGGAACTTGAGTGGAGGAGCACCAGTCCACTTCATCATGTGGGCCATGAAGGCCCTGTTCTGCTGCTGGATCTGCTTAGACTGTAGCTGCAAGCGCTGTGACTCCAACTGCATAGCAAGCATCTGTCGTTGCATCTCAAAGTGTCGCTCCTCAGACTGCCTTTGTAGTTCATCCTGTCTCTGCTGGGGCCTGGGTGATTGCAGTCACTAAGGAACTCTGCTGCTCATTAAGACGGTCGAGAATCTTCAGCATCATAGTTTATGTAGCTGACCCAGAACCACCTGCCTCAGTGTCATGAGCTCGTGGGGGCATAGAAGGAACTGGCTGGAAGTCAGCATCTGAGCTGTCAGAGGATGTGTCAACTGGGTCACCAGCCTCCTCTGTCTCTAAGTCATGAAGCTCCTGCTGCTCAATGCCTCTGATCGAATCATCCTGAGCATCAACATCATCTCTGTTAGTAGGTGCGGTCCGTTGCCTGACTAGTTGAAGTACTCGGTTCCCAAACTGACTATCAATAGAAGACAGAACCTTGTATGGTGGGAAGGAGGTCAGTGACTGGTCAAGAAAAGCGCGGACTCCGGGGTTGGTTCCCTCAGGCTCCATAGCTAGGATAGAGCAAATCCAATGAGCATAGTGAAACTTCCATCGTGCCCTCATGCCATCGGAAATCACATCCTCAATCTCTAACACTAAGAAGTCTGCTATATCAAATGGTGTCTGAGAAACGGAGGGCCTGTAGAAGAAACTGTTGCAAGTTGGTCAAACCATCCTTGTAACCCGTGCGAGGCAGCAGTGTACGCCGTAGAACATCATTCAGACGGCAAACAGTAGGGCAAAGTTCGGCAGGGGTACGTCTAGAACCCTCTGAGAAGGGTGGCCTGAAGAGAGGAGCAACCTCCTGAACTGTCAAAGTATGGCCACCTCGAGCTCGGCGAGGCAAAGAGACACCTCTGTAGCAGTCCGTAGTGTAGACAGAGCTCGCCGGCGGTCTGGGTGAGGTGAAGTATCTCTCTGAGCCGAGTCAAATAGAGTCTGTAACGCTCTCCTCTAAAAGTATACTGAAGGAAGCTGTTCTCTGGATCAACCCATACTAAAAGCATAGAACTCACGGACCCACCTCTCAATGTACTTCCCGGAACGACCAAGGAGGCCGGCGAGTCCCGGAAGATACGTGAGGAAAGGTCGAATCTCCTCTCTAGCAAGCTCAACTATGCTCTCCAAAGAGCAAACCCTGTGTGGTCGAATCGAAACAAGAGAGCTGAGCTTCCCTATAGAAATCTTCCATGAAGGTGTGTGCCATCCTAGTGAAGCTCGGGGGTCACGCTGATCTAGGCACCACTTCCCAAGCGGTACAAATCAAAGCTTCTTTACCTGCTTTGCTGTGAGCTCCTTCAAGTCTAGGTAAACTGACGCTGAAGCTGCCGTAGGAGCTGCTGAGGTACTCTGAGGTGACTGAGCTGCCTGAGAACGAGTAACACACCCCAGGAAGGGGTGCCAATGGGTTATACCAAGAGCTTCTGTGATGAGCTCTTGCTCTTCTAGAGCTGCCCCTGACTCGGACTGAGCAAGAGGGGTGGAAGGTAGAAACCCACAGAGGGGTGCGAAGTCTGACAGAACCTCGGTGACCACCTCGCTTTGTGCATCCGCTGCATCTGCCACTGCTTCGGCCTTCTCGGCCTCTGAGAGCTTTCGCTTCTTCTTCTTAGGCTTCTCAACCATCTGCTTCTTCCCCTTGTCCTTAGAAGGATGCGGGGGGGAGAGTGTCATCACCAGAAACCACTGACACAAGCACAGAGAGCCACGAGCCATCACTGATCAACAAAGAAAGCACTACCCACTAATAGAAACCACTGCCCAAACTGACAAGTGCCAAATGATAGATCCACTGCCCAAGAATCACTGTCAAATACCTCTGTCACAAGCAACTACCAACTGCAACGAGTCACTGAACAATCAAAAACTGACAGAGGGGCTTGCCAAGCCACTGGACTAATCCTTCTAAGGCTTTGCCTCAATCCATACTCGCGAGCTTTGCCCCGAGTTTTAACTGCCACTGCCACTGCTAGATAGAATAGATAGAAGTATATAAATAAGCATATAATCGCTAGAGGTAAGATACTGTTTGGAAGCAAGCATCTAGATAAAGAGATAGAAAGAATTACTGCCATTGTACCTGAGTTAAGCGAGCATATCTAATCAAAGCAATTTAAACTTCAGACCACACTCCTCAAGGAGAAATCGCCAACTTAGAATCACAATTGACATTTTGATTTAGTGAATGGGAGATTGATTGCATGGTCAAGGTATAAGAACTAAGGCATGAGATGATCAATAGCTAGTCAAAATGTTAAAACACTATGATCAAGGGCAATACCCTTGAAGAACAATGAAGCATAGTTGAAAGATCGAAGATGAAGGCGAATCGACAAAGAATTCCAAACCCTAGGTTTTGGTCAAGCCCTAGGAGGAAAGCACTTCAAGGTTGGCAATGGCGCGGTGGAAGGGAAATAATGGTAGGGATGGTGCGCTGGCAGGGTTGAATGGAGCAGGGGTGATGCGTTGGTCGCCGGTGAGGTGGTTCCTCGGTAGCGAGCTCTGTGGTGGCGAAAGGCGGCGGTGGAGAGGGCTAGTGCTGCTGCTGCTCGACGGGGAGGGTAAGCAGAGCAGCGAAGTGGTGGTGAGCGGCGGCGGCGCTTCAGTGAGGGGTCACCGGCGGGGAGAGGCGTGGGCGAGGGCGCGGGTGAGCGGCGGCGATGCGGCGGCGGTTGAGGGCGGCACGGTGTACGGATGGAAGTAGAGGTAGTTGCCAGAACAGAACACACTGCGGGGGGTTTTTGCGCAAAAATTTCGAGCGTTGGACCACTCATCATGGTCCGACGGGGGGTCCGACAGGGTTGGTCTGACGGATTTAGAGGAAATTAGATCCAATGCAGGGAGCAAACCGACCTCCGGACTAGCGCTTCGGACGAAGCGACGGACTAGTCCGACAGTCCTTTGACGGATGGTTGACCGCTGACTGAGGCACCGGACCTTTCGGCTATGGTCCGGAGGAGCGTCGGACGGGTGGTCCGACGAATTTTGCTGAACTGAACTTTTTACGCAGGGAGGGTCAAGGCACCGGACCACTGAGCGTCAGACCAAGCCGAGTGGTCCGGAGGGTAGTCCGGAGCTCAATTTTGCTTTGAATTTTCCTGTTTTTCTCTCCAATCTTTTCTCTTAGCCAAGTACCAACACAAAAGAGCAGAAAGAAACACTTGTTGGACTTAGCATAAGAACCATCTCTCAAACCCTCAATTTAGAAATAGTTTGCCATAGGCTAGAATTAGTTTTCATAAGAAAATAGATCAACAAAGCACCAAGGATCACCAAAGGGGCACAAGAGGGGTATTAGCTACAGCTAGAGCTTTGAATGCTCCCCCTAAGTGACAAACCTAGAGGATGATCAAGATTAACCGAAAAGAAACAACCAAATAACACACATGCATATGCTATGCAATATGGAATTTGAATCTAGGTTGCTTGCAAGTTTAAACCATGGTTAAGCTTTGTCCACACGCTTTGAGGGCGGTTATCTCAACCGCTTTAGCCAAGCCTATGTGCATTACTATAGAATTAAACATGATTTAATTACATATGAATGCCCGGTTCACACAATCTCATTTTTTAGTGAAGTTTGAGTGATCAAGCACATTTAAACCCCGCTTCTCAACCTTTTGTAGGTTGTTTCATCAATGGTTTAGTGAAGATATCCGCCAATTGATCTTCGCTCTTAACTCCAACTAGTGTTATGTTTTCTAGCCACATGATTCTAAGAAAGTGATGGCGAATATCTATGTGCTTGGTGCAAGTGTTAACCGGGTTGTTAGCAAGCTTTACGGCGCTTTCATTATCACACAAAAGTGGAACATCTTTTAAAACAAATGCCGTAATCAAGAAGTGTTTGGGTCATGTATAGGATTTGTGCACAACTTGCTCCCATGGCAATGTATTCCGCCTCGGCGGTAACATGCCACCATTTTGTTTTCTTTGAGGACCAAGAAACAAGTGATCTTCCTAGCATGGGGCACCCGCCGGAGGTCCCTCTTCCTTTTCAACCTTACACCCGGCATAATCCGAATCAGAATACCAACTATTGGAAGGGAGCCTTTGGGATACCAAAGAACCCATGCTGGGGTGTGCCTTAGTCCCTAAGGATTTTTTGACACACATAAATGCGATTCCTTAGGGTTTGCTTGAAAACCTAGCACACATACACACACTAAACATGATATCCCCCCCCTAGGGGGCGGTGAGGTAAAGTAAACTCCCGATCATAGAATGTAGAGGTTTGATCAATTGGGTTTTACCTCCCTCATAAAAGGTCGAAAAATGTCCATTATAGGCATTGGGGTCTTGATTGGCTTGCAATCCTCCATCTTGAACTTCTTAAGTAGATCATGAGTGTACTTCTCTTGAGAGATGAAGTCGCTTCTCTCATTTGTTTCACTTGAAAGCCAAGGGAAAAAGGGGTTAGCTCGCCAATCATTGACATTCGAACTCCTTGGACTCAAGTCACCAAACTCCTTGCAATGATCTTGGTTTTTGACCCAAATATAATGTCATTCGACATATACATGGCAAACAAAGATTTCTCCATTAAGCTTCTTGGTGAAGAGTGTTGTGTCAAACTATCCCAATCTTGAAGCCCTTCTTGATAGGAAGCCCCTTAGCCTCTCATACCAAGCTCTTGGAGCTTGCTTCAATCCGTAGAGTGCCTTGGGAAACCTATACAAATGATTAGGCAAGTTTGGATCTTCAAACCCGGGAGGTTGTGAGACATAAAACAAGTTCATTTATGAAACCCATTTAAGAAGGCGCTTTCACATCCATTTGAAAGAGTTTCATTTTGTGATGTGAAGCATACCCAAAAGGGATAGGGATGGCTTCAAGTCTTGCAAACCGAGGAAAGGTCTCTCCAAAATCAAGTCCTTCCACTTGAGAAAAACCCCTTTGCTACCAATCTTGCTTTGTTCCCTCACAACCACGCCTTGATCATTTGCTTGTTCCAAAAACACCCACTTGGTACCAATGATTCTTGCATCCTTTGGATTCTTTCAAGTGTCCACACTTGGTTCCGGGTGAAGTTGTTGAGTTCTTCATGCCATGGCATTCACCCAACCCGGGATCCGCAAGTGCTTTTTCAACACTATAGGCTCAACAAAGGAAACAAATGAGTGATGTTCAACATAAGATGCAAGTCTAGAGCGAGTCATAACTCCCTTTGATGGGGTTCCCATGATTTGATTCATGGGGGTTAGCTTGAAGGGTAGGTGTTGATCTTCTATTTGTCTCTTGAGGAGGGTGATGTGGTGCTTAACATTGTTTGCTTTTGGCCTCGGCTTGATATTGAGGGATGTGAGTGTCTTCTTGAGCTTCCCCCACTTGATCTTCTTCATCAACTTGAGGCTTGGGGGGTGGAGAAGGGTTTTGATTGCCTTCATCTTCTACTTCTTCCACCTCTTGTGGGTTGATAGCACCAATTGGCATATTCTTTCTAGCCTCCCCAAGGGTTTTTATACCCAATTAATTTAAAGGCTTTTTGGGGGGCCTTTTTCAATAAACCCAAATTTCCAACTAACCCCGGTGGCTTTTTAAATACAAATTTCCTTGGTTTAAAAAAAACCAAAAAAAAAAATTAAAAACCCAATTTTTTTAAAAAAAAAAAAAAAACCCAAAAAAAAAAACCCCACTTCCCCCCTTTTAAACCCTGGGGGGGCTTCTTAATACCTTTGGGGGCAAGAGACGATTTGCCCCAAAAGCAAGCTGTTGATTGCCTCCCCCAAAAAATTCCCCGGAGTTTTACCATCAAGCATAGACCTTCTAATTAGGCGTCCGTTCTTCCCTCTACAACACCATTTTTTTTTGGATATTGGGGATACCTCATGCTTGATCCCCATTCATCCAAAACTTCAATTTTGTGTTCACAAACCGGGGGCCTTGTCACTTTTTAAAAATTCTTGATCTTCAAAAATTCATTTTTTACCTTGTAGAAAAATTCTTGAATAAGGGTTTTTCCTCCCCGCCCCCCAAGTTACCGAAGTAACCACACCACTAAAACAATAAGATTTCCCCCAAGACTAGCATAGGGGGAGGGCCAAATAGATCCATGTGTTAACTCTGGACTTTGTGGTAAAAATGAAAATTTTGGGGGGATAGTTTTGCCATTGCTTGCGGCTTAAAGATTTCAAAATTTTTTTCCTTCCCAAAAAATACACCTTGATTCCCAACCTCTCCTTTTTACAACCCCCCAAAGGGGTTTACATTCCACATTGCTAATCTTCTATGCCAACCAAACCCAAAAAATTTTTAGAAAAAAAATTTCAAGCTATTCATTTGATGAATCCACTAATAAATTGTTGTCCAAACCCTTTGAATTAAGGATAATCAAAAATTTTTACAACCCTCTTTTGGGAGTAAAGAGTTTTAAAAACCCGAGATCACAAATTTGCCAACGATACAAATTGAAGCTTAATGATTGACTAGCAAGACATTTAAATTTTTAAATTTTTGGGGAAAATAGCCCTTTTCCAAACCCTTGAACTTTGCCCTTTGAATTACCCCAAAAGAACTTGTTTTGATTTGCAAACCATAAGTTGGGAAACCCGGGGGGCCCCCGGGTCATATTTTGGGTCAAACAAAAAATTCCCCAATGGCTCCCCCCGGTTTTTTTTACTACACCAACAATTTGGGATTTAAGTTTTTTTTTGGGAAACCCCCTTAGGGGGGGCCCCCCTTCCCTTTCAACCAATCCTTACAACCCAAAAACCCTGGCTTGTTTTTCTTGGGGCCAAGAAACATATAATTCTCCCTTAATCCTTATTGATGACAAAGGAGAATCATGAGCAAGGGCCTAGCGTGCGGGGAAAGGTTTGGGAATGGTGTTTATTGGGAACCTAGGTGCCAAAATTTGTCCCACCAAAAGATTTTTTGGGTTGGGCTTTGAGTACCTTGTTTGTACCCTTGTATTGTTCTTGTAGTAGTTTTGGGGCCTCAATCTGCCTTTTTCCTTTTCATTTTGGGTTTCCTTAAAAACCCAACCGGTTTGAAAACTTCATGCCGGCTCTCAAACTCACTTTGGGGGTTGGGCCCCTTGGGTGAATTCTAAGGCCATTTGAAGCTTTGTTTGAATTTTGATTTGGCAATTTTTCTCTAAAAGGGATCAAGGTAAGCATCCTTTTCTTTTTCTTGAGGGGTTTTGATGACAATTGGCTTTTTTGATTGAATAATTACGTTTCCTTGACTTTGATTTTTTTCTCTCATTTTGATATAGCATAATTTTTTGGCTTAACAACTCTTTGGGCCCTTGCCCTTAGTTTTCCAAGGGCCACATATCAAAAAAGTTCACAAGATACACTTGCACATTTTTAAAAAAACCGGGGTTAGTAGCAAATTGTAAAGTTTTTATAAGCAATTATTTGTACACTATTGGGGGCCATGATACTTTTCATTGGTTGTAGTCTCTTTTAGCAAGTTATACCTTGCATGGAGCTCTTGGGTGCCCTTTCCCAAGTTATCATTTTTCTTTTGCTTCTTAAAAGCCCCCCCTTAGCCCTTGTGCTAGATGGAGAAATTTATCCCAGCCAAACCCAAATTAGCACTAAAAGGGGACAAGCTTAGCACAATTGCTTTATCCAAGAAGTTTGTCATTTTTACCCTTATATTCCTTATAGAAGTACTTTTAAATTTTAATTAGTCATCTAGGATGGTGTGCCCTCATCATCACTTTCATACCCATTATACCAATCATACATCCTTTTTTTTACCATTTGCCCTTTACCTTGGGGCAAGGGTTTGAGGAGAGCCCGGGAGAAGGGGGAGTGGGGGGAAGGGGAAAAACCAATCCCAAAAACGGGCCCCCTTCTCATCTTCACTTTTACATCGGAGGGCACTAGGCCCCCAATGGGGTAGCCAAACCCCACAGTGTAACTTTTCCACCTTTTTTCTTCTTTTTGGAATCAAGTTCTTTTCTTCTTTTATGGGTTTCTTGTTCTTGTCACATTATTGGTCACATTGCCACCCTTGTTCTTTTTAAGTTTTTAAATTTTTGTTTTGAAATTGTCTTTCTTCTTTTCGGGGCAATTTAACAGATCCAAAGGCCGCAATTGTAGCCTTTTTGGGGGGAAATTGGTTCCTTAAGGGCTTTTAAAATTTCTTTTTCTTTGAGTCAAATTGCTCCTTTTGTTTAGCCTTTCAACATTTGGTGGTCTTCTTCACCATAAAAAGGGTTTGCTTATCTCATCTCCCTTGCCCGTCAATACATTTGGGAAAATTGCATTCTCCCTTAAAAAATCCTTGAACCAAAATCCTTCTTTTTCCTCCTTTCTTTCTTTTGGGGGGGAAAAGAACTTCCATCATTGATCTTCAGTACATCTCATGAGCATTGACTTCCCCCAAAACCCTTTTGTTTGTGTTTGCGGAAATCCCCTTGAAAGGGCCATGACAGGGGTATATTTGTCTTTGGTAAACACAAAGACTTGCCACCACATGGCCGGGTGTCATTTGGTCCCCAAGGCCTTAACTCCCTACAAGAAAAATTTTAACGGAAAATACTTACTTTTTTTTTCATGGGTGCATGGAAAAGATTCATCTTAGAAAAATGAGGGAAAAGCCCCCGGTAACAAAATTTTGTCCAAAACTCATGGGGGGGGTTTTAAATTTTCCCACACGGTTGAACCATCCTTGCAAACCAGGGGAAAAAAATTTTTCGCCTTAGCATTGTTTTTCTCAAAGAGGGGCCTCGGCGAACACCGACCCCGCCAATGGGGGGGTTTTGTGAACGCCGACATCCACGGCCTAAAGGGTGGGCCTCCATCCGAAATTTTCCCAAAAAGGGAAAGTCATCCCCATAAAACAGGGGTGGGGGTTTCCATCCCCATGGCCCTTTTTTTCTCTAGGCGGTGAAGCCAAATTTTAAAGAGCAACCTCGCTCTGATACCAATTGAAAGGACAAGATGCCCAAGAAGGGGGGGGGGGGGGGGGGGAATTTGGGGATTGCCAAAAATTTTCTAAAGCAAAAAATGAAAACCAAAAAAAACCAATCACCCCCCTGTGCCTACGATCGGGTTTTCCTTTGCTAGAAACGGTAGCCGTTTAATTTAAAAGAAGGACAACCTAAGCAAATTTTAGTAGGAGAAGAACGAAAAAAAACGGGAAAATAATGCGGAAATATAAAGAGCTAGGGAAAAGGAAAATTTTCTTTGACGCAACGATGTTTTTCCCCAAATTTTCGGGGGTCGACCAAACCCCCCAGTCCTTTTTGGAGCACCCGCAAGGTATCGCTCCCCCCCCAAATTTCCCCCACAAAGGGGGAGTGCTTTTCTACGGGGGATTCTTCGCCACTCCAGCTCCCGGGGAATCGCCCCACAAACCCACAAAACTTGGAGAAGAGTCGCCGACAATCCCCCGGCGATCACCCTTTCCCCGAACAAACCCCCAAACCTCCAGGTGATTTCGAACACCAAAGTAACAAAAACAAGACCTTTACTTTACTAACTTTAAGGCTTTGGAAAGGGGATGGAGGGCAAAACCCCAAACACTCCCCAATCAAATCTAGGAAAGGGGAAAAACCCAAAAATGGAATCCTCAAAAACTCTCCCTCACTAGGCACTTGGCTCTCCAAAACTCCTCCAAGGTTTTCCAGGTGGGAACACAGGCCAAGAGAGATCCTAAGGACGAAGAGGGGAACTATAAAATTTGTCCCCCCCCCTCCAAAAAATACCATTTTTTTTGCTTTTTCCCCCTTTTTGCGAAGGCCCCCGGACTATCCCGGAGCCAACCCACCGACTAAACCCCAAATGGTCCGTAACTCACCCTTCGCAGTTCAAACTTCACTGGGAAAAAAGGGACCGGTGGGCCCCCCGCTATTTGGGCCCCACGCACTGGTCCGACCTCCCGGTCCCCGGGGCCAGGTGCTCCAAATGATTGAAAAACTCAAAAAGCTTGGTACCCCTTTCCGGGCTAAATCCAAATAAGTCCGGTCCCTGGTCCGACGCAGAGGTCCGGAGCCAGGGGGGCTTACTGGGTTTTGGGAAAACCCCAAATGCCTTGGACCCTCCCGGGCTAGGCGTCAGGGTCACCCGTCAACTAGTCCCAAGCCTTTTCCGAGGGGCCCCCTTTTTCTACAGGGGCCAAAGGGCCACTCCCCTATGGCCCGGGGCACTTCTGGGAAAAGTGGGCCCCAAAACTTTGTCCCGAAAACTTTCCCAATCAAGGACCCCCGACCACTCTCCTTGGGCCGACGCCTTCCCCAGCAGCTGGCCCCCCGCCTCTTTTTTTCCCCCTTTTCAACTCTTTTTTACAAGACTCTTGGGAAGGGGGTTTTTTCCCACCAAATTAAGGCATTTCCCAAAGGGGTTTTAAAACAAGGGGCTCCCCAAGGGCAAATTTTTGACAAGTGTGCAGACACCCCAACTTTCCTAAACTCTCCAATCAAGCTATAAATCTCATAACCCCCTTTTATAGTACGGTTAAAGGAAAAATAAAAGTCCTAGCTATACTTTTGCCCTTTTCCCAAACCTTTTGGCAAAAGGACAAACCTAGTCTTAACTTGTTCTCCATCCTTTGAAAAATAAAACGATTTTTCCCTCTTGGGGGGCAGAATATCCTTTTAAACCCATTCTTAGCACACAATGACCTAACTATTAAAGACTTTGGCCCCCTACAAAACACACTTTTGTCATAGGGGACCTAGCATTGTCGTTAATCCGCCTAAACACAAGGGCCCCTGGAAATTTTTCATCTTGGGGCTTGCTTTCCCCTAATTTGGGGTCATCGGGAACCCCCTCACCCAAAAAATTTGGTTTTTGGGGTCATTAGTCCCCAATTCCCCCTTCCACCCAAAAGAGTGACAGCATCTCAAAACTTTGGGGGGAGACTTTTCCCAAAAATTTTTAATGAGAAATCCCTTGTCTCCCACCCTTTTCCTCCATGTGACTTGGGGGGCATTGTAACACCCAAAAATTTTAATTAGAAAATAAATTTTAATTTTAGTTTTAATTTGGTTTAAATTTTTTAAAAACCTTTTTTGATGCATAAATTAAATCTATAAAACTAAAAAATTTAAATTTTCATGGGTTTGGGGTTTCCCATGGGTTTGTGCATTTCATGCCCTTGCATTTTTGGGTTTTTGGCCTTGTTTTCAAAAAAACCCCAGAAAATTTCATTTGAAAATTGTTTTGGAAAAACATTTGCAAAAACAAAAAAAAAAAAAAAGGGAAAACCCTTTCTCTTTCTGTTTTTGGCCCAGAACCACCCAGGCCCCGTTTCCCCCCTCCCTTTTTTTCTTTTTCCCCCCGAATCCGCCCACTCCCCCCACCCGCCCAGCCCGCCCGCCCCCCAGCCCTCCTCTCCCCCTCGCTGAAAAAGGCTGTCCCACCGTCGGCGCCTTCCCCTTTCCCCCTCTCTGTCACTTTATACGAAGCGGCCCCCACCCATCAGTTCTTCCTTTCTCCCTCCCCGCTCAAGCCCGAGGGTGGTACCCTCGCCGCCCCTTTAACCCCCCCCGCAAAAACCCCCCCTCCCCTGCCCGAAAACCCGCCAAAGCCCCGTCCACCTCCCCCTTGCTGCTCCCATAAATAACCCCGTCCCCCCCCCCATCCTCCGCCCCATTACCGCAAGCCATACCCGCCGCGATCCGCTCCCGCCCCGGCCCTCACGACCCGTTCTGCGCCGCCGGCCCCACAACGCTTTGCCAAGCATCGCTCAGCCTCGCGTAAGTTCCCCGAACGCACTTTCCCCTCTTTTCCCCTTTGGATCGGGAAAAGGGGGAACCCCCTTTGCCAATACAGGGTTAAAAACCCCCGCCAAAGGCTTTTTTCCCTTTGGTGCTGCCCCCAAAACCCATCAAGTCCCCAAGGCCCTAAAATGGGGTTCCCCCTTTTCCCCTTTTTATGCTTCCCAGCCGGGTTTCCGGGCCGGGTTAGGCCCCCAACCCCCCCCCCCCCCCTTTTTTTCCCCTTCACCGCCGCACACCGAACCCCCAAACCCCGCCCCCCCCTGTTCCCCCCGCGTCGATGTCTTCCCCCTCCGTCCCCCCAAAAAGGGCCCCCGCTAAAACCCTAGCGGGGGCCGGGGGCGTTCCCCCCCTCGGGCCTTTTGTTCCCCCGGGGGTGCACCGGGTCGGTTTTTGGGGAAACGCCCCGGGCATGACCCCCCAGATTACCGTGGGGGAAAAAGGATTTAATTTTCGGGCTAGAGGGAAATTTTGGGGCCCCCCAAAACCCCCCCGGTTTTTTTAAAGAAATGGGTTTTGGGGTAAAAAAATTAGTAAAGGGTTTTAGTTTTGGGTTTTGGGAAAAATTTTTTTAGGGTTTTAAAAATTGAAAAAAAAAATTTTCCTTATTTTGGTTTAAAAAATGGGGGGGAAATTTTTTAAAAAAATTAATTTTGGGGGTTGGAGGGGAATTTTTAGGTTATAGGGGGGGGGAAGGGGGGTTTTGTTTTTATTTTTTAAAAATAAGGGGGAAAATTTTTTTTGGGGGGTTTTTAAAATTTTTTTTAAAAATTTGGGGGTTTTTAAAATTAATAATTTTTTGGGTTTTGGGGGGGGTTGGGGGGTTTTGGGGGGTTTTGGGGGTTGGGGTTGGGGGGGGTTTTTTTTTTGGGGTTTTTATTTTTTGGTGGGGGGGAATGTTTTGGTTTGGGGTGTTAAGGGATTTAAGGGGGGGTGATGGGTTGGGGGTGATAAGGAGGAGGGGTTGGGAATTGGGGTTTTTGAGAATTAGGAAAAATTTGGAATGGGGGAAATTTAAAATTTTGGGGGGGAACATTTGTTATAATTAATAATTTTTAATTTAAACATTAAAGGTGTGTTAATTTGGGTTTAAAGAATAAAAAGGTTGGGTTAAATTTTTTGTACCTTTGGGGGATGATAGGGCCCTTTTTTAGCTTTACAAAAATGGATCTTAATAATCTTTACTAATGATATACAACAATAGATAAAAAAGGCTTTTTTTTAGCAACAGGGGAAAAGGACCCCCCCCTAGGGGAAAAACCCGGGGTTTCTAATACCCAAACCCCGAGTGCTATAATTGGGTCTGCTTTTTTAAGTATAAATTTGACTAGCAAAGCTTGTTTTCGGAAAGGAACCGCCCGACTGGTTATGGGGTTTTAGTTGTGTGGGGACCGCCGGGTGGTACCAAACGGGGGCCCCATATTCCCCTTTTCATTTTGGGGCCGTAGGGGCCGCCCCACATGTTAGAAAGAAACTTTTGAAAGACTTCAAAAGGGGTTCCCCCGCCCACCACCTCGGGAGTGTTAAGGACTTTCTATCCCGGCCCTCAGGGGGGGGGGAAAATGGCTTTTGGGGAAAAATGATAACCTCTGCAGATTTTAAATCTATCATGATAGCCATGCTTCCCCGGTTACAGCGGCCTGGAAAAAAACCCCAGTGAAAATGACATGTTTTTTAATTTTTTAAGATGGTTTTTTCTATTCCCTTTTCATTGGTAATTTAAAACCGGGGTTTTGCAAAAAATTAAAGCTAAGTGTTGGTAAAACTTTAAACCCAATTTAAAAACAACCCCCAGTACAAGACAGTTCAAAACCTTTTACTTCTTTTAAAACCCCAAGTTAAAACTTGCTGATACCCTAAATCTCACTCTTGCTTTCTCAAAACCCCCCCGATGACTATTAAGACTACCGTTAGGGGTACTAGGCTAATGGGCAACCAGTCGGGGGGTTCCCTGTTGGGGGGGGGAGCTTCGTCGCGAGAGTTATCTTATATTCCCGTTTATGTTTACTTTAAAAAATTTTTCTTATGGGAATAACCCCCTCCCGTAATGGAAATATTTAAAAAATTTGCGCTTTTGTGTTGATTTTATCCTGGGGACCATGAGTTTTTCAAAATTCAATTTTATCCTTTAAAAATTGGGGGGGGACAGTCATTTTACAAAACACCCCCCAAGCCAATTGAACAAATTTCCAAACAAATTCTCATCCCTCCCCTTTATCTTTAAAACAAACAAAACCCCCCTCCTTCAAGATATATCCTTGCCCCCCATATTAGTTTTTCCCCCATAGAAACCCTCAAAACTTCTTCCCTAAATTTATGAGCACTCTCTAATTTTTTGATTTTCTCAAAAACCTCCTTAGAGATTTCATCAGGATGGCACTCAATGCCATGGCCCTTGTTTTTTGGGGCTTTTCCTCCCCCGGGCGCCCGGGGGGTGCCTCTTCATTTACCACCTCAAACTTTGTCCCACCACCAAACCCTTACCTTTCCCGGTTGATTTTTGATATGGTTTCCCTCAATGCCCTTCCCCTAGCTATAATCGGGGCCCTCAAAAAGGGGGCCTCTTGGGGTTGTTGAAAAAGAGCCATTTTAAAAACCCCTGGGTTTTTAACCTTGGTAAAAACCTGTACCGCTCCGATACCCCTTTAAAGGTCTAATAAGGTAAAAGGGGGGGGGGTTTAATGCCCTATTAAAAAATTTTTTTTTTAACAACCTTAGGCAAACTTGTTATAAAAAACACGGTGTAAAGCAAGTTTGCGCAGACAAAAGGTTTAGGCAACCCAAACCCTTTCCCAATTTTTAGCTATTTTGCAAAAATAACCTATGTCACCAAAACAAGAGCTAGTGAACTAGAGCTACAAGAATAAGCTAGAATCCTACTTTTTCAAAAATGTAAAATGTAAGTGCAAAGCTAGAGTTAGAAAGGTTATTCCGCCGAAAAAAAGAAAGCCAAAGATAACTATTTAAACACAATAAAATTTTTTCGGGAAGACAATGTGACACAAGATTTTTTAAACCCAGGATTTACCTTGTTTCCAACCAAACTTTCTCCTCGTTTTAGCGATTCACCCAACTTGGGGGTTTCCCCTGCTAATTGGCATCAAAAACGCCAAAACCC
This sequence comes from Microstegium vimineum, assembly GCA_022036555.1. NCBI lineage: Eukaryota > Viridiplantae > Streptophyta > Magnoliopsida > Poales > Poaceae > Microstegium > Microstegium vimineum. The sequence goes on along the minus strand of CM039121.1, from coordinate 17,030,704 downwards.
CTCACCGGGTGCCACAAAACCAAAACAATATAGGGGTTCAAAAAGCCCACGAGCAATCCACTAGAGATAAACCTTTTTCGAACCCCCCCCGCCGGGGGAAATTCAAGAACCCCCCCCAAATCCCCCCGATCGGAGCCGGAGACAAACACCGATTCTAGAAGGTTTGGGAACCTCCAAGAAAAACAAAGGGTTCCCGAAAGAAAGACCCATCACCAAGTCCACAAAAATTCAAACAATGAGCAATGCCCTTGGGGTTTACCCAATCTCTCATGAATATGTCCCAAATTTTATCAAAAGATGTGTGGGGGAGGCTCCCCCCAAATGAGCACAGTATGTGAGGGATGAAAATGTCAAAAAGCTGCCCCAAAGGGCCGGCCAAAACAACTAAAATTTTTTAAGCCCTACAAAAAACACTAGCCGTTTTCAAACCCCCTTTTTACTTCTCTGCGTCCCCAAAACGCACTTTTTCCCAGGGGGCCCGACCATCATCTGCATCCCACCCACCATCAACCGAGACCAACGGCTCTGGATAGAGCTCCGGACGCGGCCTCTAGAAGCACGCAATGCGTTTGTCCGGAAACCCTCCACATGTTTTCCGGGCAGCCCCCCTTTTAAATACTTCTTTCCCGCGCGCCCAAACCCCAAACACGCCACGTGGCCCGGGCACACGCAACAGTGCAGTCTTTACCAATGCCTCAGCTCCGGGAAAAATTTTTCCCAGGCCCCCGAGCGCAAACCCCAAGCTCCCTTTTCATCTCTTCCCCCCCGGATGCATGTCTGGTTCATCCATCCGTTCCATCACCTGCATTTCCGGGGTTTATTTTACACAAAAAGCAATAAAAACTCGAGGGGAAAATCCGGACGCAAACTCCCAGTCCCTGCTCCCGGGGCTTCCCAACCCCCCGCCGGAACAAAGCTCTCACCAGCTGAGCTAGGGGTTTTTCCTTTCCCGGGCCCATCTCCGATGGTCCATACCGGGCCCCCAACCCTGCGTTCGGAAACCCCGTCCAACTCTTTTTTAGCCCGGGCCAAAAAACTTCTCCAACCCTTTTCCAAGCTTTCCCAAAAGGGTAACACTAAGTGATCTCAACACTTTGCAAAGTGTTTTTTAAACTTTTAGTTCAATTTATCTTTGGGAATTTTGTTGGTTGTTTCACAGGGTTCCCAAATTGGGTTTTAAAATGGCAATGAAACCAAATGGGGACATGATTTAAAAATAATCAAACATTGAGCTCCCTCCTTGATAGTACGGCTAAACATCCTAAATGTGGAAACACAAACCCCCATGGGTCCCTTTTTTTACCAAACCCAAAATGGATTCCCATTCCACCCTTTTGGGGCCCTTTAATCCTTTTCCAAAACCCCCCTTTGCACCACCATCCAGACCTTGCCCTCAAAACACCTTTGATTTATTAGCTCCAACACATGGCATTTTTTCCAAAAAAACTCAGGGTTACACTTAGAGAAACAAGGGGAGTACTTAGGGAGGTTTTTATCAATTACTCAAAACCAAACACATTTGGGGCCCTCAGCAATCTTCAGGAAAAGTCACACCGGGTTTCTTGCATCCGGGATTTTTTGCCCCTGGGGTACTTCCCTTTGTGGAAAAAAAAAAAAAAAAAAAAAGAAAAAAAAAAAAAAAAAAAAGGGGGGGGGGTTGGAAAAAAAAAAAGGGCTTTTCTTATGACAGGGGGCAAGCCACTGGAGTAACAATGGGCGCCAGTTGGGGTATTTAACCTTATTCCCGGTAACCAACACTGCTTGGAACCCCGGGAATGGGCTGCTTTGGGAAAAAACCACTGGGGCTAACTGCATATGGGGCCTAAAATACTCATTTTGTTTTTGGAAACCGCAACCCCTAACCCTTTTGCATCAACTCAGTAGGGGGGATCAACTAGCAAATTTTTTGCATAAAACTCTGTGAACCCTTTCTTTTGCCTCCTCCTTCCAATAGCTAGCCAAATTTTTTTCCTTGTAAAACCCAAACACTTTTCCCATACTCACCTTTCCCCCTGAGGGGGCCAAAAACCCTCCTTTCCCCCCCCTTTTTTGGAGAACACGGGAAACGAACACAGACAGGATCCAGGGTTTTCCCAAAACCCTCGCTAAGGGTGTCCCTCTCCCCTTTGTGGTGAATTTTTCCCTTTCCCGTTTTCTTGGCCTGCCCAACCCCAAAAAATATTCTTTCTACTCTTTTAAACCCAGGGGCATCAAAGGACAAACCGCTGTCATTTCCTTTGGTTTTTGAGCCCGAATCCAATTTGCGACCTTTCACCAACTTTTTCGGAACAACGCCAGCACCCTTTTTGCCTTCTGGCACCTTCTGTTTCCATGGTGGGGGTACTTTTTCTTTTTAGCGAGAGCGGAGTTCTTTTGCTCAAGATACGAAGTCTTTTCTCTTTTCTTGCTCTAAAAGATCGCCCAAATGCCCTTTAGAAATCTTTTACCTTGTTGTAGGGGCCAACCCCCTTTCCCTTGGGAAACCTTTGGGATTCAAATTTTGGAAACCCCCCTTTTGGGAAAAAGATCGAAAACTGCTTCAATGATAGTCCTTTTAAACCCAAAGCCTCTGGTATGGCCAAGGAAACTGGAACTCCTCTTCATATTTTTTTTCCCAAAATTTTTAAACCCTTTTCATCCCCGAACATTGGAAACCCTTTCTTGTTAAGAGTCCAAAAAAAGTCCCCCAACACAGAACCAAATTTCATTTCCCGGGACTTGGGTAGGGGCCCCCAAAGGAAACCGGGGTGTCCGGGTTTGGCTACTTCTAAAATGGCAAAATACCTCTAGAAACCCTTTTTCAAAAACCCCTCTTCCCCCCGTTTGGGAAACCCCTTTGCCCTTTCCCCTTCCTTGATCTCCCCAGTAGTCATCGCCCAGCGTCCCGGTTTGGGGGCATCTTTGGGACGTTCCGTGGCATGTTGGGGAGATTTTAAATCTTCCATCTGATCAATGCCCTCTGAATAATAACCCTTGGGGAGTTTAAAGGTGAAAAGGTTTTTATACAAACAAACTAATTAAAAGAAACATGAAATCTATAAAAAAATTGGGACAAATAAATTAACATCCTCGGCTTCTTTTATCATAATCAGGGGCCCTTTGGGGTAAATTTACGCTCAACTTTTTCTCGAGCCCTTCCTCACTTCGGGAAAAGCTCGAATCGTCACAGGGGGGTCCCCAATGTTCTCCGGAGTTGATTGGTTCCCTTTTTCTTCCTCCATGGGGGCGGACGACCCTAGGCCTTTTCCTCGTTACGTTTGGGGCCTTTTAACTTGCTTTTTGGGGTCGGGCAAACCCACCCCCTTGCCCCCGTTTGGTGGGGGATCTTGTACTTGCTCCGGGGGGCGGGCCCCGGGGCCCCGTTCCGTGTGAACGGGCTCTTGTGCTTGGGGCTTTGCTTAGTTTTCATTTGCGAAATCAATAAAGGGTAACTTTTTATAAGTATTTACATCTATACCTAATAATCAAATTTTTATAAGCAACTTATAAAACCCCCTTTTTTATAAGCAACCCTTTTAAGCTTTTATAAAGCATTTATATAATAATTTATATAAAACAAATTTAAAAATAAGTATTGAAAAGCATTTAAATAAAATAAGCATTTAAAAACATAAAATTTAAAAAAGCATTTTTATAAGCCTTTATGGGTAAAAAGCAATTTTTAAAAAGTATTGGAAAAGCAAATTTTTATAAAAATACTTTTAAAATATTTTTTTTTAAAAAGCCTTTCATAAAAAAAGAAATTTTAAATAAAAAAGCAATTTTTATATAAGTATTTTCAATATATAAAACATTTATAAAAGCATTTAAATAAATAAGCCTTTAATATAAAAATGAATCAAAATGGTCCCCCTTTCCCCGGCAAATTTTCCCAGTATTTAACTAAAGGAAGGATCAAACCGGATTAAAAAAATTTCACTCCATTTTTTTAGATCAAAAAAAAACATATTAAGTAAAAATAAATTTTCCCCCTAGTATACAATGAAATTTTCAAACCTTTTTTATATAATTTTTCCCTTTAAAGTAAGGAGATAAACATATAATATTTTTATATATATATAATATATATAATAAATGGGTTATATTGAAAAAGCAACGGTTAAAAGGGTGGCCCAATAGGGCCCAAACCGCTGCCCCAAAAAGGCCCCCAAACCCGGCCTGGGCCCCAAAATCGACCCGCCGGGCCCCCGCGTTTTGCTCCTTTCCCCCCGGAGGGAACCCCCGCCCGCTGCCCTCTCTGCGCGCCGCGCCCCCACCGGACTCCTCGCGCCCCCTGCCCTCCACTTGGGACCTCCACTGCCCCCCCCTGCAAACCCCCACTGCCGGTCCCTGGGGACAAACCCCCGACCGACCGCCGCTGCCCCCCCCACGCGCGGGCCCCCTCTGGTTTGGGGTATTACCCTCGACATATCCCCAGGGGCCTAATTTGGGCCTACCGACCAGGGGTGGCCCCCGGGCCCACAAGACGTAGATGTGCAGCCACGACGTGCCCCGGTACGAATAGTAAACCCTAAATTGGGGTACTTTTCTTGTAAAATCCCGTCCCTTCGGCATATTTAAGGAAAGGGGCAAGATCCTCCAAATCACAATCTCATCACATTTTTGAAAACTATCTCTCCAAACAATACAACCACCAAACAAAAAGGAACCCTAGTGAATTTTAAAGGGGATTTTCCGGGCCTGGAACCCCCCCGTCTAAAAAACGCCATGTCTATGCCCCTCTTTTTAGTTACCCCCTTGGAAAAAACCCCCCGTCAACCAACCGGGCCCCCCCCTCCCGCCCCCCACACTACTTAAAACCCCCCCCCGAAAGGGGGGAAACCCCCCCCAGGTAAACTTTTTTCCCAACCCACGTAATTTTATCGACAGTTGGGACCCCCAGGGAGAAATGGTTACCAAAAGACGTCATGGCTCAACAAGCAATCATCTTCCCCTTCCCACGGCCCTCCCTCGACGGTCCCTTTTACGGCCCCCCCTCGCTTTTCTTCGTCGATCTCCCTCCCTGGTCCCCCCACGGTCCCCCCTCCCTCCCAAAGGGGCCGCCCCCGGGGCCCCCTCCCTCGACGTCCCATGTCATGAAACCCGATCGGAAACTTTTGAAACTAAAACCGCGACGCATCGTCCTTGCCTTGGAAAAACGTTTATCATCTCACCAAAGGCCGCCCGTCGCTAGCCCCCCGCCTCCAACCCCCGTCACACCCCGTCAACCTTCCCGCCGATCCCGTTGGGGGCCCTCGTCGTTCTTTTCGCCCGACCAAAGGTTTGGGGGCCCTCGTCGCTCTTTCGCTTTTCGACCATGTCCCGGGGGCCCCCCGTCACTTCCCCCGCCGTCGTTTCCCCTCGGCGACCCCCCGTCCCTTTTTCGCTGTCGACGACGTTGGGGGGGCCCTTCCCTCGCCCCCCCGGGGTTTATCCCCCTCGGGCCCTCGCATCCCCCCCCGTTTAATCCCGTCGGCGGCCCCTCGTCTTTTTTCACCGTCGACCACATCGGGGGCCCTCCCTCGTTTTTTCGCCGTCGACCTTGTTGGGTGGCCCCCCATCGATCCCCCCGCCGTTACCCGTTGGTGGCCCTTTTTCCCCTGCCCGCCCCCCCCAAACCCCGTCGGCGACCCCCCAACGTTCTTTCCCATCAATCCCGTCGGGCCCTTGTAGACCCTCATCTCCCCGCCCCGACCCCCCGACAACCTTTGTTATTCTCGCCGTCAGCCTCGTCACCAACACCATCAACCACTTTCACCGACAAATTTTTATCTCGGAAACCCCTTTGGGGTCGTCTACGACCAGCGTCCTTGGGAATCAATCCAAATCGATCTGTCCCAGGATAGCTTTTTACCAAACCCTTTTTCACCATCCCACACCTAAAGAGTGGTACCCCATCCCTCGGGCCCACAGGGCAAAAACTGACCGAAAAAATTTTTCGACCCCAACCTCCGGCCAACCTCTTTTTTGTGAGGCCCCCGCACCAAAAGGGGTATAAAAGCCCAGGGTCTTGTTGTGCGGGGATTTACGGGACGGGGAAGGATCAGCGCGGCGCCCACCATCGAGCAAGCAAAATGCAGAAGTATCATGCTTTTGTGCAAACGGAGAAAATTTCCAACAAGAGCCCCCCTCAGAGAAAAAAATTGCCTGAAAAGCTAAGGGCAACACCCGGAAATTTTTTTTTCCCAAACAATATCAAAAGGAAAAGTAGGGGCCCAAAAATTTTGGTATCCCACCTAAGTACGTGTTTTTTTTGCCCCGGGTTTTAATGTGCTTTTGACGGGTTCCCCATCATTTTGGGGGCCCCGTCTTGCCACAACCCTCCATTCGTTTTTGCTTCTTTCCAAAAGCTTCCCAAGAAGAGATCAACCCCCGTCTGACCAGATCGGACATCCAAGATGGCACGCGAACCACTCATGAGTCGCCCGAAGCCACTTTCTGCTCAACCACGGGCAACAAAAACCGCGTCAAACATCAAACAATTTATTTGGTTTTCGATCGCGCGCCCCCCGCCCACTCTTCCCTTCAAAAAGCCATCTCAACGATCCCCAACCCCGTCTCTCGTCATCTCTCATCGAAACATGCCTCGTCCCCTTTGTCACGCCCCCCCCGTCGATGATTTTTCATGGGTCTCGCCGATCTTTTTTTATTGAGTTTCTCCGAAATCCATAAGTAACCATGTATTAAACCCTTTTACGTGTTTTGTGTTTTTAGGGACTTTTGATCCCTCATCCCCGCCTATTATTGACCCCCGGAACGGGTCAATGATATCATTCTTTCCTCGTCGATCCCCTCGGCGGCCCCCCGGGCTTTTTTCCCCCGCCAAACCAAAACCGTCGCCCTGGCCCGCCTCGCGAAAGAACCCCCCCGTTGACTCGCCGCCACCCCCCGCAAACCCCCGCGCCGACTCGTCAAAGGGTTTTAAAACCATCCACGCCCCACCTCATCATCCCTCTCAAAAGACACACCACGACCCTCGCGACATCCCTCATCCCCGTTGCCAACCCCCACATGGGTATTTGGGGACCCCTAAAAAAACGCTCCTAAACCCTTCGACGACCTTTTCAAAGCGCCCAAAACCCTTTGATGACCTCTCCAAAAAAAACTTTCCCCCATGTTTACGACCTCTCCAAAAAAACATTATGGCGTTCTCTCCAAAAAAGCCCGGCCATAACCCAAAAAACACCCGAAGCCGGCCCCGCCATGAACCCTAGCAAATAGAAAATAGCTAAAACCCCATTCGGATCTTTCATCGACAAACCCCCCTATGGTATTTCCATAGGGAAACCCCGGGGATAACACTCGGGGCAGGAGCCGAGGTTTTTGTGCCCAAATCTATACACAACCCCCGGTACGGGTTTAAAAGACCTACAAACACATGGGTTTTCCCCCCAGTTCCCCAGGAACGGTCTCCACAGCTTTTGGGCCCCGCTATGATCGAGCCCCCTCGGGAAAAAGGGGACTGTCCCGACCCTCTTCCCCAAAACGTGCAAAGAGCTGCTCGGGCCCCCTGTGGCCCGGGTTTGTCAGCAAACATGCCTCCTTGGGAGTAACCCCATGGCTCCACGCGTCCCGAGGGTCCCGGCCCCCGAAACTTGGGCCATAGGAACCCAAAGGGGGAATGATTCATCCCCTATGGCTCACGACTCCCCTGGCACCAAAAAGGGCATACAAGTAAAATAAAAGGGCCCCCCGGGCCCCGATAAATAAACTTTGAATACATTTCACTTACAGGGCCCAAACCAAATCTTGTATTTTATAATTTACATGAAAGGTTACCCCCCTAAACAAAAAACTCCATATCTAAAGAAGATCTCCACACCCCCACCCACCTCCGCTTCCAAGCAACTCATTCCCCCTCAAAGGTTCCAACAGCAAACCACCTCACACCCTCTGCATTTCGACTCTTGGGGTAATCGACTGAAGTAAAGGCGACTCGGGGATAATGCGACCAAAGTAAAGGCAAGCCATGGGGCCCAAAAAGGGTCCCACGCCCCCGACGTTCGAAAAATTTTAAAACGGGCCTAAGGAAACCCCTTTCTTTTCGATAAAAAAAATCAACATCAACCCCCTCCCAATACAAATTTAACTGCTATCCCCCCAGCAAACAGGGCCACAACCCCCCACGACACCCGTCACCAACTATAGTCCCCCCGGGGCTGCCCTCATGTCAACTCGTCGGGGGTCACGGCTCACCCACGCCCCCGTCGCCCCTCCCTCATCGACTACATCCGGGGGCGCCCCCATACCCTCGTCACGGGCTCACGGGGGTCACGAAAACTTCATCGCTTCCCCTCACAACCCTCGTGGGCTCATGGCTCAGATGACCTCAAACGCCCCAACAACGCTACATCTCGGGGAAATCCCTCGTCGCTTCCTCTCGTGGGCTCATGGGGTCACATGACTTTCCCTCGCTCCCCCCGTCGTTAAGATTTGTCGTGGGCTCATGGCCCCACGATTACCCCCGTCACTCCCGTCGTCGACTACAGTCTCGGGGGGTGCCCCCTCCGCTCCTTTTCGTGGGCTCAAAGGGACACAACCCCCGTCGCTCCTCGTCGTCGACTACAGTCTTGGGGGTGCCCTCCCCGCCCTCGTCGCGGGCTCATGGCCACATGACTTCGTTGCCCCTCATCGCAAAATCATCGTGGGGTCATGGCTCACGACGACCCCCGGCGCTCCTCGTCGCGCTACAAATCTCGGGGGGGAAAAACCCCCATTTTTCCCTCCGCGCTAATCCCTTGTGGGGTCACGGGACACGAAAGACCTCGTCCCCTCCTCGTGGAAAACTCGTCGCGGGGTCATGACTCACGACGACCTCGTTTCTCCTTTTCGTCCACACATTTTCGGGGGCTGCCCTCCGTCGCTCCTCGTCGTCCAAAATTTGCATGGGCTTATGGGTCACGCGCCTCGCGCTCCTCGCGTCAACCCCGTTGCAAAAGGGTCAGGATTTTAAAAGACGACCTTTGTCGCCCTCATTTCCCCAAACCCTCTTGGGGGCTTTTCCCCCGTCGTCCTCGTCACGCTTACCCAACTTTTATCACTCCTCGTCGCCAACTTGGTTTGTGGGCTCACGGCTCACATAACCCCCCTCGCTCCTCGTCTTTGACTACAGTTTTTGGGGACTGCCCTCCCTCCCCTCAATTTTCTCAAAATTTGCCCGGGCTCAGACTCACGACCGGGCCTCGTCCCCCTTCTCCTCTAAATATAATTTGGGGACTTTTCCCTTGGCGCTCCCTTTTCGGGGGCCCCAAAGGCTCACGACGACCTTGTCGCTCCCCGCTCAAACCTCGTCGGGCCACGGGTCCCGACGACCTTTAATTTGCTCCTCTTCGTCAACCTCGTTGGGGCCCCATGGGTCACGCACTTCGTCGCTCCTCGTCGCAACTCATCACGGGGTCATGGCTCACGACGACCTCGTCGCTCCTCATCATTGACTATAGTCCCCCCCTCGTACTGCCCTCGTTTTGCCCCCTTCCCCTCGCGAGCTCACGCTCACGATGAAAAACCCCGTCGCAAACCCCTCGTTTGCGGGGTCACGGGTCACGACGACCCCCGTTCTCCCGTCCCGGGTGGGGAGTCTCAGGGGCCCGGGGGCCCCGCGTTTAACCCCCGTCACGGGGTTAACCAAACCCACTTCACGCTCCTCCCACCAACCCCGTCGCGGGGTCACGGCCACCAAAGAAACCTTTTTTTGCTCCTTGTCATCGACTAAAAAATCCCCCGGGGGCCGGGCCCTCGTCGCTCCTCGGCATCAACCCGTCCGGGCTCAAAGGCTCCCCGAGACCTTGTCACCCCCTACTTTGTTAACTCTTGCGGGCCCCAGGGGATCACGACACCTCCCCTTTGCACCTCCCTCACCGACGGGATCTCCCCGGGAAAGCCCTCAACGTCGACTCGTCACGGCTTTTCAAACCAAAAATTCCCTCGCTCCTTGTCGCCAATTTGGTTTGGGGGGCCCCCGCGGCCCCCCGACCCAAACCCCTCCGTCATCGACTCCCCCCAAAGGCTCTTTGCCGACCCTCGAAAATTTCCCTTTGCTTGAAAAAGCCACGGCCTCAAACCCAAACCCCGTCGCCCCTCGCCACCCCACTACAGTCTCGAGGACTGGTCTCTCGCCAAAACCAACACGCTCTCGTCAACCTTTTCTACACCCCCCTTCGTCGTGGGCTAAAAACCCCCCCGGTTAGCCCGGTGTGCCATCAAATTGCTCCTGCTAAACCCCATCCGGATGCTGATTTTTTTGGGTTTGCACGGGCGGGGTTTCTTGATGGGCCCTGCTATTCCCGCATTTTCCCGGGGAAATGGGGCCCCGTTTTTTTGACTCTAAAATCTTTGGGACCACATGTCCCCCAACACCAAATACCCAAACTTGGGGGCTAATGGGTACACTTCATCTCCCCGGGGAAGGGATTTTTCTTCTTTTTCACAAAACGCCAAGATGGCTTGTACAAAAAAATTCCCACTAGGGACCTTGCTATTTCCCTTTTATCTTGCAAGCTCCAAGTGGGAAAACAAATTCACCCAAAAAGAATTCTTTCAATTTTTTTTTCTCTAGCACTCACATCCCCAACAAGCACTGCAGACCTACGACGAAGCAACCTAACCCCTAAAACCCCCCCGATGGTTTTCCCACCAAATTTTACTTTGGGCGGAAAAACTTCTCCAAAAATAAAATCCTGACCAGGCTATCCCGGTCGGAAAAAGAAACTTCGGGGGTTAAACCCCCCCAAAGGAAGGGGGACCAGGCCCCCATCTTTCCCCAAGGCCTTTTTGGGCAACCCCAAACCAAAGGGGTTGTACTAGGTTAAAAATAAGGGAAACTAGTTGATTTTGGGGGCTCAGGCTTTAACAGGGGGGTCCCCTCTTGGGTAATGGGGAAAAAGAAATTTGCCCTTTCCCCCGGGGGGGGGTCCTTTCCCTTTTTGGGCCCCCCCCAAAGAAAAACCCCTCTTGGTCAAACCCCCCCCAAAGGAGGGGGTTTTTGTCCCCCCTCCCAAAGGGAGTTTGTTGAAGGGAAAAATGGCCCAAAATTTTTTTCCCCCTCAAAATCCCCTCCCCATCCCATTTTTCGAAGAAAGACAACCTAAAAATGAAGAATTTTTTCTTAAAAACTAATTCCACAACTCCCCTTACTTTTGAGTGCAGATAAAGACAAATGGGGACTTTTTGGGGGCTTAAATGGCCCACTTAGGGGGGCGGCCGACCTCCCCGTTGGGGCCCCCTAGGCCCCCAAGCCCCCTATCCAAAATAACCCCTCCCAAAGCACTTTCTACCCCCCCTTGGGTCCAAGGGGCTAAACCCCTCAAAGGTTCTGGGTCAAAGCACGGATCCATTGGCCCACATCAAGGATACAGCATGACCCAAAAATCTCAGACCAAACAACCCCAAACCCTATACAAGTGGGACCCCAAAAACAGAAACACAGATGGCCAAGACCCCTAGGGGGGCTGTCGACCCCTCATTGGGCCCCCCAGGGGCCCCCCACATCCCCCCTAAGCATTGGGAAAAACCTCCTGGAGGAAGTGGCAGGGGGCCCCCCTATCAGGGGGTGGGCGCCGACCATACCCCTGTGCCCAAAAGGGGCCCCAAGGTCTCCCCCCCCTTCCTGCATCCTCCCCTGCATCCATTGATCTTTCCCCCGTTGATCTAATACGGTTACAATGAAAAGGTTGATTTCCCACGGTTTCCCAATGGAGGTGGCCCCGGGTCCTGACATGGCAAACCCAGTAGGGCCCCCACCCCCCTTTTAGCTATAAAACCCCCTTAGGGCCCTTTACCTCACTCATACCCCATTGGGGAAAAAATACTTTTTTTCCCCCAAAACTCTTTCATATTTCGATCTAGTTTGGGAAAAATGAAAAAGCCTGGAAGGAGGGCCGGGGCCCGTCTTTCGTCTTCTCCAGTTCTAAACCCCAACCCCATGGATTATGGTTTTTAAATTCAACACATTAAGTGATTCTCGATTCTTCATAGCATTTTAAACTATAAATTCTGGGAAAACCCGTTATAAAAATCTTTCACGCTTGTTCATTCCCCTTTACTTTAAGTAGAGGTTTAAAACCCTTTAAAAATTGGGTTTTAAAGGTATAAGAAAAAGTGTAAAACGTTGTCCTAACTAGATTGCCTTTGAAACCCTTTTTCGCATCGATTGTTTTTGGATGCCAGTTGGGGGACAACCCCAAACTGTCATCATATTCGGGCCAAGTGTGTAAAAATAAGGTTTTTTTTAAAAAATAGGGCCTCAATACAACATATGGTGGGCCATTTAGAGTTTTGCCCCTCCCTTTTTGATCTATCCCATCGCCTCCTACAAGAGAAGGGCCGATAAAACCATAAACCACGATACCTTGTTTGATAACCCTTTTTTTATATCGAACCTCTCCAAACCCCTTTAACCCTAAATCTCTCTTTATCCATCATAGGCAAATCCATAATCCTAGTTAACTCCTTCTCGTTCCCCCAGGGAAAAAAAAAGATACCCGGAAAAACTCCTGGGAAAGCTACACTTGACAAACGTAAAAGGGTTTCGGTTTTTTTTCTTTTGCCACCCTTTTGGTGGGCAACCCTAGTGGAGGGTGATCCCCCAGGTAAGAAAACCCGATTGTTTTTTTGCCCTAGGGGGGGCCGCCCCATGGGGAAGGGGGAGCACCCCGGCCCTCTGGGCCCCCGCTGGCCCCTCGTTTTTTCCCCGCTCCTTCTTTACCCTTCTAGACTATTCTTTTTTTCCCCGGATGATAATTTTCTCTATGGGAATCTTTCATGTGGGCCTTTTTCCCCCGTATTTTTCCCCGATAACCCCCTCAGAAACAGACATTTCCCCAAAACCCTGGAAATTTTTGTTAGTATAAACCCTATTTCAAATTATTGGTTTCATAAGATCCTTTTAAATTTTTTAGTTGACGGGTTTAATTTGGGAATTTTAAAGGGCCGCAACAAGGTGCAAAACCACCTTTCCAAGCAAATTTTAGTTGGGTTTTAAATGCCTATCAAACAATAGCAAGAACCTAGGGCACTCCCAAATTGAGCTAGCAAGAACTATTAACAACTAAGCCCAAACAAATACAACAAGCTAACTAAGAGGCCCAACCCAGTCAAGATATAAAAATGTAAAAAACAAGAAAAGGCGGGGATTGCTATACGAAAGCCTTTTGATGTATGGATGTCCCAAAAGAAGAACCAAACCCTATGAATACCAAAAGTAGGGGCCCAGAGACAAAAAATTGAAAACCCCGAGATTTTCCCCCCGAGGTTCACCCTTTGGGTTTCCACCAAAACTAGTCCCCTTTGCTCGACTACTCAAATGGGTTTTGGTGGGTAAAAGGCAAAACACAACCTAACCCCTTACTCGGGCACCAAAAAGAATCCACCCAAATGAGGTAATTCAATACAGAGCAATTTCCCCTAAAAGTTTTCCCTTTTGGGGCTCCACCGAGGTGGGTACAAGCCCTTTCACAATCGTCCCAAGCCCCGCCCGAAACAAACACCACCACCACCGAAAAAGTCCTCCCCAAACCCCCCCCCAAAACCATCTAGGTGTTGCAAACACCAAAAATAACAAAAAAACCATGGGTGACGAACACCAAAGCTACTAGATTCAAATTTACTAATCAATGCACTTGGATCCACTCAACTCTTTTTGAAATGAACAAGGACAAAGAGATGAGTTGGGGGAGGTTCTCAAACTCACAAGATAAACAAGAATAAAAAAAGGCGAGAGAGAGAGAGAGCTCCAACCGGCCCGAGACTTAAAAAAGCACCCTCCAAAACTAGCCGTTAAGGGCCCGTGTCATGGCCGAAAGGATGCTCTTTAATTTTTTTCGTCGGGCCTCGTCACAACATCTGGGCGTACGCCAGAGAGGGATGCAGAGAGGTCCCAAGTCCGTCGGACACATCCCGCCTTAAAACCGGGCGGACGTTCGGTAGCATTTCCTCGCTTTTGTCAAGAAATTTTCCTTTTTCCATGAGACGCTCGTCTGAATTTTTTCCAGTGTCCATTGCCAAATTTTTCAGCGTCGTGACATCCGTCTATCCCCGCGGCAGAGAGCATCCAGAGAAACTCCCAAATCCTCTAACGCATCCCTCGTTGGGGCGACAGACGCTCTTTTAGCGTCCGTCCCCGAATCTGTTTCAGAGTCTGAGCTAGGGTTTTTTCCCCGGGACGCTCCTCTTTCCAAGGGGTAGCGTTCGTCGCCCCGCGTTCCCCCTTTTTTGACTCCATCTTTTTTCCCAAAATTGCTCCAAATTTCCCAAAAACTTGTGGACCTTTCCCTTAAAAGAAGAAAGTTTTGCATATATTTTAAAGTCCCTTTTTAAACAAGGTTTTTGGTTTTCAAGGGTTTGAAAGCATATGCAAGAATGACCACACCTAGTAGCACTTTATAACCGCAAAACCCAACACATTTTTTCCCCTTTTTATGACGGTCCAAACAGAGATTTCGCACAAATTCTGGATATAACTTCCGGGGAAACCTTCCTATGTTTGCCCGTTAGTGCAGGGAAAAAATCTTCCACGAAATTTTGAAAAACCCCTCCCTCCCACTAAAATTTTTAAAAAGAAAAGGGCCCGAGGGAAAAACAAAAAAACCCAAACCCCCAAAAAAGAAACCTCGTAGCCAATCACCACCATTTCTATCCCCAAAGATTCTGCCATCCCACCCGAACCACAAAAAACCACAATCTTTGAAGGAAAAAAGAAAACCAACACATAAAAACCCTTCCTTCGAGTTTGAGGCCCCAAACCCCTAATCTGATCTTACCTTTGGTTTTGGGAAAGCCCAGAAGGGATCCTTTTCCCAAAAACGACCTCACCTTTTTTAAACCCCCTCATGAAGGGATCTTTCCAAAAGCCTCCAAAACAACAACATCCTTTCCGGGCCCCAACTTCCCACAATGGCATATCAGGGAAAAACTTTTGGAAAACCTAATAAAAAACATCGAGTGAGCTTATAAAAGGGAAAAAAAGATGGTTAAAAGCCAAAAACTTTCCCCACCTTCTCTATTTCCCACCTCTGACTTAACCACGAACCCATTTCCCGAACCCCCCTTGACCTGATGACCCCCTGGGTTTTCCTTTAAATTAAATCTTTTTGAACCCCTTAATGACTTTTTGGGGAAATTTATTTGAAAAACCCGAGGCATGGAACCATGAGAGCCCTTTAAAACTGACCAAAGGGGGGCTAATTTACCGGGTTTGAGCCCCTTTTTCCCAAACCATTTTAAGTCAAGAATGGTTTGGGTGAGGCCCAAAACCTCAAAGGAAAATCACTAAAAAGCCCACAAAATGTGGGGGAGAATATCCCCATGAATGTTGGGCAATTTATAGTGAATTTTGCTTTCGAAACCCCACCTCGGGATCAAAAATAATTCCCATTTTCCCCTGTTCCCCAACATCCCTCAAAGGGTCAAAATCACAATCAAAAAAAACAAACCTTTAAAATCCCTAAAGGGCAAATCCTTGATTGTTTTAGAGTCCTTTTATAATGTTTTTTTGTGGGGGGTTTATGAGTTAAGGTCCCTAGATTTCCATAATTTGACCTCCTGAAATTTCCTTTCATCTCACCTTTACAGAAAAGGCCCCTCATGAGAATCTTGGGGAAAAACTTTAGGAAATGAGAACTTGATCATAGAATAGTTTAAAAATTTTCTACCCGTTTTGGGCTTTCCAAACCCCTCATCAAAGGGTTTGAATCCCCAAAACCCGTTCCCTTTATCCAAGGGGGGGATTTATACAATCTCGCTAACAAAACCCTGACCCCTTCAATTTTGGGGTGTGACTTTAAAAGTATGAAAGGGGTCCCCCCACCCCCACAAAAAGGAAAAATTCCCACAAATTAACATGAAATTATTCCCCGTTTCAACAAATCCAAGCTCAATTTGAGAAATCTCCCCCAAAACAAAAATTCCCTCTACCATGACTACCACATGACTACAACCCCCTTTATTTTCTTGTTTCTAAAATCTTTGCAAGGGTTTGGGTTTTAAAATGGTTTTTCTACCATAAATTTTTCAAAAACTCATAGTGGTTTTTGGTTTTTGAGGATAGGTTCAAAAAAGTTGGAGTTGAAGGGGAAAAACCCCTTCACCAACATTAAAATTTTAACATGAAGGTTTTTCCCAAAAACAAGCTTGTGTCTAAAATTTTAAACACTTTTTAGGGGATAAAACCCAGCTTTCTAATTTTTTTTACAAACTTTCTTTAAAATATAAATATATATAACAAAAATAAAAAAAAAATTTTTTTCCCAAAATTTTGAAAAAAAAATAAAATTTACTCTTTAAAAAAGAGATCAAGGAAATTTTGTGAAAATTTTTCCTTCGGGTATTTTTTTCACTAACCCCCTTTAGGTTTTTAACAAAAAAAATGATGGGGCAAAACACAAGGAATGTCTAACCAAGCATCTTTAATAATGAAACACATTCAAAAGAAAATTTCACATCCAAAACTTGGATTTTTACAAATTTTAAAAAAGTTGCAAAATCCAAGTATGGGGGGAGTGGGTTTCTCCAAAAAAATTCCCCTACAGCTTCCCTTGTTTAATTTTGTTTTGGTTTTTCTCTATCTGCTTTCTCCCTTTTCCTTGCTCATCTTTTCAAGTCAAAGAAATAATAAAAAGTAAAAAGAAAAAAAAAACAATGCCATCCTTCACCATCCAAAAACTCTTGGGCCTTTTTTAAAATGAATCTCTTTTTGCCTTCCCTGCTTCCTAGGGTTTTTTATAATTTTTGCTTTGGTTTGGAATACTTCTCGAGTGTAAATTTTCAAAGGCTTTCAAATTAAAACATTTGGGGTTTTTGGTTGAATAGTCCTTTAAACAAAAAAGAATTTGGGGTCAAGTTTGATTAATGAACCTAAAATATTTTTGTATCAAATTTGGTTGAACTTTTGGACTAACCCATGTAAGATAACTTTCCAAATTTTGGTGGATTAGTTTAAGAGATCTTTCATAGAACAAATCAAGAAATTTTTAGGTCGTAATGAAAAAAATTTGTGCACCTTCCCCAACCTTTTCTTTAAAATTTTTTTTTAAAAAATTGGTGAACAATGAAAGAAAAAATCCCTTTTTTTGCTAAAATGCTAAACCAACTTTTTTTATAGCAAAAAAAATGTCCTTATTTCTATGACAACATTTCCCCCTTTCTTCAAAATATTCGTGAATTCCATTGGGTAAAGTAAATTGTCCCCTAATCCTCCACAGGGAGAAGCCAAAGAATGGAGGGAAAAGGGCCCAGTAAAAACGCGACGATTCCCCAAAAGAAAGACCAAACGTCATCATCAATGGGCATGACACATGGAAAACGTCACGCTTCAAGATTATGGGTTTTGACACCTTTTTAAAAGGGAAATGTCAAAGTCCTTAAAGTTTTTTCATGAATCACCTGAGCATGAAATTAACATGATAGATTTTTTCCTTAAAACCAATTAAGAACTAAAATCTACTTGTTTTAATTTTTTGGGTTTATTTTTCCCCTGTTTTGACCCTAGAATTAACATGTTCCTAACTTGTCACTTCCCCCCACCCAAAAATTTTTTCCCTTTGGCCCCAAAAGGGGGGTTTGGCCCCACCGCCCCTAGAGGGTTTTTCAGCCCCACCCTTGCACGGCCTGCCAAAAACCCGAAACCCCTGGGCCTCCAATCCAGGGTCATTCGAGGAAAAACCCTTTTAAAAAACGGTCAGCCGACCGAAGTTTTTGGGCCCTTTTAAAACCCTGCACGCTGCCCCTGACGTCGAAACCAAAAAGTCCTATCCTGTTTTCCGACACAATCCAAGTTAAAATAGAGGCAAAAGGGCGTTGGGTTTTTCTCTTCTTAACCTCCCCCCTCGCCGTCTTTCCCCCCCTTACCTTGTTCTTCTTCACCACCAGTAGAAATTCCAACTCCTCTTTTTCTTCCCTTCTCACCTTCCCTTTATACCCAATGGGGCCCCCAAAAAGAAGACGATAAAAAAAAAGTTTTCCCACGTGTTTTTTAAACAAAGAAACATTACCAAATTAAAAAGAAAAGGTCTCTGAGGAGAGAAAAGGGACGCTAGGCCCTTTAAGATAGCTTTAATGATCTTCGCATTACACTAAAGAAAAATTCCCGGGGCCCTTTTCCACACCATTGAAAAGAGAGGATCTCCTTTCCCTCCTTCCCCCTTTGAATCCTCTAGAGCCATCCGGGACAACCTGCCCCTTGGGCCCCGATAGAAAGACATGAAGAGATGCTTGCCATCCTTTTTGCTAAGGCCAAAAGGAAACCCTTTTCCCCTCCATCTCTCCCTTGGGTCACCTTTTGCCCTTCATTTGCAAAAAGATACTTAGGCAGATAGTCTTTACTCATGAATTAATGAACATGGCCTAAGGGTAACAATGACAAATGAAACTCTTGTTTCTTCCCGTATCCCTTTCCCCAGCAAACCCTGCATTTGAAACTCTCTTGCCCCGTGTTAAAAAAACATGAACTGAAACAAAATATGGGGGGGAATGGGCGACACCCCAACAAAAATTTTTCACCAGTGCACCCTGGAATCAGGGTAACACGGTCATACAAAATCCCACGAAAAATTTTGGACCTCAAAGGCCACTTTTGTGCATTCCCGGGCCCATTTCACCTTAAAATGCCAAATTGCAATTCGGACAAAGCAAAAAAACAATTTTAGAGATAAAGATCTCAATTTTAAAAATCGAAGTGGCGAAACGGATCCAAGGTGGGGTCGGGCCCACCCCACCAAGGAAACACTAGGCCCACCAGCCACATTCATGCAACATCCCTCAACTCAAAATGGTTTGCCAAAAAATCTCCCCTTCCCCCTTTTTTTTTATGTTTTTTTTTTGTTTAACTCATTTTTCCCTTTTTCAAAAAAAAAAAACATGAAAATTTAATTTTTTATTTAAATTTTCCCCTTTTTTAAAATTAATAAAAACAAAAAATCACAAATTTAAAATAAAAAAATTTTAAAAAATGACATAATATGAAAGTTCTGAGGGTAAAAAACGTTCATAAAGATGAAATTTTTTTGCTTTTGCTTTTTGCTAGTGGGAAAAAATCCCGATAGGAAAAAAACATTTGACTAATTGTTTTATTTATGGGGATATTTGTTTTTCAGATCATTTTTTTCATAACCCCGCCTAATTTTAAAATATTTAGAAATTTAATTTTTTTTAAAGCGTCCATAAAAACCCTAATGTCCCCTTTAAACCTCTATAGTGAGAAAAAATTTCCCACCCCAAAACCATATATGCCCCTTTTTGAAATAAAAACTTTTTACATCAGCTGCTTACTTTGGGGTTTAGTTTGGGGCAAGTTTTGTGACCCTTTGGGTTTTTAGTTTTATCAGGGTCCCCAAAATCAAGATCACTACCCACCACATATACAGCTGCTTTAAAACGGGAATTTCGGCCCAAAAAATGCCTTTTCATTTTCCCCCTAGTTCATGCCCCCATGTTTTTAAAAGAAAATCCTCTCTCTAGTAGTGCTTGTAAATGAGACATAGACTATGCTAAATTATGAAAATAATAATAAAAATGACAAATCAAAACCATAGAAAAATAAAGAAAAACTATGTCTCAAATAAAATTTTGGAAAGAAAAGATCTTTTAAAAAGGGGTTTTGGGCATTTCCCCTGTTTTTCCCCACACTTGTACATCTTGATCTAAAAAGATGAAAATTTCTCCTTCTCTCCTTTGGAAACGGGAAATTTTTCTTTACACTATATGCCAAGGTAAGTATGCTACCTTTTTTATCCCTACCTAAGCCCCCACATAAGCCCTTTTAGAAAAAGGGGGGAAAAGGGAAAAACCCCATGTTTAAACCTTTGGAAGGATTCATACACCCTTTAGCATCTAGAGTGCTATTAAAAGAGGGTTAGGGTGACTTATGCCTTTCTTTTGAAAAACCCTTAAACAAAACTTTAAAATACTAAAATATGATTTGGGAAATTACTTTTTTTTGAGAGCCCATTCCATTTTCCCAAACCCCTCAAATATATGGTTTGACAATACCAAAATATCCCATTTCCCTATGCCCAAAAGTCCTTTTAGTAAACTTTTTTGCTTTCTTTATACTTTGAAAATTTTGTTTTTGTTAACTTTTATCCTTTTAAACCCAAAGGGCAAACAAAGGGTAAAATATGGGGGTCTTGTTTACCAGTAAAAAAGAGCCATTTTTTTCACCAAAAAAAAAAAAACCGCAAAAAATCCTCCTACGAAGAAAAAACCCAAAAAAATAAAATGAAAAATATTTTTCCCAAATAACTAGTTCCCCATTCCCTTGACTATTTTAGTGGGGGGTAAAGACAAATGGGAACTTTTGGGAGCTAGTGGGCCCACTTAGGGGGGCGGTCCCCACCTTTCCCCGGGGGGGCCACTAAACCCCCCAAAAAAAAGCCCCCATTATCCAAGTAACACTCTCCAAAGCAATTTTTTAACCCCCTTTGGGTCCAAGTGTGCTACCCTCCAACGGTTTCTTTATCAAAGCACAGGGTCCCCTGGGCCCACATCAAGGATATCAGCGTGAAAAAAGCCCCTCAAACAAACACCCAAGCATATGACAGGTGGGACCCCAAACAGAAACAGAGGGGTCCCCGAGAACCCCCCTAAAGGGGGGGCCCACCGACCCCTCAAATTTTTCCCCCCCAGGCCACCCAACCCTGCTCCCTAAGTAAGGGGGGGACAAACCTCTTGGGGGGAATGGCCGGGCCCACCTGGGCAGGGGGGGGTCGGGGCCCACCCCCCCCCCTGTGGCCCCCAAAAAGGGGCTCCAAGTCTCCACCGCCTTCCGGGATGCAGCCCGCATCCACTTGATCTCCCCCGTTTAACTAAGACGGTTTTCAATGACGGTTTGAACCTACGGTGGCTGATGGAGGGGGGCGGGATCGCTGGGCATGGCACCCGGAGTAGCCCCACTTTCCCCCTCTAGCTATAAAAAAACCCCCTTAGGCCTTCAAAACTCACTCAAAGCCTCATTGGAGAAACACTTTTCTTAGAATGCTCTACAATTTTGGGAAAGCTAGTTTGGAAAAGAGTGAGGAGAGCCTGGAGGGGAGCCGGGGGCCCGTCTGGCGTCTTACCGAGTTGTACCTCAACGTAAAGCGATTCTCTTGTAAGTTCAAACACCTTTAGTGATTCTAAACCCAGTTTTTTATTTGCAATTAATACTCCCCTTTTGGCTTTGCGGGTTTTACATCTTTTCATGCTTTTTTTCCCCCCCCCCCCCCTTCGCTTTAATTTAAGTAGAGTGCTTTTTAACCTTTTAAAAATTGGGTTTAAAATAGTAAGAATAAGGGAGAAAATGGTTCCCAGACTAGATCTTGGGGTTTGAAACCCTTTTCGCATCGATTGTTTGTGGATGCCCAAATTGGAGGCGACAAAACCCCACTAGTCTCATATTCGACCCCCCAAAAAGTTAAATAAGTTTTTAAAATGTAGGGCCTCAAAACAACATGATGGCGTGGTCCATTTTGAGTTTTGCCTCTTTCTGATCTACCCCATCGCCTCTACAAGAGAAGGGCCGATAAAGCCAGATAACCAGCTATACCTTGTTAGATATCTTTGTTATATCGAACCTCTCAACCCAGTTATCATAGTCTCTCTTGATCCATCATAGGACATATCCATAATCCTAGTTAACTCACTTCTCGTTCCCTGTGGAAAATATGATACCTGGAATACTCTGGTGAAAGCTACACTTGACAATCGTACGCTTGCGGTCTTTTTCTCTTTGCCACTTCTGGTGTCAACATAGTGGAGGGGTGATCCACGAGGTAGAACCTGATTAGTTCTTGCCCTAGGGAGGCCGCCCTACGGGGTAGGGCGAGACCCTACCTCTGGGCCCGCTGGCCACTCGTTTCTTCCCGCTCCTTCTTGACCCTTCTAGACTATTCTTTTTCCAGCGGAATGATAATTATCTCTATGTAATCTTACATGTGGGCCTTTCCTCCGTATTTCCTGATAACCCCCTGCAGAAACAGACATTCGCCAAAACTCGTGGAATTCTGTTAGTATAAACCCTATTTCTAGTTATTGGTTTCATATAGATCCTTTTTATTATTTAGTTGACGGTTGAATTTGGTATTTAAGGACCGTCAACAAGGTGCAAATCCACCTTTCCAAGCAATTCTAGTTGGTTAAGTGCCTATCAAACAATAGCAAGAACCTAGGGCACTCAACTTGAGCTAGCAAGAACTATTAACAAGCTAAGCTAAACAACTAGCAACAAGCTAACTAGAGAGGCTAACTAGTCAAGATATGAAAGATGTAAATACAAGGAGGAGGTGATTGCTATACTGATGCCTTGTGATGTATGGATGTCAAAATGAAGAATCAAGCACTATGAATACCAAAGAGTAGCCGAGAGACAAGATTGACACAGAGATTTTCTCCCGAGGTTCACTTGGTTGCCACCAAGCTAGTCCCCTTTGCGTCGACTACTCAAATGGTGATTGGTGGCTAATAGGCAATCACAAGCCTAACCCATTACTCGGGCACCACAAGAATCCACCCAAATGAGAGTAATTCAATGACATGAGCAATCCACTAGAGTTACCCTTTGGCGCTCCACCGAGGTGGGTACAAGCCCTTTCACAATCGTCTAAGCCAGCCGCAAACAATCACCACCACGCACCGAAGCGTCCTCAATCGCCCAAGCCATCTAGGTGTTGGCAAACACCAAGAATAACAAGAAAAACCATGGCGATGACGAACACCAAGAGTACTAGATGCAATTCACTAATCAATGCACTTGGATCCACTCTATCTCTTTTTGAAATGAACAAGTGATCAAAGAGATGAGTGGGAGAGGTGCTCAAGAGCTCACAAGAGTATGCAAGAATGGAATAAGGCGAGAGAGAGAGAGAGCTCCAACCGGCCATGAGACTTAAATAGGCACCTCCAAAAACTAGCCGTTATGCTGTGTCATGGCCGATGGATGCTCTTTAAGTTTGGTCGGACGCTCTGTCACAACATCTGTCGTACATCCAGAGAGTATGCAGAGAGGTCCGAAGTCCGTCGGACACATCCGTCGCCTTAACCGTCGGACGTTCGGTAGCATCCATCACTTGTGTCAGAGAGTTCCTTGTTCCATCAGACTCTCGTCTGAATTCTGTCCAGTGTCCATTGCCATTTATTCAGCGTCCGATGACATTGTCTATCGCTAGCGAGCAGAGAGCATCCAGGAGCTCCCAAATCCTCCAGACGCATCCGTCGCTTGGTCGACAGACGCTCTTCAGCGTCCGTCGCGAAGTCTGTACAGAGTCTGAGCTAGGGTTTGCCGGCGGACGCTCCGTCTCCTGGGGCTAGCGTTCGTCGCCAGCGGTTCGTCGCCTTTTCTTGACTCCATCTTTTCCAACCTTGCTCCAATGTGCCAAACACTTGTGGTACTTCCTTAGAGAAGATGTTTAGCATATATTTTAAGTCTTTTAAGCAAGGTTATGTTACTAGGTTGATTAATGCATATGCAAGAATGACCACATACCTAGTAGCACTTGATAACCGTCAAACAAATTTTTCCCTACTTGATAGTACGACTATCTATCCTAAAGGTCATCACACTCTATATAGTGTCTTGAGCACTAAACCAAAAATGGCCCTATGATATACCTTTGCCTTGAGCCCATTTTGTTTTTCTCTTTCTTCTTTTCTTTAGTCCATGGAGCACTTGATCCATCATGATACATCTTCTAGCTCCACTTGTCAATTTGGCTCACCCTATCTTGATCATTTACTTAGCAATAGGGTTAGACCATAGGTTTCATCAATTGACCAAACCAAACTTGGGCTTTCATTTGGTCATTAGGGTGGATCGGGATTTGATGATATACGGAATGACCAGCAAGGAAACAAAAGAAAGAGTGCTTTGCATCCATTCCAACATTTCATCAATGAAGGGTAACGGGAAGTGATCTTTCTTTGTAGCCTTGTTAAGTTTCACGGTAGTCAATGCACATTCACCACCCGGTGACAGTGCATTGAGGAATGAGTTCATTTTTCTCATTTCTCACAACTGTCATCCCTTCTTTCTTTGGCACAACCTGGATAGGGCTAACCCACTCACTATGTGGCACAGGATAAATAATCCTGACATGCAAAAGTTCAAGACCTCTTTCTTAACAACCTCTCGCATAGCATTGTTAAGTCTTTGTTGTGGTTCCCTCGAAGGTGACGAATCACGATTGATGGGGATTCTATGAGTACAAATAGCTAGACTAATACCAACGAGGTCATGGAGTGAGTAGCCAAAGGCTGATTTATGTCTTTCTAAGATGGTGACAAGTCTATTGGTTTCTTCTTGGGAAAGCTTGTCACTTATAATGATAGGAGTTTCTTGGTTATTACTGAGAAAGACATATTTTAAGCCAGAAGAAAGGGGTTTTAACTCGATTGAGGGTTGTGATGGCACCTCAAAAGGGTCTAATTCGATAGGCTCTGCTAGCTCTTCCTCTTGAGTGAAGTGTTCATCATAAGAGTTGGTTGAGACTAGTCTTCTAGAAATGCCATTAAGACTTCCTCAAAAGGGTCTTGTTTGGGCTTGGGTTCTACTATTGCGTTATTTGATCTTAAGAGATTAATAGCAATAGAAGAATTTCCTATCTTGAGACTTAGGTGATCCTTGTTTGGTCGCTCTTGAAAGAGTGTTCCTAAGGTTACCCCAATCAATAGAGATGTGTTCGAGATGTCATATATGTAAAAATCTAAGCGATACTCGACACCCCTTTTGCGTAAAAGGAATAGACCTTATGACCCCATAACTTTCAAGAATAAATCTAGAAGGAATTCTTAAAATCTTATGAGATGGATCAAAGATTCGTTGAGGCAAAGTTGTTGAGCTAAAGCCTTTGAAATGATATTTATCCCAATGATAGGACTACAGTGAGCCTCTATGGAAGTTCCCATAAGGGTTGCAAAGTATAGTATCTAAGGGGGCAGTGATTCAGGCTACCTCAGTGGATAACTCCGATTCTGCCGACCACTCGTGGCTCATGATGGGCTGAGAGTCCTTTAATGTGCTCTAAAAGGAAAGCATCATTGTATAGACCCTCATCCTCAAATGATGCAGACTGCACCAGAGGCTTCACTTGAACTAGAAAATTCGAGGTATTTCCAAAATCTTCAAAAGAAACTACCTCAATTTCTGAGAGGAATATAGAAGGATGGGGTTCATCACTCTCTAAAGAGTGTTGTGTTCCAATAGGGGATGGTTCTATTTACAACCAAATCATTTAAAGGATTTGAAAGAATTTCAGATTCGATTGTGTGTTTTCCCCTTTTGTTGGTCGAGGCTTGGCTTGACTTCTTCGGGAAGTTCATCGAAAACTCCAGTGTAAGGGGGATTTTCAAGGATTTTATCAAAAATGGCTTCTCCTTCACTAATAGTTTTTAGCGAGAATGATCCCCCTGAAGATAAGTCAAGGTGCAGAGCATCTTCCTTGTTCAGACCAAAATGGAAATGATAGAGTAGGACATTGTTTGGCAATGAAAGGTTTGGACCAGATTTGATGAGGCTCATTGTTGACACCAGAAGTGGCAAACGGGTAAAAGAGTGCAAGCGTACGATTGTCAAGTGTAGCTTTCACCGGGAGTATTCCAAATATCATATTTTCCACAGGGAACGAGTAGTGAATTAACTAGCTATCAAGGGTGTCCTATGATGAGACAAAGGAGTCTATGATATTTGGGTAGAGAGGTTCACTATAGCAAAGATATCTAACTAGGCAAAGCTTGTTATACTCGCTTTATCAGTCCTTCTCTTGTAGGAGGCGATGGGATAGATCAGTAAGAGATGAAACTCCTATTGGACCGCGCCATTATGTTGTATTGAGGCCCTACTTTTAAGAACTTATGTTACACATGGTGGAATATAAAGACCAGACAGGGCTGTCACCACCTGCTAGCTACCACAAACAATATGTGCCATAAGCAGTTTACAAAGGCAAGATCTAGTCTAGACACCACGTCTACACAATTCTTACTACTTTAACCCAAGCTTTAAGGTGTATAACAGCTGTGCTAGATTTAGAATATCAAATGATATAAAGAACTCGGATGTATTACTCACAAGTGTATAACTTACAAGAGAATCGCATCCGCTGAGGTACAGCTCGAAGAAGATGCCAGACAGACCCGACTCTCCTCCTGGCTCTCCTCGCTCTCTTCCAACTAGCATAGCACTACAACAGAGCTTTGCTAAAGCTACTAGAGTGTGGTTTCCTCCAATGTGTCATGAATGAGAGTGAAGGCCTCGGGGGTATTTATAGCCCAAGGTGGATAGGGGCTACTCCAGTGCCATATCAGCGATCAGGAGAGCTCCATCAAGCACCGTTAGACCAAACCGTCCTTGCAACCGCCTTAGAATCAACGGCAGAGATGCTTCTGATGCATGGCGCATGTAGAGAGGCGGTGGGACCCTCAGGGAGCCCTAGAAGGTACTTAGGGGTATCGGCCGATACCGCTATGACCATGGGCCCTGCCACTCCTTCTAGAAGGGGTCCCACTGGCCAGGGACCAGTTGGGAGGTCGTAGCCCCCAAAGGACGATCGGTCGACCGTGTTTTGGCTCCTTTGGAGCTAGACTTTCTCATGGGAGCTCCTGGATCTGCCAAGAGTCTCATGGTATAGAGGTTCTGGAGTTTAGCTCCAATCACACATTGAGGGATGTGCAAAAGGAGCTTCCAACACCTCTGATTATCCTGAAATATCATTCCCTAAAAACAAAGGCTATCCAAGTACATGTGGAACTTATTAGTGATAAATATGTTCATGTAGTGTTATTCTACCTTGAATCCAAGGCTGTTGACGGTATTTTGAGTATGTAAAGTATGCCATTCTTAGCGTCAACAAGATCCTCCATTACTTACTCTTTGTCGTCCTCGAGTAAAGGATTAAAGTAAACATAACTATGCTATTCTCAAGTATAAAGCAAGCATAAGATTTACTCAAGAAATTTTGTCATACCAGTGGGACATGTGGTATTGTCTAGCATATATCCTTGAGAGGTTGATTAAATGGAATAGTTCTCAAGGCAAGGTCATCTTCCAAATCATATTTTAGTACTTGAAGTTTTTGATAAGTTTTTCAAAAGAAATCACATAAGTCAACTTACTCCTCATATAGCACTCTAGATCACTTACAAGGTATATGATTCCTTACCAAGGCATAACATGAGATTGCCTTCTTTTGTATCTTTCCTACTTCTAAATGGCTGTTGACGGTAATTTCACCATGTTTTTATACCATCAAAACCGTCAACAAAACACTCTTTCTAGGAGCTAGCAAGCAAAGACATAATGATTTTTATCAAATAAAAGTTTCACATGTCCATGGAGTATTTCTTGCAGGACTATAAGAAATGGAGAGAAATGAGCTAGTGGGACCCACATAGGGGGATCGACCGACCACCCTATGGGGCCACCAACCATTCCCAAGCATCCACGGCCCACCTGTCATAGTAAGGGGTCATTACCCCCTTGTGCAGGTCGGCCGCCCTATAAACGGCACCCACCAAGATCTCTAGCCACTCCATGACATGTGGGCCATGCTTTAGAAGGTTGGCAGTGGTCCACATGTCATAGGGGGTCGGCCGACCCCCAAGGTGGCTTGGCGGCCACTCCTCTCTCCCACATTTGCCCATAATCCAGGAGAAACCTCCAAGTGATCCTCTACCATTGGATCAATTCACATGGATCCATGGGTCCACAAGAGTACAAATTGATGTCTAGAAGAGGTCCAACTTGTGCACACCCACTCCAAGATAGGTGGGCCATCTTCTAGAAGGACTGGGGCGGTCCCCCCACCCATAGGGGGTCGGCCGACCCCCCCTAAGGCCCATGGGGAGTCCCCCTCCTTTGCATGCCGCCATGCAAAGAAGCGCATGCTCAATTCCTCTCCTCCTTGATCTGAAGGCGGTTGGGAAATCCAAGGGCTCTCATCACCCATCACGCGGATCGATGACGTGGCGGTGGAGTAGCCCCTACTCCACTCTCCACTATAAATACCCCCTCACTCCTCTCATTCAAGACACACCACAAGGAGGAGCTCTCCACTCTCTCTCAAGATGTAGCACTTGTAGTAGTGTTAGGAGTTAGAGTGAGCCTCTGGTCTTCAGCTCTAGTCTTCCCAAAAGGTCTGGTATGCTTCTAGTATTTATTCCTCTCTTTGTAAGACTTGAGTTATTTTATATAGTTATCTTCTCTACTTTTCCTTAGTACTTTACTTTATTGCAGCATGACTAGTTATGTTGTATTGGTTGTTAGCATAGTCATAGTTGTTTGATAGTAAGATAATGGTTAGTATACCTTTGCACTGGTTCACCACCCTTAACCCGGTGCTCTAATCAATTTCACCGGACGTCGGATTAGAGTAGTGAGATATAGTGTAGACATGGTGTCTAGACTATACGCTTACCTGTGTCTGCGGCTTATCCAATGGTTTGTTTGTGGTACCTAGTAGGGATGACAGACCTATCTAGGCTTTGATCCCACCACGTTCGGCTAAGTTCTTAAAGCGTAGGCCTTTTTGTGCTAGGCGGTTTAGCACCCTTCTCATCCCTTTCTGTTGCTAAGTGGCCTCGTGGCCCGAGGTGCAATTGTGTTTCTTGATATGACTTTGTCTTTGTTAAGTTAGAACCATGAAAGTAGAGATTGATATTGGAAACCTTATGCTCGCTCGCTGTCCTCCTCGCTCACTAAACTACTTTTATCATTAGAACTTCTCCTGTGTGTCATTGCGCTTACCATATATATCATTTACCCTACCATAGTTTAGTTGGTATATTAGTTAGTGGATCATCATGGTTAGCTATCATATTCTTTAACTATTGCTTCCCTGAGGATAAATACGATACCCTGGAATACTCTAGGTGAAATGCTATAGCGTTATTTTCTGTGCGCTTGCGGAATATTCTACTTGAGCATAATAAATACCAACAAACATTTCTGGCGCCGTTGCCGGGGATATGGATTTTATCTCTATTTTTGGTTGCGACGCTATGAAATGTCAACAATGGCTTATGTGGAGCTTAGTTAGGGAATAAACAATGTAGCATACTTGCATTACTTATATTGTAAAGTCAAAACAAGGATCCAAGGAGAAAAGTGTCATAATCCTAGATCAAGATGTGCATGTGTATGAAATATGATAGTGGACTTTATTGCGCTCCTTAACCATGTATGATCTCTTTAACTTTATGATTATTTGAGACATGGCTATCTTTTTTCTTTTTTTTTCTGAGCTTCACTTGCTCATCGTCATTTTTCATCATTTATGATAGCCATATCTCTTTTGAAGAATTTTGAGAGAGATCATAGATATTTCTGGAGTATTTATATTGGATGGACATGGAACATGTAAATGAAAGGCATGGTTTCGCACTTCCAGTGTAGAAGCAGCAATATATGTGGTGTGTACGTGATCTTGATCTTTAATCTATGACAAAATTCTCAACAAGGGTCAACAAGGTTTGACCAAACTCAAAGCAAATACAAGAAGCATATGAGGAAGGTTTTTGATCATGTTATAAAAATGTATGGCTTTGGTAGGAATTTTCTCACTATAGAGGAGTAATGACATTATGGTTTTATGACATTTTCATGAGCCGAGAACTTATATCACATTGATCAACAACTTAGTCAATATGATTCCCTATCAAGATATTTTCCCACTAGCATAAGCAAAAGTCTGAATTCATCTTTATGACGCTTTTACCCTTCAAAAGTCATAAATCATGTCACTTTTCAAGTTTAAGTTCAGATGCAATCTTCTTGTTTTTATTCAAAATTAAAAGGGAAAATAAACTAAGCAATTAATTTCATGAAGAAATAATATTTTATTCTTATTTTACTTTTATAAGGGAAATGAGTTAAGCAAATAAAAACATAAAAATAAAAGGGAAGAGACGTGTGTTGGTATTTCTTATGACTATTGGATAAATCCTAAAGCGCACAGATTATACCGTTGTAGCACTTCACCTAGGAGTATTCCAAGGTATCATTATTTATATTTTCCCAAGGGAAAGCGGTAGCTAGAAAATGATAATTAGAGAGAGATCCTAGAGAGTACCTCAACTTAGTAACAACTAGTATAGGGGGATAAACGATATATGTGATACGAAGGGTGATGAATGAACAAGTGTTGACGGTCCTTAAGTACCAAATTTAACCGTCAACTAAATAAGGAAAAGGATCTAAATGAAACCCATAGCTAGAATTAGGGTTTTATACTAACAGAATTCCACGAGTTTTGGTGAATGCCTGTTTCTACAGGGGGTTATCAGGAAATACAAGGAAAGGCCACATGTATGTTTACATGAGATTTTTATAACCCACAATTTTCTTACCTAGAAGGTTCGGGGAAAACACCAAACGAACGGGAGGCAAACGGGCCCGGAGCAGGGGGGGGGGGACCCCCCCTTTGGGGCCCAATCAGCTTCCACTTCGGGTTTTGGTCCACCCCTTTAAATCCCCCCAAAAAGGGGGTTTTCCGGGGTACTTCATTTGGGGAGGCTATAAAGGAAGGCCCCTGCCCCTAGGCCCATCTCATCTCATTATTCTTCTCCAAGAAAAGCTAGGTTTAATTAGATTAGAGAAGGAGAAGGTCCCTTAGTTGTTAGATTTTTTTTAGTTCTGTTCATCTAGTGTAATTAGGGGTGAAGGAGGGGAGAGAGCTAGGAGGGCCCCATTTCGGATCTTCCTCAACATGTACCTTTGAGCATCTGGTTGGGAGAATCCCCAGGTTCTTCATTTATTATTTTAAATCTTATTTGAGTTTTACTTTTTCTATTTAGGGGGATCCCGCTCTATTGAGTGTCTAGTTTTGAATCAGATTAGAGTGTAGGCGATAGTTGACGTGGTGTCTAGACAGAGTTTCCCTATTTGGGGCCCCATCCTAGGGAAAGGTTGGGGGAGCCCCAGGGGGACAGCTCAAAGGGCCCTTTGAGTCCACCCGTTCGGGTTGGTGTTTTTGTAGAGCTTTTGGAGCCTCCCCCACTACCTTTTCCCAGTTTTTATCGAGAGTCGGGAAGGTATTTCTCCAAATAAGAGAGTACTGGCCTTTGATTAGAAAAACCCCCTTGAAAAATTAAAATCTCTTACCATTTTCTTATCTATCCTTGGATTTTTATTTTTTTCTGTAACTTACTTCCCCGTGGAAATCGTTTCCCCCGGAATACTCACGGGTGAAAATCGCGGTATCGTGCGCTTTTGGGGTTTATCTTTTTGCGTTAAAAAAATACCAACAAGCTTTCGGCCCTTGCCCGGGGAACGGTAGTTTTTCTAGTTTAAAACCAATCACCGTTTACCTTTTTTCCTTTTTTCCCCTTTTTCCATTTTCACCCTTTACCATATTATCTTACCAAAACTTAAATATTTTACTCCAAAGGGGACTTGTTGGAGACTCCACCATCTTCACATTATTCTTATAAAGGCTAGAGTTCGCCCTCTTGTTAGCAGGTTTGGGACAATCTTTCTTAGGCTTGGTTTTTTTAACTCCCTTTGAAAATATAATATCCAAATATGAGGACCCCAAAAAGACAATTTGGGGTTCCAATCAAGTGGAATTTTTAACTTACATGAAAATAAAACCTGAGATTGGAGAGGAAGAGAATCATGAGCATGGAATCTATCCTACCCCTTTTTAAACCCCTATGAGACATCTCCCCTACCCCTTTGGTCTCTTTATTCCCACATCATCTTCAACACCCTAACCTTTTTGTTTACAAATATTTCAAAAGGGTGGTTGCATGTAAAATTTATCATAAATATTTGGGAGATTCATTTATTAAAACTTTGGGTAGGTAAAAGTAGGGAAACCTGTAGTAAAAACAATCTTAAAAGGGTTTCCCCAGGAAAGCTTAGTGTCCTAAAACAAGACCTCTAGATCTTCAAAGTTTCACCTTTTTTTTGCCTACCCTTGTAAGAGAAGAAAATTTTAAAATTATATTCTTTGGGTATTTTTCCTAACCTTTTCCCCTATAGAGCAAAAAAAATGAAGGAAAAAGCATAAAGGTATGTCCAACCAATTATATGCAACATTGAATTTATTCATCCAATCTTGATTTTTGCAAAATTCAAGTTTGGGGGATAACCCACTAAAAAAACTTTTTTTCCCTGTTGCACATTTTTCTTTTTTGTCCAAACCTTTAAGGCTGCTAAACTACTAAATTGTAATCTGCTTTTTTATTTCCTTGAGTAAAACTTATAATATTTCATGCTACCTTTTTTCTCTTGTATTGTTTTGGTTTTGAAGTAATAATTTTTGTGAAATCTAACTTTGGGAAGAGGGATAAGTTTAAATTTGAACATTTTTATATAAAATTTTTTCCATGTTTTAAAAAGAAATTAATATCCCAATTTTTTATGAAATACTAAAATTTTTTTGCTCATCCTCTGGACTGTCACTCATGTCATAGGGTTTTAAATAAAATAAAACTCAATCTTACTAAAATTATATTAGGTTAGAGATGAATAAAATAAACTTTTGGTTTTTTGGGTTTTTTTTCCCACCAGCAGAGCCCAGCATTGATCTTTTGCCTTGTTTCTTTTGAGCAGGACACTTCTTCCCATCCCTAAGAGCATGGGTGGTTGACCCCCTCCCAATGAAAAAAGGAAAAGGAATCCAGGGGACCTGTCATTCCAATTCCATTGGAGCTTACATTTTTGAAAAAGGGTGGTCTGTGCCCTTTGGGAGCAAGTGTCAACACCCATGCCAACTTGCAGATTAGCATTTATGCTATCCCAAGGGAGTTTTGAAGAACCCATCTTTTCCCTTTGGGAGCAAGGGTCAACATCTTGCGAAGCTTGAAAGTTTTGGCCCTTTTATGCAATCCAAGGAATTCCTTAATATGTCAGCATACGGTTGGATACTCGTTCGTATGGGAAAAAAACCTTGTGTTTGAAGAAACAAGCGGTGATGCGAAAGCGCTCATTATCTTGGGATGCTAAATTTCGTAAGAACGAAATTGCATCTTTCTACACGGGGTTTGCCCCAAAGATCTTTTTTCACTATAAAGGGGGATGAGAAGGGGGAGATTCACTTTCATGAAGCATACATAAAGGGCTCTTACTCATCCAAGAGGCCTTCATTTTTTGGGGTTACAACTGTTTCTAAAAAGGAAGAAAAACATAAAACAATAGGGGGAAAGAGTAAAGTTTCAACAACCAAGAAAAAGACCCGAAAATTAGCACTGTTGATTCAGGGTATAAATTAAAACTCCTTCTACCTCGCTATGCTAGGAGATCCGGAGTACCTCCAATGATTGCAAGATCAAAGAAAGTAAAATTCTACAAGATATTTTGCAATTTTGGATCAATCAGTAACATAGGGGTCTAAAGGGGGCCTACCCAAAATTTATATTGGGAATTTGCCTTTTTTTTCTGACATATGGGCAGCTACAGCTAGCAGACCAATCATTTTGGGTTTTGGAGGAAAAAAAACAAAAGACTTTATGATCAGAGATCATTTGTTCCCCTTTTACTTTTTAAAACCGAAGGGGAGGTCCGGTTCGCGGACCCAAATCCTTCCCAACCTTTGCCCGGGGGTAAACCGGGGAAGGTTTTCCCACATATTTTTTTCCTCTGCATTGGGATTGTTGTACTCTAGCATGCTTACTTTCCCTAAAAAATTTTTAGTACTATTTATTTAGATCATTTCCCTTTGTTTTAATCCATTGTAATTTTTTAATTTATAGCATATCTATAAATTTTTGCCGCAATTTTCATCATAAAAAGGGAAAAACCCTTTAAAACCCCCTGTAATAAATCTTTCCAAAATATTTACTATGGAGGCAATTAAAAAAATATATTGCATTTGTCATTTGCATATAAAATTGAAAATTAAAAAAATTTTTGAATTTTCGAATTCAGTAAAGGGTTAGGCAATAAGGCTAAATGGGGTTTTCCGCTTAAAGCTTAACCTGTTCCAGAGCTTTGTTGTCTATTTTTAGTTTAGCCCGGATTTGGAAAACTAGAAAAGGATTAGATAAATTTATCTGCTTTGAGAAGTACAACTTCATCAACTACCATCTTTGAAGTCTCAAAAGGAAATGAAGTAAGTCTACACTGTTTTAAACGAATTTACTATGTCAAAAATCCCGCTTGGGGGAGGCCCCCCCCATGTCCCAGGTAAGTACCTTATTCATTTTGGTTACTTAGATAATATTAAAAAAATTTTAAAAAATGTGAGCACATGAAGGTTTTTCACTTAATTTTACAAGAGTTACAAACTTAGATACTTTTTATTGTTTTTACTTTTTCCTTAATAGAGTTTTCTATTTGTTTAAAAATAATAAGTGTGTTTAGAAATTTTCTAATTTGTTTAAAAAGGGAGGAAAATTTGAAGATAACTCTATGGAAATGGTGAATTGTTGCTCTGCCGTAATTCCTTTCAAATACCTAGTTTTCAGCCTTGAAAATTTTCTCGAGTTTTAGATATAACTATTTTGACATGAAGATTTTCTCTGAACCTGAAACTTGTGGGTTGCGAATTTCTTGAGCTAAGTTGGGATTTGATAGGTAGGATATGAAAAATTTTGAGCTACTTTTTATCTTTTTTCCCTTTAGCAATATAGAGTTCTAGAGAATTTATTTTTTGGAAAATTTTAAAAATTTACAGATGAGTCTCTGTAGGATGAGAGCTTAAATTTCCCTACCAAAACCCATATATACTTCCCTGGTAAAATTGGGAAAAAACATTAAACTATCTTATTTACGGGCTTTTTATTTGCATTGAGTTTTGTCAAGTTTTTGTTGCCCTTAGAGACTTGTCATGTTTTTAAAATCAAGATCCCGTACACCCCACTCATATAGGGTTCTTTACCCTGGAGGTACGCATCCCATATTTTGCCTTTCAGATCCACCAGAAAAAATCTTCTCCTCCCTTGGGAGAAAGCAAAAAAAATATCATTTGTTCTCCACCAAATCCTTTATTTTTCCATTACCACTTGAAAAATGCTCCAAGATTTCCTTGTCATCATCTCTCAAAAGCTTTATTATAGAAAGGATTGGGGGTTTGGTTAAAAAAAAAAAAAAAATTAAAAAAAAAAAAAAATAAAGAGGTAAAACGGGACAAGTGTCCTTTTCAAAAAAAGGGGTACTTTAGAGGCCCGCCTGTCAAAAAAAAAGAAGCAAGCCCAATTCTTCAAAAATTTTAATTTCCCAAAAAGAATATATATATATATTTTTAAAGGGCAGAGTAGAATTGGGTTTTCCCACCAAAACACCCTCATTTATCCAACAAATATATTTTCATCCTAAATACATCCACCATATATCTTTATACACATGCACATCTTGATTTGATTTTATGACCTGTTTCTCTGGATCCATTGTTTGACTTTACAATTTATGCTTTGAAGTATGTATGCGATGTTTCCCCCCAAATATGAACTCCAATATTGCCTATTAGTTATAGGGTGAGAGAAAAGAAGGCAAATTTTTACTTTCCCTGTTCCAAATAAATTCTGAGAGAAGGAAATAAACCCCATTGTTGCCTTGGTGAGGATCCACAAATACCACATATAGAGGGGATTGAGAGGGTCATACAAAAGACATTTTGAGTTTTTTTTCTAAAACTTTGCAAAACTTGGGGATGAAGGTAAAGTAAAAAGGAAGGCTTGAGACTTTAGTACTTGCTTGATCATTTTTTACTTTTCAATTACTCAAGCCCCCAACTGTTTGGCAAATAAGCCCAGGGTTAAAGGGGTAATTTGGGTAAGAGGGAAAAGTCAGAATGTTTATTAATCCAGAGGGGGAATTCTTGTTTGAACGCATGTGTACCTTTAAAGGCGTGAAAGCATTGTAGAACCCCTGATCCATCATTGATTTAAATTTTTTGTCGGGACAAGAAAAAGGAAAAGTTGGGGGGGGGGTTTTTTGACGGTCCTTAAGTACTAAATTTAACCATCAACTAAAAAAGGGGAAAAAGGTTTAAATAAAACCCCTAGCTAGAATTGGGGGTTTTTCAAAAAGAATTACGAGTTTTGGTAAATTTTTTTGTTTCTCAGGGGTATGAGGAAATAAACCAAAAGGAAAAAGGGCCCCATGTCATTTTTTCATAGAGATTTTTCAACCCCCAAAAATTTTTGTACTCTAAAAAGGGTTCCGGAGGCACTAAAAAAAAGGGGGGGCGAAAGGGGCCCCGGGCTTTGGGGGCCCCCCCTGCCCCCGTGGCCAATAACTTCCACCCTTTGCACATTATGGCCCAACCTTTGAGGATCAATCTAAAAACCCCTGTTAAGGTGGGGTTTTTTAACGGTCACGTTCATTTTGGGAGGCTATAAAAGGGGAAGGCCCTGACCCCCTTTTTGGGGCCCCCTTTATCTCTTTTTTCTTCCTAGGCAAAAGCTGGGTTTCCCCAAATTTGATGAAAGGGGGAAAGGGGAAAAGGGCCCCTTTTTTTTCTAGAAAATTTTTTCTTCTAAGTCTAGGTTTTATTAGTTGAAAATTTGAGGTAGAGAGGGGAGAGAAATAGGAGGGGGGAAATTTTGGGGGTTTTTCCTAAAAAAATTTTACCTTTGCAGCATCTGGGGTTTGGAGCAATCTCCGGTTCTTTTTTTATTTTTTTAAAAATATTTTAAATTTTGGGTTTTATTTTAAATTTTATTAGGGGGTTTCCCCTCTTATTGAGTCTTTTAGTTTTTTTATCAGATTAGGTAGTAGGGTTTTTGTAGACCCTTTGGGTCCCAGATGGGGGTTTTCCTGGTTTCCCCCCCCCAAAAACCTAGGATATTTTTGGTACCCCCCGGGGGGACAGCTGGGAAAAACCTTTTTTGTCCACCACTTTTGGGGGTTTTGTTTTTGTAGAGTTTTTTGGGGCCTCCCCCCCTCCCCTTTTTCCAGTCCTTATCAAAAGGGTCAGGAAGGTACTTTTGGGGTCAAAGAAATAGAGATTTTTTGGGCCTTTGGGGATAAACCCCCCTTTGGGAAAAATCAAAAAAATCTTCCCCCGTTATTTTTATCTACCCCTTGGGGGCTTTATTTTTTTAGTACCCCTTCACTTTCCCCGGGAAAAACGATTTTTCGTTTTGGGTTGGGTTTTTTTGGTGCTTTAAAAAAAACCCCAAAAAGCCAAGGAAAAAAAATAATTTAAAAAAAAATAGTGAGTATGGCTGGTGGTGGGGACAACGAAAAGGGATTCTTTTTCTGCAGGGGGTTAGGGGGAAAAACCCCCAAGGGAAAAGGGCCCCACATTTTTTTTTTACTTTGAGATTTTAAAAAACCCCAAAAATTTTTTCTTACCTAGAAGGTTCCAGGAGACACCAAAACAAAACGGGAGGCAAAGGGGGGCCCCCGGGGGAGGGTCCCCCGCCCTCCCCTTTGGGGCCCAATTAGTTTTCACTTCGCTTTTTTGGGGTCCACCACCTTTGGGGATCAATCTAAACCACTTTTTTTAAAAGGTGGTTTTGGGATTCGGGGTCGAGTTCATTTGGGAGGCTTTTTTAAGGGGAAGGGGGCCCCTGCCCCCCCTGGGACCCATTCATCTTTTTAAATTCCCCTTCTTTTGAGCAAAAGCTAGAGTTTCTTTGATGTAGAAAAAGGAGAGAGTTTCCCTCTAGTTTTCTAGATTATTTTTTAGGTCTAGTTCATCTAGTTGAATTAGGGTGGAGAGAGGAGGGAGAGCGGGGGAGCCGGATTTTTTTGTCCGTTTTTCCTCAACATTGCCCCTTTGCAGCATCTAGTTCGGGGAAATCTCCAGGTTCTTCTTTTTTTATTTTAAGTATCTTTTTTTGAGTTTTTACTTTATTTTTTTAGGGGATTTTCCGCTCTTTATTGGTGCTGATTTTGATTAAATTAGGTAGTAGGCGATAGTTGACGTGTGTCTTAGACAGATTTTCCCTATTTTTTGCGCCCCCCTATGGATAGTTGCGGCCCCCTAGGGCTGACAGCTCAAAAAGGGGCCCTTTGTAGCCCCCCCCCCCCGTTCGGGTTGGTTTTTTTTGGGGCTTTGGCGGGCCCCCCCCCGACTACCTTTTCCCCCCCCTTTAAAAAAGGTCAGGAGGAAAGGATCAAGCCCCCCAAGGGGGGGGGGGGGGAAAATTGGGGTTTTTTTTAAAATTTAAAAAAGAAAAAAAAAAACCTATCAAATCCAATCACCCCTGTCCTTTATACGTGAAATTAGCTAGAAAGCGGTAGCTTTGGGGGGGAAATTTAAAAAAAAACCCCTAAGAAATTCTAGTAGGAAATAAAAAAAAAGCGGAAAGAAATTTGCAAAAATTAAAGAGTAGGGAAAAAGAAAACCCTTAGTGCGCAACGATTTTCTTCCCGAGTATCTGGGGGCGACACACCCCCCTAGTCCTCGTTGGACCCCTCGCAAGGTATCCCCCCCCCCTCTCCCCCCCAAAAAGGGTAGAGTGCTTTAGGGGGTGATTTTTTGCCACCCGGCTCGGTGAAATCCCCCAAACCCCGTACAAGAGCTTGGAAAAGGCCCCAACAATCCCCCGGCGACCACTTCCCCCCGAACACCCCCAAACCGTCTAGGTGCTGTCGAACACCAAGAGTAACAAGCCCCAAGCCCTTTTCATTTCCCCCAATCAAGGCTAGGAAGGTGTTTGGATCACCAAGTAAACTCCTAATCACTTTTAGGGGGGAAAAAACAAGGGAACTCTCAAAAATTTCCCCTCACTAGCCTTTTGACTCCCAAAAAAGATTTAAAAAGGGGTGTCACCAGCTGAAAAAAGGGGCCCAAAAGAGAATCAAAAAGGGGCAAAGGGGGGGCAACTAAAATTTTCCCCCCCCCCCAAAAACTGCCCTTTTTTTACTTTTTCTTCTCTTGCGAACCCCCCGGACTAGTCCGGAGCTCATACCACCGAACCATGCCACTGGTCCCGGGGTCACTCTGGATTAAACTCAGGCACCGTGGGGCTATTGTTTTGGGCGACACCTTGGGGCCGACCACTGGTCCCGGGCCCGGTGCTCCTGAGGAAAAACTTTCCTTCTTTTACAAAACCCCCGGGCCACTCCCTTGGTCGGTGCCCTGGCCCCACGCTTGGTGGGGCCCCGGAGCCTCTGTTTAACTAAAAACCCTTTTGTCTTTGGGGGGGTGGACTGCCGTTTGGACTAAAAGGTTTTGGCTTGGGAGCCACCGGGCTTTTTAACCAAACCCCCGGACCACCCTTTCCCATGGTCCCACGCTTTCCAAAAGGGGTCCCCCGGAAATCTCGAGCTGAGATTTTGCCAAAATCAGGGAACCCTCGGCCCCCTTTCCCCCATGGCCCCACCCCTCCTTTTAAAGGGTTTGAGTGGTCCGCACCCCCTTTTTTCCCCCCATTTCAACTGTTTTCGGAGGGGAATTTTTTAAAGGGGGTTTTGCTTCC
Source organism: Microstegium vimineum (assembly GCA_022036555.1). NCBI lineage: Eukaryota > Viridiplantae > Streptophyta > Magnoliopsida > Poales > Poaceae > Microstegium > Microstegium vimineum. Next base: position 16,991,452 of record CM039121.1, on the reverse strand, counting down.
CACCATTTCTAGGGTTTTTTTCAGGGGCTTTTAAAGCAAGGTCTCAGGGAAAAATTTTGACAAGTGTTTCAAATTTCCCCTCTCCTAAACTCTCCTAGGTCAATTTTTAAAAAACCCCATCCCCCCCTTTTTTTAGTACGGTTTAAAGGGGAAAAAAAAAACCCCAGCTTTATTAGTCCCTTTTTTTCACCCCTTTTTGGGACAAAAAAAAGCCTAGTCTTCTACTTGTATCATCATTTCCCTTTTAAAACCCCCAAAGTTTTTCCCTTTTTGGGGGCATAAAAAATCCTTTTTAAGCTCATTCAATTTGCATCCCTAATGACCTAACATTAACAACTTTGCCTCTGCAAAACCAGTTAGTCTTTGTGACTTGTATTGGGTTTAAAACCCCCAAACAAAGGGTCCATTTATTTTTAAAACCCCCCCTTTTAGGTGATTGACGAAAATAAAAGGGTCGAGTAGAGAAAAATGAGTGAATTTTTATAGAAAAGACTGGGTTTTAATGAGTTGGCCTGGGGGTTTGTATTGGAAAGACAAGAAATCCCCAACATTCAAACCATGACCCCAAAATAGATATAAAATTTAGCATTTGTACTTTTTTTCATAAAGGATATGCTATCCCCAAAAGATCGAGGTTAGTGGGGGAAGCAATTTGCAAAGCAAGTAAACATGATATATAAAAAAAAAACCCCCACACTGCCCCCAAAAACCATCAAGTCAAACCCCATCACCATATAAAACGGGGCATAAAGAGGGGTAAACGTGGGGCATGATGCAATAGGTTTATACACACAAAAAAAGAGTTCCTACTTCCCCCCCCTGGGGTTTAGCCATTTCCCGATCCCCCCCCCCCCTTTGGGGCGTCGAACCCCCAAAAAAATAGGCGTTGGGGGGCAGGTGGAAGCACCGTGGGGGGGTCGAGCACCCTGAAAGCGCCAGTGTTCTTTCATCTGAACCCCCCCCTGATTTTTGTCTTTTGGTAGTAAAAAGGGGTCGGGGGGTCGGTAGCTGGGGGGCCCCTGCTCATCAAAGCTCTGGGAAGTACGGGGATAGTAGTAGGAAAAGAATGTTCCGGGTCTTGCGGGAGCCTAGGAGCGGGGGGTGTCGGGGGTTTTCCCTCATGCAGAGATAATTTTAAAAAACCCCGGGGGATGCGGGGGCTATATGGGGTGGAAGGGGACCACTTTTTGGCATCGGTAGCAACTGAGTTAGGTGGGGAAAGACATAGCTGGGCCCGACTGTCGTTGTAGATCTGAGGAAGCGACTAGGAGCGATGCTTTTCGTATGGGGGGCAAAAAAGCTCGGCCTCAACCTCGGGCTGCTATCGGGGACCAGTGGGGAGGGCCCTGCCCAAAAAATTGTGCAAACCCCGCGGATAGATCTTTTGCAGTAGCACCCTTTGGTTTTTGTAAGGGATAAAACCAGTAAGGGTGAAGAAGGGGTGAACGCTGAGTCCCCCAAAAAGGGGGCCAAACCCCACTGGTCAGCTGATCGCCGGATTTGGGAAGGGGGGGTCAACCGGCACCCTAAAGCCCTTTGGACTTACGGTGGGGTGGGAGTGATGTCGGAACCGACGGAGCTGGGGGGGGGCCACGGGGGGGCCCCAAACTGGGGGCCCAAGGGGAACTGGGGGCCCCCTCCTACCCCCCCCCAACGGACGGAGGGGGGGTGAGGTGTCTCATCTGTATCTGGGGAGCTCCCGGGAAAAATCAAGGGGGGAAGGAGCGTCATCCATTTTTCTTTTTGGGCCCAAAAAAGGGCCTTTGTTTGCTGCTCCCCCCTGGGGGACTGTAACGGGGGGGGGCGCTGGGGACTCCAGCTGCATAGTTGCTCTATCGCTGCATTCGAAGTGACGTCCTCAGATGTCCCCCCCCTTCATCCTGTCCTGTTTTGTTTTTTTGTTAACTGCGTGGGCAAGGAACTTATTGCTCATTCTTTTGGGGTCAAGAAGCTTCACATATGGTTCTGGGGCAGAGGCGAGCCCCAACCTCATGTCGGGACCCCGTGGGGGCATTATGGAACTGGTTTAAAATTGGGGATTGAGCTATCTGAAGTATGTCCTCAGGAGTAGTCAGCTCATTTGTCAACCCATGGGCTCCGGGCTCTCAACAGTGCGGTCGCCTCACCCTACACAATATTAGCTCTGTCGGCTGGAGGGCCTCTTTTGGGCCCAGAAAGGACCCGGTTCCCAAACGGTGTAAAAACCCCCAAGGACCGGGGGGCCGGGGGGAAAGAATCGGTGGGGGGTCTGGGGCCCGGGGGGATCCGGGGTTCGCCCCCAAAAAGCTCAATAGTTTTGATCATAAAACCAAAAAAAAAAGGGGAAAAATTTTTCGACTTTCCCCTTTTTTTACACTGCTATTTTTTCCTTATCCTGAAAAAAGAAAGTCTGCGACGTGAAACGGTGTCTGAGATATAGGGCCTGAAGGAGTAGCTGCCCGTTTTTTTTCAGTCCTTCCTTGTTAAACCCTGCGAGGAAAAACAAAGTCGACGGGGACCTCGTTCAACCTTTTTTGAAAGGGGGGTTGAGCTTTGCGGGCTTGGGCTGGAGCCTTGAAAAGGGGGGGGTTGAAGGAGGGCCCCCCTGAATGACGGGGAAAAGGCCACTCGAGCTCTGCCCAGGCCGGAAGCCCCTTGTAAACCCCTCATAATGTAAACGAGCTCGTCACCTTTTCTGACGGGGGGTTTGGGAAAATCTCTCTGGTTAGTCAAGTATAGCCTGATCGTTCCCCCTAAAAATATACTGCACAAAAATTTTTCTTGGATCCCCCCCACTGAGGCGTAAAAATCTTGCCCCCTCTCTCTACAAAAATTTCCCCAAAGGCCCAAAATAAAAACGCTAGCCCCCGGGGGGGTAAGCAAGGGAAAGGTCGATCTCCCCCCGCTACTCAACTATGCTCTCAAAGGGGGCAAACCCCCCGTGCGGTTCAAAATTTAAAAAAATGGTAACTGAGCTGCTCTATAAAACCCCCCCGAGGGGTGTTTTGCCAAAAGGTGAGGCTCGGGGGTCAGCTGATTCGGCACCACTTCTCTAAAGCAACAAACCGAAAACTTCTTCACCTGTTTTGCTTTTAAAAATTCCTCAGATCGGGGTAAAAAAAGCTGGTACTGTGGGGGTGCTGACTGAGGTATGAGCAAAGGGGGAAAATTTTTGGGGGAAAGCCCCCGGAGCGTGGTCCCCAAAGGTGTCCCAAGAGCCCTATGACAAGCCGGCTCCCCCCTTTTGGGGTTTTCCCCTGTAGTGACCCAAACTTGGGGGGAGTAGAAAGTAGATCCCCCCGGGGGGGTGCCAAGTCTGACTGTGCCTCGGCGACCGCCTTGCTTTTTTCGGTTTGCTTTTTTCGGCCATTTCTTCGGCTTTTTCAGCCTCTGTAGCTTTCGCTTCTTTTTCTTTGCCTTTTTAAAACCCCCGGCTTCTTACCCTTATCTCTGGAAGGAAAAAAAGGGGGGGGGTTTTCTTTACCTGACCCAGCTGCCCCGAGAAAGAGTACTGGAGTCTACTGAACAATCAAAAAAAATGCCCACTGACCCTGCAAACACAAGTGCCCTTCCAAAATGGAAGAAAAACCCCTTTTACGATCACGAGAAAAATGCCTCAAGAAAACCTTTTAAAATCCTGTAAATTTAACGCCAACTGCCCCAAAAAAATTTTAAAGGGGGGCCGCAAACCCTGGGCCGAACCTTCTGAGGGGTTTGCCTCAATCCTTACTCGGAGCTTTGCCCCGAGTTTAAAATCCAAAGACTGCTGCTGAAAGGGGAAAAAAAGGGTTTTACTAAGATAATAAAAAAAAGAGATAAGAACGTATAGAAGCAGCATCTTTTAAGTGATACAAAAAAAAAGTTTGACATGATACCTGAGGAAAAAAAGCGTATCTTATCAGAGCAATTAAAGTACAAAAAAGGCCCAAAAGGGGTTTTAATTGCTAACTAAAAAATTGAATTTGGGACTTTTTAAAATTTTAAATTTTTTAAATTTAATATGGATTTAAAGGGAAAAATTTTTTAGGACATACTCAAATTAGACTCGACAAATGCGGACGTCGAAGATGAAACCATACCCTAGGACGAAGAAGAAAGTCGGGGACGACGAAGTCAAAACGCGATTAATTCGGTCGGGAAAAAAACTTTTAAAAACCCCTTCTGGGGGTTTGGAAAACCCCCAGTTTTCTTTGTTGAGGGGGGAATGAAAAATTTGGGGGGGGGGAAAACCTGGGGTTTCTTGGCTTGGAGGTTGAAGGGAGGTGGGGGGAGGTTTTGGGGGCCGGGGGGGGGGGAAACCAGCGGGGGCGGTGGGGGGGAAAAAGCGGGCAGTGTGGGCGGCTGGGGGCAGGTGGGGGGCACTGCGGGTGGCAAGGGGGTGGAGCGGGGGCCCGGGACGGGGCAAGGGGCGGATCAGGTTTTAGTCTCACGGGGGGCGGGGAACGCGGCGCGGTTTGCTAGGGCGGAAAAAACGGGGGTTTTGGGAGCGGGGGTTTTTGGGGCGGCAAAGTGGGAGGAAAAGCGAAACAGACCCCTTTGCGGGGGTTACCCCAAAATTTTTTAAAAGCGTCGGACCCTATGCAGGGGCGGAGGCGGGGTTCCGAGGGGGTGGTCCAAACCCGGTTTCCCGGGGGGGAAAAACAGTGAGCCCCCCACCCCCCGGCCCCGGGGGGCGGATGCCCACCCGGGGTGGGCCGGGGTTTTCACCGACTGGTTCGACGGGTATAGATAGAATTGAAAAGGGGGCCCCCGGGCCAACTTGCCATTGGCCCGGGGGGAGCGTGGACTCGGGTCCGAGGGTTTTATGACTGAAAAATTTTTTATGCATAGGGACAGGGCGTCACCCCTGGGTCGGCCTTTTGCAAAGTGGCCCGGGAGGGGTGGTTCGGGTTTAAAAATTTTTTTTAAAATTTTTCCCTTTATTTTTTTTCCCAAATTTCTTTTTTTACCAAGTACCAACAAAAAAAAGGGAAAAAAAGGGGTTTAAAACTTTTTGGGGTTTTAACATAAGAAATTCTCAAGCCCCCAATTTTAGAATTTATTTTTCAGGGGGTAATTAGTTTTCAAAAAAAAATAGTTCAAAAAAGCCCCAAAGGGGGCACCATGGGGGGAAAAGAAGGGTTTTTGCTGAAGTTTTGAGCTTTTTAAATTTGCTCCCCCAAAATTTTTAAAAAACCTTTATGATGCCAAAAAAACTTAAGAAAAAAAACAAATTTTAGCAACACTCATGCATATGCGATCCCAAAAGGGGAAATTTTAATCGGGTTTGCTTGCAATTTTTAAACGCGGTTAAGCTTTGTCACACGCTTTGGGGGGCGGTTATTTAAAAACCCCGCGTTAGCCAAGCCTTTTGTGCATTACCAATTTTAAAAAAGTTAATTACATATGAAGCATTTATTCACCAAGCTATTTTTAGTGAATTTTTGGGGATCAAAATTCAACTCCTTCTCAACCTACAAAAGGTTGTTTTTTAGAGTGGTTTGTGAAATATCCCCAATGTCTTTTTTTCTTAACTCCAACAGTGTGAGGGTTTCCCGCCCCTGGGTCCTAAAAAAGTGGGGGGAATTCAATGTGCTTTGGGGGGAAGTGTTGAAGGGTTGTTTGCAAGCTTTATGCCTTTCTTATCCACAAAGTGGGGAAAAATTTTTTTAAAAAAACACCGTTAAAAAAAAGGAAAGGGTTTTTGGGGCCGTATAATATTTGTGCACAACTTGCTCCCATGGCAAAATTTTTTCCCCCCCGGAAATTGACAAAGCCCCATTGGGTTTTTCTTCTTTTGGGGGCCAAGAAACAAGTGATCTTCTAGCTGTGGCACCCCCCGGTACTTTCCTATCCCACCCCCGGGGGGAACCAAAAAGGAATAGCCAACTGGGTTTGGGAAAGGGGCCCTTTGGGGTACCAAAGAAAACCCCGCGGGGTGGGGCCTTATGTACTAAGGATTTTTTAACCCCACAAAGATGCGCCCCCTTTTGGGTTTCTTGAAACCCAGCAAAAAACCCACTAAAAAAGATATCCGGGGCCCCCGTGGTAGGTAAATTTTAAAATAACCCCCCATAGAGGATAAAGAGTTTGGTCAACGGTTTTTCCTCCCTCATCGAGATCGAGGGACCCATTAGGTTTTTGGGTTTTGGGGCTTGTTTTCTTGCAATCCTCCATCTTGAACTTCTTAAGTAAAAATTTTAAATGTAAATTTTTTGAGAAAGGGAAAGGGCCCTTCTCCATTTGCCCTTTACTTGAAAAACCCAAAGGGGAAAAAATTAGCTCGCCCTTTATTGACACTCAACTCCTTGGACATCAAGTCACCAAATCCTTGCAATGGTCTTGGGGGTTTTTACCCAAATATAATGTTCGACATTTTCTTGGCAAACCCAAAATTTCTCCATTAAAAATTTTTTGGGGGAAAATGTAGTGTCGGCGATCCCGATCTTGAAACCCCCTTTTTTTTTAGGAATTCCCCCTTTTTCCCTCTACCCCAAAAACTTGGAAACTTGCTTCAATCCGTAGAGTGCCCCTTGGGGGAAAAACCCATACACTTTATTAGGCAAAAATTTGGGGCTTCAAACCGGGGGGGTTGTAAATAGACAAGTTATTATGAAAAACCCTTTAAGGGAAAACGCTCTTCACATCCTTTGAAAAAGTTTATTTTGTGAGGGGGGAAAAATACCCAAAAAGGGGGCGGGTTTCTTCAAGTCTTGCAACGGAGAAGGCTCTCCAAAATTTTTTCCTTTACTTTTTAGAACCCCCCTTTTTTAAATTTGCTTTTTCTCAAACCCCCCTTGATCATCTTGCTTGGGCCTAAAAACCCCCCCGGTGCCAATGATTCTTCATCCTTTGGCTTTCTTGAAATGTCCACACTTGGGTTTTCCCCCTTTAAAAAGTTAGTTCTTCATGCAAAGGCATTCCCCCCCAAACCGGGTCCCAAAAGGTTCTTCTACCTAGTTTGGGGCAACAAAGGAAATGCCGGGTGATGTTCAACATAAGATGAAAAATAGGGGGATCTTACTCCCTTTTTTTTGGGCTCCCCCCGATTTGTTTTTGGGGGGAGCTTGAAGGATTAAAAATTTATCTTCATTGGCTTTGAGGGGGAGGATGCGGTGCTTCAAATTGCTTGCTTCCGGGGCCTTTGGGGGGTCTTGAGAAATGTGGTTCTTCTTGGCTTCCTCACTTATTTCCTTCATCAAATTGAGGGTTTTGGGGGGGGAAAAAGGTCTTGGTTTGCTTCATTTAAAACTTCTTCCACCTCTTGGGGGGGTTGTTTACCCCCAAGGGGGATATTTTCATTGCCTCCCTAAAGGGTTTTTATAAACCCCACATAAATTATCCTCAAGCGTCCTTGGGAGCCTTAGTTTCACAAACTCTAAGTCAAAGTTCTTCAACTAAGCCGGGGGTTTTTTTAAAACACGGTAGCCTTGGTTTTAAAATAAAATAAACCAAAAAGGAAACCAATGAAAACCCCCGTTGGAATTTCCCCCAAGGTTGGGGGCTTCTTTGATGTCCCCTTTTTAAAACAAACACCCGGAAAGAATTAAATATCAGCTTTTTTCCCTTTTAACAAGCTATGGGGGTTTTTTTTAAATTTTGCCTTTTTGGGAAGAGCGGTTTGCCGCATAGCAAGCGGTTTTGATTGCCTCCCCCAAAAATTCTCCGGGGGGGATGTAAAGCATGATCTTGTTTGGTTTGAGCGTCCGGTTCTTCCTCTCTACGCACTTTTTTTTGGGTGGGTTTTTTGTGGGGGAAACACTCATGCTTGACCCCCAATTTTTAAAACAAAATCTTCAATTTTGTTTTTCCAAAATTGGTGCCATTGTATTCTAATCTTCTTGATCTTAATAAAATTTAAATTTTAGCTCTTGTCCCAAATTCTAAAAAATGCTTGGGGTCTCCCCTTGTCTTGAAGAAAGAAACCAAGGTCTAGAGTAGCATACTACCATAAGAAAAAGAGATTTCCTCCAAGATAGCATAGGTGGGGGGGGCCCCCAAAAAGATATGTGAAAAACCCAGGACTTTTGGGGTTTTACAAAAAACTTTGGTTGGATGAGGTTTCCCACTTGCTTGCCGGGTTGACATGCAAATACAAAGTTTGTCCTTCTCAAACACCACATCCTTGATTCCTTAACCATTTCCTTCTTGACTAAATTTTTAAGGTTGTCTGCCCCCCTGAGCCAATTTCTATGCATGCCAACCCAAGAAAATTTTTGGGGGAAAAAACCGCTTGCAAGTTGCTTCATTTTAAAAAAAGTCCATAAGAAAAGGTTGTTGTGCTGAAACCCCCTTTTTTTAACATTGTGAAAACTTCAATCTTGGGCATATTTTCCCCATTTTTTGGGGGGAAAAGGAAAAAGAACCCCAGATCACAAGTTGACAACCGAAGAAAATGAAGCTCAATGTTGTACTACAAAACATTTGAAAAATTTTTTTGATCTTGGGGGATAGCCCTTTGCCCAGGCCCCTTAAATTTGCCCTTTGAATTATCCCCCAAAATGATCTTGTCTTTATTTGCACAATCCTATCAAGTGTGGGAACATTCGGGGGGCCCGGGGCAGGGGGGGAGTGCAACCAAATTCAATTTTCCCAAAAGGTCCCCCCCTTTTTGTAGTTACCTACACACAAGCCAAAAAGGAGTTTTTAAATTGTTTTTGGGGGGCCCCCTTTGTGCGGGGGGCCCCCTTTCCTTTTTAAACCCCAATCCTTAGGGAACCCCCCAAAAAACCCCCCGGGTTGTTCTTAAATTTTGGGGGGCCAAAAAAACCTACTAATGTCACCCCCTTGGGGAAACCCCTTTTTGAGCAAAGTGGGGAATCATGAGCAAAAAAAATTTTGCGTGCTTGGGAAAGGTCTTTTGGGGAAAAAGGGGTTTTGCATTGGAACTCTTTGGTGACCAACTTGTCCCCCTCCCCCAAAAAAATTTTTTTGGCTTGGGTTTTTAGTACTCTTGATTTTAGTCATTGTAGTTGTTCTTGTATATTTTTTGGTTCAATTTGCCCCTTTTTCATCACTTTGGTTTTTCCCCCCCACCCCAAAACCGGTCTTGTATTTTTTAGGTGCTCATTAGAAAAACACCCTTTTGGGGGTTTTGGGCCCCTTTGGGGGTTTTTTAAAAGGGCCCCTTTTTAAACTTGGTCTTGTCATTCTTGAGCTTGGCAATTTCTTCTCGAAAAAAGTTTATCAAAGTGTTTTCATTTTGTCTTCTTCTTTAGTCGGTTGATGGGGAAGGGGGGGTTTGCCTTGAGGTTGATTAGCTTTTCCTTGAGTTTGAGTACTTCATCATTTCACATAAACATCAACTTGGGGTTTTTACAACCCTCTTGCCTTTTTTCTTTTTCATTTGCTCAAGAGCCACATCATCAAAAACGATTTTCACAAGGGTGCACTTTACCTTAGCACATTTGGGGTTTTAGCAAATTTTTAAGTTTTGGGGTGAGTAATTCATTTGTCCCCCTATTTTACCATACATTTTTACTTGTTTTGTAAACTTTTAGAAATTTTTAAAACCCTTTTGGGGTTTGGGGAAAGCCCTTTCCCAAGCTTATCAGTTTTCATTGGCTTTTTTAAAAGAGGTTTTAGCCCCCCAGTGCGATGTGAGAGAGTTAATTCAAGCTTCAAATCATCTTTAGCACTAGACAAGTTAAAAAGCTTTCATGCAAGTTTTTTTGGGTTTCAAGAAGTTTGTCTTTTTTACTCTTGTCTTCTTTTTTTCTAGCATACTTGTGAAAATTTTTAAAATTAGTCATCATGGAAGGTGGCTTTTCATATCACTATATAATAGGGGGTTTTCCCTCACCTCTTTTTGTCCCTTCTTTTTCACCTTTTGATAAGGATGGTGTTTGAGGATAGCCTGGCAAAAAAAAGGGGAGGAGGGGGGGTGGAAAAAAAAACCCAAAATACCAATGGGGCCCCCCCTTTTCTTCTTCATTTCTCATCAGGGGGTCACTTGAATCTCAATTTTGGGTGAGCCAATCCCCCACAATTTTAAGCCTTTCCTTCCTTCTTTTCTGTGGAAGTTAAAATTCCTTTTTCTTGTATGGCTTGCCCTTGTTTTCTTGTCAAAATCACTTGAGTCATCATTCCCCCCTTTTTCTTTTGTTTTTCAAAAACTTTTTTTTTTGGGAACTTGTCTTTTTCTCTTCGGGACTTTAAGGGGCTAGATAAAAAGGGGTTTTCCGCAATTGTCCCACTTCATTTGGGAATTGGACCCTTTTAAAAGGCTTGTGAAGAATTTCTTCTTCTTTGAGTCAAACTTGACTCCATTCTTTTTTCCCCCTCTTCAACTTTTGGGTCTCATCATCACTTTTTACTCTAAAAAACTTTGGGGGAATCTTGCACTTCTCCTGGGGAGTCCCTTTTGGCCCCCAAGTCCTTCTTCCCCCCCTTCTCTTTCTTCTTGGGGGATGATAAAGTTCCATCTTTTTCTTTATACATCTTTTGAGCTTTTGTCCCCCCAAACACTTGCGTTGGTGTATTTTAGAGAGATCGCCTTGTTAAAAAACCCCTGACGATGTGGCTTACTTGTTTTTTGGAAAAAGGACACAAAGTATCTTGCCCCCCACATGGGGGCCGGTTCATTTGAGAGGGGGCCCAAAAGGCCCATTCAACTCTTCAAGCATTTTAAAAGGGGAAATTTAAATTTCATTGCATTTTCATGAGATGCAGGGTGAAAGCATTTAACTTAGCAATGATGGGGTGATAATGCCTTCTCTTTCACATCTGTGGGCCCCCATGAAGAGCACAAATGTTTGTCCAAATCTATCGCAGTTTTGAAAATTTTGCCCCACGGTTGAAACATCCTTGCAAATCCCCCGGAAAAGAATGTTCTTTGTTGATTTTTTTTCTAAAAAGTATGGGGGCCTCGGCGAAAACCGGGTCCCTTGGTGGGGGGTTTTTGAACGCCGAATCCTTTGGCCTCAGGGAGGCCTCCACCCCCCTTTCCAATACAGAAAATCACCCCCCTCGAACATAGGTGGCGGGCCCCCCCCCATGGGACATTTTTCTCTAGGCGGTGAAGGGCCCAAATTTGAGCAACCGGCTCGATACCAATTTAAAAGGGTAAGATGCCCAAAAGGGGGGGGAATTGGGGGTTTTTTTAAAATTTCAAAGAAAATTTTAAAAAAAATCAAAAACCCAAAACCCCCCCAGGCCTAAAATCCCTGACAGCTAGAAAGGGGGTAGCAGTTTTGGGGGGAAAAAAAAAAACCTAAGCAATTCTAGTAGGAATATAAAAAACAAGAGGAAAGAATGCGGAAAAGTAAAGAGTGGGGAAAAAAAAAAAAAATCAGGGACGCACGTTTTTTTCCCCCAGGTATCGAGGGGTCGACACCCCCCCCCTAGTCCTCTTTTTGGGGCCCCCGCAAGGGGATCGTCCCCCTTCCCCGCAAGGGTAGAGTGCCCCCTTTGGGTGATTTTTTCCACCCGGGGTCGGGAATGGGCCCCCAAAAACCCATGACAAAAGCTTGGGGAAAAAGCCGCCCCAAAAATTTTCCGGGGTTTACTTCCCCCCCAACAAAACCAAAGTTTAGGTGCTGTCGAACAAACCCAAAGGGAACAAGCACAAGACCTTCACTTTTTCCCAAATCAAAGGGGGGGGAAAAGGGGGGGGGATCACAAAAAGTCCCCTCCTATACTCTAGGGGCAAAAAACAAGAGGGAAATCCCCTTAATCTCTCCCTCACTACCTCTTGCTTTTCCCCCAAAAATTTCTCAAAGGGGGCCCCAGCTGAAACAATGGCCAAGGAGTCTTAAGGACGAAGGGGGGGGGGAACTATAAATAGTCCCACCCCAAAACTTGGGCCCTTTTTTATTTTTCTTCTTCTGCGAAAACCAACCCGGGGGAGTCCGGGCTCATACCCCGGACCTGAATGGTCCGGGGGCTCACTTGGGTTCAAAATTTTTGGGACCGTCGGATACTCTGCTTGGGCCGCGCCTGGTCCGGAGCCCCCGGGGTCTCTGAGTGAAAAAACCTCTTTTTAGAACCCCCGGACCACTCTTTGGGGCGGGGCCCCCCCTCCGACGGTTTGGCCGGGCCGGGGAGCTCTCGCATGAACTCAAAACCCTTTTTCATGAGGCTCGGGTAGCCGTCAACCAACCGTCGGATTAGTCCCCGGGGGCCCTTTTTTGTCTTGAACCCCAAACCCCCCGGGCCTCTTTCCCATGTCCCCAAAAATTTTCCCCCCGGGGGGGCCGGAGCTCCTCGGCCTTTAGAATTTTTTCCCCGTCAGGGGCCGTGGGGGCGGCCTTTTTGGGCCAACGCCTTAAATAGGCGAGTGGTCCGCAGCCTCTTTTTCCCCCATTTCAACTGTTTTCACTGAGATTTTTCAAAGGGGGGTTTTTCCCAAATTTTTTTTTGGGGGTTTTAAGGGTGAAAACAAGGTCTTAGGGGCAAGTTTGACAAGTGGATTTTACCCCCCTCCCAAACTCTCCCGGTAAGCTACTAACCCCATACCCCCTTAAAATTTCGGTCAAAAAAAAAAAAACCCCCCCTAACTTAGTGCCCCCCTTTTTTCCTTTTGGAAATAAGAACTAAACCTAGTTTTTCTATTGTATCACATCCCCTTTTTTAACCCCCAAAAAAATTTCCATCTTGGGGGCATGAATATCCATTAAAAAATTCAATTTTTCATCCCCTAATGACCTAACATTAATAAATTTGCCTCTGCAAAACACACATTGTCATAGTGATCTGTATTGTCGGGTTTAAACGCCCCAAAACAAGGGTCCCAAAGATTCTTCAGGAAAAGGGATGTTGCTCCAAAGTAAGTAGAGTACGTGGACCTTTTATTAGATAAACCCCCTTGGGAAAAATCTAAAATATCTCACCCAGGGTTTCTTATCTATCCTTGGATGCTCTTAGTTCTTTTCTAGTACACTTTTACATTCCTCGTGGAAATCGTTTTCCCTTTGGGAAAACTCACGGGTGAAAGTACAGGGGTATCTGTTTTTCTTGCAGATTTATCTGTTTGCATTTAAAAAAAACCAACAAAAAGCCAAGGGGAAAAGAAAAAAACTTAAAGATAAATAGTGGTAAGCTAGGTGGGTGGACAACGAGAGATTTTTAGGACACCAATGTAATTCACTCTACTTCAATATACTTGGCAAGTGGCCTTCCCCAATGTTCTAGAAGTTGTCCCCACTAGTCGGGGGACCAAGTTGGGATGGTACCCCTTTTGGGTATCCCGCCCCCCCTAGGGGCCCTGGGGCCCACCCCTTCTTCTAAAGGTGGCCACTTTCATGAGCTTGGTTGTTCTTTGATGTTTTTTGTCATGCTGATTCTTTTGATGTGGGCCCATGGATCCTTGTGCACTTGATCGGGAGCGTTGAATGAAAGCATAGGTTGCACCCAAAGGGGCTGGAATGGCTTTGTCAGGATCCTGCTGGCTTGGGTAGCTAGAGGGGCCCCTTATGAGTACGCCGATCATGTTTTGGCTCCTTTGGAGCTAGGATTTCTTGTGGGAGCTCCTGGACATGTCAGGAGTCTCATAATATGGATGTTCTAGAGTTTGGCTCAAATCACACATCGGGAAAATATGCAAAATGAGCTTCCAGCATTGCTGATTGGCCTGAAATGTTATTCCCTTTCAAAACAAAGTCTTCCATGTACATGTGGAACTTATTAGTGGTAAACATGTTTATGTCATGTTGTTCTATCCTTGTCCTGAGGTTTGTTGACAACATTTTGGATATATAACAACAAGATCCCCCAAGCTTAACCCTTGCTCGTCCGAGTAAACAATCAAACTTAGCCTCGGTGGATCAGGAGTTGCTACTATGCTTCATATTTCAAGAGTACTAAATCTACAAAAAATCATACTTCTCTTTTGAATGGAAAAACTAGCAATAAAAAAATCACCCATATTACCTTAGTCCTCCATGGGTCTTATGGCATTATCCTTTGTCTTGGGTGGTTGAGAGATAGAACAACTTAACTTGAGCAAATAGTTTTCTTATTCTTCACAAGTTTCATATCGGAGGTTTTGAAATGTTTTGAAAAAGAAAACTGAATGTTCCTCAATGGTACTCTCAAATCACTCATAGGTGTATGATTTCTCACCAAGGGACATATTTGAAGGTTGCCTTCTTTTTCATCCTACTCTAAAGGGTTTTAGGGTGGGGGGCTTTTAGGTAAGGTTTTGAAAATGTAGCAAACCAAACCGGGGGCATATTTTTTTAAAGTCAAATTTCGGATCCAAGGGAGAAATGTCATAGTCTTAGTTCAAGATGTAAAAGTGTGTGAAAACATGGCAATTGATCAATTTTCCCCTCTTTTTTGATATGATCTTCTTTATAACTTATTTTTTTTTGGAGACTTTAGCTATTTTTCTTTTTCTTTTTCTTGAGCTTTGATATGCTCATTATTTTTCTCTAACACTTGGGACATTCTTTTTGTCCCTAAAATTTTTTTTTTTTCTTTTTCATTTTTTGGGAAAAAGTTATGTCTCTTTTAAATTGCAACATCTGAGGTTTATTTTTTTTGGGAACATGGAGCATAAATTTTTTGTGGAAAATGTAAGGCATTTTTCTGGTATTTCCAGTGTAGAAGCAGCATCTTTTTGTAGTGTGTACGTGATCTTGTTTTTTTGGGGCAGGGGAAAAATCTCTCAACAAGGATCAAAAAAACTTGCCCAAACTCAACCAAAGCAAACGGCTTATTTTAAAAAAGCTTTTTTATCATGAAAGAGCATATTGGTTTTGGTTTTGGGGGAATTTTCACCATTGAGGAAAAAGAAGTGTTTTTATCTTTTTAAATAAAAAAAAAACCCCGATATTTTTTTTCTTGTTTAGAAAAATTTATTTTAAAAGCTCTTGCCCCTTGTTATATATGTCTCACAACAACTTGGGATTAGTTACGCATTTGACCCCAAAAAATTTTGGTTCATGATGGTTTCTTTTAACCCAAGTAATCCATACTTAGAGAAATACCAAGTTGTAAACTTTTGTACTAGCGAAACATTTAGCAGAGAAATTATTCATCATTTTAAGGAAAATAAACATTCATAAAACATAGGGAGATTTAGAGAAAAAGGGTCTTTTTATTCTTCTTATCCTATTCAAATTTTTTTTAATTACAAGCAAAGATAAGCAAAAAAATGCTTGAATTTTAAATGCTAAAATTTAAAAAACTTACCTCAGTGGGGGGGGAACCCCCCCCAAGCTTACCCTTTTTTTGCTCAATGTATAAAGGTTTGTTTGGATGTTGTTCCCACCACATTGTCCATCGCGGGGTTTTATTCTTTTGATAGGCTTAAAGTTGTTCGGTGGTTTGCGGACTATGTCTGCTATCAGACCATTCTCAAGGGCGAAGCTCGCCTAGGGGCATTGGTGAGGTTGTCCATTTGTTGCCACCATTCAGATGCTCCCTATCTGTGAGGATGAGAACAATGCTCTTTGGTTTTTGGGGAAACGTGGGGGGTCGAGGAGGCTCCCACTAGAAGTGTCCATGGTTTGGGAAAAGTTGCATCATCTTGCCCCTCCCCAACAACTCCTTGGGAAGGACCACCTTGCTAAAATTTGGGAACAAATATATCCCCTCATGTGCTCCTCTTTTTTGAACCTACAACACCTTTTTTGCCTTTTTTCCTTGATCCAAATAAGGGTTAGATTGCGGGTTTTTTATACAACTGATTTTTGCCTTTTTGGGGAAGAGGAACCTCAGTTGTAGGGGCCCTGATAAATCTTTTTGAGTCCCCCCCTGGGACCTTTTTTGCTTTTGGATCAATTTTGGTAAAAATATTTTTCCCGAAATTACTCTCTAGGTGAAAGATGTATTCAAAAGGATGGGTTTCCCATCTAGCAAGTTCTTTGGATTCGGCAAGACGAGTGTTTTAAGGATGTGAATTGTATGGGTTTTCATTATTTAAATCGATTTTTCCCAAAAATTGTTTACTAAAACATTTCAAGGAGAGATTTGAATCTTTTTAACCATGGCTATAGCAATTTTAGCTTTATGGTTTTTGCATCATTTAAAGGAAACATAGTCATGCTAAACCAAAGGGAATAAATGAAGGGTTGGAGGGAATCATGCGAGGCACAGATTTGACAACCCCAAAAAACCCTTTTTTTAAATTATCATGGCAGAATCTAAGTCAAGCAAGCACAAATCATCAAAAACCCAAGAGCAACATTTAGATGACCCCCAAATGAGAAATTTTTAAAAAATTTTTTTTAAAAATATGGAAAAATATTTCATTTATGAGAGACTTGTAAAGAACCCAAAAAAAATCTAGGTGGGGCAATTTAATTCCAAGGGTTATCATTACTTGCCAAAAAAAACCCGACCCAAACCCAAAGGTTTGAGAAGAAGTATCGAATTCGGTTTTCCATACCTTTCGTTGCGGAGGAGGTTGGATTCAAAATCCTTGTATGCTGAAGGAGCATTCCCGAAGAGAGAGATACTTTTGGGGACTCTAGTTGGGGTTAAAACCAAAAAGAACCCCTTTCTTGATCGTATGGGTTCATTGGTTGACCTTTAGTGCAACAAGATGAGGCATCTCCATCTTTGATTCTTCCTCCTGAGGTTGTCCTTCGGCTGGGTTTTTCTCCCAAGTGTATCGGGCAGAACCACCCCTTATCCTTTCTTGAGGAAATGTCCCCTGATTGGTGGGAGGCTTTAGATGAGCTCCCACTTAGAACCTGCTTTTACTTTCTTTTTTGCGGACCTCAAAGGGTTTTTTTATTTTCTAGAAAGTGGGATAGACACAAAAACAAGACTTTGGACAAGGATTGCGTTAGGTGAGTTTTCCCAGTTTGCCTTGGGGGGGAGGCGGTTTTAGCTAAAAGAAGCTTGATGAAGACAAGGTATTTTCTTGTGGACTTGAGAGAGGTAGCATATTCTTCAAAGGCTAAGAACTTCAGTTGAGAGAAAATGGGGGAGAAGGCAAAGGGAAAAGGGGAAGGGGAAAAAATGGTTTGAGCTTGAACTGAATTTGGTTGGATTGTGTGGTTTTGAGCCCCCCCTTGCATGGAATTTTTTTTTTTTATATTGGGGGGGAAAATGGGATCAAGGGGGCTCCATTTTTGGGGATTGGCCGAAACCCCCCTTTGGGGCCTTCCCTTGGGGGGCCTTTGGGCATGTGCTTTATGGTATTTCTTTCACAAAGAAAAATTTAGGAATGGAGGAGACATAAGGGTGGGCGGCCGACCCCTTATATAGCTCCAAAATGGAGATTCCACTCACACTTTTCCTAGTGTTTGGGGAAAGGGAAAGCTTTTCCAATTGGGGGTGATCAAAAAATTGAGCTAGAGGGGCTCTTTATTCCCCCCCTTTGAACAAAAAGTAGTCGGAGACAAAAATGTGTCATGCTTTAGTTTAAAAGGTGATTGATTTGGTTTTTTTTCTTTTTAAAGCATGACAAAGCTTTAAAATGAGTCTCCTAAAGAAAAAACTGAATTTTGAAGTTCACACTACTCAACTCATGAGATTTTGGGCAAAAGAGGATGGGGATGAGAGAGAGGTGCCCAAAAGGTCCTAGGGGGAGGTGACCCCCCCCCTAGAATTCCTTTTCTTTTCTTTTTCTTTATAAAGTCACCTTAGTCCCCCCCATTGAAAAAGTAGGCTTAGGGTCCCTTTGGGGGGGTTCCCCCGACCCCCACATAGGTCCAAAACCCTAGCCAAGTTTCATGTTATGATGTTAATCTACTCTCAGGTTTTATTCAATTAAACATTTTTTTTCTAAATTTTCGATGATAAAAATTTAAAAAAAAAATGAAATAAAGATAACTACCAATTTACCTTTGATGAGGGCTCCTTGTTTTTAAGTCTTAGAGAGGACCCCTCCGTTGTGTTAATTCTTGGGTGCACTTGTTGGCTCTGGAGAGGGGAAAAGAGGAGCGTGCCCCTCCTTCGCTTTCCAAACTTCCCCGGATTTGGCGGGTTGTCCTTCTTGAGTTCTTTAAATCTTAGTCACTGAGTATTGCTTCTTTTGGCGTGGGGTTAAACTCTTCTTTTCAATTGTGTGTTTTGACTTGTTTGTTAGTTTTATAACCATTGAAAGCACATTTTACCTTGTGCTTGGAACTGGAAATGGATCGGGCCCAATCCACGTAGTGACCCATTGGCAGTTTTTGATGAAGGGCCCTTCCCAAGTGATGGGAACATCCACATTGGCTCCATGCCAAGATGAAAAAGTGGGGGGATGTATATTTTGTAGTTACCAAGTATCCCTTGCAAGCCCCTTTGGGGAAACCTCATGGTTTCATCCTCCATCTGCAAGCGAAACATGTGGGAAAAGGGTCCTCCAAACAGTTGTCAAAGTTACCTAGGACATAGGGTTGACACCCGATCCAAGATCGAAAAGGCGTTGGGGAAGTCCGTTTCCAATTGGCACTTGACGTCGGATGGCCTGGATCTTTTCTTCGTGATAAAGGGAGGATCGAGAAAGATATCCCCAGTTGGAGCGAAGGGGGGCTTTACCAAAACCTGTTGTGCCATGTTAACATTTTCAATTGAATCTCGGTTTCCCCGGGGGAACTTACCCAGTCCATAGATGGTAGTGTAGCTAATTGAGCTAATTGTGTTTCTAACATTTTTTTTAAAGCTCAATTGTTTTTTCTGGTAGGGGCGAAGTTTCCATTTTCTCACTAAGAGTTTCAAGAACTTTATCTTCCCTTCATTTTTCTATTTTTTTCCATCATTGATTTTGTTGGCCAAGAACAAGATCTTTTAATGAAGTTTTGATTATTTAAGAATTGTAGTTTTTAAATTGCTATTACCTCCATTACCCTTCTAGAAGGGGCGCGAGTTTTTAAATTTCCCTTTTTGCTGGGTCCAATACCCATTGTTGTTGTTGTTGTTTTTTTTGTGATGAGATGAAGTTCCGTCCCCCTTCGATGTCTCGGGGCGTTGTTGCCCGAGTGATCATTTCCCCCCCACAGCTCGACCTGGATCGGTTCTATAGCTGTGTCGTGGCAGGGGGTAGATGGTCTTGTTCCCCCTTGGAACTTCTTCTATCTTCTTCATCAGGAGGTCCATGTTGGGAGGGAAATTTCCCCCTCATTACGGTGTGCATCCCTTTTTTTTGGCTGGGACGTTCCCCCCCATCCTTGGGTTTATCACCTTTTCTGAGAGGTCCTTGGCATTCTCACAGTTGTTGGAGGAATGCCCCCCCAGCGGCAGCATCAAAGGGGGCTACGGGCCATCTAGATAAACCCCTGGTAGAAACCTTGAATCAGGAGCGTTTCTATCCCTGATGAGGAAGGCAGAATGTACTCCTGGGGATGTTCCCTTTCTTTTGGGGAAATTTTCTCTCAGATTTTTGTTGGAAGCTTGAAATCTTTCCACGAAGGGATTGGGTTTTTCTCTTAGGAAAGAACTTCTTGGGAAAGCTTGGCCCCCTCTCCCAGGTGGGGTTTTCTTTGTGGAGTAGAACCCTTAATTGCTTTGTGTCCCCAATAAAGAGAAGGGAAAAAACAAAGCGAAAGACGCAGGTCCACCCCTTGATGGGAAGTGCCACACACCTCCATGAAGTGTTGGGTATGGGGTTGGCATCCTCATGGGGTTTTGCAAAAGCGATTGGGTTGCACCCTGCGTTTGGGATCTTCCACTAGTAGAAATAGATCATCGGTGACATTTTTTAGTGACGCTGTAAAATTTTCTCACAGAATGGTATCTTTCTATGACGGCATTTTCTATTTGACAAGTTACGCGGGACGAAGTTTTGACTTGACTTTTTTGACGAAAGGGGTGGAACGTCATATTTACCAAATGGGAAACGTCATAGAACATATTGTCGGTTTTTCACTTCATTGTAAAGATGAAAAATATTCGTCTAGATTTGTTTTGTTTGGTCATAGATAATTTGCCACGTTTGGGTCCATGTAGTGATGAACGAAATTGGTCACAGATCATTTTTTTTAACGTCGACCACCCGACAGTGTTCGATGATGGGCCAAGCCCCGGGTTTAAAAACAGCCTGGACCTTTTATTTTTTGGGAAAAAAATACGTGGTGGAGCTTTTAACCCGTGACTTGGCGCTAGGCGGGTAACATTGTTAACCATAGGCTACTCGACCACTTTGAAAAAAAAGAAAGTTTGTGCATTTGAAAAATTTGAAAAGACAATTGAATGGATAAGGGGCATGGGTCATAGATAGACCCAGATCGGATCATCGACGACGCAACCTAAACCCCCCATCGACGACGCGGGGGGCCTGAGGACTGGAAAACACGCTGACATTCTTTGGGCGGCAAAAGCAGGGGATTTGGTCAGGGTACATAAGGTTGATTTGGTTCGAATTTTATTGATATATACATGAGTTAGATGTGGTTTTTAATTTGTTTAGTCAATCAAGTTGGGGATTTAAATAAAGCTAGGTTACTTTTTTTTGTGAAAAACGTGGATAGAAGTGGGTTTTTGGGAAAAATTCACCTGATTGTAAAGGGAGTTGAAGAATTTTGAAATTTGTTAGTGAAAGATACCCGAAGACGAACCATCCGTTGTCTGTGATCAATTGTCATAATCGAAGGTTGATGCATTAGATAAAGTAAAAAACCCTTTTTTCACTTTATGGAATGTCACCTACAACACTAGGTGGATTATCATGGGGACCCTGCGATGTTGTAATTGATGTGCGGTATGATTGGAGGCGAAGGGACATGATCATGATTTTGGGATACATGGGAGGGGGCGATGATGTTTACGAAGATGATCTGGAGTACCAGAAATGATAGGCGAATTTTTGCAGGGGGGCAGAGGCTGATGGAGAACAACCAGTTTCGGAAGAGTTCTTAAAGATGCGAAGAAGGCGCTTAGCCCGGGTTTACCCATTCAAAATTTTTTTATGGTGAGGATGTTGTATTAAAGTCTCGTTATCGAATAACAATACAACATTTAATGCAATGATGAAGTTGCTATCAGATGGTTTACCTTGGAGTGGTTGCCAAATCATATGACGAGGCCCAAGAATATCTTAAAAAATTTTGGGCCTTGCATTCTAAAACATCCATGTCTGCCCAACAATGTTTTGTTGTTTGTAAGGATTTGCTAACTTGAATGCGTCCCCAGTATGCAGGAGTCCAGAGGGAAAGATAAAACAGGGATGAAGCGGTTCCACTTTGGTTTTGAGGCACTTTCCACTCTTGCCAAGGTTGAAAAAAATTTATGTTAAAACGGATTCTAGGAAAAAACCAATGCACAAGAAAGTGTAGAAGCCAGTGGACAATTGTGAGCATCCGCTAATGGGGAAGCAGGGAAGGACTTTGCAGGAGGGAACCGCTTTTGCAGCTGTCCGAGGAACCAAAGGCTTTCCTTTAGCTTTGACGGATTCAATCCATTTGGCAAATGAGTACACAAACGTATGTGGCCAGTGCTTCTGACCCCTTTTTTGAATCTCTCCCATGGAATTAGCAAACTGCTTTTTGTCTTTACTCATCCCGGCCCAAGTCTCCAGGAAGGATTTTGATTTGTTTCCTTTGGCCCCCAATCGAAAAATTCCAGCTAGGAAGGGTGTCAGTCTTAGATGCTGTACGGTAAGAAGTTCAAGCTTCGGTTGCTGTGGTGTGGTGTGTACATGATTATCCGCGTTGGGCACGTTATTGGGGGCGAAAACAAAAGAGTATTTGATGTATTCTTGCGAAAGGATCCGTTGTCTGGGGAAAAAGGAACAAGATATGCTACATTGGAAAGTTGTTACCTTGAAATGACAAGGAAAGGGGGGAACAGCTTGGTTTTTTATGGGAAGCGTGAAAAGAAAAAATCCACCTGGCAATTTTACTGTGGAGGAGATCCAAAAGGAGCTAGACAAGGTGAAAGATGTCAGGCCCGGGAAGCATGACGACATTTTTACTGATAAAAGAAGCGCAGGCTTCCAAGATTTATAGCCCCAAAAGTGGGTTTGGAGATTGCCATATTGGGAACATTTGAGGCTTCCCATAATCTCGATGTGATGCACATTAGAAGAAAGTATGTGAAAATTTCTTGGCACATTACTCACTATAGTAGGCAGTCCAAGGACACACAAAATTTCTAGGTAGATTTGTATGTATGGGGTGACTCAATTGCACTTGAGCAGGATAGGGAAAATCTGTCTGCAAGGCTCCACCTGCTCCTATGTGTTGGAAAGGTTTGAAAATGAGTTTTTCAAGTTTCTAAAGGTATCAAGTTTCCTGTTGGTATGCGGCTAACCTGCAAGTACTAAGTGAAAATGATTCAAGGGTGGTTGGAAGCTGAAGACAATTCTTGCCACCTGCAAAGAATCATACCCCCTGGCCTTAGAGGACTAGTGAGAAAGGATGTATATGAAGCAATTGCAGATCTGGGGACCTTCTTTAGGGAACTATGCGTAGAAAACTAAGGATGATGTTGTCAAACGCTGAAAGAAGAAAATTTAATTCATCCCATGCAAGATTGAGAAAAACTTTCCCCCTGCCTTCTTTGATGTCAGGTGCCCTATGTGTCCCCTTCCCGTGGGCATGCTTAGAGGATGGTTTAGTATGGATGGATGTACCCAAAAGAAAGGCGACTAGGGACTTTGAAAAATTTTGTAAGCAACAGGGCGGGCCGAAAGGATCAATTGCTGAGGCATATATGGAAGTGACACCCTTTACTTTTGTTTTTTAGGTAATGGAGAATGTGGACACTAAATTTTTAATAGGACGACGATATGGGATAGGATGCCATGCCTAATGCATATTATTTTTAAGCATGGTGCTCTCTTGTTGGGCTGTAGGACCGGTAATTGATCTTTCTGTCATGAATAAGTTAGTTTGGATGTGTTGTAAAATGCTGAAGAAACAGGGAATTTTTGGATTTGTATGTTTGAGATTTAGTTTGGTTTTTTTTTTTAAATTTGGAATATTTTACGAACGTTTTTTTTCCTACAGATGTCAAGGAGGGGTGTGCGCAAGGTGCCCGTCCGATGATGTAGATAAAATTGGTCGAAATGGGATTTGCAAGTAGTTTAAGCCCCATGTAGTCATCAGCTTTTTTTTTTATGGGATAGTAAATGCATTATTTTCCTATGAAAATGGTGGCCTAAGAATTTTGTTTGCAAGATTGAAAGAAAGACGGTGAACCCAAAATCGGTTAGCAAGGACTATGGGCACTTCATGTGGTTATTTCAGCGAGTTGGTTAGTGAGGTTGCAAGTTAAATTTGGAGTGGGTTTTATGCATTGCAGATGTGAGAAGTTCATGCAGAATAAAATAGGGGGAATGATAAAGGTTAATGTTGGAAAGGCTTAGATTTTTATGGTGTCCTTGAGAGGTTATTGAGAGCTATACCCCTAGATTATCAAGTTGTCGGACGGTGGTTCTATTTCAATCGTTTGGGTAAACCCAAGTAGGCAAGATGGGGGCCTATGAGTGACAAATTTTTCAAATCTATCAATGTGCAATCATTTTGGTAAAATATGCCCTTTTCTCTTGGCAGAGCAAGAAAAAAAAAGGTATTTTACTGCAAGACCAACTCCATAATATAGAGTTTGGCTAGTTGTGCAAAAATTTGAAATGGGAATTTTTATGATGTGGTTAAATAAAACAGGGCATATGATGTGCATCAGGATGATGTTGTTTGATACTGAGCTGTTGTGAAGAATGTGATGATAATGGGTTTTGCACAATGTTAAAAGGTGGACAAGCCCATAATTGAAGGCAATTTACGGGAACTTAAAAGAAACAAGAAGGAAGCTGTTTAATCTTGAAGAGAGTGAGAATGAGGTGAGGGTGATATAATAGAGAAATATTGTAGTGAGGGTGGCTTTGAAAACAATGATGTCTGTCCAAAAATGATGAAGATGATGTTTGTAGATGGATACTGGGTGGATTTTATGCCATAGTTCAGTAGAATTTTGTTTTGTTGAGTTTAGTTTTTTTCCTCGAATTATAGTTGACATTATTTGAAGTAGAAAATTTTATGGTTGAGATTATATTCATACATAATTATATGATTCTGATTATTTTACATCAAGGAATTATTAAGATCACTAAAAAACAACATACCATCAGGCTGTTGAAAAAGGCAAATTAGTAAGCTTTATGCTATTAGGTTCTTAATCCCCCCAAGTGAGATTAAGTTTTACTCCCTCACTAGTTCCTAATTATTATACTTTTATCACCATATCCTAAAAAACTAATAACAGACCCAAATTTTTAGCTAGGACAAGAGGTTCATCCAAAAAACTTAAAAAACACTCAAAAAACCAAGCAAAAACCCCTCAGGTGCTTCATAGAGTCTGCTCATTATGTACAATTAGGCTCGGGTGCTTCCACCCGACTTGCCTAAAACTCTTCTTCTTTTCCAGTTGCTTCACCAACGCTTCAGCCCTCATGTCCCCCTCCTTCTCCTTCAAACTCCCCAGAATTTTTATGCAAAACTGACGAGATGCCAAAAGTGTATCACTTATAGACAAACACAACAGATAAATGCCAAGGAACAAAACAGCAACTCCAATTTCACTCATCTCATTTTACAGTCTACAAGTGGGGAATCTCCCCTTTGGGTCGTGGTCTATCGTTTCCATTTGGAGTCGTCAGAGGTGGGTATCCCGGGCATTCCGATGTCGCGATCTCGATAATGGGAACACCCCTCCATTTCAAAGGTTCTACGAGGTTGGTCCCCGCCTGAAAGGCATCCCGGGGAGTACGCTTGCACCGCCGAGAAGGACTCCCGGGGTGTACTCCGTCCCCCGACGACTCGTCCCGCCCCGGCCGAGGACGGGGGGGCCGGCAAAATTGGGCCTTTGAACTACGCTTTGATCCCGCTGCGTGGTTTTGCCCCCTTGCTGCTTGGATTGCGTTTCTAGGTGCCCTTCTACCTCAGCGGCAGCGGCGACGGTTGTGGAAAACCCCCCGGGAGAGGCTGGGGAACGGCGGATGTGGAAAACCCCAGGGTGAGGGTTTTCAGCGTCGGATTTTGGAGGGAGAAGGAGGGTAACAGTGGGGTTTATTTTGTAACTAGCACCCCTGGGTTTTGGTTTAAATAAGGTCATGCCCGAGTCCTTCGACAAAACTTTAATGGCGCAAAGGTTTGAGTAATACATTTTATCCCCGCTCTTGAGTTCGAAGCTTTTAGGAGCCATTTTTTGTGTATATTTTCCTTTATGACTTTTTGTTTTTTTTTTAGGTGGCAAACTTTTATATAGTGCATTGATTATTATAATTTTCTAAGTTAAAATTTCCCAGCTAGTATAATCCTATGAAAAGGATTTAATTGTTTGGAGACATATCAAAGAAAAATTTAATATATTGCATAATTAAGGACGATTTAAAGTTGCCAATTCATAAGTTAAAAACAGAGTGCCAGTACTTAAATTACTTCTAATTTTTTGGATTAGCCCCCAAAAAATTTTTCTTCCCCCTCTTCCTAATCAGGTTACTTCTTGGCCTTCTTCCTAATCGGGTTTTTAGTGCCAATTATCGAAAATCCCTGTGCTTGCGGGGACACGAACATTCTCAGCTTCTTCCTGATCTGTCAATTCACAAAGGGGCAAGTTAGCATCTATATAATTGAAATTTACAAAATTTTATGTTGGGGGAGCCATATATCACCTCTCTTTTCCCTCGCCTTGGCCATTTTTTTGTACCCTCATCGTGTCATGTAAATGAGCAATAAATCATAATCTTTCATGTTACGATCACTGGTTTGCTCAGAAACCCTTCATGAACAAAATCAGAGTATGAAATCATGAAAATACATCAGAACCAATGAAAATTATTGAACCCAATCAACTCAGTATTGAACTAATTTCCCAAGCACACAAAAACCCCCTAAGTAGCAACAAAAAACCCCCAAAGTTTTGAACCCTAACCTTTCCTGGGGAAGCACCCGGGAAGAAATCGGGACCCCCTCCCCCTGAATGTGTGTGGGTTGGCGTCCTCCCCCTCGGACGTGCTTTTTTATGGTCCCAGCGGCGCCGGTGACAAACCCCCCGTACTGTCACGTTTGGGTTAGCAGTTTGGTGTTTCCACTGGAGGCGCTAAATGGTGGCGCGGCTGGGCGAGAAGGGGAGGGCGGGAAATCATATTCGAAGATGCGGAGCGGGTTCCCCTAACCAATGGTCGCGGTGGGGAAGACGATTGCTAGAGAAGGAGGCAGCAATGGAGCGGGGGTTGATGGGACAGATAGGGAGTTGAATTGGGTGCAAGCCACCGCCGCCGCTTCACAGATGCAGGTAAAAGGGAGACGCATTTAGTGTTTCTTTCACTAAATTTGTGGACCCCAGCAACATTGGACTAGGCGTTATTGAGGCTTCACAGAGCAAATTGGGTTTTGTCATGTTCCCGGCAAGAACATGGGGCAAACTGCATGCAGAGTTGATCATCCATCACTCACACGTACCCTTGTCACTAAGAAGCGAGAGATGTTTGTACCACTTTCTCTGAATCATTTGAAACTTTTTTTGGATGATTATGGAGGCGTCCCATGTTATTGTATGCATTTGTGAAATTTTTTTAGAACTAGTTTACTAGGAATGTAATTATTTTTTGAGTTACTCAAGAATAAATGGAAAAAAAACCACTAAGGTAAGTACAAAAATCTGATAACTTGCTTGGGCTCTTCCTTTTGGTGTATAATGTTATTAAAAATATTTCAAATCATTTCAAACTTTTTTGGGATCCTTGCAAACTTTCTCCGAATCGGTATTTGCAAGGAAACAATTAAGTTTGCACTATGATTAATTTGTTCTTTCATAACCATCAAGCAGCTAATCCCCAAAGATAAGAAGGCCATGCGGTCATCAGATAAATAAGAAAAAATAAAAGACAAAATAATAAAGGGAGACATGCGAGCAGCATGTAACACTTCAATGTCACTGAATCAAATAATCAAAGGCAAACAAATCACAGGCAAGGTAAAGCAGGGATCTTAGGATAGTGAACCAAACCCACATTACACAGGCAAAGTAAAGGTAAGTTTATGCCTACAGGTTGGCAAATTTGGTCCAGGGAACAAGCCCATGCATGCATACAATATAAAGTGTACAACTCTTACCAGCAGCATTTAAATATGTTCATAAACTTGCTAGATTAATCACAAAATTACTATCCAAGACTAAGCTTACTACTAGCATACTACCATCTACATGTTCTAAATAGGTACATCAGTCATCATCATTGTCCCGGTAATATGAAAGTCCAGGTCACCCTTTAAGTAGAAGTCCTCCATCTTCTTTTAGAGTTTCTTCTTCGCCTTCACCTTCATTTTTGTCAAAAAATCTCGTCAATCTCTTCTTCCATCTGCGCTTTGTAACGTCACCCCTAGGCACAGCTTCATCACATTTTTCTTCCCTTTGTCTTTTCCACCACCTACAAAAAGAGTACTTTCTATCAACATAAAATGATATTGTTTATACCACTACATTCTACAAACATACAGAACTAAATGCATTTAAAAATATGATCAAATTTAAAAACATTGTATTAGTTTTGTCAACTGAACTCAATCTATTAATAACATTTTCATTAATGTTTGCAATAAATTAACTCAATTAATTTATTTCCATTAATAATTCAAGAGTATGGATAGATAGACAATATTAATTCTCACAACAACAACAACAGGGTGTTCATATGAAGAACACTATATCCCAGATCATTTTGCAAAGGGATCATGGTAATTATATACTACTAATGATGAAGAGGGCAATTATATATATTTAAAAAATCAGGGTATCATTAATTTAAACCAATAAAGCATCAATGATATCAAGCAAAAATTAATACATCAGGACAGTAACCAAAATTATAAACAAAGAAATAATGAAACTACTAATGAAAAGAAAATAAAAAACACTAACTACATCAGGAATGTATTTAATGTACAGAATCTCAAATTAAACTAATACAATTTCAATTTGAACCCTAACAAACCCTAATTAATAACACTAATACAAACATCAGCATTATACTAAAGTACAAAATCTCAAATTAAAACCCCAAAATTATTGAAACCACAATTTCATTTCGAACCCTAACAAACCCTACTTAACAACACTAATTCACAACCCTAACTACATCAACTTTCTACAAATGTACACAATCTCAAATTAAACTCAAACATATTGAAACCACAATTTCAATTCTAACCCTAACAAACCCTACTTAAAAAGCACTCAAAATAAACAAGCAATCAGGTGCAGCATATCTACCTGGGGAGCTTGCCACCGCGGCCGTCGTGGGTGTCCTCCATGCCTACGGAGGAGGTAACCGCCGCCGGCCTCTTCACGCCGGAGCATAGGGACTCCAACGAATCACCTACTTACTCCTTGCGGCCTTCTGTAGTCCCTTGGTGCCGGCGTCGCCATGGAGGTCACCCTTGTTGACGCTTCGTGGAGGATCCATCTGCACTACGCCCCACCGGCGGTCGCCTGTCGCATCGCCTCCCACGCCTCAACGCCCTCGCCTCCCCGCCTACGCACCACCGTCGCCTTTCGCCTTGCCTCGCTGCCCTCGCCTGTGGAATGAGAAGAGTCAAAAGGGTTAACGCAAAGGGGGGCAGCCTGGTTAAAAAGCACGGCCTAGTAGATCCCAATTTTATTAATATATTTAATCAGCCTGGTTTTCCATTTTAAATGTGATTACATTTTGATTTAAAGAAGAATAAATGAAAAAACCCCTTAGGTAAGTAGAAAATCTGAAAACTTGCATAGATACTTCATTGTGATATATAATGTTGTACAAAAAATTTCAAATCAATCTGATAAAGTGGTGATGCACATCATCACAGAGTCATCGATCGCTCACACATACCATTGTCACTCAACAAGAGATGTTCATCCTTGTGGGGAATGTGTAGTACCACTTTCTCCGAATTATTTGAAACTTTTTTGGGATGATTATGGAGGCCTCCTGTTATGTTGTGTGCATTTGTGCAATTTTTAGAACTAGTTTACCTACTAATGTGATTAAATTTTGATTTAATGAAGAATAAATGAAAAAACCTAAGTTAAGTAGAAAAATCTAAAAACTTGCATAGACACTTCATTGTGATGTATAATGTTGTACAAACAATTTCAAATCAATCTGATAAAGTGGTGATGCACATCCTCACAGAGTCATCCATCGCTCACACATACCCTTGTCACTCAACAAGAGATGTTCATCGTTGTGGGGAATGTGTAGTACCACTTTCTCCGAATCATTTCAAACTTTTTTGGGATGATCATACACCATAACATGTTAGTGCTAAACCAAAATCTACATGGATCCAAAAAAAGACATAGGAAAAAAATAGTGAAGATCAAAAAAATATTAGAAAACAAAAAGTAGCTCCCAAAGGGTTCAAACCCAGGAGCATGGCACCAAAATCAACATGCCTTACCACTCGATATCGAAGCGATTTTAGCACTATTTCGATGCGGTTTTAGTTAACTACGACATACCCCAGCTTGTGTCCAAAAAAAGAGCGCCAAAAAATTAGTCCCCTTAATTTATCTCGCCACTAATTAGTCCCAGCTTGTTGTACCGAAAATTTATCTCGCCACTAATCACCCATTTATCCCCTTAATTCGTTTCATTCCTGTCATTCCCCCCATTTCTCATACCCTAGCCGCCGCAGCCGCCGCTTGTAGTCAATCGGCGTCGACAAGCTGCTTCCTCGACCACGACGACCAGGTACCTCATCACCCAGGCAGAAACACAACCGTCGTCGATGAGTTGTTCCCCTCCCTCTTTCCACCTATCTTCTACCCCAACAAAGCGGTAGACTACTTCATTGCCTACCACAGCCGACGACGAGTTGCGTTGCCGCCGACTACTTCGGTCGCCACATCCCTTTCTATCTCATCCCAAGAACATTCTGGCCCCATTCGCATTTCACTCGCAACGACATAACCCAAACCATCGCATGATTTGGGTCATCGCCGAGGACTTCGCACTGGATCTGCTTTGTCGTCGACAAGGGTTCACCGCACCAGCTCCGCATCCCCTTTGAGGACCTCAATGGTTGCAACTAGGGGGCAATGCAAAAAGCAACCTGCACAAGAAGAAGGTAATACACCTCATTGTTCACAAATTCAGTTTTCTCTCATTCGTACAGTTCTACTCCCCTTTAGCTTTGCATAGGCGTGTAAATTAATAATTTATATACACAGTTGTAATATCTATGCCCCCAATCTCACTTCAAAGTAGTAATTCATGAAGTACTGTTACTTCACGTATCACCTGTAGTCTTTGTTCACTCTAATTTGTTTGTAATAATGAACAGTCATATGCATTAGTTGATGCAGAAGCTGGGATATTAATATAGTCCCTTTTCGAAAAAACCTATCACTCTCTTTCTTAGTAAACTCCTTCCCTCTTATGTATCCAATTAGTATGACCTCCTAGTTCTTAGTAAACTCCTTTTTATGAACTAATAGACACACATTGTGCTATCTTGCAAGTATACCACCTCCAATAACCGATTATGAGAGGCTGCAGGATAGTCATGTGGCGGAGAATTTAAAGAAAATGCAAGCATTGGGACTACACCATTTAGCTGCTGAGATTAATAATTCTATACCACAACCTTCATCAACCAAGGGGAAAAAATCAGGAAACAAGAAAACCAACAGTTCAGATTCTGAGTCATCAGAGTATCTCCTTGGCGATGATGATCAAGGAGATAGTGATGATGATGATGACGACATTGAATCTGATGAACCCCTGGCAATTAAGGTGCTTTTTTTGACCTATCAAGTAGTGGATGGGGAATAGTTGAATTGCATTTGAATGTTTTCAATCCGATCTTTAATATATGATCCTGCTTTCAGATTCATCTTTTTTATTTGATACCTATAATTATTATATGGTCTTGCTTAATATTGCACATGGCTGACTTTTTTTGCACAGTATCCTACTAGGGGTACAAGGAAAACCTTGCTTCAAAGAAGACAAATCCTAACATGCCGCCACGAAGTAGGAACAAGAGGGTGAGGGCAGCTGCAGAATCACAGGTGCAGCATTCTGGAGTCGAAAAAAGATCATCAAAAGGCTTAATAATGAAGCTACAAATGTGGATAATGTAGAGGTTCCTACAGATGCTGGTGATGCTAGACCAGACAGCTATACTACACCTGGAGTTACTGATGATGAGAGACAACCTGCAGCTGAAGACAGTGGAGCTGCTGCTAATCTTGATAGTACAGGTGCTGATGAAGGCATGTATATGGAGGTGAAGGAACTTCAGGCAAGTTATAGTTTTTTTCATTGAACTATGACATCTCTTTTGCTCATTTACATGAAACTAAAACATTTCATCAAATACGGTTTTATTTTGTAGCTACTACAGAGCGAGCTCCAAGGAGACCTAGGGAAGCAACTAAGGGAAAACAGCTGGACAAGATGACTAAAGCTATGAAAGGAGATTGCCCATAGCTATTGATGAAGGAAATAAAAGGCCTCATGATCCTGTTCAAGCTGCCAAGTTTGCATTAGAGGCTGGCATCATTGTTCGGGAAAATATGTCTGTCCTACCTCATTGGAAAGATTACAAGAAAGACGACAAATACTACAAGACTTTTGTAACACAGCTAAATGTAAGTGCATTACTGCTTTAATGCTTAACTTGTATACAAACTTAACCTGAATTGACTAACTAACGATGGAATTGTCATTTACCTAGGGACGCTTGACCATTCCTAACAATGATTCAACAACTCAAGCTTGCATTGATATGATGCGCTCTGCGATAAAACAAAATCGTTATCGGCTGAAGAAGAAATACTTCAATGGTGTTCCTGCAAATAGTGTACCTACAACTTCTCCTATTCCTTACATGACTGATGAAGAGTGGAGGGCACTAACTGCAAAGTGGTCTCATCCAAAGAACATGGTATGGGTATCTTGCCATATATGCTTGTTTCACAATCAGTTTCCAAAGATCTCTTCGTTTTGAACTTATAATCTATCTGACATGTTAATTCTCTTGTAGGAAACCTGTGAAATGAACAAGCAGAACCGCAGTAAAGTCAAGTTTCAACAGGCTATGGGTTCTCGCTGCTACGTGGCACACTTGCATGAATATCTAAGTTCAAAGTACAAACTAGTCTCCATACACATTTGCACTGAGCAAATTCTCTTGCATGAAATCTGAGACAAATTTTGCTGTCATTGTTTATCCACGAAACAGAAGAAGAAGAGAATCCGAGAAGAACCCAGCTTAGATCCGAGTGAAGAACTAGATGCGGTGGAGGCCTTCCAGACCTGCCATTACAACACAAAACAGGGCCTCAGTTTTGAAGCAACGGACGCAATCGTAAGTTAATTTGTTTGCTATATTCATCTTGTGTCACATGTCTTCCTCAAATTATTTCAATAAGTAACATCTCTCATCTTGTTCTTTGTTAACCATTAACATGTAACTGTTTTATGTCCATGATATTTCAGCTTGAGATGGAAAACTTGAGGGGTGAACCTATTGATGAAGGTGGGACGGCACCATCAAGTGTGGAGCGTGTGTCCAAGGTGCTATCCCAGAGCAGCTCAAACCATTTCCTGAAGAACGCTGGCATGAAAACACCGACATCCTGCAAGTCAAAATCATCAGATGAAAGCAAGCTTCGGGAATGACTTGCAGCTGAAGCAAAGGTTGCAGTAGAGGCTGCTGTTCAAGGTGAACTCGATGAGCTCAGGAAGAGAAGTGAAGCAGCTGAGGAAAGCCTAGTGAAGACACAGAGAGACGTGGAGGAGTACGAGGCGCTGATCGAGAATAAGTTCAAGACATGGAAGAGACCAATGCGCTCATTAAGAGGCTCTTCGTGGGTAATGGTAATGCTTCTTCGTCGACATGAGGGCTCCTGGTCAGTGCTGCTGTGTTTGAACTTTGATTTTGGGTACTCAAAAACATAAGTTGCTCGTGGTTGGCAACATTTTATTGTATGTTGCTGTGTTATGTGAACTGGTGATGGTGTGAACTGAGCTGTATGCTCGTTGGAAGTGAACTGAGTATGTAATTATGTGGTTTTTCTAGTATAATTTCCGAATTGCATCTAATTATTATCTGCACTTCTCTGACGAAAATGATGGCGTCTTCGGTGACGATTACAAACCGCAATTTGTAACGATTTCAAATCAATAGCTGTGATGAACATCTTCCATGTTCAGTGACGATTTCAAACAGCAATATGTGACCAAATAACAACCAATCAGAACAAGACACCTGGCTGAATTTGATTGGTCCACGTGGCGGCAATGCATCGCAAGCTGTGACCAAAATCTTTCATCTTTCGTGACGATTTCAAAGAGCAATCTGTGACCAAACTAGATCCAATCGGAATAAGCCATGTGACAGAATCTAATTGGTCCACGTGGCGGCAACGCAGCATACAGGTCAGCGAGGACATCATGCGCCACGTCAGCAATGACGTCATTAGCCATGTCAGCATCCTACGTGGCAAGCGCCGTTGGGCCATTTCCAAACGGGCCGTTATGACGATACCAGAGGTCTATCGGTGACCAAACCAGATCGTCACAGGTTACAAATGTCATTAACGGCGACGTTAACGTCGTAGTTTTGGACGTTAACGTCGTAGTTTTGGAGTGACGGCGGACACTGGATCGTGACCAAAACTGATCATCACTGAAAAGAAATCACATCCGTGATGATAGTGTTTTCGTCACGGACTAGAGACACATCTATGACGAAAAAAATCATTTCGTCACCGTAGATCAAATGTGACGCGACCTGAACGACGATCCCATTTTCGTCACAAATTCGTCATAGATTACACTTGGTGACGTTTTTAGCATCTTTAGTGATGATCTAAGTACGTCACAGATGGTTAGATCCCTACTAGTGTCTATATAATTTCTCGGCAGTTGGAAACCGCTCATACACTATCTGGCTTCACAAGAAAGGAAGACATAGACAGGGGTAAGCCCCTATGACTAATTAATAACTAAGTTAATGAGAATCTCTAGATTCAATCTAATTAAAACTTCTAAGCTATGCTTTCCCCGGCAACGGCGCCAGAAATGCTTGTTGGTATTTCTTATGAATATTGGATAACTCCGCAAGCGCACAGATTATACCATTGTAGCACTTCACCTAGGAGTATTCCAAGGTATCATAATTTATATTTTTCCCAAGGGAAAGCAGTAGCTAGAAATGATAATTAGAGAGAGATCCTAGAGAGTACCTCAACTTAGTACCAAGTAGTATAGGGGGGTAAACGATATATGTGATAGGAAGGGTGATGAATGAACAAGCCAAGGTAAAAGATAACTTAAAGATAACTAGTGAGTATAGCTAGGTAGGAGGACAACGAGAGAGTATTAGGACTCCTATGTAATTCACTCTACTTCAATATACTTGGCCAATTAATTAGTCTAAACACTATAGTTTTTCTCCTCAATACAAGTATGCTAGGCGAGATGATAGATCAGTAGGAGGACAAAACTCCTGCCAGACCACGCTCTCCTTTTATGGGGCCCTTACCTTTTAAGAACTTGCCTAAGAACACGTGGTGGAATACAAAGACCAGACAAGGCTGTCACTCTCTTGCTAGCTACCACAAACAATCCATGCAATAAGCGGTAACCAAGGATAAGATGATGTATAAGCACCATGCTTACACACAACTTACTACTTTGATTGTGATCTACAACCAAAGCACCCTATGATAGGCAATGATCGCATACGGAAAAGGCCACAAGGATCACAGACTATTGATGTAAAGGCTAGTAATAAGCAAAGTATATAACAAGACTAACAAGTTAGTAATGCTCAAAGTAAATACTAAGTAAAGTAGAGGAAAAGTAATATATTGAATAAAGTAAAGTCTTACAAAGAAGGAAAGATACAAGAGTTATACCAAACTCTCTAGAAGATGACTCTGGAAATCCTGAGCACAGCTCGACTCAACTCTAACTCCCACTCTAGAAGAGCCTCTATTTCTAGTGGGAGGTGGAGTAGGGGCTACTCCACCGCCATGTCATCAATCCAGGAGGCTTCAATTCTGGACCCTTGGATCCACCACCTATAAACCGACTTGGAGTGGAGGTTCTTGATCTTCAACATGTCTTAAATGTGTGGGTGAAAGGTCCTAGATGGCTAGAGGGGGGGTGAATAGCCTAATAAAAAATCTACAAATCACTAGAGCAAAAGGTTAGATGACAATTAAGCGAAGCTTTTTGCTCTAGCTCTACTAGGGGTGTGAAGCCACCTATCCAATGCAATTCTAGTTAGCTAAGTGCCTAAAAAACAATAGCAAGAACCTAAGGCACTTAGCTCAAGCTAGCAAGAATAACTAATAAGAGAAACTAACTATCAAGCAAACTAGGCAAGATAAGTGCAAGAGATAGAGGTGAATGATATACCAATGCCTTGTGATGTATGGATGTCAATATAGAGAGACAATCATAAAGAAAACCAATGAGTAGCCGGGAGACAAGATGAACATGATGATTTTTCTCCCGAGGTTCACTTGGTTGCCACCAAGCTAGTCCCCGTTGTGTCGACTACTCAAGTGGTGTTTCAGTGGCTAATTTGCAATTCACAAGCCAAGCCCACTACCGGGCGCCACAAGAAACCACCCAAATGAAAGTAACTCAATGACACGAGCAATCCACTAGAGTTACCCTTTGGTGCTCCGCCGAGGTAGGTACAAGCCCTCTCACAATCGATGAATCCGGCCACGACCAATCACCAACATGTGCCGAAGCTTCTCCTCAATTGCCAAGCCGTCTAGGTGTTGGCAAACACCAAGAATAACAAAAAATCACACGCAGATGACGATGACCAAGTGCCACTAAGATGCAATGCAATGATCAAAGCACTTGGATCACTCAAACTCTCACAAATATGCAATCAAGAGTGAAGAGAGTGAGTTGAGGGCTATCTCAAGCAAGCACAAAGTGTTAGAATGAATAAGAGGTACAAGAGAGTGCTCCTTGAGCCAGGCAAAACATATATATAGCCTTCCATCAAAAGCTAACCATTTTGCCCCTTCATCCTGCCTTTTTGCGCCAGTTCGGACGCTGTTTTTGCCTAGGGTCCGGACGCTCATCCTGCCTTTTTGCGCCAGTTCGGACGCTGTTTTTGCCTAGGGTCCGGACCATTGATAGCGTCCGGACCCTTCACCAGCAGAGCTGCAGAGCCTCTGTCTCCAGACCAATGCGTCTGGGTCCGGTCACCCTGCAGTTTGAAAAACGTCGTTCGCGCCTTCACAGGGAGCCACCAGTCGCCTCCGGACCTATGAAACAGTAGCGTCCGGTGCTTCTTTTTCTTGCGTCCGGATCCAACTCAGAGAGCCTGCAGAGAGCGCATTTACTCTGGACGCGCGTCTAGTGCTCTGCGTCTGGACCATACTCAGTGCCCGGTCGCTACGCAGAGAGCATCCAGAGCCTCTAAAACATCCGGACGGTTGTCCAGTGCCTGCGTCCGAACCTTTATCAGCGTCCAGACCTCCTGTCCATAAAGTCCGAGAGCTAGGGTAAGCCTCCGGTTGCATCTCCACTAGTCCGGACCGTGTCTTGCCAGCGTCCGGACCCTGCGTCCGGAGCCCTTCTGAGTGCCAGACCAAGCCGCCTCTTCTTCTCCAAGTTTTCATGTACTAACACCTTGTGATCCATCTCTTGTTCACCTGTGTTAGCCTTTTCTTCGAATTATCTTGGATTTAATTCTAGTTCTATGTGACACTTAGGTTCATTTTATATGAATGCAATGCAAACCTAGCGGCACATGATAACCGCAATCGAAACGAGTTTTCCCTTCTTGATAGTACTGCTATCTATCCTAAATGTGATCACACTCTCTATAGTGTCTTGATCACTAAACCAAAAATGCCCCTATAAAATACCTTTACCTTGGGCCATTTTTGTTTTTTCTTTCTTCTTTTCCTTGGTTCATGAAGCACTTGATCAATGCACCATTGTCATCCTTTTAGCTTCATGTGTCAAGGTGGATTACCCTATCTAGATCATTCACTTAGCACATAGGGTTAGTCCATAGGTTTCATCAATTAACCAAAACCAAACTTGGGCTTTCAATCTCCCCCTTTTTGGTAGTTGATGACAACCTTTCATAAAATAATATATATGATGAAAATTCCACTTTGGTAGTATTAGCTCCCCCAACATATGTGATATATGATTTGGTTCATTTTGATCACATATGCATGAATAAGAATTGTGGGAGAGTGAATGCTACCAAATGATGCTAAGGTGTGTAGGATGGACCTTTGAAGCGTGATACCAATCAGAGTGCAATATGAAACCATCCTTAGCAGCATGACTGCCTAGAAACCACTTGAAAACACTTTGAGGGGCACACTTGAAATACTACCACTAGAAAAGATGCTATACTCTAAGCATACTAGTACTTCAAGCATCAAGTCAATTTAGTTTCTAGCAATCACCACACAAGCATATCATGAATGTAAGTACATATGCTAGCAAGCACTTATGAATGCACAAAGATATGCAACAACTTATTCATAGGCTTGCTCCCCCTACTTGTGTGCTTTCATTTTTCAAAAATTTTCAAAATTATTTTTCTTACTACTTACTTCTCCCCCTTTGTCATCTATTATCATAAAAGATGTGCTCAAAGGATTGATTATTGGAGAGAAGCTTAGTTGTGGTTCAATCTAGATTACTTGCCCCAAGGTATTTAACTCGGTTTAAACCATGGACAAACTTGTTCACACATCCTAGAATGGTTATCTTGCCCATGTTGAGCTAAATATTTGAAGTTCATATTCTAGATCAAACACTAGGATTGCAAGCCCACAAATATGTCATATGATACCACTAGATCAAATCAAGCATAGAAGCAATAGTGGTACCATATAAGCATCAAAACATTTGATTTTCATGAATGAACCTAACGAATTGATGTCTAGATGCACTAACAAGTCCTAATAGAGGATGAATGACATGTCAATCAACTTGTACCTTGCTTTGCTCGAAGGAGAGGCATGTCATATAAGAGGGGTGAATCAACACATGTTTGAATAATCAAGATTGTTCAATTCATTCCTTAGCTTGCAAAACCTTTTCTCATCTAATGGCTTGGTGAATATGTCGGCAAGTTGATCATCGGTACCAACACTTGTAATTGTGATATTACCCTTTTGTTGATGATCCCTTATGAAGTGGTGCCTCACATCAATGTGCTTGCTTCTTGAATGTTGAACCGGATTGTTGGTTAGCTTCACCACACTTTCATTGTCACATAGCAATGGCACTTGCTTGAAATTGATTCCATAGTCATTCAAAGTTGCCTTCATCCAAAGCAATTGAGCACAACAACTTCCTGCACTTATGTATTCGGCTTCGGCGGTAGAGAGTGCCACACTATTTTGCTTCTTTGATGACCAAGATATACGTGACATGCCTAGCATTTGACATGTGCCCAATGTGCTCTTTCTATCAATCTTGCATCCCGCATAGTCGAAGTCCGAATATCCAATCAACTCAAAGTTAGACCCCTTGGGATACCACAATCCAACATCATGTGTATGCTTAAAGTACCTCAATACCCTCTTTGTAGCCTTCAAGTGACTTTCTCTTGGAGAGGCTTGGAATCTTGCACACATGCATACACTAAACATCACATCCGGCCTAGAAGTGGTCACATAGAGTAGGCTTCCAATCATAGACCGACACAACTTTTGATCCACCATGTTTCCACTAGCATCACTATCCAAGTGTCCATTGGTGCCCATAGGAGTGCTAATGCCCTTTGAATCTTCTAAGCCAAAATTCTTCATCATATCCTTGATGTACTTTCCTTGACTCACAAAGGTGCCATTCTTCAATTGCTTGATTTGAAGACCAAGGAAGTAGCTAAGTTCACCAATCATTGACATTTCAAACTCATTTGCCATCATCTTGCCAAACTCTTCACAAAAATCTTGATTGGTTGAACCAAATATGATGTCGTCCACATAGATTTGGAGCACAAATAGATCCTTGCCAAGCTTCTTGGTGAAGAGAGTAGTATCAACCTTCCCATGATGAACCCTTTGGATAAGAGGAAATCCCTCAATCTTTCATACCATGCTCTAGGTGCCTGCTTCAAGCCATATAAAGCCTTTCTCAACTTGTACACATGGTTGGGCTTCTTGTCATCTTCAAATCCGGGAGGTTGCTCAACATATACTAGCTCATTGATGTATCCATTCAAGAAAGCATTCTTCACATCCATTTGGTATAGCTTGATGTTGTGTGCACATGCATAGGCCAATAGAATTCTAATTGCCTCTAATCTTGCAATCGGTGCATAAGTTTCTCCAAAGTCAAGACCTTCAACTTGTGTGTAACCTTGAGCTACCAATCTTTCTTTGTTTCTCACAACTATACCATCTTGATCTTGCTTGTTTCTAAATACCCATCTTGTGCCAATCACATTGTAGTTCTTGGGTCTTTCAACTAGTTCCCAAACTTGGTTTCTAGTGAAATTGTTGAGTTCTTCATGCATAGCATTGACCCAATCAACATCTTGTAAGGCTTCTTCAATTTTTGTGGGCTCTATTTATGACACAAAGGAATAGTGTTCACAAAAGGATGCCAATCTTGATCTTGTTTAAACACCACTTGTAATATCACCAACTATTTGATCAATGGGGTGATCTCTTGCAATATTGGTTGGTTGGAGGATAGGAGCTTGATTGCTTGCACTTGGTTGAGATGAACTAACAACTTGTTGATCTTGCACTAGAGAGTTACTAGCTTGCACATGAGGTGAGTTGAGCACTTGATCTTTGTCATCTTCTATGTCAATTACTTACTTTGGCCTAATGTCACCAATATCCATGTTCTTCATTGCATTAGCCAATTGAGATCCACTCACATATTCTAGATTCTCATGATCATCTTGTGAGCCATTAGTTTCATCAAATTCAACATCATGAACCTCCTCAAGTATACCAGTAGCCGAATTCCACACTCTATAGGCTTTGCTTGTGGTTGAGTAACCAAGTAAGAACCCTTCATCACATTTCTTGTCAAACTTTCCAAGTCTTGTGCCTTTCTTCAAGATGTAGCATTTGCATCCAAAGACTCTAAAATATGCAATGTTGGGCTTTCTTCCATTCAATAGCTCATATGGTGTCTTCTCCATCAATTGGTTGACAATACA
The DNA here is from genome assembly GCA_022036555.1 of Microstegium vimineum. Lineage (NCBI taxonomy): Eukaryota > Viridiplantae > Streptophyta > Magnoliopsida > Poales > Poaceae > Microstegium > Microstegium vimineum. The sequence continues at coordinate 16,951,490 of CM039121.1, read as the reverse complement.
ACCGGTTGCTAGAGTAGCAAGCGGTGTTGATAGCTTCGGCCCAAAAGGAGTGACTCACATTGTACTCACTAAGCATAGATCTTGCCATATCAATCAATGTTCTATTCTTCCTCTCAACAAGGCCATTTGATTGAGGAGTGTACTTGGCCGAAAGTTGATGTTTGATTCCAAGCTCATCACATAGCTCTTCAACTCTTGTATTCTTGAATTCACTTCCATTGTCACTTCTCACTTTCTTGATGGTAGTTTCAAACTCATTGTGACATCTCTTGACAAAAGATTTGAAGGTGGCAAATGTATCACTCTTGTAATTGAGAAAGAATACCCAAGTGTATCTTGTAAGATCATCCACTATCACAAATCCATATTTGTTCCCACCGATGCTAGTGTATGTAGTTAGTCCAAATAGATCCATGTGCAACAACTCAAATGCTCTACTAGTTCTCATCATGCTCTTCTTGGGATGGGTCTTACCAACTTGTTTGCCGGCTTGACAAGAGCTACAAAGTTTGTCCTTCTCAAACACAACATCTTTCAAGCCTCTCACTAAGTCATGCTTGATCAATCTATTCAATTGCTTCATGCCAACATGACCAAGTCTTCTATGCCATAACCAACCCATACTTGATTTAGTGAGCAAGCAAGTTGACAATTGAGCTTCACTAGCATTGAAATCAACTAGGTAGAGGTTCTCATATCTAAAGCCCTTGAAGATCAAGTTTGAACCATCAACACTAATGATCTCAACATCATCTACCCCAAATATGCATTTGAATCCAAGATCACACAATTAAGCCACGGATAACAAATTGAAGTTCAAGCTCTCAACTAGCAAGACATTTGATATGATCAAGTCATTGGATATTTCAATCTTACCAAGACCCTTGACCTTGCCCTTGCCATTATCACCAAAAGTAATACTATCAATGCCATCATTGGTGTTGGAGTTGATTGATTTGAACATTCTAGAATCCCCGGTCATGTGTTGAGTGCACCCACTATCAAGCACCCAATGCCTTCCTCCGGCTTTGTAATTTACCTACAAAACAAATTAGTTCTTCTTAGGTACCCATACTTGTTTGGGTCCTCCAAAGTTAGTGACCAAGGATTTTGGCACCCAAATAGCCTTCTTCTTTGGGCCAACAATGGGTGTGCCAACATACTTAGCCTTTACACCATCTCGCCCTTTGGTAAGCATGTAACATGAATCAAAATGCATGGAGGTAGATTTAGCAAACTTGATTTGGCTCATGTTAAGTTTGCAATATTGGTCAACATGACCCACTTGCTTGCAACTATTGCAATACCGACCATTGCTTCTCACAAAGCTAGGCTTTGGAGTTACAAAGGCGGCCTTGCCTTTCTTGGGGTATAGCCCAATCCCTCTTTGTAGTGGGAAAATCTTTGGCTACCCAAGCACTTTAGCAAGCGGGCATCTCCACCGTATGCCTTACTCAAAGCATGAGTGAGTTCATTAACATCATTTTTCAATTTTTCATTTTCACTCACTAGTGTAGCATCAACCTTTGAGCTCTCACTAGTGGATGTGCAAGTGGATGTGTTACATTGTGTTTCGGTTGGGGTAACAATGACAGGAGTGAAAAATGATTCATCAAGAATATCACAAGTGACTCCAACATCACATGATTCCACAACCTTATCCTTGTTTTGTTCAAGGAGGGAGTGAGCTTTTTCAAGCTTGTAGTGAGTCCTCTCAAGCTTCTCATGGGCTTCCATTAGCCTCTCATGAGTGCCATTGAGCTCATCAAAGGATTGTTCAAGAGCCTTAAGCTTCTTGTTCAATTCTTTGCACTCCTTCCTCTTTGTTTCAAAGCAAGCATAAGTTTGCTTCATCATATCTACTAGTTCTTCCTTGGAGTACTCCTCCTCATCATCACTACTATCATCATCACTATCACTATCATCATGAGATTGTACCTTAGATGGCTTAGCCATGAAGCATGATGGAGTGTGAAAGATGGATGGCTTGTTGTTTATAGCAATGCTAGCTAATGCCTTCTTCTTGGATTTCTTCCTCTCATCATCACTAGAGTCATCATCAGAAGAGTCACTACTATCCCAAGTCACCATATAAGATTCACCCTTCTTCTTCTTGGTGAATGAAAGCTTCTTCTCCTTCTTGTCATGCTTGCTCTTCTTCTTCTCATCATCATCACTATGATTGGGACAATCCGCAATCATGTGACCGGTGCTCTTGCACTTGTAGAATCTCTTCTCACAATCTTTGCTCTTGAAGTTGTCTCTTCTCTTTCTAGCACCATAGCCCTTCTTCTTCATGAACTTGCCAACCTTTCGCACAAAGAGGGCCATCATCTCATCATCAAGGTCACTTGCTTCTTCATCATCACTTGATTCTTGCTTCTTTGCTTTGCCCTTGCTCTTGGATGATGATGCCTTGAAAGCTAAGCTCTTCTTTTCTTTCTTTTCTTCCTTGACCTCTTCTTCTTCACTTTCTTCATTGTATTGCTCTTCGGTCATGATTTCACCAAGTACTTCATTGGGAGTGATCTTTTCCAAACCATCTCTCCTAATTATTTGCCTCAAAGTTTTGTATTTCTTGGGCAAACAACCAAGGAAGCGGTTTGAGAAGTCTTCATCCTTGACCTTCTCACCCAAGCTCCTGAGATCATTGATGATCACTTGGAGCCTATGAAACATCTCCGGGATAGACTCATCCTCCTTCATCTTGAAATGAGATAGATTGTCCTTAAGCATATACAACTTGGCATTCTTTATCGTTGAAGTGCCTTCATAAGTATCTTCAAGTCTTTTCCACACTTCACTTGCCCTGTCAAGATCTTTGATTTGCTCAAACACCTTGGAATCAATGCCATTGTAGATCACATTGAGTGCCATGGTGTTGCATTGCCGGTTCTCTTGCTCTCTAGGTGTGGGAGCGGCTTCATCAAGAATGACAAAGTCATGTTCGGTCACACTCCACACCTTCTCATGTATTGAGCCTAGATGCATCTTCATATTCCTCTTCCAATAATCAAATGAAGTGTCATCAAACATTGGCGGTTTGCTCTCCACATGGTTGAATTGTATTTGAGCCATCACTAACACCGAAGGTTGTTAAGCCTTGATAATAGCGGTGACCACGGCTCCGATACCACTTGAAAGGTCCTAGATGGCTAAAGGGGGGTGAATAGCCTAATAAAAAATCTACAAATCACTAGAACAAAAGGTTAGATGACAATTAAGCGAAGCTTTTTGCTCTAGCTCTACTAGGGGTGCGAAGCCACCTATCCAATGCAATTCTAGTTAGCTAAGTGCCTAACAAACAATAGCAAGAACCTAAGGCACTTAGCTCAAGCTAGCAAGAACAACTAACAAGAGAAACTAACTAGCAAGAAAACTAGGCAAGATAAGAAACTAACAAGAGATAGAGGTGAATGATATACCAATGCCTTGTGATATATGGATGTCAATATAGAGAGCCAATCACAAAGAAATCCAATGAGTAGCCGGGAGACAAGATGAACACGATGATTTTTATCCCGAGGTTCACTTGGTTGCCACCAAGCTAGTCCCCGTTGTGTCGACTACTCAAGTGGTGTTTTGGTGGCTAATTGGCAATTCACAAGCCAAGCCCACTACCCGGGCGCCACAAGAAACCACCCAAATGAGAGTAACCCAATGACACAAGCAATCCACTAGAGTTACCCTTTGGCGCTCCGCCGAGGTGGCTACAAGCCCTCTCACAATCGATGAATCCGGCCACGAACAATCACCAACACGTGCCGAAGCTTATCCTCAATCGCCAAGCCATCTAGGTGTTGGCAAACACCAAAAATAACTAGAAATCCCGCGGCGATGACGATAACCAAGTGCCACTAAGATGCAATGCAATGATCAATGCACTTGGATCACTCAAACACTCACAAATATGCAATCAAGAGTGAAGAGAGTGAGTTGGGGGCTATCTCAAGCAACCACAAAGTGTTAGAATGAATGAGACGTACAAGAGAGTGCTCCTTGAGCCAGCCAAAACATATATATAGCCTTCCATCAAAAGCTAGCCATTTTGCCCCTTCATCCTGCCTTTCTGCGCCAATCCGGACGCTGTTTTTGCCTAGGGTCTGGACCATTGATAGCGTCCGGACCCTTCACCAGCAGAGCTGCAGAGCCTCTGTCTCCAGTCTAGACGCACCATCTGGATGCGTGAAGCTGGGTGTCCAGACCAATGCGCCTGCATCTGGTCGCCCTGCAGTTTGAAAAACGTCATTCGCGCCTTCACAGGGAGCCGCCACGTAGCCTCCGAACCTATGAAACAGTAGCGTCCGGTGCTTCTTTTTCTTGCGTCCGGATCCAACTCAGAGAGCATCCAGAGAGCGCATTTACTCCGGACACGCGTCCGGTGCTCTGCGTCTGGTCGCTACGCAGAGAGCATCCAGAGCCTCCAAAACATCTGGACGGTTGTCCAGTGCCTGCGTCCGGACCTTCATCAACTTCCAGACCTCTTGTCCAGAATGTCCGAGAGCTAGGGTAAGCCTCCGGTCGCATCTCCATTGGTCCGGATCGTGTCTTGCCAGCGTCCGGAGCCCTTTTGAGTGCCAGACTGAGCCGCCTCTTCTTCTCCAAGCTTTCATGTACTAACACCTTATGATCCATCTCTTGTTCACCTGTGTGAGCCTTTTCTTTGAATTATCTTGGATTTAATTCTTGTTCTATGTGACACTTAGGTTCATTTTATATGAATGCAATGCAAACCTAGTGGCAAATGATAACCGCAATCGAAACGAGTTTTCCCTTCTTGATAGTACGGCTATCTATCCTAAATGTGATCACACTCTCTATAGTGTCTTGATCACTAAACCAAAAATGCCCCTATAAAATACCTTTGCCATGGGCCATTTTTGTTTTTCTCTTTCTTCTTTTCTTTGGTTCATGAAGCACTTGATCAATGCACCATTGTCATCCTTTTAGCTTCATGTGTCAAGGTGGATTACCCTAGCTAGATCATTCACTTAGCACATAGGGTTAGTCCATAGGTTTCATCAATTAACCAAAACCAAACTTGGGCTTTCAGTGGGGGAGTCACCAGGCGCAGCAGGGGGCATAGGGGATATCGGCTGACCCCCCTATGGCAGGTAGGCCCTGCCTAGGGCTTCTAAAAGCTATCCCCACTAGCCAGGGACCAAGTGTGGGGTGGTAGCCCCCTTTGGGGTATCGGTCGACCCCCCTAGGGCTCTGAGCCCACCACCTTCTTCTAGAAGGTGGTCCCACTTGTCATGAGGCTTGATCGCTCTTTCTGAAGTGTTTGTCATGCTGATTCTTTTGATGTGGGCCCATGGATCCTTGTGCACTTGATCTGGAGCGTTGAATGAAAGCACAGGTTGCATCCAAGTGCTGGAATGGCTTTGTCATAGATCCTGCTGGCTTGGGTAGCTTGGAGGGTCCATATGAGTATCGGCCGATCATATTTTGGCTCCTTTGGAGCTAGGATTTCTTGTAGGAACTCCTAGACATGTCAGGAGTCTCATGGTATGCATGTTATAGAGTTTGGCTCAAATCACACATCAAGAGATATGCAAAATGAGCTTCTAGCATTGTTGATTGGCTTGAAATGTTATTCCCTAGAAAACAAAGTCTTCCAAGTACGTGTGGAACTTATTAGTGGTAAACATGTTTATGTAATGTTGTTCTATCCTTGATCCTGAGGTTGTTGATAGCATTTTGGATATATAAAACTATGTCATTCTTGGTGTCAACAACATGGCAAACCAGACAGTGATGATGTTAACGTTGAGTGGATGCTAGCTAGTGGACCTGGAGCTCCTTAGTGCTGTCGCCCGACACCACTTAGGGGGCTTTGGCCTCGTCGGTCCCTTAAATAGATCTCTTATCTCTAAATTGTCCTCTGCTCTGTCAGTTCTGCCTGATGGCTTCTAAAGTGTATCGGTCGATACTAAAAAGTGGTCGTTGGTGCCCAAATTTTTCATGGAATGTGCCATGGACATGTACATCATGATGTAGTGGTCATTCTTGTCAAATGGCCTGTTGGGATGTCGACCAACATCCCCCCATACTCATTTCACTACGTACTGAAGTGCAGAAGTACAGACATCAAGTGCAGGGGTTCTGCTAGTGGCACCGGCAGAACCAAGAGTTTAATTTGTCATTTATAGCTTAGGCACATGTTCATTGATTCACGAGTGATAGACTAACAAGCCTAAGTGTCTTGTTGCTATGAAGGGCTAAGGTGTGTTTAAGGGAGAAGATGGAGAGAGAAGGTCCTATTTTTGACATGGCCTTGGCATAAGAGATGACAAGCATCTTGACATGCTCTCTTCTATCAGAGCCATGATGTAGGTTGTGTTGATGGCTCTAGAGGATGACTAAGGAGAGAGAGAGGTGAAGAAGAGAGAGTTCAACGTCCTGCGCCTCTGCTTTTGCTTGGATCGTGCCAGAAATAGGAGAGGAATGTTTGTCCAACGCTCACGAGCAACGAGCTTGGCTGAAGGGGTCAAACCCATATCGGTCGACCGCCTTTTGGAAGTTTTGGCTCAACCAAGCCAGGATTGAAGGACCCACGGGTCAGGTTCTATGGCTCGCACAGCGTCGGGCCCTGAGGCTTCCTAAGACGATCGACCGACGCCCTTTTGGGGCCAAATGGGCCCAATTTTCGTGTGGGAGGAGCTAAGGCTAAGTATAATCTAATTCTAAGGTCAAACATGAAAAAGGAACCGGAAATTAAAACATGTAGATTTTAGTTCTAAATTGGATTAAGGACAAAATCTACCATGTCAATTTCGTGCTCAGGTGATTCATGTTCATGGAAAATTTTAAGACGTTGGCCATTTACCTTAAAGATTTTTCTATCGTCCTCCTAGAGTGTGATTGCTCCTTAAGTCACGGTGTTGACGACGAGGTATGGCCCCTCCCATTTGAATCATTGCGTTGTACTTAGACCTTTTCTCCATTCATTGTTTCTTTCCTACAAAGGATTAGTGAACAACACATACCCGAAGGAATTCACAAATAATTTCAAGCAAGGGCAAAATTGTCATAGAAATAAAGGACATCTTCTATGCTATAGAAAAGTTGGCTTTAGCATTTTAGCATAGAAAGAGATGTTCCCTCATTGTTCACCAATTCTTTAAGAGTTGAGCAAGGTTGAGGCAAAGATGTACAAGATTATTTCATTACTACCCCAACCCTTGGTTTGTCTCTATGAATGATCTCAGGACTTACCCACCAAAATTTTGAAGTCATCTTTCATGGGTTAGTCCAAAAATACAACCAAATTCCATACAAGTATACTTTTAGTTCATTAATCAAACTTGACACCATGTCTAATTGGATTAAGGAAGGCTATTTAACCTAAGCACCATGCTTAATTTAAAGACCTTATAGGAGTATGCGCACTATTCCCAAACCAAAGCATACTCATAATAGAACCAGGAATTATGAAGATATAAAGAGATTCATTTAAAAAGAGACAAGAGCATGGATGGTGAACCAGATATTTTTTTTAGTTTTTATTATTTTTGTGACTTAGCAAAATGATCAAGGTATAAGGAAAAGCAAGGTAGAGACAACCAAACAAAATTAAACAATGAAGCATGACATGAATTTCTTAGAGAAATCCACTCTCCCCCATACTTGGATTTTGCAACATTTGATAATGAGCAAATCCAAGTCAAGGATGTGGAATTTTCTTTTGAATGTGCTTCATTATTGAAGGATGTTTGGTTGGACATACCTTGTGTTTTGCTCCATCATTCTTTTTGTTCCAACCTGAAATGGTTAGTGACAAAGTCATTTTATTCATTTTAGAATTTTGGGAAACTAAAAATATTTTTATGTTTTTTATTTTTATTTTTATTATTTCTGATTAATTTTAATTAATTAATTAATTTTTTTATTAAGCAAGCTTTAATAGAAAAGAAAAAGGCTCGAGTTATCTCCCGAAAGTGCTTATTTTTAAGACACAAGCTTGTCTTTGGGAAACCTTCAAGTGCAACTTATGTTGGTGAAGCGGTTTCCTCTTCAACTCCAACATTTGTGGTCTTATCCTCAAGACCAAAACCACTACGAGATTTGCAAAATTTATGATAGACAAACACATCTACAACCAACCTTGCAAAGATTTTAGAAACAAGAAGCATGAAGGGTTGTAGATCATGAGTGTAGTGATGGTAGAGGGAAGAATTGATTTGGGAGATTTCTCACTTGAGCATGGATTTGATGGGAAGATCGGGAAATAGTTTTCATGCTCATTCATATCGTTCTCCCTTTCAAGGAGTGGGTGAGCACTTTCTTTCTCATGACATTTCAAGTCATCCTCAAGGCTTGAATGGGTCATGGTTGTTAGCGAGATTGACATAAACTCATCCCTTGGATCAAGAACAGGTTTGGATTCTAACTCTTTGATGAGAGGTCGGGAAGACCAAACGGGTAGATAATCTTCACCTATTCTATGACCAAGCTTCTCATTTCCTAAAGTATTCTCCAAGATTCTCATGATTGACCTTCCGATAAAGGTGAGATGAAAGGAAAGTCCAGAAAGGTCAAAGATGTGGAAATCTAGGAAGATCTTGAGATCATCAATGACCTGAAGAACATCATGGAGGACTCCTAAACAATCAAGGATTTGAGCATTGGGGAGTCTAAGGTGCTTTTGTGATCGGGATAGATGATCCTTTGATGATGTTGGAACATGGAAATGAGGAATGATGTTGATCCCGAGGCTAGGATCATAGCAAATTTAACCATCAATGTCGAACACTTGATAGGATATTTTGCTTACATGTGTGGGCCTTTTAGCAACTTTCTTTGAGGAGTTGGCCTCATCCAACCATTCTTGACATACTGTTGACACTTCTTAGCGTCGCACCACAAATAGAGATAAATCCCTATCCCCGGTACGACGCCAGAAATGCTTATGGGTATTTCTTATGACTATTGGATAAATCCGCAAGCGCACAGATTATACCGTTGTAGCACTTCACCTAGGAGTATTCCAAGGTATCGTAATTTATTTTATCCCAAGGGAAAGCTGAGCTAGAAATGATAATTAGAGAGAGATCCTAGAGAGTACATCAACTTAGTATCGACTAGTATAGGGGGTAAATGATAAATGTGATACTTAGAACGGACTAGACAGATTAGCTAGGTGGGAGGACAACGAGAGAGTACAAGGGACTCCTAAGCAATTCACTCTACTTTAATATACTTAGCTAATTAACTAGACTAAACATTATAGTTTGCCTCCTCAATACATGTATGCTAGGCGAGGGGATAGATCAGTAGGAGGACAAAACTCCTACCAGACCGCGCCCTCCTGTTGTCTTGAAGCCATAACTTTTAATAACTTATCTGACATGCGTGGTGGAATACTAAGGCTAGATAGAGATGTCACCTTCTACTAGCATCCACGAACAATCCACGCAATAAGTGGTAATCAAGGATAAGCTAATATATAAGCACCACGCTTACACACAACTTATTACTTTGACTACGATCAATAATCAAAGCACCCTATGACAGGCAATGATCGTATACAGGAAAGGTCACAAGGATCACAGACTATAAATGTAAAGGCTATTAAAGAGCAAAAGCATATAACAATACTATATCTAGTATAGTAATTCTTAAAGAAAATACTAAGTAAAGTAAAGGGAAAGGATAATATATTGATAAAGATAAAGTCTTACAAAGAAGAAAAGATACAAGAGCTATACCAGACTTCCCCGAAGACAACTCCGGAAATCCCAAGCAAACTCGACTCAACTCTAACTCCCACTCTAGACTAACTACTAGAACAATTCTAAGGAATGGAGCTTGTAGGCTTCTTCACCATGTGTAGAGAGGGGGGTATGGCCCTCTATTTATAGTAGAGGAGTGGAGTAGGGGCTACTCCATCGCCACGTCAGCGATCCAGGGCCTCGCATCCTCCACCATTGGATCAAACCGCCTTTGCAGCCGTCATTGGATGAATGGTGGTGATCCAACATGTGGGGAAGGAGTATGGTGGTTGGGAGGAGCCAACCGACCTAGGGGGGTGGTCGGCCAACCCCCCCTATGGCCAGTGGGCCCCCCTCTACCCTCCAGGGTGTGGCCCCACTGGTCAGGGACTGCTTGAAGGCCAGGTGGGTCCTTTAGATGTTCGGCCGATCCCCCTGGGGGTCACTGACCCACCTCCTTCATGAGAAGACTCTTCCCTTCACTAACAGGTAAACACAGGAAGGCTCCCCTAGAAGTTATGTCAAGAAGTTGTGCGGAATCTTTGCTAAGACCGACATAAAAGTGTTGTAACAATGTTGGATCGGTTATAGCAAGATCAGGGCCAGATGATGCTAGATCTAAGAGACGGGCCCATGCCGCACCAAGAGATTCCTTTTCCTTTTGTTTAAAGGATAGGAGCTCTTTTCAAAGATGAATCACACGAGAGGTGGGGAAGAAAGCTAGGCAGAATTTGGATTGTAACTTTTCCCATTCTCTGTTTGCACCATCTACGTGGTGAAGGTACCATCGTTTAGCAATTCCTGTAACAGAACCGTCCAAATTATAAGAGATCAAGTACTAAAGCAGCCGAATTAAATGCCACTTAAGAGCACTTGAGCCAATATAATCCCCATCTACGTGGCGAAGGTACCATCGTTTAGCTATTCCTGTAACAGAACCGTCCAAATTATAAGAGATCAAGTACTAAAGCCGCCGAATTAAATGCCACTTAACAGCACTTGAGCCCATATAATCCCGGTAGTCCGTGAAATCTCGAAGGATTTCAAACATTTCTACAATACAGCCAAGATGGAGATAGTTCAGTAGCATCATTCACATGACATAAAGTTCAACATAATAAAATCGTATCGGAGTGCGAAGACTCAAAAGTTATTACAACCCATGGTTCAAATTGAAATAGAAGCGGAAGTCTTTATAACACGATAATCTCCAAAGTAGTTCTTAATATAGTGCCAGACTAAGAAACATATCCTGCAACAGCAAAGAGGAGTCTAGAAGTGACCAAACCCATAGTCTAGAAGTCATCCCCAATGGGGTAGAGACAGTTAACACAATAACTATGCAAGAGTTGACCATCTGCAAAACAACATGGGATAAAACCCTGAGTACAAGAAGGTACTCAGCGAGACTTACCCGCCATAAACAAAAATAAAGACTCCAAGGAGAATGAAGGCTTATGGTGGTTCAACTGACTCTTTTGCGGAAAAGCATGCGACTAACTATTCAAGTTTTAGTAAAGATATAGCAGCAAGCTTTTAGTAATCTTACATGTCATCTACATTAGCCACTAGTCTATGCCAGACATGTTTGATTTAAGCATACAAGAGATTCCATCATCATTTCAGGCTTTCCATAAATCGGATTACCAACATTAGTTTCATAGTCTTGTAAATGTTGTCATTACCCTAGTCAAGTGCTCTTTAACTAGGAGCGATGGCGATTCAAATCGAATTCCTACTCAGCTGAGGGGGTATTCCCTACACAAACCACACTTACGCGCATAGTGAGCTACAGGTCACCGAAGACGCTATTCGGATAAAGTCGCGGGATGGACAGGGACCACCGACACCCAGGGGCCGCCCGGAAGCTAGCACGTGTGAAGGTCTTAGATCGCGCCCCTGTGTCCGAACCCCGCCCCGCACCAGCATGATGCGTCACAATCCAAACCTGGCCTGAATAGTGTACCGGCTTCATGGTCGGAACGACTTATCCTTCCAGTTAAGTGTAGGGCATGCGTTCAACATGACCAGACGAACGACAACAAAGATAGTCATTAGTTGACACAGTCGAGTCACCCCCATCCAAAGTATAGGGAGTTTCCCACCGATATTAGTTCCATTAACACTTTTCGGCTATCATTCCGAGATGAGCCATAGCATGTGATGAAGATATACCCTATATCTCGCGGGTAATGGAATCACCCGACTTCTACCCATGACTGCCACGATCGTACTCAAGTAACAAGGTAAGGATAGGATAGGATAACAAGGTAATATGCATCAACGGTTGCACCCAATTCTTATACTTAATGCATCAATAAAGTGAGAAATAAAAAATGTTAGACTTTTGCAAACCGGGAGAATGCTCTGGGGCTTGCCTTGCTCAAAGATGCTGGCAACGTGGTTCGGGCACTCCTGCAGCTGGTCCACCTCACCGGGATCTTCGGGCTACACCTCCTGAGTGGCTAGCTCCTACTCCGAGGTCACGTTCTCCTGGTTCTCGTCCTGCGATCCTGTATGGTGCGATGCGAGCATATATAAGTGCACATGATGCAAATGAGAAACATGATGACATGTATGCGACGTGTTGCATGTATAACTTAGTAATTTTCCATCACACTTAACAGGGGTCTAAGTTGAGTATTATATTTAACCAAATAAGCAAGCAAGGTTAACTCATTAACCCTTCCTAATATGGTAAGATAACACTTTGAACACATGTTGCACTACAAAAAGCATCAAACAGTTCAGCACACATTTTTCTCTTATACTAACGATTACCAGGATACCCTAGAAAAATTATTAGATATTTATCTTGCATGAAAAAATTATTAAAAGTTATTAAAGTAGCCATTTATCACATTTTTAAAACTACGCAGATTTGCCCAACAGAACATAGGGTAGGTTATATTCTCCTTAGTTAGATCTCTGTTACAGAATCAAAACAAAACAGGTTTCACATTTTTCAGAGCTATATTTTATTTAATATGCATTTCTCAAGTTTCGGCCATTAACAAGATTAAATAAATCTACATAGAGAGTTTGCACAATACTTCATGGAAAAAACATGAAACTATAGATCTAAACAGTAGAAACCTAACAAAACAAGTTTGCCATTTTTAGGATTTTTCTACGAAATTGATATGGATTTTACAAGCTTCAAAACGATTTAAACAAAATCATTTTTCTTTTCTGTTATAGCCGAAAATGCTATGTGCACCCAAAACGTGTACACACACAAACCACACAGCGACCGACGGGTGGGAACTTGGGCCCACGCGTCAGCCGCACACATACATGCGCACACTGCGCGGCGGCGCTGCTTCCCGACGGCGAGGATTCCGGCGGCGCGGATGCCTTTGCCGGCTTCGCCTTTGCGAGGCGAAGACGACAGTGGGCTTGGTGAGGCGTGTGGGAGCTCGTGGCGAGCTCCCCGCCGGCCATGGCGGCACGACGACAGCTGTGCGCAGTGGCGGTGCGGTTCCGGCCGTGGCACGGTGCGATGAACGACGGTCGAGATCCGCGGGGTGACCACGAAGCTCGACGCGCAGTGCACGGAGACGAAGAAGAGGAAGGCGACGCGGAACGGCGAATGGTGCGCGGAGCAGAGCGCGGCAGCTGTGGCGCGGTGGCGCAGATTGGAGCTAGGTGGGGTCTTACTGTGGCGGCACGGTCGTGTTTCGAAGGCGAGATGGTGAGGCGGAGCGGTGGTGCACACGGAGGAAGCCGGAGTGGTGCGGGCTGGCGGGAACGGCGCTCCTGCCGGCACTGGAGGCAGCGGAGCTGCGGCGCTGCGCGAGAGAGAGAGAGCGAGGGAGAGAGCTAGGCGAGTGAGTGAGAGTGAGAGTGGGAGCGGGGACACGATGGAGCTAGAGGTGCGGTCGGACGGCACCGCCCCGACCAGTGCGTACACATGCGGCCGCGTGGCGCGCGATGCCTGACTGCACGCGGCGCGCGGCATGGTGCGGGCACAGGCGCGGCGCGGGCTGGCTTCGGCCGGTGGGCCGAATGGGTTGCGCCGGCCCATTAGCAAGGTAAGCCGATTTTCCTTTTTATTTTTCAGTTTTGTTTTTCCTTATTTGTTTCAATCCCAAATTTGACCAATTTAAATTGCTTTTCGGGTTTTGCTGAAAATACCAAAGTTTCTCAAAAAAATAAACTACACACATTTGCTTCAAACATCAAGATCAAATTCAGATTACTTTTTAATCTAGAAAATCAAACCCGATTGGTGACTTAATAAAACATTAGTTCAAATATCACCAAAGTCCAATTAATTATAGGAATTTGAACTTATTTTTCCACCACAATTTAACCATTAAATTATTTTTTGATTTAGCATGATGGTTCAAGGTTAAACTTATCAAACAAGTAAGGAACATCACAAAAAGATCCAATTTAGGAATGCAAACATGATATGCAGAATGCTTATGAAATGATTCTTAGGTTTTAATTAAGAATAGCTTAATTATGCTTAACACTTGAGGTGTTACAGCCCTTCCCCCTTAAAGAAATCTCGTCCCAAGATTTGAGTTACCAACCATTCAACGTAGAAGTCTTTGTAAGCCCTGTTTAGATATTCTGTCGTTTCCCAAGTAGCATCTCTCTCATCGTGGTGATCCCACTGAACCTTGTAGGTCCTTACTACTTCGTTTCTTGTTTCCCGATCCTTTGTGTCCAAAATTTTTACTGGCTGTTCCTTATAGGTCAAACTTGGCTTAAGCGTGATTCATGGACTCCTTAGTCCTTCCTCTGGCACTCTCAAGCACTTTTTAAGTTGAGACACATGGAAGACAGGGTAGATCGAACTCATACTTTTTGGTAGATGTAGCTTATAAGCAACAGGACCTTTCTTTTACTTCCAAAACGTTTTACCCTCTTCATTGGACTGACCTTGAGGTAAACATAATCTCCCACTGCGAACTCAAGAGGTCTTCTTCGCTTATCTGCATAGCTTTTCTATCTTGATTGCGCTGCAACCATATGTTGTTGAATCGTTTTAATTTTGCTTTCTGCTTCACTAACAAAATCAATACCATAAAACCTTCTTTCACCAGGTTCAACCCAATTCAAAGGTGTTCTGCATTTGCGACCATACGTGCCTCAAAAGGTGTCATTTTGATACTTTCTTGGTAGCTATTGTTGTATGCGAACTCTGCTAGCGGTAACCATGATTCCCATGATCCCTTGGAAGACAACACACACACTCTCAACATATCCTCCAAAGTTTGGTTCAACCGTTCCATTTGTCCTAAGGTTTGTGGGTGATAAGCCGTAATATGGATTAACTTTGTTCCCAAACTTTCTTGCATATGTTCACAAAAGTGAGTTGTGAACTGTGGACCTCTATCGGACACGATAGTCTTTGGTATACCATGCAACTTGATGATTTCTGATAAGTATTTCTCTTCAGTCTGGAGCTCTGTCCTTACTACGAGCAGGCAAAAAGTGAGCTGCTTTTGTTAACTGATCAACAATTACTCAAATGTCATCATGGCCCTTCTTGGTTAGTGGTAGACCGGTGATGAAGTCCATACTTATGTCATCCCATTTCCACTCTGGTACAGATACTGGGTTCAACAAACCGGCTGGTCTCATGTGGATAGCTTTGACTCTACAACAAGTGTCGCATCTAGCCACATAATTTGCCACTTCCTTTTTCATCTTAGTCCACCAAAATTGAATTCTCAAGTCATGGTACATCTTACTACTTCCACGGTGAATTGATAACTTGGACCTGTGTGGCTCGTCCATTATCTTATTACGGAGATCGTGATCTTTAGGCACGATGAGACGATCGTCAAACCACAACACTCCTTGCTCATCAATCCGAAAGTGCGGAATTTCTTCCTTTTTCAATCTTTCCTTTAGGTAGAATAGACCCTTGTCGTTTTGTGTTTCTCTATAATCTGATCTCTCAAGAGACATTTAACTTCTATGTTCAACATAACCTCTAGGTGGATTAGCTTGTTTTTATCCGACACAAGGCCTATGTGACTTTCTGCTTAAGGTGTCTACGACAACATTTGCCTTGCCTGGATGGTAGTGTATTTGTAAATCATAATCCTTTATCAACTCCAACCATCTTCTTTGCCTCATGTTCAAATCTGACTGTGTAAAGATGTACTTTAAGCTCTTATGATCGGTGTACATGTTGCACAAATTCCCAAGAAGGTAATGACGCCAAATTTTTAAGGCATGCACCACTGGCGCTAACTCAAGGTCATGAGTTGGATAGTTGACTTCATGTTTCTTCAACTAACGTGAAGCATAAGCGATGACCTTACCATTCTGCATCAAGACACACCCCAAGCCGTTCTTGGAAGCATCACAAAACACATCAAAAGGTTCCTCTATATTAGGTTGTGCTAGAACAGGGGCAGTGGTCAGCAACTTCCGCAAGGTATGAAAAGTTGTCTCACACACCTCGGTCCAAGCGAACTTCTTTTCCTTCTGCAATAAGGCCGTCATGGGTTTGGCTATCTTAGAAAAGTCCAGAATGAATCGGCGATATTACCCTGCCAGACCCAGAAAACTGCAGATCTCGCCAACCGTAGTTGGCGCCTTCCATTCCATTACTTCCTTTACTTTGCTTGGATCAACTGGTAGGCCCTTCTCTGAAAGAATATGACCAAG
Organism: Microstegium vimineum; assembly: GCA_022036555.1. Classification (NCBI taxonomy): domain Eukaryota; kingdom Viridiplantae; phylum Streptophyta; class Magnoliopsida; order Poales; family Poaceae; genus Microstegium; species Microstegium vimineum. Next base: position 16,935,141 of record CM039121.1, on the reverse strand, counting down.
GAACGGGACTTCATTCAGCCAAAACTCACACTTACTGAACTTGGCATATAAGGTGTGATCTCTCCACCTTTGCAAAACCACTCGAAGATGTTTTTCATGGTATTGCTCATTCTCTGAATGCACAAGGATGTCATCTATGAAGATGATAACAAACTTGTCTAGTTCTGGCATAAACACTGAATTCATTAACTACATGAAGTGCGCTGTGGCATTGGTCAACCCAAAAGACATGACTAGGTATTCAAACAACCCATATCTGGTGGAGAAAGTTGTTTTTGGAATGTCCTTTGGCCTGATTTTTATTTGATGGTAGCCTGACCTCAAGTCAATCTTAGAGAACACTCTGGCTTTAGCTAACTGATCAAACAAGATATCAATCCTGGGCAACGGGTACTTATTCTTTATCGTTACTGCATTGAGAGGTCTATAGTCCACGCACATCCACAAGGAATTATCCCTCTTTTTCTTTATGAAGAGTGTTGGACAACCCCATTCAAAGGTCCTAGGTTGGATTAAACCTTTCTTTAACAGATCTTGTAGTTGTTGCTTTAGTTCTGCTAACTCATTAGGTGGCATTCGATACGGTCTCCTTGATATCGGTGCTGTGCCGGGCATGAGCTCTATGGCGAACTCAACATCCCTATCAGGGGGAAGACCCAGTAACTCTTTAGGAAACACATCGGGGAACTCACACACAATAGGTATGTCTTGGAGAGAAGTAACATGCGTAGCATAGGATAAGCTTAACAGATCAGACTGACGTGGGAGGGATAGCTGGAAACTAACCGTCCAAGTCGGCTCCTTAAGGGTTATTACGATCTTCGATGTATCAATAACCACATTCCATTGTTTCATCCAGTTCATTCCAAGAATTATGTCCAACACTAGACAAGGCATAACTACCAAGTTGATCTAATATCTTTTATCTTCCAAACAAAGCGTTACCCCTCAGACCACACGATTTGTTAACGTATCAGCTCCTGCCGAGCTGATACAATAGGCATACCCCAACTCTTCCATTTTAAACTCATGTTTATGTGCAAAATCTTGACTCATGAAAGAATGCGATGAACCGGAATCGAATAACACAATTGCAGGGTGTTGGTTTATGGAAAACTTACCAGCTGTCACTAGTTCTCCATCGGGGACCTCATCCATGGTGGTGTGAAGCACACGAGCGGGGTAGGTGTTCAGCCTCTTCTGCTGGGGAAGTGGGTAAGTCCTGGAGAAGTGCCCTTCCTGACCACAATTAAAGCATGGACCTCTGGCATAGCTGGCACCACTGTTGTTGTTATTGTTGCCTCTTCCTACCTGGCCAGCCTTTGTAGGTGCCCTGTTGGTTTGCATAGGAGCTTTGAAGTTCCTCTGTGGATTTCTAGGGAACTAGATTCTCGGGTTCCTCCTTGGTGGCGGCCTGAACCTAGCACCAGACACTGGGGGACGATAGGGAGGTCGCCCACCCATCGGTGCCAGGGGTTGTGATGGGCCAGAAGAAAATGCCCTCTTTTTACTTTCAGCCATAGCAAAGCACTGATTGTTGCTTTCCTGTGTCAGACAGTCACTAATAAAAGCATGGAAGGTGGACTTGCAGTTGGTACCCAAGAACTTTTTCATTTCGGGGTTTAGTCCCCTCTTGAAGCTAGCAATCTTCTTAACATCGGTGTCGGCAATAGCGTGACAGGTTGGTGAACTAGTGAAGGTAGTCCTTGATGCTCTTAGTACCCTGGGAAAGAGTCCTAAATTCTTCAACCTTTAGAGCTGTCAGACCTGGTGGTATGTAGTTGTTGCGGAAGGCTATCGTGAATCTGTCCCAAGTGATAGGGGCATTGGCAGGGAAGGTGGTGCGGAAATTGCTCCACCAAGTCCCTGCAGGACCCTGCAGCTGGTGTGCTGCATACTCCACCTTCAGAGCTTCTGTCAACCTTAGCAGGCGAAACTTTTCCTCAATTGTACCAATCCATTCTTCGGCATCCAAGGGCTCTACCGCGTCCTTGAAGACCGGTGGGTTGGTCTGCTGGAATTCCTTGAACTGACTGTACTGATTAGCATCCTCTGCGGGTTGGCAAACATTCCCACCAAGCCCTTGAGCTATGTTGTAGAGTAGATCTTCCACATTCCTCTGAGCTTCCTTAGTGTTCCGCTGGCTACCAAGCATGGCATTCATGAACATCTCAGCTGGCATTGGAGGTGGCGGGGGAGGTGGTGCTTGCTCATTGTTGTCACCGACATTTTCACCCATTTCATTCCCTCCACCACCAGGAGCACTTGCGGAGGCAGCAACGGGTGGGACCCGAGTGCGGTTGTGGTTGCCCCAGGTGTTAGTTGCCATCTGTTACAAGGTATTTCTATGAGAATGGTCTCATAACTCATTTAAGCTGGGGAAGGTATTTTAGTTCAATTTAATGAAGAAAAGTGTAGAGCTCATGCAATGATATGTCAGGGTAAAATGATATGATGCATGCACGTTCTTACGTCCTCACAAGCTATGAAAGATTCTGTAGGAACTTTCTTTACCGTTAGGTCGGTGGCATAATCGATCTCTCAATAATTGTAACTATGTGTACTACTCGATAGCCTTGTTATGTACCTGCAGAAATTCCATTTCAGCCCGTCCCAACAGTATGAATATCATGCATTGCTGAGATTAAATATAGATACTCACTTAGGTGTACTCCCTGTATACATGTAAGCAGTATATGCACCCTTTCCTCATCCTAATGACGGCATCGTCTCAACAGACAGCAATACCCACACATGGATGCCTTCTCATAATCGTGTGTAAAAAAGGATTATTGTCCAATCATCATATAACTAATCCCCTAGATCGGCAGTGTATCCGATCATGCTCTCACAGCTCACCTTACCTTAGGTGTAGCGGAAAAATTGATCCATACAACCCCACTCCAGTGAGTGGCCCCCATACTACTCCAACCTATATGGACAGGTAAATAGAAATATGATGCAATTCCCCAAAAGTTAGTACTTAGAAAAGTTGCTTGAACTAGTAACTGGGCATAAGGGATATGACCTAGGCACACTTATAGTTTTTCTTTTAAAAATGGAAATGCACACGAAAACTTTTGGTAAATAGTTTGTATGAGTAAACTAAGTTTTTCTGGTTTGGAAATACGATGCGAATAGTAATCTACCGAACCATGCTCCGATACCAGCTGTAACAGAACCCTCCAAATTATAAGAGATCATGTACTAGAGCAGCCGAATTAACTGTCACTTAAGAGCACTTGAGCACATATAACCCCGGTAGTCCGTGAAATCTTGAAGGATTTCAAACATTTACACAATACAACCAAGATCGAGATAGTTCAGTAGCACCATTCACACAACATAAAGTTCAACATAATAAAATAGTAACGGAGTGCGAAGACTCAAAAGTTATTACAACCCATGGTTCAAATTGAAATAGAAGCGGAAGTCTTTATAACACGATAATCTCCAAAGTAGTTCTTAATAGAGTGCCAGACTCAGGAACATATCCCGCAACAGCAAAGAGGAGTCTAGAAGTGGCCAAGCCCATGGTCTAGAAGTCATCCCCAACGGGGTAGAGATAGTTAACACAATAACCATGCAAGAGTTGACCATCAACAAAACAACATGGGATAAAACCCTGAGTACAAGAAGGTACTCAGCGAGACTTACCCGCCATAAACAAAAATAAAGACTCCAAGGAGAATGAAGGCTTATGGTGGTTCAGCTGACTCTTTTGCGGAAAAGCATGCGACTAACTATTCATGTTTTAGTAAAGACCCAGCAGCAAGCTTTTAGTAATCTTACTTGTTATCTACATTAGCCACTACTCTATGCCAGACATGTTTGATTTAAGCATACAAGAGATTCCATCATCATTTCAGGCTTTCCATAAACCGGATTACCAACATTAATTTCATAGTCATGTAAATGTTGTCATTACCCTAGTCAAGTGCTCTTTAACCAGGAGCGATAGCGATTCGAATCGGATTCCAACTCAGCTGAGGGGGTATTCCCTACACAAACCACACTCACGTGCGTAGTGAGCTACAGGTCACCGAAGACGCTATTCAGATAAAGTCGCGGGATGGACAGGGACCACTGACACCCAGGGGCCACCCGAAAGCCAGCACGTGTGAAAGCCTTAGATCGCACCCCTGTGTCTAAACCCTGCCCCGCACCAGCACGATGCGTCACAATCCAAACCCGACCCGAATAGTGTACCGGCTTCACGGTCAGAACGACTTATCCTTCTAGTTAAGTGTAGGGCATGTGTTCAACATGACCAGGCGAACGACAACAAAAACAGTCATTAGTTGACACGGTCGAGTCACCCCCATCCAATGTACAGGGAGTTTCCCACCGATCTTAGTTCCATTAACCCTTTCCGGCTATCATTTCGAGATGAGCCATAGCGTGTGATGAAGATATACGCTATATCTCGCGAGTAATGGAATCACCCGACTTCTACCGAACTAAGCCAACTAAGCATGACTTCCACGATTATACTCAGGTAACAAGGTAAGGATAGGATAGGATAACAAGGTAATATGCATCAACGGTTGCACCCAATTCCTGTACTTAATGCATCAATAAAGTGAGAAATAAAAGATGTTAGACTTTTGCAAACCGGGAGAATGCTCCGGGGCTTGCCTTGTTCAAAGATGCTGGTGACGTGGTTCGGGCACTCCTGCAGCTAGTCCTCCTCACCGAGATCTTTGAGCTGCACCTCCTGAGTGGCTGGCACCTGCTCCGAGGTCACGTTCTCTTGCGGCTAGTCCTCCTCACCGAGATCTTTGGGCAAGCAAGGTTAACTCATTAACCGTTCCTAATATGGTAAGATAACACTTTGAACACATGTTGCACTATGAAAAGCATCAAACAGTTCAGCACACATTTTTCTCTTATACTAACCATTACCAGGATACCCCAAAAAAATTATTAGATATTTATCTTGCATGAATCAATTATTAAAAGTTATTAAAGTAGCCATTTATCACATTTTTAAACCTACACAGATTTGCCCACCAGAACACAGGGTAGCTTATATTCTCCTTAGATAGATCTCTGTTACAGAATCATAACAAAACAGATTTCATATTTTTCAGAGCTATATTTTATATAATATGCATTTCTCAAGTTTTAGCCATTAACAAGATTAAATAAATCTACACAGAAAGTTTGCACAACAATTCATGAAAAAACACCAAACTGTAGATCTAAACAGTAGAAACCTAACAAAACAAGTTTGGCATTTTTAGGATTTTTCTACGAATTTGATATGGATTTTACAAGCTTCAAAACGATTTAAACAAAATCATTTTTCTTTTCTGTTATAGCTGAAAATGCTATGTGCACCCGAAATGTGTACACACACAACGCACACAGCGACCGACGGGTGGGGCCTCGGGCCCACGCGTCAGCCGCACACACACATGTGCACACTGCGCGGCGGCGCTGCTCACCGACGGCGAGGATTCCGGCGGCGCGGATGCCCTTGCCGGCTTCGCCTTTGCGAGGCAAAGACGACGGTGGGCTTGGTGAGGCATGTGGGAGCTCGTGGCGAGCTCCTAGCCGGCCATGGCGGCACGACGGCGGCTGTGCGCGATGGCGGCGCGGCTCCGGCCGTGGCACGGTGCGATGAACGGCGGTCAAGATCCGCGAGGTGACCACGAAGCTCGACGCGCACTGCACGGAGATGAAGAAGAGGAAGGCGGCGCGGAACGACGAACGGTGCGCGGAGCAGAGCCCTGGCGGCCGTGGCACGGCGGCGCGCGATTGGCGCTGGGTGGGGTCTTACCATGGCGGCGTGGTCGTGTTTTGGAGGCGAGATGGTGATGCGGAGCGGTGCTGCGCACGGAGGAAGGCGGAGCGGTGCGGGCTGGCGGGAACGACGCAGGTGCCGGCGCTGGAAGCGACGGCGGTGCGCGTGGAGCTGCGGCGCTACTGCTGCTGCTGCGAGAGAGAGAGAGAGAGAGAGAGAGAGAGAGAGGGAGAGACCTGGGCGACTGAGTGCGAGTGAGAGTGGGAGCGGGGACAGGATAGAGGTAGAGGTGCGATCGAACGGCATCGCCCCGACCGGTCCGTACGCCAGCGGCCGCGTGGCGCACCATGCCTGATGCCGCGTGGCGCGGTCGGCGCATTCGCGTCGCGCGCGTGGGAACGGCGCGCGGCGCGGGCTGGCTTCGGCCGGTGGGCCGAATGGGTTGCGCCAGCCCATTAGCAAGGTAAGCGAATTTTCCTTTTTATTTTTTAGTTTTGTTTTTCCTTATTTGTTTCAATCCCAAATTTGATCAATTTAAAATGCTTTTCAGGTTTTGTTGAAAATACCAAAGTTGCTCAGAAAAAAAAAACTACACACATTTGCTTTAAACATCAAGATCAAATTCAGATTACTTTTTAATCTAGAAAATCAAACCCGATTGGTGACTTAATAAAACATTAGTTCAAATATCACCAAAGTCCAATTAATTACCTGAATTTGAACTTATTTTTCCACCACAATTTAACCATTAAATGCTTTGTTGATTTAGCATGATGGTTCAAGGTTAAACTTATCAAACAAGCAAGGAACATCACAAAAGGATCCAATTTAGGAATGCAAACATGATATGCATAATTCTTATGAAATGATGCTTAGGTTTTAATTAGGAATGGCTTAATTATGCTTAACACTTGAGGTGTTACAATTCCCATCAAAGAAAATAGAAATAGCTTCCACTTAAGGGTACCTCTCCTCATCCCATGGATGTGGACACATGAACACAATTATTCAAAGTCACGTAAGTTAGTGTATGGATTTTCATCTTCATCCCCAGAAAAAAGGTTTTTCCTGAACCATCGCTATGAGACTTGGGCGAAGCTCATAATGAACGGCCAATATGGCTTGAGATGAACTAGGTGGTTCCAACCTAGCGCCCGTTGGAGCACCATACTCAAAGAGAGGTGTTTGATCCATAAGTGTTTGTGAAAAGAAAGGATTAAATCAAACAAGGATAAATAGGACCACAAGGTTCTAGTTAAAACAACTACCGTTCCCCGGCAATGGTGCTAGAAAGCTTGTTGACACCAAAAGTGGCAAATGGGTAAAAGACCGCAAGCGTACGTTTGTCAAGTGTAGCTTTCACCGGGAGTATTCCAGGTATTGTATTTTCCAAAGGGAACGAGAAGTGAATTAACTAGCTATCAAGGGTGTCCTATGATGAGACAAAGGAGTCTATGATATTTGGATAGAGAGGTTCACTATAGCAAAGATATCTAACTAGGCAAAGCTTGTTATACTGGCTTTATCAGCCCTTCTCTTGCAGGAGGCGATGGGATAGATTAGTAAGAGATGAAACTCCTACCAGACCGCGCTATCATGTTGTATTGAGGCCCTACCTTTAATAACTTATGTTACACACGTGGTGGAATACAAAGACCAGACAGGACTGTCACCACCTGCTAGCTACCACAAACAATCCGTGCCATAAGTGGATTAGAAAGGCAAGATCTAGTCTAGACACCACGTCTACACTATTCTTACTACTTCAACCCAAGCTTTAAGGTTAAAGCACTCTACTTAAAGTAAAGCGATGAACAAGCGCGAAAAGATGTATAACAACTATGCTAGATTTAGAATATCAAATGCTATAAAGAACTCGGATGTATTACTCACAAGTGTATAACTTACAAGAGAATCGCATCTGCTGAGGTACAGCTCGGAGAAGACGCCAGACAGGCTCGGCTCTCCTCCAGGCTCTCCTCACTCTCTTCCAACTAGAAAAGCACTATAGCAGAGCTTCGCTAAAGTTACTAGAGAGTGGTTTCCTCCAATGTGTCATGAATGAGAGTGAAGGCTTAGGGGGTATTTATAGGCCAAGGTGGAGTAGGGGCTACTCCAATGCCACGTAAGCGATCCAGGAGAGCTCCATCAAGCACCGTTGGATCAAACCGTCCTTGCAACCGCCTTAGATCAACGGCAGAGATGCTTCTGATGCATTGCGGCATGCAGAGAGGCGGTGGGAGCCTCGGGGAGCCCTTGAAGGTACTTAGGGGTATCGGCTGATACCCCTATGACCCGTGGGCCCTGCCACTCCTTTTAGAAGGGGTCCCCACTGGTCAAGGACCAAGTTGGGAGGTTGTAGCCCCCAAAGGACGATCGGCCGATCGTGTTTTGGCTCCTTTGGAGCCAGGCTTTCTTGTGGGAGCTCTTGGACATGCCAGAAGTCTCATGGTACAGAGGTTCTGGAGTTTGGCTCCAATCACACATCGGGGGATGTACAAAAGGAGCTTCCAGCACCCCTGATTGTCCTAAAATATCATTCCCTAAAAACAAAGGCTATCCAAGTACATGTGGAACTTATTAGTGATAAATATGTTCATGTAGTGTTATTCTACCCTTGAATCCAAAGCTGTTGACAGTATTTTGAGTATGTAAAAGTATGCCATTCTTAGCATCAACACTCATAAACCTAGCCCAACCTGCTCCTAGTGTTTCCTTCTATTTTTGTTTGAATTGAAGAACTTCAATTCTAAGGGCTACAATTTTAGAAAGAGGGAAGAAAGCAAGACAAAATTTGTCTCGAAGTTCATCCCAATTCCCATTTACGCCTCCTACGGAATGAGCATACCATTTGTTGACACAAAAAGCGTCAGATCTATGAACACCTCGGGCTATTACCCAAAGCTCAATGTCGAGGGCGTGCCAGTCGATTTGACCAATCAATCGACAAGGATGATAACTATGACAAACTGAACGAGACGACAGCGATGCGCCCGGACGTCAAGGCTCAGATTGATCAAGGATAACTAGAGCAGAGCTAGACGAGGCAAACAGCGATGCGCCCGGATTGCCAAAGCCTAGAGGTACTCCCAAGCGGAACTAGCAAGGATTTGACGGAGATCAAGGTGATGCAGCCCGTCAAAAGCTTGAAGAACTCGTTAAAGCTATAACTAATGCATAAGAAAGGGTAAATTGCAATAAAAGTAGGATAAAAAATAGAATTGGTTTGTTTTTTATTGGATTTATTTTTTTTATTCCATAGCCCTCGGACACATATTTATACTCCCGAATGGAGAGTTGTACAGAGACACGACACGTATCCTTCCTAAAACAAACTCCTACTTTAAAGGAAACTGACTCACGCACGAGCCGGATAACAATATTTATCTCCTAAACAAACACACCTGTTTTAAAGGAAAATAAACGACCCATGCAAGAGTCAGACTCAAACTACTATAATAATACTGGTACAAAACACCAGTTTCCTTATACTCTTCCTCGATGGAAGCCTTCCATCGGCAGATCCCTGCAACTTCCTCCTCTGGCCACCTGTAGTCTTCTGCTGCCACCAAGTGCTAAATCACGCCCATCGGCATCGGCAATACTTTCCCGATCGGCAATCGGCAACATCTCCTCGTCGGCAACCAGCAATCAACCCTTATCGGCAATCGGCAACTATCTTCCATCGGCAATCGGCAACGAGCCCTTATGGGAAATCGGCAACGAGTCCTTATCGGCAATCGGCAATGACCCTTCATCGGCAGTTAGCAATGACCCCTCATCGGCAATCGGCAAGGACTCTTTATCGGCAATCAATTTTAGCAAGACTCTACCGATCTTGTCGGCAAAGCTCATCAGCTTCCATTGGCAAAACACTTATTCTTCCCGTAGCACCCTTCCATCGGCACTATCGACTCCTGATACCGATGGAGAACGGCCGCTGACCAGTCAAGCCTCAGCCCATTTGACACGTGTCAAAAAACGGTGTCAACACATGCCCCCCAGTTTCGGAGCGTATAATTTTACGTGCCGAAATTCTCTCCACTGTAGCCGTTGCTGTAGTCGTTGCTGTAGCCGTTACCCCCAAGATAGGCGTACGGTTTCCTCGATCCTCGCGTGTGGAACTGCAATTTAATAATAAAATCCCTCGATTGTAGCACAAACAGTTGTAGACCACCTCGATCACCGCGCATATCTACCGCGGGTTTCTCCACATTTCTGCGCAATAGGAAACAGAACCCCAAAATGCCCCTGAGCAGGCTTATAAAAGTTACCGGGGTCCACGCTACTTTTCACCCTGAGTCCACTTTCACTTTTACCTTTCTGCCATCGTCTTCAACCTCCAGCCGCTCCGAAGAACACAAACTCGAGCAAGAGTACTCTCCCGCAATCCAAGGACGAACTGCAGGTACTCCTTCGACTCCGATGGCAATCCAAGTTGACATCCCCAAGGTGAGACCTATCTCCTTCCCAATCCAACCTTCTGCTGGTACTTTTCTCGCACAAATCTAGATTTATCCCCATTCTTTCTCTGATTTTTCCTCCTCTTTCTTTCAAACTCTAGGAGCGGTACAACAAAGTAGTGATTCCACTTACTGGTTCCACCTTTAGCTGTTTAGGCCCCATGGGCAATCCGGATCCCAGTTACATAATCAACGCAAGAAACCAACCGAATTCCCTTCAGATCTGAATGTTTCGGTTTAGGGCTGTGGAAGGACGCTTTCCGATCATGGCCCAAGCCCACTAAGGGGTGGAAACATTGGTACCTCAGGGTTGTTGGGGCAAAGCAAATCTATTGGCAAGAACGCAATCTGGACCAGTGCATCCGGCTTTCCATTGCCGACATAGAGAGAAACGAGAACATGCTGATGGCCGCCTCCTATTTCTGGTCGGACACCATGAACGCCTTCTTATTCCGACATGGACCAGCCACCCCCACTCTTGCCGATGTCCACATGTTGACTGGTCTGGACATATCTTCTGCCGATACCTTCACCTTGTTCAACAGGAAAGCTGAGCACAGAGTAAATACCCGGAACATCGGCGGTTGGACGGGTTACATTCAGGAATACCAAAAAACGGGATCGGTAAACCAGAGAGAGCATGCCACTTTCCTGAACATGTGGCTACACAAATTCATCTTCTGCGGCAGGGCAGTTGGACCCACTACCATGTACCTCCCAGCAGCTGAGCTGCTTGCCGAGGAGACAAGGCTTCCCTTGGGCAGATATCTTCTAGGATCGGTATATCGTCTCCTCCATCAAGTATCCCAGAAGTTACTGCTAGGTGAGCACATCGGCAATCTTGGAGGCCCCTGGTGGTTTATCAACATGTGGCTGCACGCACATATGCAGAAAGCGCTCTAGCTTGACTTGTTCGCTCAATGTTTCCCGAGAGACATACCAGAAGACCACCAGTGTGGGGAGGATGAATCGGCAACTCGCCCTCCACTCAACTTTGGAGAGGCCACTATTGTGCTGCCAGGGACCGATGCCGATGCAGAGCAATTCGGTCTCTTCTTTCAGAAGTTTTACAATGGAATTCCTGCCACAGAACGGCTCTGGTGGCCATATGCCGATGTAGATAACCAGTTCCCATTGCTATTTAATCTTACCGATGGGAATGTACCTGAAAACCAGATAATGATGAAGGCCAGCATCACCCCTCGAGCTATCCCAGTGAACATATTTGGACCGGCAAAGAACGCCCCTCCATCATTTGAGTTTTATTACCTATCGGTAGCGGCAAGACAATTGGCGTTCGACCAACTGTCGATCAAGCTTTGCTACTCCAAGGTAGTACAGCCCAGGCAGACATTCTCCAGCGCTCTGGACTGGAACAAGGTTGTCAACCTCCCTGCCGATGTCAATATATCAGATCTTGACTTGTCCTCCTGGTCTCCAACGTCCTTTATCACAAACGAGTACAAGTCCTGGTGGCAAGAATGGAGGTGTCAACTGTTCGGCAAATCGTCGCACTACTATCGGCACATGATCGATGCCGATCATATCATCCCCGACGACGCAGTAAGTCCTCATTCCGATGCATTCCTTACTTTTATCTTTGCCATCGGTATTTAACCTTCTTGCGTTTGACAGCTTGATGACCCGATTCCTCCGATGAGCAAGAGCGGCAAGCCCTTCAAACTTTGAATAATGAGTCCCGTATCACTCATCGGCCATAAGGCTCCCTCGTTAGCTGCCTTCATCCCACGACAGGTACCCACACCGACACCTGCAAAAGCCAAGGCTACATCGGCTACTACTGCTGCCCTGACGCGGGTGTTTGCAGTAAACTCATCTTCACTCATACCGATTATATACTGCTTAATCGGCAACATTTACTTCATATAACTGCATTGAATATTTCCAGGCTATGAGGTCATCGGCAACTGCCCCAAGCAAACAAGCACCTCCAAGTTCGGCTGCCGATGCCCCCCAGTCCTCGTCGAAACGGGCTGGATCTTCTTCCACTGCCGCGCCAAGGAAGAGGAGGCGTTTGAGGTTGTCTAGCCAATCTTCGTCATCGGCACGAGCCGCACCACCAACTGTCGGTACGTCATCAGCAGAAACTCCAACGGCTCCTAATCCAGACCAGCCAATGGACAACGTCCTTGGTCAAGAGGTAGTTCCACCCGCTGCAGAAGCGGAAGCGGTATCGGCATCGGCACCATTAGCCGAAGTCCCTGATGAAGAAACACCTATCATGGCGACAGAGGCGGTATCGGCATCGGCGACATCAGCCGATATCCCTGATGAGGCGACTGCACCTACGGCAGCAGCTGAAACAACATCAGCATCGGTGCCGTCAGTCGAAGTTACCGATGAGACAGCTCCGCCCATCGTAGCGGCAAAGGTAACAACGGCATCGGTACCATCCGAGGATCCTGATGAAAGAGCGGCATTACCGCCACAACCAAGTATCATGCCAGAAGCAACGCCAGCGACAACACTACCATCACCAACAGCGTCAATTGCTCCTCTGGCAAAAGCTCATTCATCGGCAACCGCTGCCGATGTCCAAGACGAGGCTGGGCCATCTAGAATGCCAAGTTCTGGGCAAGAAATCCGCTTCAAGATGGTAAGTTAATCACTTGAAAATTCTAGTATAACCTTTCGATCGGCATATTGTAACCCTTTTGTTTTCAGGCCCAAGATTCCCCAGATAGTCTTTTCTCTTTCAGCCTCAACCCGCAGGACGAAAATAGACGCCAAGACCCCCTCCAAGCAGATAGCCTATTTTCCTTCTCAGTCGACATACCCGATGACGAGGAAGAAGAGAGCTCTTTCCCAGCTCTATCGGCAGAGATCAAGACCAAGCTTGAGGCACTGCTTACCTTGCTGCTACAAGACACATCCCAACTCGTTCAAGACTCATCGGCAGCAAGGATTGCATTCAAGGACATCTGAAGCCATCTCTCTGCCGACGTAGCAAAAGTCCTTCTCCAGGCAGCCTCTATCGACGCCAAACAGATGCAGTACCAGAGGCTTATTCGTCGCATTGCCGATAGAGCGGCCCAAGCCAAGAGCGAGGGAGAGAAGCTCAAATTCAAACACCTTGCCGATGAGAAGCATAGAAGCATCGGTCAAGCAAAAGTTTCCATCGACAACCTGGACCAAGAAATCTCTCGACTGTCGGCAAGGAAGGAGGAGCTACTGGCGGAGTTACACAAGGTTGAGGGGGATCTGACTGCAGCCAACCAACAGAAAACTCAACTGTCTGACTCCATCAAGGCCTTGCAGCAAGAAAGGGACCAGCACGCTCGGCAAGCCATCTTGTGGAAGAAGAAGATCAAGCCGGTTGAGGGCTCTGCCGATGCTGACGCCAAGGAGATAGACGAGATAGAACAGATTCGCCTGCGTGCGATATCAGTCATTCAATCCCTTCTAATTTATGTATCGGCAACGATGTACCTCTGATACTTGACTCTGGGCCTTGTAATATAATGTTTACATGTTTTTACCGATGTATTACAGTTCCTTTTCATCGGCATCCAAACGGGCACGTCATGTGTCAACTCCTTCGAGAGTTTCTGGAATGTATGCTTTGCTGGAGGTAGACTGTCTTATCTGATAGGAACTTGATTAGGAAACCACTCCCATACCTAGAATCCAATTCTAATCGGTAAAATCAATTTCCACGCCAGAGTACCATCGGCGAACTCGCTCACCCAGTCATCGGCAACCATCACCGATACCATAATTCACCAAGTCGGCTAAAATCCCGAGTAGTCCCAACTTATTAACAGACCCTGGCACTTAGCCCGACTGTAACAATAATCGGCAACGAGGCTTCATACTTCCATCGGATCAGATTTAGGACAATGCCGATAGACTCACCGAGGAGTAACTCCCAGAACGCATCCACCGCACACTTAGTCATCGCAAGCGCGGCAGAATTATTCTTACAACCATCTTCTGGCAGTTGACGAACCTATCGGCAGTATAGCGTTCCATACACAAACCATCGGTAGGTGTCCCCAAGTATAATAATTGAAATCGCCGATTTTGCCGATTGCAGCCCCCAAGCTCGCAGGTCCAAGATTTACCTTGATTAGACCATTGGCACAATATTGCTGTCCGCCGATGGATCTTCATCCTTGCGCTTTGGCCTCCACTGCTTCTCCCTTGAGAGTTCTGCATCACCATACAGGTCATTGCGGCGTTGGCGCTGAATTCTTCTTTTCTGGGTTTTTGTTAAACCCTTAGGGCACCACTAAGAGAGCTTGGTTTTCCAGACAGGCTGGTGCTGCCTTTCATTACTTACATCGGCATCTCTTCCGATGTTTGAATTTCTGGAGAGCACTTCTCCATCGGGTGTTTGTGTCTTGGCCCACTCCTTGCTCTCTCGATCAACCTGCCTGCCAAGCCTGCTATGGGCATTAAGCTTGCCCCCAGTTGGTCGTGTACCGATCTCCTCTTTCTGAGCGGCTTGGCGTACCTAGATGCCCGATCATCCAAACAAGGCTTACTTGACTGATCGGCGGTGTGATACCTGTTGCATTCAGGACAGTCATCGGCAGTGGGTAGCTTAATGCCTTCTTCCCAACAGTGAATGAAGAAGGGACACTTCCAATGATTTTTCCGACGAAGCCACTCCCGATGTTCTTTCTCTTTCTGCCGATATCGTTCATCTCGTGATTGCTGATAGTTCCGCCTTGGTACTTTGTGCGTGATTACTATGCCAGGAGCCCTACTGACACAGGCATCTTTATCGGCAATTCTTTTCTTGTCATCGGCAAACTTTCCGACGTCATGCTCGGCCACTTGATGATCAGGATCCACCGATGCATTCTTTCTAGCATCGTCCGATGTTAGCACCTTAGTTTTTCCACCGGTTTCCACCATATTATTCGGAAACGGGTGCCGATCAATTTCCATCGGTTCTTGGACTTTAGGATTTTCAAATTGGATCCGTCCAGAGTTAATTTCTGACTGCAGCTGCTGCCTGAACACTTCGCAATCGTCGGTACTATGAGAAGTTGTATTGTGCCACTTGCAGTACCTGGTATCCCTGAGCCCCTCGGCCGATGGAATTAGCTGATTAGGAGCTAGCCTAATTCGCCCTTCCCGAAGCAATAAGTCAAATATCCATCGGCCTTCGTGACATCGAAGGTGAACTCTCCAGTCTCTTTCTGGTCAAGCACACAAGGTACCAGCTCTTCATCTTTCACCCACTCAAAAGTACCGATGTTCATTTCTTCATCTGACTCGGAGTTCTCTTGTTCAACAAAGAGCACTTTCCCGCTCCAAGTTTTCTCGGGTTTAAATAATTTAACATCTTGATCGTCGTCCGTGACATTGAAAGTGAATTTCTCTAATTCAGCATCGCCGATACTTGGCTCTCCGTCCGAGTCTGAAGCCTCCACTTCTTTGGTCGAAAACACCTTCGTATCTGGATCTTGCCGATGCGCAGACTCGCTCACTGGTTGGCCAGATGGATGCATTTCTTCATGTTTCTGCAGTGAGCAAATCAGAGCAATTGACACGTTAGCAGCACCAATATGTTGAATATTATACATCGGCTGGTCAACCAATGAGCACTTCTGGACACCTACTGTCTGAGTGGATTGAGATACTTCGCATCTTTGCATTAAGCAGGCCGGAGCGATCGGCTCATTTACAGTACCAATCTGTTGAAAGTTATGCATTGACCGGTCAACCGATGGGCAAATCTGAACGCTTGTAGACTGGTCTTTCTCCCCATGTCTTGACGTCGAAGTACCTGGGATGATGGGCACGTGCATAGCACTAGTCATGATAAAACCATGCATCAGTTGTATTGCCGATGAGCAATTTTGCACCATCGCTAGCTCGTGCTGTGGCATTATATCTATTGCATTCATCGGTTGCTGTACCGATGTCTCATTGTACACTCTTTCCTGCGAGTATTGCAGTGTAGTATTTATCGGCTGATATACCGATACTTCATTCTGAAGGTTCGCCGGATGATACTATAGAGTTCTTGCCACTTGGCGCCCAGGCTGTGCAACTTGTTGCTGACTGATCCAACCTGCACGAGGTGTCATCGGCACATGACTTCCCGATGGATGACAACCGGCTGACTCTTGCAACCCTTGTACCTTCGGATGATAGCGCTGATCTGCAAGTACCATAGGCTGAGCAACTATTGCCGATACAGGCTGGCTGATATTCGACACGCTTTGCGTCGGCCAAGAATTCACCATCGGTTGGTCGCCAGCCGACATTTGCCGTTCCTGCACCCTTGAATGATCACCTTGACCTGCGGACACCACAACTTGAGCAGTTATCGCCGATGCAGATTGATTGGCAATCGGTACACCTGGTTGCATCGGCCAAGCAGTCCTCGGTGACTGATAGCCAGCTGAGGCTTGCGACTCTTGTATCCTAGGATGATAGTTTTGATTTGTAGCCACCATGGGTTGAGCGGCTACGGCCGATGCAGTCTGACTGACGCTTGACATAGTCTGTTGCATCGGCCAAGCATTCGCCAATAACTGATAATCGGCGGGTGCTTGTCTTTGTTGTACCCTTGGATGATTCCTTGGACTTACGGGTACCACAACTTGAGCGGTGATCGCCGATACAGGTTGATTGAAAATCGGCATACCTTGTTGCATCGGCCAGGAAGTCGCCGACAACTGATAGCCAGCCGAGGCTTGTCCTTGCGGCGCCGGATAATTCATTGCCAGCGTGGGTTGACTTGCAGCAGCTGGGCTTTGTTGCATCGGCGAGTGATTTACCGATGGCTGGGCGTACGGTACTCTGGGTATTGCCATGTGTAGATTCCCTATCGGCAACTGCACCGTTGGAGGAGACGTAGTATACTGCATCACTGGAACCATCGGTTGTACGGATGTTGCCAAAGCCATAGGAACCTCCCCTCCTGCATGGTTAACTTGGACCAATCTGGAATCAGCAGATAGACTTGGATACGTACCATATCTCCAACAGTCGGCTAAAGTTGGCTGATTCTGGATGATAGGTCCGGACATTGCTGAGGCCACCAGATTTGTATTCACCTGAGTAAAGCTCGCTGGGCTCGATCTTGGTGGCATGACCTCATCGGCAGATTGGTTCATGATTGGTGAAGACACCTCTGGAACCGCCGATGGGGTTGCAACAGATGCCGATCCGAGTTGATGACGCTCTGGACCAACATGATATGGTGCCTGTCCCTTGAACGTTTGCTTGATAGCATTGCATACAGCATCGGACAGCACATTGGATTGGCTAATTAATGCATTATTGAATACAGAATTAACCATCTCTTGTATTTTACCAGGATCGGCGTTGAAAGTGATCTGCCGTGGCGACGGCGGATCTTGCTTCTGTACTGCTTTGCCGATCCCGTTTAGGCTGAAGGACTTAAGATATGAGCGCCTATACTCCTCCATTGCCTGCTCCAAAGCCTGTTTCTGATGACCTGTCAGATCTGCTGTGGAGACTTCAATGACACTCCTGGGATTAGTCATGATAAATATATTTATATAATCGGGTCCAACTGGGCGTGCCAAAAGAGGTGTTGACACAAAAAACATCAGATCTGTGAACACCTCGGGCTATTACCCAAAGCTCGATGTCGAGGGCGTGCCAGTCGATTTGACCAATCAATCGACAAGGATGATAACTATGACAAACTGAACAAGACGACAGCGATGCGCCCGGACGTCAAGGCTCAGATTGATCAAGGATAACTAGAGCAGAGCTAGACAAGGCAAACAACGATGCGCCCGGATTGCCAAAGCCTAGAGGTACTCCTAAGCGGAACTAGCAAGGATTTGACGGAGATCAAGGTGATGCAGCCCGTCGAAAGCTTGAAGAACTCGTTAAAGCTATAACTAATGCATAAGAAAGGGTAAATTGCGATAATTGTAGGATAAAAAGTAGAATTGGTTTGTTTTTTATTGGATTTATTTTTTTTATTCCATAGCCCTCGGGCACATATTTATACTCCCGCATGGAGAGTTGTACAAAGACACGACACGTATCCTTCCTAAAACAAACTCCTACTTTAAAGGAAACTGACTCATGCAGGAGCCGGATAACAATATTTATCTCCTAAACAAACACACCTGTTTTAAAGGAAAATAAACGACCCATGCAAGAGTCGGACTCAAACTACTATAATAATACTGGTACAAAACACCAGTTTCCTTATACTCTTCCTCGATGGAAGCCTTCCATCGGCAGATCCCTGCAACTTCCTCCTCTGGCCACCTGTAGTCTTCTGCTGCCACCAAGTGCTAAATCACGCCGATCGGCATCGGCAATACTTTCCCGATCGGCAATCGGCAACATCTCCTCGTCGACAACCAGCAATCAACCCTTATCGGCAATCGGCAACTATCTTCCATCGGCAATCGGCAACGAGCCCTTATCGGCAATCGGCAACGAGTCCTTATCGGCAATCGGCAATGACCCTTCATCGGCAGTTAGCAATGACCCCTCATCGGCAATCGGCAAGGACTCTTTATCGGCAATCAGTTTTAGCAAGACTCCACCGATCTTGCCGGCAAAGCTCATCAGATTCCATTGGCAAAACACTTAGTCTTCCCGTAGCACCCTTCCATCGGCACTATCGACTCCTGATACCGATGGAGAACGGCCGCTGACCAGTCAAGCCTCAGCCCATTTGACACGTGTCAAAAAACGGTGTCAACACCATTGTTTCGCTATTCCCTTAAGTGAGAATTGAAACAATTTCCCTTTTAAGGTCTCTTGTGTCATGCCAACAATGGTGAGGCAAGAACACAATTGCTCAAATTCTGTAAGGTGGGTATAAGGATTTTCGTTTTCTAGCCTAGAGAAAGATTTCTCCCAAACCATGGCTATAAAAGCAGGGCGAAGCTCATAGCCATCTGTAAGAATAGGGTTTGAAGATGGTGGAGGCTCCAACATGTTACCCTTTGGAGCAGAGTATTTATAGATAAGAGTGAAATCTATGTGGTAAAATGAATATGTTAAGGTGAGAAAGATGGTAAAAAGGATAAAGGAAAAAGGTAATGGATGACTTGGTTCGAATCTAGCACAGCTACCGTTCCCCGACAATGGTGCTAGAAAGCTTGTTGGTATTTATTATGCACACAGATAAATCTGCAAGCGCACGGATACTGCTGTAGCTTTCACCCGGGAGTATTCTAAAAGGGTATCGATTTCCACGGGGAACGTGAAGTGTACTACCAACAAAATAAGATTATCCAAGGATAGATTGATAAATGGGTAGATAGATTTTGGAGTTTTCTAAGGGGGTTTTATCTAATCAAAGGCCCACAATACTCTACTTACTTTGGAGCAACAGTACCTTCCCGACTCTCGAATAAGACTGGAAAAAGGTAGTCGGAAGAGGCTACCAAAAGCTCTATGAAAACACCAACCCGAACATGGTGGACTAGAAAGGCCTAACAGAGCTATCACCTCTCGGGCTACCACAACTATCCGTGGGATTGGGCACAAACTCAAGTAAACCCTAGTCTAGACACCACGTCTACACTAATGCTTACTACTCTAGTTCCCTATGAAAACTAGAGCACTCAATATGAGCGGAGATCCCATAAATAAAGTAAAGCAAGAACTAAAATTAAATAAATACATAGAGATAATAAATGAAGAACCTGGGGATTGCTCAAGACGAACCAGATGCTGCAAAAGTACAATGTTGAGGAAGATCCGATAGATCCGGCTCCTCCTTAGCTCTCTCCTCCTCTCTCACCTCTAATTACAAAATAATACTAGATTCTACGCCTAAACTAGAGGGAGAACTAGTCTTCTAAAGAGGTTATCCATTCAAGGGACACCTCTGATCCTAATCGAAAGATATGAATTGAAGTATATGATAGGATGCCTTCAATGGGGGTCTACCCCTATATTTATAGTCCAGAATAGGTGGAGCAATCCTTGAATTGGTGATTTGGTACTAATGTGTTGCACCATAATACTTCTGGTGGGATCAACCGTGGCCCTCGGATCAAACCGACCTTGAACAATGGTCAAGATGCGATCCATAGGTCGGTTAGAGGAAGGTTCCCGAAGCTGGAGATGAAGCGGCATAGGGGCAGGCCGGCCGGTCCCACCCTTAGGCCGGCCAGCCCCCTTTTGGGGCCAAACGAGCCCGTGTTCCTCCTGGACTCCTCTTGCGTCCTCTAAATCCTTCCCATGTAGGTTTCCTTGCCAAATACGTTTTATCCCGATCGGAGAGAGTTATATCTTGATTCCAACTGCTGCTTTTCCTGTTTAATCCCTGGGAAATCACAATTCATCATAGTTGTGGAATTCTTGTCAGCTTAGCCCTCCAGCATATATTGGATGATGGTTCCGGCATGTTCTAGAGTCTTCCTAAGTTGAATTCTATAGTGGTGTTGATATCTTTCTCATCGGGACTCCAAATATGGCAAGTGATAGGTCCATTTCGATCCGCTCGACAAGCTCTTCGCAATGGTGCTCTCCAATTCCTTATTTGAGAGACTTTTATATAGTCAAAACTGGAATATCCTGCAAAACAAGTGAGAACACTACAACTCGTGGAACTCATTAGAATCAAACCCTACAACTATGCTTTATAATTTATTTCGTATCATTTCATGCAATTGTTGATGGTTATATTTGGAGTTTAGTAGCCATCAACAGACACGCAGAAAAAATAGAGACTGGGGTCATACACAGGTCGGGGTACTCGTGTATGTATTTTATAGCTGATTTTCTGGGTTCAAAAATTCTTGTGGTAGAAAGATAAATTATTAGACACGACTAACGCACGGCCGTCCATGCGTTAGGCCAGACGCACGGCCGTCTCCTACCTTACGGCTGCAACTCCCCGTCTAGCCTTCTTCCTCCTCGCCGGCGGCCGCGCTCTTCCATGCCCTTGCCCCCGCCGCCTCCTGCCGCCCCGCCGTGGCGAGCTAGGGTGTTGACACCGTTTTCCGGCTTATGTCAAATGAGCTAAGACTTGCATTGGTCGGTAGCTGTTTTCTATCGGCATCAGAAGGTCATCGGTTGAGATTACCGATGAGAATGAATGCTGCAAATGAGATAAGTTTGTTGCCGATGGAAACTGGACGATTTTTGCCGATAAGTTGGTTGGTAAAAGCAGGTTCAGGAGTGAAGAGTTACCGATTGAAGCATATTGTCGATGAGGGGACGTTGTCGACGGAAACTGAACGATAAAGCATGATTGTTGCCGATAAGGGTTGATTGGTAAAAGCAAGTTGCCAATGGGAGTGAAGAGTTGCCGATTGGAGGATATTACCGATAAAGAGATAATGTCGATGGGCGCAGGGTGACATGGCAGTTGATGTCAGTAGAAGACTGCCGATGGCAATAGAAGGAAGTTGCGGATTGAAGGGATCTACCGATGGAAGGTTTCATCGTGAAGTAGATAAGGAAACTGGTGATTTTTATACCAGTATTATTATGGTAGTTTGAGTCGACTCTTGTGTGAGTCGTTTTATTTCCTTAATAATAGAAGAGTTTGTTTAGGAAAAGATTATTATTATTTGGGTCCGACTCCTGCGCGAGTCAGTTATTTCCCTAAGAATAGAGTATTTGTTTAGGAAGGTATGAGTTGTATTCATGTACAACTCCCCATACGGGAGTATAAATATGTGCCCAAGGGCCACGTGAATAATAAATAATCCAATCAATACAAATCAATTACTTTTTTTATCTACTTTATCAGTAATTTACCTTTACCGCATTAGGTTTAATTATCTACGAGTTATTCAGGTCTCGACAGGCTGCATCTCATCGACCTCCGTCAACCCTTGCAAGTTTCGCGTTTGAGCAACCTGAACCTTGACGTCCGGGCGCATCGCCGTCGTCTCGTTCAACTCTACTCTAGTTATCCTGATCAAGTTTGAGCCTTGACATCCGGGCGCATCGCCGTTGTCTCGTTCAGATCTTGTTCTAGATATCGTCCTTGTCGATTAAGTAGTCAAATCGACTGGCACACCTTTAGACATCAAATTCGGGTATAAGCCCGAGGTGTTCGCAGATCCTGACGCTTTTTGTGTCAACACCTCTTTTGGCACGCCCAGTGGGACAAATTATACATCTGCTATGGGTGATCATATCGACGTCAATCCGAGGAACGTCATCGAAGTCTCCGAGGCTGATCTGAAAGATGATCAAAAACAGGCTATGGAGCGGGCTATGGAGGAGTACAAACAATTATATCTGAAGTCCTTCAGCCTAAGCAGGAGCGGCGAAGCCATCCAGAAGCAAGATCTGTCGTTGCCACGGCAGGTCACGTTCGATGCCAATCCTGGTAAATTACAAGAGATGGTTAATTCTGCATTGAATCATGCGTTAATCAACCACTCCAATGTGCTGTCCAATATTGTGTACAATGTTGTTATGCAATCTTTCAAAGAAGGACAGGCACCTCAGTATGTTGATCTAGCGTATCATCAATCTAGATCGGCATCTATAAACCCATCGGCAGCTCCAATGGCGTCGTCCACTCCTGTGGATCCGTCTGCCGATGTGGCTACACCACCAAGATCAAGTCCTGAAAGCGTCACCAAGCTTAGCATAGATCCAGTGGCGTCGGCAATGTCGGGACCTGCTATCCAGAATCATCCAGCTCCTGCCAACTGGTGGGGATATGGTATGCCTCCAAATCCATCCGCTGGCTCCAGTCTGGTGCAAGGAGATAGCTCAGCTTGGAAGGGCTCCGTGGCATCGTCAATGCAATCACAGCCGATGATCCCTATGATGCATTACTCCACGTCTTCTCCAACTGTGCAAATGCCATCAGAAGATCTCCAGGTGGTGATTCCTAAAGTACCTCTAATGCCACCATCGGTAAATTCTATGCCGATGCAACATAGTATAGCAACTGGGAGTCAACCTATGGTGGTAAATACTCAAGCTGGAGTACTAGCACATCAAGGTAACCAATTTGTTGATTACTCCAGAATACAGGAGCAACACGCTCCAGTTAGCTATCAGCCATCGGTGAATTATATGCCGATGACCTACAATCCTGGTTGGACTGCTCCACCACCAATTCAGCATCAGGTGGTACAACCCGGGTATCAATACCTAGCAAACGCTCAAGGTGGAGCATCAGTACATCAACCGATGAATGTAATGCCATAGCATAATCCAGTGAGTGCGCAAAGTTACCCATCGGCCAATCAGCCGATGCATAATGTTCAGATGGCTGGTACTGCGCATGCACCAATTACTTCAAGCGCTTTGCCACCAAGACCTGAAGGGGCGCATCAGCCGGCTCCGCCGGTCAACGTCCAACCAATGAGTCGGCAAGAACAGGATGCGTACTGGGCCAATAAGATTGCCGAAGTAATGAAGGAACAATTCGGCATTAAACCCAAGGTTAACACATACTCTTATCGAACGTCATACCCTCCGGGATATGATTTAATCCCTCTTCCAAATCGATACAAGGTGCCGGATTTTACCAAGTTCTCTGGCCAAGATGACACGTCAACGATGGAGCACATCAACAGCTTCATTATCCAGTGTGGAGAAGCTGCCAGCAGAGAAGAGCTAAGGGTGAGATTGTTCTCATCATCATTGTCTGAATCGGCATTCACGTGGTTCATTTAACTGCCTCCAAACTCTATAATCACATGGGCCGATCTGGAGAGGCAGTTTCATAAATACTTCTTCGCTGGCGTGCATGAGAAAAAGCTTACCGATTTAGTCAAGCTGAGGCAACGTAATGATGAATCGGTGGAAAGCTTTGTTCAGAGGCTGCGAGACGTAAAGAACAAGTGCTACAGCCTGGTACTTGATGATCGGCAACTGGCAGATTTGGCTTTCCAGGGACTACTGCCGCATATCAAAGATAGGTATGCGTCTCAAGAATTTGAAAGGGTAAGTCATCTGGTGCAGAGGATTGCCGATCAAGATGTTAAAACTTTTGAGCCCAGGAAGACTTGGAACAAGAAGGTGGTCCTTCATTGGGCAAGAAGAGGATTCTGAGTCAGATGAAGAGCTGAGCATTGGCGCTGCTGAATGGGTTAAGGACAAGAAGTCGGTATCCTACCCGTTTGGCCAGAAGGAAGCTGAGAGGTTCACCTTTGACATTACCAAGGCCGATAGGATGTTTGATCTATTGCTTCAAGAAGGGCGGATCAAGCTGGCGCCTAACCAGGTAATTCCATCGGTCGAAGAGCTCAGAAGGATCAGATATTGCAAGTGGCACAATGCAACTTCACACAGCACCAATGATTGCAAAGTCTTTAGGCAGCAGTTGCAATCAGAAATTGAACCTGGGTGAATCATGTTTGGAGATACTAAAGCCCAGAAGTCGATGAAGATTGACCAGCATCCGTTTCCAAATAACATGGTGGAAACTACTGAAAAAACTAAAGTGTTAACATCGGAAGCTGCCAGGAAGAATGCATCGGTGGATCCAGACCATCAGGTAGCTGAGCGTGATGTGAAGAAGTCTGCCGATGACAGAAAAGGCAAGAGAGTTGCCGATGAAAGCTGTAATGCCAAGAGGGCTCCTGGTGTTATAATCACGCATAGGCGGCCAAGACAAGATTATCGGCAATCGCAGGAAGAATGATATCGGCGGCAGGAGGAAGAGAGGCGTCAAGAGTGGCTTCGGCATAAAGACCATTGGAGGTGTCCCTTCTTCGTTCATTGCTGGGAAGAAGGTATTAAATTACCTATTGCCGATAATTTCCCTGAATGAAATGGATATCCTGCCAATCGGTCAGAAAAGAAACCCTGTTTTGATGATCGGGCATCAAGCTATCGCACGCCGATCAAAGAGAAGAAATCAGCGCATGATCGGCTGGGGGGGGGGCAAACTCAGCGCACATGATAGACTTGGCAGGCGCGTTAGTCAGGAGGAGCTCAAGGAAATGGCCAATGCAAGAGTGCCCGATGAGGAGATATTCTCTAGAGATCCAAACATAAGGCGTGGTGCCGATACAAGCACTGAAAAATAGCACCATCCTGTTTGGAAAACTAAGCTTCCTCAATGGTGCCCCAAAGGTCTGACAAAGACTCAGAAAAGAAGGATTCAACGCGAACGCCGAGGAGATTTATATGAGAGTGAAAATCCTTCAAGGAAAAAGTCTCCAGTCAAGCAGTGGAGGCCAAAGCGCAAGGATAGGGATCCATCGGCAGAAATCAATATGGTCATCATATTGCCGATGGAATTCATGGCACCTGTCGATGCTGAGGAAGAAGCTGCTGAGATGGCATAGTTGGTGTTAGATCCGATGACAGCTGTCTTTGAGAAGCCTGCCGATGATGAAAGGCAACACTTAAGAGCTCTGTTCATCAAAGGTAAAGTAGATGGGCAGCCCGTGACGAAGATGCTGGTGGACGGTGGGGCATCAATCAATATAATGCCATATGTCATGTTCAGGAAGCTTGGGAAAGGTGACCAAGACTTAGTCAAGATGGACATGAAACTTAAAGATTTTGAAGGCAATGTGTCGCCAGCTATGGGAGCCGTATGTGTTGAATTAACCATCGGCAGTAAAAATTTGCCGACGACGTTTTTCGTGATCAGTGGCAAAGGCACCTACAACTTGCTCCTAGGAAGGGATTCAATCCATGCTAACTGCTGCATTCCTTTTACAATTCACCAAAGCCTCGTGCAATGTGTTGGAGACAAGATTGAAGTCGTCCGGAGTGAAACTCCGTCAATTGTTGCATCGGTAGAATCGGAAACTTATGAGCAAACCAGGTGCATATCAGGTGAAGATTGGGACACGGAGTTCCTCAAAGTTGCCGATTACTGCATTACACCGATCCAAGCAGTCGGTCCTGAAGAAGAGTTTTAATGGATCGATTCGCCGATGATGGAAAACTGGGACAGGGGTTCACATCCACCGATGATTCACTAGAGATAGATATCGGCGATGGCAGTAGACCCAGGGCAACCTTTGTTAGTACTAAGTTAGATTCCCAATGTAAACAACAGTTGATTGATTTATTAAAGGAATATAAAGATTGTTTTGCTTGGGATTATACGGAGATGCCTGGTTTAGACCGATCAATAGTCGAACATCGGTTGCCTATTAAGTCTAGTTTCCAACCACATCGGCAACCTACGCGCCGATGCAATCCTATGGTATTACCTGATATTAAAGCTGAAATTACAAAATTAATTGAGGCTGGATTTATTCGGCAATGTCGGTATGCCGAATGGATTTCTAATGTGGTTCCTATGTATAAGAAGAATGGAAAACTTCGTGTTTGTATTGATTTTAGGAATCTCAACAAGGCTACACCGATGGATGGTTATCCGATGCCAGTTGCCGATCTATTGGTTGATGCCGCTGCCGGACATCAAATCATTAGTTTCATGGATGGTAATGCTGGATATAATCAAATATTCATGGTTGAGGAAGACATAAACAAGACTGCTTTCAGATGTCCAGGTCATGTCGGTTTGTTTGAGTGGGTCGTAATGACTTTTGGCTTGAAGAACGCCGGTGCTACTTATCAAAGAGCAATGAATTTTATCTTTCATAAGTACGTCGGCACGATAGTCAAAATCTATATTGATGATGTGGTGGTTAAATCCGGAAATTTTGAGAAGCATCTTGCCGATTTGCGAAAAATCCTGGAATGCACAAGGGAGCATGGGTTGAAGATGAATCCTAATAAGTGTGCATTTGGTGTATCGGCAGGTCAGTTTCTGGGTTTTATGGTGCATCAGAGAGGCATCGGAATCGGCAGAAAATCTATTGATGCAATTAAAAAGGTGGTTGCTCCCACAAATAAGACTGAGTTGCAATCCTTGATCGGCAAGATTAATTTTATTAGAAGATTTATATCTAATCTGTTTGGAAAGATTAAGTCTTTGAGTCCGCTGTTGAAATTGAAGGCCAATCAAGAATTTATATAGAAAGAAGAGTAGCATCTAGATTTGGAAGAGATTAAGAAATATTTGGTGAATCCTCCAGTCTTGGTTCCACCTCAACATGGGAAACCTTTTAGATTTTATTTGTCTGCCGATGATAGTGTTATTGGGTCAGCCTTAATCCAAGAATTTGAAGGAAAGGAACGTGTGATTTACTATTTGAGTAGAAGATTGGTGGATGCTAAAACCAGGTATTCGGCCGTCGAAAAGTTATGTCTTTGTTTGTACTTCCCTTGTACTAAGTTGAGACATTATTTGCTATCGGCCGAATGCACCGTCATATGCAAAGATGATGTGGTTAAGTATATGCTGTCAATGCCGATATTAAGTGGAAGAATCGGCAAGTGGATTTTGGCGCTATCGGAGTTTGATTTAAGGTATGAATCGGCTCTAAAGCAGTTAAAGGTCAGGTGATGGCCGATTTTGTTACTCAGCATTGCAATGTGATAAGCTCTGTAGAGATTGCTCCTTGGACTTTGTTCTTTGATGGGTCTACATGCAAAGAGGGGGCAGGTATCGGTGTTCTCTTAATTGGGGGCAGGTATCGGTGTTCTCTTAATTTCACCCCAAGGACAGAAATATGAAGTTTCGTTGCCGATTGTTGCTACAATCAGGTTGAGTATCAGGCTTTAATAAAAGGGTTGGAGTTACTCAGGGAAGTGCGTGCCGATGCCGTCGAAGTCTTTGGCGACTCTATGTTGGTGATCAATCAATTAATTGGGGTATATGAATGCCAAAGTGAAGTGTTAATTGCACACCATGAGAGGTGTTTACAGTTATTAAAAGAATTCAAAGAATATCGCCTTGAGCATATTCCCAGAATGCATAATGAAGAGGTTAATCGGTTAGCGCAGAACGCTTCAGGGTATCAGCCAATTCAAGGAGTAATGACATCGGTAACGATTGCCGATAACTGGAGGAAGGAAATTGCCGATTACTTGAGAAATCCGTCCAGAAAGGTTGAGAGGCGGTTAAGGTTTCAGGCTACCAAATATGTGCTCCTTGATGATGAATTGTATTATCGGACCATTGATGGAGTTTTGCTCAGATGCTTTTGTACAGAAGAATCGAAAGAGTTAATGGGCGAAATTCATGAAGGAGTGTGTGGAGCGCATCAATCGGCATTCAAGATGAAGTGGATGATTAGACGGAATGGGTATTACTGGCCGACAATTCTTGAATATTGCTTCAAATACTTCAAGGGATGTCAAGATTGTCAGAAATTCGGTAATGTTCAGAGGGTACCTACATCGGCAATGAATCCCATAATCAAGCCTTGGCCGTTTAGAGGATGGGCTATTGATCTCATCGGCCTGATTTATCAGCCATCAAGTAAAGGACATAAGTTCATTCTGGTTGCTACCGATTACTTTACAAAATGGGTTGAAGCTATCCCTTTGAAGAAGGTAACATCGGCAAACATGATAGATTTTGTGAAAGAGCATATTGTTTACCAATTTAGTATCCCTCAGACTATCACTACCGATCAAGGAACTATGTTCACGTCGGGAGATTTTGATGAGTTTGCTGCTGGTATGGGTTTCAAGGTATTAAACTCTTCTCCTTATTATGCTCAAGCCAACGGTCACGCTGAAGCAACTAATAAAGGAGTTATTAAACTTATCAAACGCAAGATTCAAGAAAACCCTAGAAGGTGGCGTATGGTGTTGAATGAAGCTCTATGGTCATATCGGATGGCATGTCATGGTGCAACTAAGGTTTCGCCGTATCAATTGGTTTATGGGCATGATGTTGTCTTGCCTTGGGAGATTAAAACTGGTTCTAGGTGATTATCTTCTCAAGATCAGTTGATGGCCGATGAGTATGGTACTCTTATGAAGAATGAGTTAGAGGATCTGGCGAATCATCGGTTGAAGGCTTTGATTAGTATTGAAGAGAATAAGAAAAGAGTTGCCAGATGGTATGACAAGAAAGTCAAGGTAAAAGAGTTTACCAATGGTGATCTGGTGTGGAAGCTGATTTTGCCGATTGGGACTAAGAGTTCTAAGTTTGGAAAATGGTCTCCTAATTGGGAGGGTCCGTTTCAGATAAATCGGTCAGCTCCTGGTAATGCTTATATTTTGGAAACCCTCGAAGGAGTTGCGTTTTCCAGAGCAATCAACGGTAAATATTTAAAGAAATATTATCCCAGTATCTGGGTAGATGCATGAGGCAACACAAAGTATAAGTGCCGATAAGATAACAATCATACAGAATATCGGCAGAAGGCGTGTTAACATTATGTTACATGCAAAATCAAATGTCAAGGTTTGCAAATTGCCGACATGACGGATTACAATAGATTACAACAAGGATTGGATGGATGATATCGCACGCAGGTGAATCTGGTCCACTTCCTCCAGTTCCTTGGCGTCGTCATCGGCAGTACCTTCTACTAGTTTGACTTTCTTCCTCAATTTCAAAGCCTCGCGAGCAGCAGCATCTCTCTCTTGTTGCAAGATCTTGGTGGCGTCGGGAAGTTGAATTTTCTTCTGGTTAGCTAAACTTAAAGCTTCATCAACTTGTTTCAGCTCTGCCAATAGATTCTCCTTCTTTGCTGATAGACGGGAAATTTCTTGTTCAAGGTCAATGCTGGAAGCTTCTAGACGACCAATGTCCTTGTGCTTTTCATCAGCGACTTGTTTGAACTTGAGTATTTCTTCTTCAAGTCCCACCTGAGCAACTCTTTCGGCAATGCGATGTGAAGCCCTTCGGTATTGGAGCTGCCGACTCTCGAGGAATGCCGCTTGGAAGAGTGTCTCTTCAATATCGGCAGGCAGTTGGTCTTGAATTTCCTTGAAGGCTGCTTTTGCTGTGCTGGAATCTTGGACTAATTGCGAAGTATCTTGTTGCAGTAGAAGGAGCAGTGCTTCAAGTTTGGCCTTCAATTCTGCCGATACCGTGATTGAGGCTTGAGTGGAAATTTCTTCTTCACCATCTTCTGGGATGTCTACGGCGAAGGAGAACAGACTATTCAGAGAGTCTTGGGCCTGAAAAAGAAGAAGATTAGGACTTACTGGGCATGAGTTTGTGTTGCAAGTGTTATGATAATCGGCTTACCATCTTGAAGCGGATCTCTTGCCTGGGACTTGGAAAGTCAGCTGGCATAGCACGGTCTTGAGGATCGGCAATGGTTGCCGATGAACTTGCCTCTGTTGGAGGAACAGTTGGTGCTGGTGCCGATGCCGATGTTGTTTCTGTTGTTTCATCCAACTCATGTGGTGATGGTACTATTCCTGGTCGGGAATCTCAACTGATGGTTGATCGGGGATGGACGCCGATGCTGGCTCTGGTGTTGGTGTATCAATAGGAGTTAGTGATATGGGTGGAGTGACTAGCCTCAAGCATTTCTTCTTTGTAGCAGCAGTTGGTGAACCAGGGCGTTTCAATTGTGAAGCTCGGGGGGCATCGGCAGCGTGAGTCGGAGAAGCTTGAACATTTGGAGCAGCTGCCGATGAGCCTGTTGCTTGCAAAAGATATTTGGTGCAAGTTAAATAAAATAAACATTACCGACGAGGGTTTGTAATCGGTATAAATGCGAGAAGGACTTACTGCGAAAGCTTGCGCCAAGATGGCGGCAGCGGCCGATGGAGTAGCGGTGGTCCTAGCTGGTGTCGGCCTGGGCTTGAGGGTGACCTTGGGTACCCTTTGAGGGGTGAAAGCAGCCAATGTAGGAGCCTTGTTGCCGATGATTGATATGGGGTTCATCGTTCGAAGATTGAAGTGTTTGCCGCTCTTGCTCGTTCGAGGGATTGGATCGTCAGCCTGTTAGTAAAAGAGGGTCAGATGCCAATAGTAGAAGTAAATAACAAGAGATGCATTAGAATGAAGAACTTACTGCATCATCGGGAATGATGTGATCGGCGTCGATCAAATGCCGATAGTAATGCGATGACTTGGGGAATAGTTGATTTTTCCATTCTTGCCACCAGGATTTGTATGACTCCGTGATGAAGGATGTTGGTGCCCAAGAAGATAAATCAATGTTTGATGTATCGGCATGGGAAGAAAGATTGACGATCCTATTCCTGTCCATGGCACTGGAAATGACTTCTCTTGGTTTTATCACGTTGGCATAGCTGAACTTGATCGGCAACTGACCAAATGCCAACTGTCTTGCTGCTGCCGATGGATAGTAAAACTCATAAGTTGGAGAAGTATTCTTCCCGGTCCCAAAGATGTTAACTGGGATGGCCCGAGGAATGATGGTGGCCTTCATGATTAACTCATTTTGTGGTATATTTCCATCGGTAAGATTGAAGGAAAGTGGAAATCGGTTGTCTTGATCAATATAAGGCCACTAGACCCGTTCTGCAGCTGGAATCCCGCAGTAAAGTCTTTGAAAGAACATGCCGAACTGACCCTCATTGGCATCGGTTCCTGGCAATACAATGGTCTCCCCAAAGTTAAGTGGGAAACAGGTTGCCGATTCATCATCATTAAATTCATAGTCCTCCGATATATCCCTTGGAAATTGTTGATTGAATAAGTCGAACTGGAGGGCTTTATGCATGTGTGCGTTCAACCACATGTTGATGAACCACCATGGACCTCCGAGATTGCCGATGGGCTCGCCTAGCAATAGCTTTCTGGATACCTGATGAAGGAGGTGATATACCAAACCAAGGAGGTATCGGCCAAGAAGAAGTCTTGCTCCATCGGCCAGAAGCTCTGCTGCAGGAAGGTACATAGTAGTGGGTCCAACCGTTCTGCCGCAGAAGATGAATGTTTCCAACCACATGTTCAGGAAGATGGCGTGTTCCCTCTGACCTACCAATCCAGTCTTCTAGTTTTCTCGAATATATCCAGTCCAGCCGCCAATTTTGCGTGTGATTACCCGATGTTCGGGTTTCCTACCGAAAAGATTGGAGGGATCGGCAGAGGAGATGTCGAGGCCGGTAAGCATGTGCACATCGGCAAGAGTGGGGGTGGCTGGTCCATGTCTGAACAAGAATGCGTTCATTGTGTCGGATCAAAAGTAAGAAGCAGCCATCATCATGTTCTCGTTCTTCGCCATATCGGCAATAGAAAGTTTAATGCATTGGTCCAGGCTGCGCTCTACCCAGTAAACTTGTTGTGTTCTAGCCATCCTGAGATACCAATTCTTCCAACCTTTGGTGGGTTTGGGCCATGAGCGGAAAGCATCCCTCCACAACCCTAGATTGAAACACTCAGATCTAAAAGGAATGTGATTCATCTCTGCATTGATCAAATTGGTAGGATCTGCGTTTCCCATTGGACCCAGACAGTGGAAATGTGATTGATCGAGGGGGATTACTATCTTGTTGCGTAGTTCCTAGGCTTCAAACAGTAAAAAGGGGAAGAAAGAAAAATTATGGAGCGACGCAGAACGAAAAATCGCGGGAGGCAGATTGAGAAGGGAAAAGATTTACCGCGGGGAACGTCAAAGTTGATCGCCATTGGAGCAGGAGTTTTTGCAGGAATTACACCTTCCGAAGGGAGAAGAAGTTGTCGTTGAATGCCGAAAGACTCTTGGGAGCGCCGGAGAAGGTTTGAAGATGAGGGTAAAAATGAATGCGAGCTCGAAGTGAAAGGCAGATTGAATGGTGGTAACTT
Source organism: Microstegium vimineum (assembly GCA_022036555.1). NCBI lineage: Eukaryota > Viridiplantae > Streptophyta > Magnoliopsida > Poales > Poaceae > Microstegium > Microstegium vimineum. The sequence continues at coordinate 16,902,476 of CM039121.1, read as the reverse complement.
TTATGAGCCCAGTTAGGGGTATTTTGGAATTTTCTTTGCACGAGGCAAGAATATGGAAGGGTTATGGTAGTGGATTTGCACACTGATCGAGGAGATATGATTGGATTTGCAACTGTTTATGCTGCAGTCACGGGGTTCTGTTGGTAACTTGCAGTTTTCACGCGCGGGAATCGAGGAATTCGCGCAGGTGCCTTGGGGAGAAGATTGTGGCACAGAGAATTTTGGCACGTAAAATATTTTACGCTCCAAAATTGGGGGGCATGTGTTGACACCGTTTTTCGACTTATGTCAAATGAGCTAAGACTTGCATTGGTCGGTAGCTGTTTTCTATCGGCATCAGAAGGTCATCGGTTGAGATTACCGATGAGAATGAATGCTGCAAATGAGATAAGTTTGTTGCCGATGGAAACTGGACAATTTTTGCCGTTAAGTTGGTTGGTAAAAGAAGGTTCAAGAGTGAAGAGTTACCGATTGAAGCATATTGTCGATGAGGGGACGTTGCCGATGGAAACTGAACGATAAAGCAGGATTGTTGCCGATAAGGGTTGATTGGTAAAAGCAAGTTCCCAATGGGAGTGAAGAGTTGCCGATTGGAGGATATTACCGATAAAGAGATAATGCCGATGGGCGCAGCGTGACGTGGCAGTTGATGTCAGCAGAAGACTGCCGATGGCAATAGAAGAAAGTTGCGGATTGAAGGGATCTGCCGATGGAAGGTTTCATCGTGAAGTAGATAAGGAAACTGGTGATTTTTATACCAGTATTATTATGGTAGTTTGAGTCCGACTCTTGTGCGAGTCGTTTTATTTCCTTAATAATAGAAGAGTCTGTTTAGAAAAAGATTATTATTATTTGGGTCCGACTCCTGCGCGAGTCAGTTATTTCCCTAAGAATAGAGTATTTGTTTAGGAAGGTATGAGTCGTATTCATGTACAACTCCCCATACAGGAGTATAAATATGTGCCCAAGGGCCACGTGAATAATAAATAATCCAATCAATACAAATCAATTACTTTTTTTATCTACTTTACCAGTAATTTACCTTTACCGCATTAGGTTTAATTATCTACGAGTTATTCAGGTCTCGACGGGCTGCATCTCATCGACCTCCGTCAACCCTTGCAAGTTCCGCGTTTGAGCAACCTGAACCTTGACGTCCGGGCGCATCGTTGTCGTCTCGTTCAGCTCTACTCTAGTTATCCTGATCAAGTTTGAGCCTTGACATCCGCGCGCATCGCCGTTGTCTCGTTCAGATCTTGTTCTAGTTATCGTCCTTGTCGATTAACTGGTCAAATCGACTGGCACACCTTTGGACATCAATTTCGGATTTTTTTGTCAACATAGGGTTTCGCAGAAGGACAGGCACCTCAGTATATCGCAGATCCTAACGCTTTTTGTGTCAACATAGGGTTTCGCCGGAGCTCCGTGGCTGCGGCCATGGAGCTCCCGCGAAACCCTAGCTCGCCCACGGCACCACCTTCTTCCCCTCCCCGCCACCACCACCACCGCCATGGCCGGAGCTCCCCCGCCCCGACCTGGCCCGATCGCCCCTACCATCGCCAGCTCCCCTAAACCGCCCGGCGACCATCCCCACCACCTGGCCTTCCTTCCTCCCCCGACCGACCCTTTTATATTCCTCCAGAGTTGGAGAAGAGAAGGGAAGAGTTCACCAGAACCCTAAAAAGCAGATCTAGAGGAGGTGGTGGTGGTGGAGGCCTACCTCGCCATGGACGCCATCGCCACCATGGCTGCCGCCGCCGCGGGGAGAAGGTGGGGCACGAGCGCGGCACGAGCACGGGCGTGGGCACACCACCGCCACCACGGGGAGGAGGTGGGGCGTAGGCACAGGGAGGCCGTCACCGCAGGGGAGGATCTCGCGGGCACCGGGGACTAGAGAGAGAGAGCGCACGCGACACGGAGGTAGAAGATGACCGAACTGTGCGCACGCAAGAGGTGGGCTTGTGCGGTGGAGTGTGGGCCTGTTGTGTCGAGTGTGGGCATGTGGGAGGCTGATAATACGACTGTCCTTACTTAAGTCAATACCTTAATTATTTGGGCCAAGAAATATTTTATTTTCTTTTTCCTTCTTTGTTAAGCTCTCCAGAAATGTAGCAAGAAAATAGAGGAGAGTAGAAGAGCAAAACCGGGAATATAATCCCTATGTAACTTCATGCCTTCTAAACCAAACTCCTAATCATGCATGCAACACTTAGGCTAAGCTAATTATGCATGGTGAATCTTGTCAGGAGGAGTGGGAGGCATTGACATGACCAAAAGTTTTGCAAAAGACAAGTAAGTGATGTTTGCTAGTTGTTGACGGTAAGAATGACCCTTTTTGCCACCATCATAATACCATCAACACCCTCAGAATAGAAGAAAAGCAAGCATATCATAAGCACATTTTATCCAATAACTGGTTCTACATGTCCCTTGAATATTTGTATCCATGTAATGACAAATGGGGGCATTTGGGAGCCAGTGGGCCCACTTAGGGGGTCGGCCGACCACCCTATGGGGCCACTAAGATCTCCCATGCCCCCATGATCCAAGTAACACCTTCCAGAGTGAAGATCAACCCTTGGATCCACTCTGTGCTACCTCTCAATGGATCTAGATCAAAGCACGAGGATCCATGGGCCCACATCAAGGAGATCAATGTGACAATTATCTCAGAACAAACACCCAACTCACATGACAAGTGGGACCAGCATCTAGAAGGCCGAGGTGGGCCAGAGATCCCAGGAGGAGGTCGGCTGACCTCCCATTGGGCCCACCAGCCCTGCACTTGGTCCCTGACCAGTGGGGCACCTTCTAGAAGATCAAGGAAGGGCCCACAGGACATATGGGGTCAGTCGACCTCCCCTAGGTTGGTGTAGAGCCCAGTGACCCCCACATACTAAACACGTGTTGAATATCACTACCATCCGTTCTAAGGTGGTGGAGAGGTCGGTTTGATCCTACGGAGCACAATGAAGATGGTGCGGATCGCTGACGTGACACTAGACTCCACCTCTAGCTATAAATACCCCTTAGGCCTTCACTTGTAATCATGACTCATTGGAGAAATACTACTCCTTAGTATCTTAGAGGAGCTCTGCAGTAGTGCTATGCTAGTTGGAGGAGAGTGAGGCAAGTCTTATGGAGAAAGCCCCGGGCCTGTTGGGAATCTTCTCCGGAGTTCTACCTCAGGGGATGCGAATCTCTTGTAAGTTCAACACTTGTAAGTGACTCTTCTGAGTTCTTTATAGCATTTAATATTCTAAATCTGGTTTAGCTGTTATACATGTTTTCGCGCTTGTTCATCGCTTTACTCTAAGTGAAGTGCTTTAATCTTAGGCCAAGGTTAAAGTAGTAAGATTAGTGTAGACGTGATGTCTAAACTTAATCTTGCCTTTGTAAACCGCTTATCGCACGGATTGTTTGTGGTAGCTAGTAGGTGGTGACAGTCCTATCTAGTCTTTGTATTCCACCACGTGTGTAAGATAAGTTTTTAAAAGGTAGGGCCTTAATACAACATGATGGCGTGGTCCGGTTAGAGTTTTGTCCTCTTTCTGATCTATCCCATTGCCTCCTGCAAGAGAAGGGCTGATAAAGCCAGTATAACCAGTTATACCTTGTTAGATATCTTTGCCATATCGAATCTCTCAACCTAGTTATCATAGTCTCCCTTGTCTCATCATAGGACATATCCTTCTTCCTAGTTACTTCACTTCCCATATGCTCCCAGTGAAGGCTATACTTGAAAACAGTACGCTTGCGGTCTTTTATCCGTTTGTCACTTCTGGTGTCAACACTAGTGCATGGAGAAAAAGCATCATCCATGAGTGAAGTGGGAGCCATGGAGGTGAAAGAAGGAGGAGAGAGGGGGTCAGGCGACATGAGCAACGCTCCAAATGCCCTGAAAGTTTGCATTGGATGCTTGTTATAGCAAGTGGAGGACAGGGAAGTGACCCTAGGGTCTCCATCAAGTCAGCCGACCTGGCCTTTGATGAGGACATCCCAACCATGCATGCTACATCAAGTATTCACCAACCATCATCAAACATAAAGGATACAATTCAAGGTCCACTTACAAGAAGTCAATCCAGAAAACTCCAAGAGCAGGTGAATTCATTCCTATTGATTTTAATCTTGATAATTCTAAGAATGTTATACTACCTAAGTGTTCTACTTTTGTTGTACTTAGGTATAAACATTGAGAGGAGGATGTTACTCTACATAAAGAAAAGCTACAGACCAAAATAATTGAAGAAAAACGGGCAGGAAGGTTCGGAACTCCGAACTAACCAACAGGCAGGTTCGGACCTCCGAACACACCAGCACAAAGAAATAGTCATAACTTTTGATTCCCAAAAGCTATGAAGGGGAATGAAGACATTTTGGAAAGCTTATCAAGTGTAGTTTCCAATGCCATAAGAGCCGACCTGTTTGGAGTTATCATTGAGAGCGCCAACCTGTTTTAGTGCATACTAGTCTGAGGGTCAACAGCCAGCTTGATGGTTAAGTTCCCGTGCAAAACTATACCATTCTATAATGTTTCGTGTTGCATGGTATACATGGATGAAAAGCTTGTTAAGTCTACTTTCAGACCCCAGAAATGGTTCTTCATTTGAACTTCCCAAGATGGAGTTATTGTCAATTTACTGATGACTGCGCAGAAGACCAACAGTCTCGTAAAGCCACTTCAGAAACCCATTTCATGGAGGCCTTTTCACATTCTTAATCTTTTCATTTCCATCTCGTGTTTATACCTATCTAGCAGGGCTGTTGCTAGTATATATACCCCATTACATCAAGCAAACTTAGACTTTTGAAAATCGAAATATTGAACCTTTATTCAGCTGTGTGCTAACAAACCCCAGAGAGAGATTCTCTACCCCTTTGCTCTTGTGTTTTTCCTTCACGGAGATTACAGAAGCGGCTGCGTCATCGGCACCCAATTTGTGCTCCTGATCTTCGAGTTCAGATTGCGTAGGTTGGTTCTTTGAGACTGTGGTTGGGCGAATCCTTGGTTCAGGCTGCCGTATAGAGACGGTGGTTGGCTCCATGTGCATGTCGTCAGGTTGCACTAGTTATCGCTGCTTGTAGCAAGTTATCGACCAATCTTTGGCTAGTTATCAAGATCAAGACACTATGTCGTGAAGATCAGGACTGTCCATTATCAGCCTTGCTCCCTCTGAGCCCCCTGATGCAAGCACTAATTTGCTAGATGAGTACCAAGACAAAAAGGAGTGGAGGGGGTACCATGGTGGGGTCAGCCGACCCCACCTTGGGCCCTACAAGACTCTAACTCAGGTTATGAGCTAATTATCATGTTTTATTTAGATTAATGGTGCACTTGCTTCGAAAAATAAAATTATGAAAATGCAATAAAGAAAATTCAGAATTTAAAGATGAGTTTGAATGACTTACCTTTTATTGGAACTTCATGAGTTTAAGTACTCAGAGCAGGGCCATCCATCTCACTTACTAGGCAAATTTGTTTGCATGATTTTGGAGATGGGGTTATGCACGGCTTCACCACTTTCTTCCGCCATACCCGTTTGGGTTTCATCTGAGGTTGTTGCTGCACCTTTTTCAAATAAGAATAATTTACAAAAGGATCTATTTCAAGTACCTTAACAATAGAGCATTGCTCAGTTTTTGGCTTGAAGTGGAATATCTCCTGGGCTCCGTTGATATTGAACTGAATTTCTCCTGCTCCGACATCAATGTGTGCGTTGGCGGTGCTGAGGAATGGCCTTCCAAGGATGAGTGCAACTCTCTTGTCCACTTTCATGTCCAACGCCACGAAATCCACACGGACAAAGAAGTCTCATATCTTGACGGGAATATCTTCGGCAACCCCCATGGGGTAACGGATTGATTGATCTGCTAACTACAAACATATTGGTGTAGGCAACAAGGTAGTATAATTGAGTTTATCAAAAACTACCTTTGGCATGACACTGACGCTTGCTCCCAAGTCGCACAGGCATGTTCGAAGTGTTGTGTCCCGATGGAGCAGTTGATGGTAGGACATCTATCGGTATTTCTTATGACTATTGGATAAATCCGCAAGCGCACATATTATACCGTTGTAGCACTTCACCTAGGAGTATTCCAAGGTATTGTAATTTATATTTTCCCAAGGGAAAGCTGAGCTAGAAATGATAAAATCCGCAAGCGCACATATTATACCGTTGTAGCACTTCACCTAGGAGTATTCCAAGGTATTGTAATTTATATTTTCCCAAGGGAAAGCTGAGCTAGAAATGATAATTAGATAGAGATCCTAGAGGGTACCTCAACTTAGTACCAACTAGTATAAGGGGGTAAATGATATATGTGATAGGAAGGGTGATGAATGAACAAGCCAAGGTAAATGATAACTTACAATAACTAGTTAGTATAGATAGGTGGGAGGACAATGAGACATATAGGGACTCCTATGTAATTCACTTCTACTTTAGTGTACTTAGCCAATTAATTACTTTAAACACAATAGTATGCCTCCTCAATACAAGTATGCTAGGCGAGAGGATAGATCAGTAGGAGGGCAAAACTCCTACCGGACCGCGCTCTCTTTTTATGTTGGTCTTACCTTTTAAGAACTTGCCTAAGAACACATGGTGGAATACAAAGACAAGACAAGGTTGTCACTCTCTTGATAGCTAGCATAAACAATCCATGCAGCAAGCGGTAACCAAGGGTAAGATGATATATAAGCATCACGCTTACACACAACTTACTACTTTGACTATGATCTATAACCAAAGCACCCTATGACAAGCAATGATCGCATACGGGAAAGGCCACAAGGATCACAGACTATTAATGTAAAGGCTAGTAAAAAGCAAAAGCACATAACAATACTATAACTAGTATAGTAATGCTCAAAGTAAATACTAAGTAAAGTAGAGGAAAAGTAATATATTGAATAAAGTAAAATCTTACAAAGAAGGAAAAATACAAGAGCTATACCAGACTTCCCAGAAGACGACTCCGGAAATCCCGAGCACAACTTGACTCAACTCTAAATCCCACACTAGACTAACTATTAAGAGAATTCTAAGTGATTGAGCTTGTAGGCTTGTCCAAAGAGGGGGGTTGTGAGCCTCTATTTATAGAGGGAGGTGGAGTAGGGGCTACTCCACTGCCATGTCATCAATCCAAGAGGCTTCAATTCTCCACCCTTGGATCCATTGCCCCTAAACCGCCTTAGAGTGGAGGGTATTGATCTTCAACATGTGTTAAATGCATAGGGGAGTCACCAGGCGCAACACCCACCTTAGGGGTATCGGCCGACCCCCCTACGCTAAGTGGGCCCTGCCCCCGAGCTTCTAGAAGGTGCCCCACTAGTTAGGTACCAAGTGGGGGTGGTACCCCCTATAGGGGTCTGGGGCCCACCTCGGTCTTCTAGATGATGTCCCCACTTGTCATGTGACTCGGTTGATTCTTCTGAGATGTTTGTCATGTTGGTTTTCTTGATGTGGGCCCAATGATCCATGTGAAGTGAATATGAACCGTTGGGAGAAAGCACAAGTTGATCCAAGGGTGGAGGATCACTTGGGAGTGCTTCTCCTAGATCATGGCCAGAGTAGAGAGCTGGTGGTGTCGGCAGACCCACTATGTGGGTCCACTGGCCCATCTTGCTCCATTTTTTCTAATTCTACATCAAATACTTCATGGACATGTGGAACTTGTTATTTTATAAAATATTCTCATGGTATGATTGTCTATCCTTGATCCCGAGGTTGTTGACAGTATTTTGGATATATAAAAGTATGTCAATCTTGGTGTCAACAACATCCTAGGTCCTTCTTCTTGATTGGAAGATCATTGAGGATAGTTGTGCTACATTCCTCAGTTAGCTTGATGACCTTCGTTGTTGGCAATGGGCATTTGTTGTTGAGGATATCCCGCAAATACTTGGCATAGGTTGGTACTTGCATCGCATCAAGCAATGGAATATTGACATACAAATGGCTTATTACCTCAACAAATTTCCCGAATTGTTTGTCGGTTGACGGCCTCATTGGTTTTGGGAATGGTAACAACACATTGGTGTCGTAGAACTCATGCGGGGTCTTCATTCCATGGAACTTGCCATTGTCATCTTTTGATGGTTGTTCATCTTCTTCCTCTTTGTCTTCTTCCCTGTTCTTTCTTATGGTTGTACCTGTCATGTTAGGATGTGGCGGATCGCGAGTGGTCTTACCTCCTCTTGTGGTTACCGCACTAACTCTAGACACAACTTCACGTTTACCATAGTTTTTATTGAGGAAAAGAACAGTTGATGACAAATTAGCTATCTAAATTTCCACAGATTTGTTAAGGCTTAATTGGTTTTTGACAAAAGAAGCAAAATGATCCATCATGGTGTTAAGGTTTTCAAGGATCTTGTTACTAGCATCTAGCCTTTTATTAATGCTTTCATTAATTTTAGATTGGTTAAGAACAAGATCTCTTAATGAAGGTTGATTATTAAAACTCTTACCTTCATTACCTTTGTTGAAAGGTCGTGGCTTCCATCCGTCTTGAGAGCGATTCTCATTGTTGGTGAAGTTCACTTCTTCCCTTGTTTTAGGACAATCATTTCCCGAATGTTCTCCACCACATACCTCACACCATGGCTTCGTTGCTTTTGCACGAGCTGAGGCGTAGTGTTGGATGGCTTCTCGATCTTTCTTGAAATTTGCACATTCTTGCAATTTTCTCATCAAGAATTCCATCTTCTCAGAGAGTGCACTTACTTCATGAGTAACGTGTGTGACTCTCTTCTTTGGGTTGAGATGCTCTTCATTCCACCCTTGATTTGTCACCATCTTCTCAATAAGCTCCTTGGCTTGGTTGACAGTGAGTGAAGTGAATGCCCCTCTTGAAGCAGCGTCAAGGTGACTACGAGCTATGTTGGTAAGCTCATGGTAGAAACCTTGAAATAGGAACCAATCTTCCATCCCATGATGAGGACATTTTCGAATGTACTCCTGGATATGTTCCCATGCTTCGGGAATGGTCTCGTATGCTTACTGTTGAAAGTTCGAAATTCTTCCACAAAGAGCATTGGTTTTACCCATCGGGAAGAATTTCTTGAGGAATGCCTTGGCGCACTTTTCCCAAGTGGCAACATCCTTTGGGTGAGCATAGAACCATTGCTTTGCCTTCCTGATCAAAGAGAACGGGAAAAGGCGGAGACATATGGTGTCCATTGCGATCCCCTTGATGGCTATGCTGCCACTAATCTCCATGAAACAATGGAGTTGTGCATTAGCATCCTCATGGGACTTCCCAATAAATGTACTGGCCCATACTAATCAATGGCGGCTTGATCCCGAAGTGGGCATCCCCCAAGCTGACTTGAGGTCCCATGGCTACATGAGTGGACAATGGAGCCGAGAAATCAGAGATCTTATGGGCCATGGCTTGATCGAACATTGGTGTAGAGTTTCCTTCCTTGAGTGAATCCAAAATCGAGATGAACTTTTGAGAGAAAACTAGACGACGTCTTGTTCTTAGGATTTTCGAGTATGGTGTTGGTATTTCTTAACGCAAACAGATAAATCCGCAAGCGCACGGATACCATTGTAGCTTTCACCCGTGAGTATTCCAAGGGTATCGATTTCCACGGGAAACGTGAAGTGTACTAGATAAGAACTAAGAGCATCCAAGGATAGATAAGATAACTGGGTAGAGAGATTTTAGAGTTTTCTTAGGGGGATATCTAATCAAAGGTCCACGATACTCTACTTACTTTGGAGCAACAGTACATTCCCGACTCTCGATAAAGACTGGGAGAAAGGTAGTCGGGGGGAGGCTGCCAAAAGCTCTACAAAAACACCAACCCGAACGTGGTGGACTACAAAGGCCTTACAGAGCTGTCACCCCTGGGGCTACCACAACTATCCGTAGGATTGGGCGCAAACTCAGGTAAACTCTAGTCTAGATACCACGTCTACACTATCGCCTACTACTCTAATCTGATATCAAAACTAGAGCACTCAATACGAGCGAAGATCTCGTAAATAGAATAAAGTAAGAACTCAAATAAGATACATAGAAATAATAAATGAAGAACCTGGAGATTGCTCCGAACCAGATGCTGCAAAGGTGCAATGTTGAGGAAGATCCGACAGATCTGGCTCCTCCTAGCTCTTTCCTCTCTCTCACCTCTAATAACAACTAGATGAACTAGAACTAGAAGAACTAGATCTAGACAACTAGAGGTACCTCTCTCCTTCTCTACATCTAATTGAAACCCTAGCTTTTGCTCTGGAGAAGAATAATGAGATGAGATGATCCTCAGGGGGGTCAGGGGCCTTCCTTATATAGCCTCCTCAAATGAACGTGGACCATCGGATCAAACCGACCTTAAGCGAGTGGTTTAGATTGATCCTCAAAGGCAGTGGACCATAATCCGTGAAGTTGGCTCTGATTGGCTAGGAAAGTAGGGCGGGCGCCCTAGGGGCTAGGGCGGGCGCCCTGGCTCCGGGCCCGTTTCGCCTCTCGTTCGTTCTGGTGTCTCCTGGAACCTTCTAGAGTACAAAAAATTGTGCAGTTGATAAATATCTCTATGTAAACATGACATGTGGGCCTTTCCTTGGTATTTCCTGATAACCCCCTATAGAAACAGACATTCACCAAAACTCATGGAATTCTATTAGTATAAACCCTAATTCTAGCTATGGGTTTCATTTAGATCCTTTTCCTTGTTTAGTTGACGGTTAAATTTGGTACTTAAGGACCGTCAACAAACTTCCCCAAGCTTACCTTTTGTCCGCCCCTGAGCAAAGATGAACTCAATGATGGATCACGAGTTGCTACAATGCTTTCACGCCTTAAATGTACACATGCGTTCAAACAAGAATTCTCCTCTAGATTAGAGTAAACTATTCTGACTTTCAAACTTACCCATATTACCTTTAACCATAGGGCTTATAGCCATCACTTGGGTCTTGAGTAATTGAAAAGTAGAATGATCAAGCCAAGTACTATGTCTCAAGCTCTTCACTTTACCTTCATCCTGGAGTTTTGCAAAGTTTTCAAAATAAAACTCAAAGTCTCTTTTGTATGACCCTCTCAAGTCTCTCTATATGTGGTATTTGTGGACCCTCACCAAGGCAACAATGGTGTTATGCCTTCTCTCAGAATATTATTTGGAACAGGCAAAGTAACAATGTGCCTTCTCTCTCACCCTATAACTAATAGGAAATATATGGAGTTCATAGTGTGGGAGAAACAACGCATACATACTTGCAAAGCATATATTGTAATGTCAAACAATGGATCTAGAGAAACAGGTCATACAATCAAATCAAGATGTGCATGTGTATGGGATATATGGTGGATGTATGAGGGTGGATATGTGGTGGATAATGGTGTATGGTGGATATATGAGGGTGTATGGTGGAAACCTAATTCTACTCTGCTCCTTGAATATATATATATACATACATCTTTCTTTTGGAACTTGGAATTTTTGAGAGAACATGGGATTGCTTGCTTTTTTCAGAGAGGCGGGCATCTAAGTACCCATTGTTTTGATAGGACACTTGTCCATGTTTTGCTCTCTTTATTAATTTTTTTTACAACCCCAAGTCTCTTTCTATAATAAAACTTTTGAGAGATGATAACAAGGAAATCTTTGGAGCAGTTACATTTGTGGTGATGAAATATATGGATAGGTGCAGAACTAGGATATTTTTGGTTATTTACTCCCAAGGTAGGAGTAGAGCATTTTTCTGGTGGATCTGAATGGCATATATGTGGATGCGTACTTTCAGGATATAAGTAGCATATATGAGTGGAGTGTACGTGATCTTGATTTTAAAAGCATGACAAGTCTCTAAGGGTCAACAAAGCTTGACAAAACTCAATGAAAATACAAGCAATAAATATATGGTTTTTCCTAATCTACCAGGCATGTATATATGGCTATGGTAGGAATTCAAGCTCTCATCATACAGAGACTCATCATGTAATATTTTTAATTTCAAAAACTAATTCTCCAGAACTCTAGTATTGCTAGGAAGAAGATAAATAGTAGCTCAGACCTTTTCATATCATACCTATCAACTACCTAGACTTAGCTCAAGCATTCACAACCCACAAGTTTCAAGTTCAGAGCAAATCTTCATGTCAAAACAGTTATATCTAAAACTCGGGAGAATTCAAGGTTGAAAACTAGGTACTTGAAAGGAATTACGGCAGAGCAACTATTCATCCTTTCCATAGAGTTATCTTCGGAGTTCTTCATTTTATTATTAGCAACTTCTAAACACACTTATTATTATTACTAAATAGAAAACTCTATTAAGGATGAAGTAGACAATGAAAAGTATCTAAGTTGTAACTCTTGTGATTAAGTGTGAACCTTCATGTGCTCACATTTTTTTTGAATTTTTTTATGTAACTAATATCTAAGTAAACCTAAGCGAATAAGGATACTTACCTGGGTACATGGGGGTGCTCTCCCCCAAGCTGGATGTTGACATAGTCATTCGTTTAGACAGTGTAGACTTACTTCACTTCTCTGAGATTTCAAAGATGGTAGTTGATATAGTTGTACTTCTCACAGTAGATGAAGTTATCTAATCCTGTCTAGTCTTTCCAAATCCTGCTAAACTCAAATAGACAACAAAGCTCGTGGAACAGATTAAGTGTTAGCGGTAAACCATTTATGTCTTGATTGCCTAGAGCCTTACATAATTCGAATATTCAAATATATTTTTAGATTTTCAATTTTATATGCAAATGAATAATGCAATATTTTTTATGCCTCCACAGTAAATAGTTGGAAGACTTATTCACATGGGGCTTAAAGGTTTTTCTTTTTATGATGTATTGCAGTGCAATAATATAGATATGCTATGATTAAGATGATTACGCAATGGATTATACTAAGGATGATCTATATAAATAGTACTAAAAATATTTATGCAAAGTAAGTATGCTAGAGTGCAACAATGCAATGCAGAGGAAAATAAAGATGCAGATAACTTACCGAATTTACCTTCCTGCTAAGGTTCGGAGATTTAGGTCCGTCGAACCGGACCTCTCTTCTGGTTCAAATGTCTTAAGGAGAATGGTCCACTGCTAATGAATACTTGGATGTTTGCTCTTCTTGTGTTGGTGTTTCCGATGAAGTCTCTTTCCTCTTCCACACTTCCTTAGTCTGAGGTTCTTCTTTCTCTTCCCTCTTTAGCAAGTGATTCATCCTCTGTTGGTGATACGACTTCTTTCTCAAGAGAACTCTTATCTTTATTATTGAATTGATCTTCATATCTTGTTAATTCTCCCAGATAGTCTGTCCATCCATCCTTGGTGGCTTGTTTCTTCTCTTCAGGAAATTGGAAATGGATCTCTCATGATTTCATGGAGATGATTGCACTAGTGGCGTTGAGGAAAGATCTTCCTCGAATGAGGTGGACTTCATCTTCATCTCCCATATCTTGAACCATGAAGTCGGGGGAATATAGTGATCTCTAATCATGATGTCTTTTGTTATTCCCTCCAGAAATCAGAATGATTGGTCTGCTACTTGTAGCTGCACATATGTGTGGTACAGTGGTCTACTGCCATATAAATGTTGGTAAGCCACCTTAGACACTATGTCACTGCTTGATCCAATGTTGTAGAATATCTTGTAGAATGTACTTTCCTTGATCTTGCAATCACTGGTAGGTACTCCTAGATCTCCTAGCTTAGCGAGGTAGAAGGAGTTGATCTACCCTGAATCAATAGTGCTAATTATCTTGGTCTTCTCTTGGTTGTTGAGCTTTACTCTTCCTCCTATTGTTGATGTTCTTCTTTCTTATAGCAATAGTTGTATCCTCGTAGATGTATGACCTCTTAGAATGAGTAAGAGCCTTGAGTGTATGCTTCATGAAAGTGAATCTCTTCTTCTCATCCTTGATAGTGAAACAGATCTTGGCGCTATCCGTGTAGACGATGGCATTATCTGTTCTTATGAATGAGCGTCCCAAGATAATGAGGGCTTTCGCATCTCTGCTTGTTTCTTCAATCACAAGGTTTTACCCGTACGAACAAGTGTCCAACTCGTATGCTGACATATTAAGGAATTCCTTAGGATAGCATAGTGTCTAATCTGCAAGCTTCGCATGATGTTGACACTTGCTCCAAGGTTACAGACAACTTCTTCAAGAACTCCCTTGGGATATCATAGTGTCTGATCTGCAAGTTGTCATGATGTTGACACTTGCTCCAAGGTAACATACCACTTCTTCAAAAAGTGTAAGCTCCAATGGAGATTGTAATGACAGGTCTCCCTAGATCTCCTTTCTTCATTGGTAGGGTGTCATCCACCCATGCTCTTGATGGCATGGTGAAGAAGTGTCCTGCTCATAGAAACAAGGCAGAGATCAAGTGCATGGGCTCTGCTGGTGGAAAAAACACCAATAGAACCAAAAGTTTATTCATTTTTCTCTAGCCTAAACATATTGAGAAAAATTAAATATTCTGTTTAACCATCAGATGGGTGATAAGATCAAAAGATAAGTATGAATGTAGCACTTCAAGCACACTTAGAAAATTAAATTGCCTAAGCACATGAAAGAATTTATCTATGAATAATGTATAACTTTTATATGATTGAGATTATCATCTTCCTAGTTGGATGTGCAACATTTCAGCCCATATGGTTAATTTTATGAGGACAAGAATATGGTACTAGGAACAAGTTTTAAAGAAGTAACATGTTGAGTTAATCAGGTTAGATCAAGTAGAGTTCCAACTCAAACATGTTTAGATCTTTATATGTGAATACCAAAATCAAAGAAAAACTTCTAGAGTGGTGATTACTTACCTTTACCTTTGTCATTGAAGAATAATGGCATTATATCCCTCATGGAAGCTTCCCTTGATCAACTGGTTGTGCATTAATAACTTGTCTTCTTATTCCACTCCTCTCTCATCCTCGTTCTTCCGATCTTGAAATTTTTGTTGATCTTGTCTTGAAGTTTTGTTCACCCTCTTCCATGGATTGAGCGGATGTAGATTTTGTCCTTTGTCACTCGCCTTCTCCTTGCTCCATAGAATTCATCATGATGGATTAGCTACCTCTCTCTTGTGAAGGTTGTTTGAAGTTCATGCGTCTTTCTTCATCTTTAGTGTGAGTTCATCTCAGGACTTCCCAATTTGATATTGAAAGTTTTCCTGCAGGGGTTAGTCCAACAAAATATCCAATATCTACTTGTTGGTATTTCTTATGACTATTGGATAAATCTGCAAGCGGACAGATTATACCGATGTAGCACTTCACCAGGAGTATTCCAGGTATCGTATTTTCCACAGGGAACGGGTAGTGATCTAACTAGGAATATGGATATATCCTATGATGGATCAAGGGAGACTATGATAACTGGGTTGAGAGGTTCGATATAGCAAAGATATATAACAAGGTATAGCTGGTTATACTGACTTTATCAGCCCTTCTCTTGCAGGAGGCGATGGGATAGATCAGTAAGAGATATAACTCCGACCGGACCGCGCCATCATGTTGTATTGAAGCCCTACCTTTTAAGAACTTATCTGACACACATGGTGGAATACAAAGGCTAGATAGAGCTGTCACTTTCTACTAGCATCCACGAACAATCCACGCGATAAGCAGTTTACAAAGGTAAGATCTAGTCTAGACACCACGTCTACACTATTCTTGCTACTTTAACCCCACGTTAAGGCTAAAGCACTCTACTCAGAGCAAAGCGATGAACAAGCAGAAAAAGGTATATAACAGCTAACCCAGACTTAGAATATCAAATACTATAAAGAACTCGGAAGAAGTCACTTACAAGAGCTAAACTTACAAGTGATTCGCATCCGCCGAGGTACAGCTCGGAGAAGACGCCAGACAGGCCCGGCTCTCCTCCAGGCTCTCCTCACTCTCCTCCAACTAGCATAGCACTACTAGAGAGCTCCGCTAAGAGACTAAGGAGTAGTTTCTCCAATGAGGCATTAAATGAATAGGGAGCTCTAGGGGTCTATTTATAGCTAGAGATGGAGTAGGGGCTACTCCAGTGCCACGTCAGCGATCCGCGCCACCTCCATCAGCCACCGTAGGATCAAATCGTCCTTGCAACCACCTTAGATCAATGGGGGAGATCAAGTGAGTGCATGGAGGAATGCAGGGAGTCGGTGGGGAGGTCGGTGCACCTTTTGGGCACCAAACTTGGATCGGCCGATCCCAATGGCAGGTGGGCCCTGCTACTTTTCCCTCAAGAGGTGTCCCCACAGCACAGGGGACATATGGGTGGCCTGTGGGCCCATACTTGGGATCGGCCGATCCCAAGTATTGGCCTTTGGCCTTCATCTTTCGTGTGGAGCATGGCCCACATGTCATTGGCACCTTGGCAATAGTTTTGTATTTTTCCGAGATAGTTTGTGGGCCCATGTATCCTCGTGCTTTGATCTAGAACCGTTGAGAAGAAGCACAGAGGAGATCTAAGGGTGGATCTTCACTCTAGAGGGTGTGCTTGGATCATGGACACATGGGAGGCCTTGGTGGTCCCTTAGTGGGGTCGGCCGACCCCCTAAGTGGGCCCACAGGCTCCCAAGTGTCCCTATTTACTGTTACCTGCATAGAACATACTCAAGGTACATGTGGAACCGATTATTGATAAAATGCTCTAGCTATGTTATTATACTCTTGAATCCAAGGTTGTCGACGGTATTTTGAGGGTGTAAAAAATATGGTGTAATTACCGTCAACAAGATCCCCATACTTACCTCTTTGCTCGTCCTCGAGTAAAGGATAAAAGTAAACATGGCTATGTTATTCAAAGTATAAAGCAAGCATAAAGATTCACTCAAGACATTTTGTCATACAAGTGGGATATGTGGTATTGGCTAACATATATCCTTGAGAAGTTGAGAAATGGAACAGCTCTCAAGGCAAAGTCATCTTTCCCAAATCATATTTTAGTACTTGGAGTTTTTTGATAAATTTTTCAAAAGAAAGCACATAAGTCAACTTACTCCTCATATAGCCTCTAGATCGCTCAAGGTGTATGAATCCTTACCAAGGCATAACATGAGGTTGCCTTCTTTTTATCTTCCTACTTCTAAAAGGCTTATGTGGAGCTTAGGTAGGGATAAACAATGTAGCATACTTTACCTTGCATATATTGTAAAGTCAAATTCCGGATCCAAGGAGAGAAATATCATACACTTAGATCAAGATGTGCAAGTGTGTAGAAACATGGCGAATGATCAAAACTCCTTTATAAGATCTCTCTTTCTAACTTATAATTTTGAGACATAGCTATCTTTATTTTTCTTTTTCTATGAGCTTTGATTTGCTCATCATCATTTTTTTTCTAAAACTTGGGACCTTCATGTGCCCCTATTTTTTCATATATTTTCATAATTTTGCATAGTCTATGTCTCATTGACTAACAACATATACTAGAGAGAGAATTTCTATTAGAACATGGAGTATGAACTATGTGGAAAAATGAAAGGCGTGTTTCTGTGTACTTCCAGTGTAGAAGCAGCATGTATATGTGGCGTGTACGTGATCTTGATCTTGGGGGCATGATAAATCTCTCAACAAGGGTCACAAAACTTGACCAAACTGAACACAAAGCAAGTAGCTTATGTAGAAAGCTTAAATCATGAAAGAGCATATATGGCTGTGGTAGGAATTTTCTCACTATAAGAAGCACATGCTGAATTATCTTGCACCATTGATCTAAAGGCGGTTAGGATCCAAGGGCTCTCATCATCCATCACGTGGATCGATGACGTGGCGGTGGAGTAGCCACTACTCCACCTCTCCACTATAAATACCCCTCACTCCCTCGCATTCAATACACCACAAGGAGGAGCTCTCCACTCTCTCTCAAGATATAGCACTTGTAGTAGTGTTAGTGTTGTTAGGAGTTAGAGTGAGCCTCTGGTCTTCAGTTCTAGTCTTCCAGGAGGTCTGGTATGCTTCTAGTATTTATTCCTCTCTTTGTAAGACTTGAGTTATTTTATCTTCTCTACTTTGCCTTAGTACTTTACTTTATTACAACATGACTAGTTATGTTGTATTGGTTGTTAGCATAGTCATAGTTGTTTGATAGTAAGATAATAGTAGTATACCTTTGCACTGGTTCACCGCCCTTAACCCGGTGCTCTAATCAATTTCACCGGACGTCGGATTAGAGTACTGAGATATAGTGTAGACATGGTGTCTAGACTATACGCTTACCTGTGTCTACGGCTTGTCCAATGGTTTGTTTGTGGTACCTAGTAGGGGTGACAGACCTATCTAGGCTTTGATCCCACCACGTTCGCC